>JAITYX010000074.1:1200000-2400000 GCA_021018815.1 Talinum fruticosum | reverse complement strand
TGGATTTTAATTTACTAAAAGTTACAGAGTTGACAATTATTCTCCGATAATATTAGATGAGATTTTATTTATTTGAAATGTCGAAAAGATTTTGTTGATGAAGAACCAACGAAAATGATTTTAACAAGAGAATTGATTTTTTCTGTTTTAAAGCGAAGAAAATATAAGTTAATATAGCGAGTGCAACAACGTTTAACAGTGGGAATACGATCATATAAGGTCACTTTGAACGTATTGTCATAATCCGTTGTAGTCTAGGTGGTTAGGATACTCGGCTCTCACCCGAGAGACCCGGGTTCAAGTCCCGGCAACGGAAGTTTTTATTTTTCTCTCTATTGAGAGAAAAAGGAAGACTCCTTGCTATTTGTCATAGCCAGCCAGGGAGTTCTTTTCTGCTCATACTTTTTCACAGATCCAATGGCCAATCCTCTTCAGATGTTTTATTTACTTATCTATTTTGGACAAAGTCTAATATTAAATAAGAATTAGATTATTTCAGATTTGGCTAATTTATGATTCTTTTAGTTCTAAATGAGGACGTGTGTGTCGTATTCATACATATTAAGAATATAATCTCTGTTACAAAAGGATTATTTAGATGTAAAGAAGAATATAATTAACTAACCTGGATTCCTCCTTTCTACAAAACCCTATTTCTTTTATCTTTTATCTAATATTTTCTCTACTGATAATTATTCTCTTTTCATTTGCGAGAGTCTCTCCATACCCTCTTATTGAATGAGTGGTATTGTCTTTCGCTTTGGAGCGATTTTATCCATTTCTTTTCATAATATTATGGTTGTATATGATTGAATTGTTGATTGATTGTCAAATCAATCTACAACGAGCATTCTTCAAATTCAAAAAGCTGTAACAAATAAATATATTCGACATTAAGATTATACAAAATTTGTGAATGTGTTCGTTAGAGGTTGTATGATGAAACAAGTAATTGAGTGTAAGAGGAGAGTTCATAAGAGTTTTAATTAGTTTTTCAATTGAAACGTTTATTTTGTTATTTTAACTATAAATTTGTTTGAATTTAATTTTTATTGTAAATGTTGTATGACTTTTAATTAATGAAACTCATTCATTATTTAAAACAAACAAACTTAGATTCACAGTCAACGCCGCAATAGTTTAAAAAGTATTGTAACTATGTAAGAAAGTAAAACAAAATATTAATTATTTTTGTATACAATGAGGATAAAAACATAGTAGTACAATAAGAGTAAAATCTAGCTATATACGTTTAAAATGATATGAAATTTATTTGTAGTATCTTGAATTCAATACACATACATGACCCAAAAAAATCAGCTTATTAGATAATAAATTATACTCGGGGTTTTGTACGATTAGATATTATAACATTTATCATCTATGCAGTGTATTTATCACACCTAAATTAAAATTATTTTTTTTGAAAAACTTTAAACTAAAATATGGTATATAACCGTCTAATAAATAAATGGAATGGTTTAGAAATAATTAATACCCCTAAATATAGTACACTCGATGGTCAATATTATAGTATGGTATATAATTGTCCAAACCCCAGAAAATACAATTTATTTTAATCCAATAACCCATAAAATTATTATGACATTTAAAGAAATACCGTAGATTATTGTAAAATTATGTTGTGATATAATGGAAAAAATCCAGGAAAATTGTACAAAAGAGTGGTTATTAATGCTACAATGGGTAGGGTACCCATTGGGCCAGTAGGGCCGGGCCCAAAAAAGGGTCGAAGTCCAATTTTAATAACAAAAGGGCCGGGCTAAAAAGGGTCAATGGAATATGGGCCGTTAACGGGTCGGACGCGGGCTATTCACGGGCCAAAGCAAAAAGGTCAATGCTCTCTCTCGCACGCCCTGTCTCTCCTCTTTCTCGCAAGCCCTGTCCCTCTCGCTGCCCATCGATATCTCCCCGCCCATCGATATCTCGCTGCCATTGCTCTCGTATCTCTCGCACGCCCTATCTCTCGGCCATCTAGCCACCGTCGCCGGTGAACAGGAGCCGAAGCCTTCGGCCACCGTCGCTCTCTCTGTCCATCGTGTTCTCGCTTCCATTGCTCTATCTCTCTCGCACGCCTCGTCTCTCTCGCTGTCGCTCTTCCACCATCTCGCCCTGTCTCTCTGTCCATAGTGTTCTCGCTGCCACTCCTCGGTACTTGCTTTGTATTTTGTCGAAATTTGAGTTGTAGTTGAACTCATTCTTGGTTGTTTTGAATTGGGTTTGTGCGTTTAGGAGTCATACTTCTTTCCCTCTTGTTTTACAAGTCTGCCATTAGAGTTGTAGTTGAACCCAAGTTTGTGCACGTGGGTTGGAATTTGCCTCTCTCCGATTTTCTCCATCCGGTTTGCTCTGCTGCCATGGTATATAATCGCTCCTGGAGTGCCCACCAACCTGTTTGATGAAATGCGGATCCGAGCATATGTAGTCTTAGAAGGCTTTACCTTGTTTCATCAATCTTGGCTTACCTTGTAGTCTTAGATTGATGCTTTTAATGAGTTGTTATGAAAGAGCATATGTATTCCGGACTCATCGAACCCCTCATTTATGCACAATATTTGTCTGTAATAGTTCGATCACTCAAATGAGAGACCAAGAGCCAACCTGGGTGTTAATTTTTTGATTGACCGGTGCTTGTCCTTAACAATAAATGACAAGGTGTGCGATCTGGTGTGTTGTTGTGCCTTTGTCGGTGTCGGGTTGGAGTAAATGATGAATGAATATCTTTGTGTCTACATTTCCATCTGGGCTCTAAATAGTCATTGATCCAAACTATTCATAGATCCTATTAGATGAGGTGGATGATATGCATTTGAAGTGCTTGCATAGTGTGTTGAAGCCAAACTCAGTAGCTAGTGATAGGGCTAGCTTTTGTGGCATGCTTTGTTTTCATTTTGGTAACTCATTATAGAACCATATGATGTTTGCCTTTGTCTCATCTTATTCGTGGTGGGTAACTTCACGGTCTAGGGTCAGTGGTGGGCAATTTATTTAAATTTGGACTATAAAGAATCGAAGAAATGTCCGATTGGTCTCGCGTTATTAATGTCCTGTAGTAGCAGTAGTTCCTTTCACGTCGAGGGCCAGTAAACTATTTTGCAATTCAATTATAGAAGTAATATTGTATCCCCCCAAAGAAGACCCCAAAGTATCGGGAACTCCTAGATATTGGTTTGGGGATAAACTTGCAACTTCGTAAAGATGAGCATATCTCAGCTAATATCCGAATGTGGTTATAGCCTTTGTTTTGTTGTACTTATTCGTGAATGTCAACATACTGTTTGCACTTGACAAGTTCAGCTAGTGTGAAGTGTGAGTCCGATGGATCGGACGGGCTACTTTTAAGAACTCGTTGTATATTTTGGTTAAATTTGAAGTATTCTAGCGTTGTGTCATGCTATGAGTGTGCAAGACTTCGAGTGGCGAGAGAAGGGTATGAGCAGCATTATTTGCGGAAAGTTTTCAAATAACCCCTAAAGCTAAAGTAGTGGGGTGTACTCCGTGACGATGATTCAGTACTTTCAACAATGTACATTAAGCATGCACGCTTGCGGAATTCTCTTTCTTTTTAATATCTATTCTCATTTGTGTAATATAAAAGTAGCAAGTTTATAACCCTATTTAATTGATTGGCACCTAATAATGAAGTGATATGACTTATTGAACCAACCGAACAAAAGCATTACTTTAGAGTTCCGCATTAGGCGATGAGTTATCGAGTGGTACAAATTCTCACCCTTTTAATTGAGTTTCATACTCGTTGATTAAATTCCTAGAGGAGCAATTGTCCTTGAACCAATTTGGCACCACTAAAGGAGTTCTTCATTGTGTAAGTCACTCTTTTTAAGTGTTCTCGTGCTCTATTGACAACTTTATGACTTGATTCTATTATATTTCATTTCCAATATTTCATCTCTCTTCCTCCCCTTTCTTTTCCCCGTGCTTATTATTAATTGATGATTATTTTCTGCCAGGTGCTCGAAAGATGTGAGTATTGGCTTTTATCGGATGAAAAGGAGAAACCACCTGGGGTAGTTGGGTGGTGGCCATCTCGTGCGGTCACCTTTATTGAGAATCATGGCACTCGGTTCCACTCAAGTTCGTGTCTGTCCCCTCCGCCCT
This sequence comes from Talinum fruticosum, assembly GCA_021018815.1. NCBI lineage: Eukaryota > Viridiplantae > Streptophyta > Magnoliopsida > Caryophyllales > Talinaceae > Talinum > Talinum fruticosum. The sequence goes on along the minus strand of JAITYX010000074.1, from coordinate 2,395,860 downwards.
CTTCCGTTTGGCTTTATTTCCTTGGTTCTTTAAGGGTCATCATGTAGTAGGAAACTTTTCAGGGTCTCTGTAATCTCATCTTTCCCATGGATATCCTGTAGGGGCATTAGAGATTTCCTAGTGGAAAGGAAATACAGGGGTATGCCTATATATTGACTCACCCCGGAACACCATCGGTTTTCTATGACCACATATTTTCACACTAACAATAAGAAATATCAGCACTTATGTCTTTCGTAACAAGAAAAAAGTTACATTGCGTAAGTGTTGTAAGTTTTTTTTATGATTTGGTTTTCTACATAATACAAGCCATCTCCCATATGTAATAACAATTCCCCCTCCGGACCCTGGTTTTTGCAGGTGAAAATAGCCAAGGCGAAGAGGGATGTATATGTAGCAATCATAGACGATAAGGTGGCCATGAAGATAGGCCCGGGTCAATATGAACTCGCTAGTGGACCTCAGCAATGGTCGTTGGCTATTGAGGGCGGGGACTACAAGGTCCGGGAAGCCTTGTGAATGCTTGCTGGCTAGCTAGCTAACTAGCTTCATTTTTAGGAAAATTCGAGAGGACAGGATTAATTCAATTTTGTCTCGGTATATCCTCAATAAGACTTGAAGAGTGCAACTAGAAATTAGCTTTGCATCGACAAGTGGAATAAAACCGTAATATATTCAGTTCTTTATGTGAAGAACTTAAACTTTACATGTTTATCTATTCTTAATTCTCTTAAATAAAATGGATTTTTTTCTTCTCAATTTCTATTTCTCATCTCCCCCCAAAAAAAAAGGGAAAAAATGGACCTACTACTTTATGCTACCAAACCAAACATTAACATCAAATGTTTAGCTCCGGCCCATGGGCCGGTTATGAGCGGGTTAGGGTCAGCTGACCCATGACCCGACCCAGCCCATTTATTTTTCCCTGGCCCGACCCTTTATAGAAATGGGCCGACCCTGGCCCGGCCCGTTGCCCCAGCCCTAGCTACATATATAGCCTACATTAATATGAGCAATTTTTTTCGATCAAATTATATGAACAAAATTAATAAGGACGATTATTGAAAAAGAAAATGTAATAATAAAATTTTAGGCAAAAGATCAACTCCCTCTCACGTATGTTTAGATATCATACATGAGACACTTTTACAATTATGTTAATTCAAGACACTAATGTGAAACATCTAAAATCTCGTTCGACAACAATGTTAGGAGTAGTGTTTAATGTTTTGATCAAATCAAAATTCTAACCAATCATATATTAATGTTCTGTAAGGTGGTGTTTTAACTAGCGTTTGCATTAGCTTATATGGCGTGTTCATTAAAATTAGTTATTTTAGTAGTAGTTAACTATTTTAATAATTATTAATTGTTTCATCAGCGATTAACCGTCATTGACTAGTGGTTAGTAGTTAGATGTTCAACTATTAGTTTAAAATAAGTGTGTTTGGTAATATTAGTTGTTTAAGTAACATATTTATATAAAATAACTTAAAAGGACACGATGATATAAGCTTTTAGAAAATAAAAAGGAGAATTTCGAAAATATATGTGCAAACACTAGACAATAGTCTTGAAAATGTTACTTTGAGTAGTTTTTGAAAACACTAAGGGCGTGTTCGGTAAAATTAGCTGTTTTAGTAGTGGTTAGATGTTTTAGTAGCTATTACTTGACTAGTGGTTAGTGGTTAGATGTTCAACTAGTGATTTGAGATAAGTGTGTTCGGTAATATTAGTCTGTTTAAGTAGCAGATTTGTATAAAATGACTTAAAAGTACATAATTGATAAAAAATTTTAGAAAATAAAAAGGAGAATTTTGGAAATTATGTGCAAACACTAGCTAGTATTTTTGAAAATGTTAATTTAAGTAGTTTTTCAAAAACACTACCTAAAACTCTACTCACTATATCAAACACTACTTTGCCGAACACTTACATTTTTAGATAAGTAGTGTTTTACATCCTCCAAAACACTAATCACTACCTCAAACGATACTTGCCGAACACACCCTAAATAAACCTCTAATCACTATGGCTCTGTTTGGCAAAATGAGTTATTTGAGTAGCGGATAATTATTTGTATAGTGGATAACTATTTAGGTAGTTGATAACTGTTGGATTTTAGATGTTAATAGATAATTGTTCAACTAAGCGGTTGAATAAATATGTTCGGTAAATTCAGTGGTTGTGTTAGCTCATTATTTTAAATTGACATAAAAGGATATAAATAATTTTCCAAATATAAATTAATAAAGGGATATTTTTGTCAAAAAAAAAATATGAAACACTACTTTTAAATGTGAAAAGCTAATATTATTAATTTTTTAGAAATACTTCTTAAAATATAGGCTATTACAAATGCTAGTTGAAAACTACCTTATCGAACACTAATATTTAGTTGGTTAAAACATTAAACACTACTCCAAACGCTGTTGCCGAACATGGCCATTAAGCACTACTTTGTCAAACACTTATATTTTTAAAAAGTAGTATTTTACCTCCTTCAAAACACAAACCACTACCTCAAAAGTTAGTGTGAAACACACCCATAACGTTTCAAGTAGTGTTTTTAAAAAGTTAAGAATATTAATTTTTCACATTTAAAAGTAGTGTTTCATATTTTTTGACAAAAACATCCCTTCATTAATTTATATTTATAATAAGGGTTATTGGATCGGAATAATACAGACTTTGGGGGTGTTGGCCAAATATAATACCAACAAATTCCTTGGCTGCGAACAAGATCGAACTTTGGGGGTATTTTCCAATATCGAACGCCACCGAATTGTATGTGTAATACCCGGAATTTTAAAGAAAGCACTGGAAAGTATAGAATTATTGAATATAATTCCCGCAGCTAGGGAGGTTGAGTGACTTATTTTATTTGCGGCCGGACGTATTACTTTAGTATTCCTTCGAGAGTTGTTGTCAAATAAGGAATCAAGGAAATACCCTCCCTTCTTATTTGAGCTAAAACTCGGTGTGGCTAGGCAGTGTCCTAATTGATGCATCAAAATAAATTAAAAGACAAAACATATGAGGACGGAGGAAGGAAGAGGCACGGATTTGTTTTATGTGGAAAAAGATTACTTTGGCCATGAAGAGACAAATAAGGTTTAATGAAGGTCCAATGGGAAGAAGGGGTGGGCTTTGTCAAACGGTGGAGAGAGGAGGTGCAAAAATAAAAGAAAGGAGGACCGAAGGGAGGGGGACACGGGAGAAAACAAAGAAAGAAAGAAAGGAAGAAAGAAGAAGCAGAGCCGCAGAGGCGGAACAGGGGAGGGGGAAAGGAGCACCGAACGGGGAAAGAGAGAGGAAGAGAGGGAGGAGGCGAGCGCACGGGCGAAGGAGACCGAGGAGGAGGACCGCGACCACCGTAGGACCGGAGGCGGCGGTCGGCGACGCGAGTAGCGCGAGCGAAGAGGAAAAGAGAGCGAGAGACCGGGCAGAGGGAAGGCGGAAGCCGGACCCGAGGTAGGGACAGGCGCGAGGACCGAGAGGCCGGACACTAGGAAAGGCGACGGCGAGAAGGGAGGAGGAACGTCGTCGAGCGCGCGGGGCCTGGTCGAGAGGTAGCCGAGGCCAAGAACAACGAACCGAAACGAGAGGAAGGGAGGAACGGGAACCAGGGGCAACCGGGGACGCGGGACGGCAACCGGCGACGGCGTCAGGCGCGAGAGGAGGGCGGCGGAAACCGAGGCTAGCAGCAGGGAAAGAGAAACGAAAGAAGGAACTGAACCGGGAGCCGGAGCCTCAAGCAAATCACAAACCTCCAATCCCCGAATCGAGGTGGGTAGTCTTATACTCTAAACTACTACTAATTTCGAATCTAAATGAGTTTATTGTGATTGTTGAATGTGATTATGAATACCGAACTTGTACGCTTCGGAGTGGGATTAGTAGTTGCTGAAAGTCGAATTAGGAGTTGTAAGGGGAATTGATAGTTGTTTAGGCTTGAACTGGAAACCGGGAATTCAAACGAAGTTGTGTTACTAGGGTATAACGAGTAGTATCGGGAATCCGGTCGGTTGGGGATAAGTACGTATGGTTTGGGCATAGGTTATGAATTGATGTTCGATTGAGTCCTAGAGATTTACTGAATTTATGGCATTGAGAGACGAGTACTAATATCGGGAAATAACGAGGGAAGTGTAAAGAGGAGTATGAGATTGTATTGAGTAGTGCACAATTGAGGCATGGGAGTGAGAAGTGGGTGAGTGTTGGGATAATTGAGTTCAAAAGGTAATTAAATCCTCGAGGTTGAACCGAGCGTGAAAGTAACTAGCTAACGGGAATTGAATAATGAAAAGTAAGTAAGAGGTACATAATTAAGGATGGGCAAGCACGAATCGATTAATAAGGTAAGAGATATTAAATGGGAAATTGAGGTTGGGAAATAGCAAGTTGGGGGCGGTAAAGTGGAACTAAGCCATAGTCATGTCTAAGATCTTTGAGAAAGAATTGAATTAAAAGATGAATGGAGATAGAGGAAATTCGGTAAAGTAAGTTTAAGGATATATGGTTGAATGAGAGCAAAAGAGGTCGGTTCACAAAGTGAAGTCATGAAATGAGGAATTGAGGAAAAGATAGTGAATTGGGAAAAGTGAGAACGTCGAGTTAAATAATATCTACTTGTGGTTATTGTGGCTCGGAAAATGGAAGTTAATCGTACTAAACCGATGAATTGAGAAAACATAGTTGGAGAAGAGTTGAGATTGATTGCTTGCATTGAATGGTGGCTATTCGTGCTATGTGATTTCTTTACGTGATGCTCAAAAATAGTTTCGAAAGGAGTTTTGTATTTTACGTGAATGATTCTTGAATGCAATTTCTTGAGAACCGCCTTTCGAATGTGAATATGTTTTAAAGAAGTAAAGCTGATTTGAGAAAGTGAATTTATAAGGGTGACATGTGGTGTCATGCCTTGATACTAAATCGATTGAGAAAGTTGTAAAGTGAATGTGATGAATGAGTATGTGCAAAGAGTTTTGAATCAACAGGCTACGGATCGTTTAACATACCGAAGGGTTCGAACCGGGGACTCCCGGCAAGAAACTTCGAGGGAAGGATTCTAACAGGAGTCCTGCGGTGTCGGGATGCCCGACCTGAGACTTCCTAGAAGATAGGTCCCGGGAGCCTTTTATCGGGGTCGCGCCTCAGCGAAATAAGAGAAATCGAGAAATCGGAGATATTACGTGAAATTATGAGAAAAGAAGTGCTAGTTCGAATCCTCGAAGGCCCGGAAAATTTGATTCAACCCCAAAAGAATTGTTCATGAATGTGAAACTGTGTTTTAAGTGATTGAAGAGTCTTGATCTTTTTCATTGCAAGAGACTTCAGTGAAAAGTATATAGATTTCTATTACGTTATTATGTTTTCGCAGATTTCATTATTATGAGTATTATGTGTAAAGAATTTCCAATTTAAGAGTATAAGACTCCGGTGAGCCCGTTGATTATTGCTCACCCTCACAAATTCCCCCATCCCAGTGTTGCGAGTGCATTCTCGGTGTGTGTGCTGCTTAGCTTATTCTGGACCCCGTTGATTGCCGTTTGTTGGTTGCTGCGTGATTTGAATCGCGGATGTGCATTTCTTATGTTTCTAAGTATTGTACTTGTAATTTAGTTCATGTAGTTTGTACCATATGTATAGTAAACCCTTTTAGATTGTTTTTAGTCGTCGCATGATTGGTTGGACTTCGGCATGTGGCCGTTGAGTTGCATACTCCGAGCGTGTGGCTCGTCGAGTTTTATTATGCTTTTTATGCAGGATTTTACGGCTTTAAGCCTAAGGGTTAGTCCATGTTACAAACGGAACTCTGCCGAAATTTTCGAGAGAATCTCGAGTTCTTTTGGAAAACCACCCTTATTATCTTCAAGTTGAGTTTAGACAGCCAAACCAACACCGGAAAGAGCCTTGGGAGTTCCTTTAAGGAACTCGGCGATGTAATACTCCCGGGGGTGTTTTGGGGTGTTACAGATATGGGCGGCGACTCGGCGGAAAGGTGACGTGGCACTATTTTCGGACACGTGGACGGCGGAGTCCATTATTTTAGACACGTGTACGGCGAAGTGAATAATTAAGAGGTTCTGGTGTGAGTTAGGAGTAATTAATATTGTAAAAAATAATTAACAATTAAAAAGGTTGATTAATGGCAGTTCAAATGAAAACGTTAAAGTAATTAGAATTCAATGCTAGTTAACCTCCATCTCCTTTTTACTGTTTCCCTCTCTTCCTGTCGGACATGCTCCTCGCTCTCTCTCTTCGTATCTCACATTGAAATCGTCGCTCATTACGGTTTCCATCTTGCTTCGTCCCCGATCGTTCATCGTCAATCCCGAGTAAATTTCATCATCCGGCTTCATCTTGCTCTCTATCTTTCTTTCCTTCTCTCTCTATCACTCGTCTCTCGTTCGTATCCGGGTTTGTGTAGAATGCTCGTTATTTGTATCTGTTTCTCGTGGTATAATTGCGAAGAACGATTCTTGCAGTGTCAAAATCATCGAGAGGTTGGTGGGAGACGTTTTGGTTGAAGGAATCAAAGGGTGTGTAGTCTTTTGAGAAGACGATCAGGTAATTGAAAAACTTGAATGTAGTTATAATTTGGTTGTGAATTGATGATGTTGAAATGAAAATGCAATTGAGTGTGAATTTGGGTTTATAATTGTTAATGTTGTAATGGTTTTGATTTAGGGTTTAAGATGTTGGTGTGTTTAAATTTGGGGGAAAATTGAAAGGTTTAGCTTCAATTTTGCGTGAATTATGGTTGGCATTAGGGGTACCTTTGAGACCTAAATTATGGTTGAATTATGACTGCAATGTTAGTTGATAATTTTTGGCTTATTGGGTTAGTCTCTGTTTAGTGTTTTATGTTTGGATTGTTGATAATTAGTTGAATTATGACTGAATTATGGTTGGATTGTTGTTGCTTTTGTTTTATTTTTGATGAAGTGAAAGTGAAAAAATGGATGATGATTTGATAACACTCGCATCTACATCATGGGGGCAAGTTTGTACATGACAACAAGGTAGTGTATGAAGGGGGAAGCACTAGAAAAATATACCCTATAGATATTGACAGGTTGAGTTATTGGGAGCTAAAAGGGATAGCAGAAGAGGTTGGGTATGGGAGAGTGGAAGATTTTTATTACTTGATACCTGGGACAAGTTTTGACTATGGGTTGAGGAGGGTGAAGAGTGATGATGAAGCTAGGGATATGGTGGCTGCTATATATGGACATAAGGAAGCCAATGTGTACATTGTACACACTATTGATGAGCATGAAATACTTGCTCAGCCTTTACCTGCCCCTCCCTCTGTCTCCGATCGTGAAGCAAAAGCATGCTCCCCAAAGGCAATGAAAAAGGTGGGTCAAAATCAAAGTCCCTTGGGGCTAAAACTAAAAAGGCCAGCAGCTGGAAAAAAGCCAAAAACCACAAGCAAGAAAGACCACTGGGTCCCTTAAAGCCCAAAAGAGCACTTCCCCCTCGAGGCCCAAAAGAGCACTCGTCTCCCTACAGCCCAAAATAAAAAGCCCCCTCGAGGCCCATTCTCCTGCAGCCCAACATACAGCAGCCTCCCCTACAGCCCAAAACAGAGAAGGCCCCTCTGAGGCCCATTCTCCTGCAGCCCAAAAGACCACCACTGCTTCCTCCCCTGCAGCCCAAAACAAAAAATCTCCCTCCGAGGCCCATTCTCCTACAGCCCAACATACAACAGCCTCCCCTACAGCCCAAAACAGAGAAGCCCCTCTCGAGGCCCATTCTCCTGCAGCCCAAAAGACCACCACTCGATTCCTCCCTTGCAGCCCAAAACAGGCCAAAAATGAAAGAAGTAGCACATGCTTCTCCTAAAGCGCAAAGTCCGCTAAAAACCAAAAAAAAAACAGCACAGAGCGGAGGGGAAAGCAATGCAGTATTGTCAAGAGTATGTTAGGAAGATCCCAGGCCAGATTCTCCTATTCTTTGGGATGAGCTACTTAGGGGAGAATGTATAAGTGAATCCTCCACTCGATAGTGATTACCAACCACCGAGTGAAGAAGAAGATCTAGATGATTGCACATTGTGTGGTAGGGATAAAGGGAAAAGGAAGATTGGTGAGGTAGACTTTGGTTCTTTAGGGGAGAAGTGGTTTGAAGAGGAAGACACAGACTTGGATGGCGTGGATACTAGTGATGAAGAGTGGTACATTATTAAAACAAATGCAAAAAGTTCATGGAAGAGTCAAGAAGAGATACAAATTTAAGAGAAACTGAAAGGGAAGTGAATGATCAAGATGCAATGCAGATCGATGATGGTCATGAAGTGTTTCAGGCTAACCGGCAAAGTGAGTATGAGGACTCGATGCTTGAGATGGACAGCCCTACCGCAAGTGATGAAGAGGGCAGTAGGTTGTTGAAGAGAAGAAGAAAAATTGGCGCAGATTGATGACAGAACAAATTTCAATACCTTCAAGTGGCAGGTTGGCATGACATTTGGGACAACAAAAAGTTCAAGGATGCTTGTGGTTAAGTATGCTTTGATGCAAGGGTACTCCGTGAAGTTCACAGTGTCCGACACTAAGAGGAGGAAAATGCTTGTGCAATGCAAAGAAAAGTGCAAGTTCAGTGGTCTTCTGCTCATGGGATAAGAAAAAGGGTACGTTTTTGGTGAAATCACTCATAATGAACATAAGTGCAATAGAGACATGCGGAAGAATCCTCGGTTGAAATCTTCTTGCGTTTCTTAGTTTTATTTGATGAACTTTAAAGACTGTCCTCATTTGTCAGCTAAGCAAATTCAAGCCATGGTGAAGGCGGATTTTTCCATATGCATTACCAAGTGGCATGCTTACAAAATTAGGCAAGTCTGTTGGGAGGTTGCTCCATGGTTCAATGAGAGATCATTACTGCAAACTTGGAAGCTACATAGAGGAACTTAGGAGGTCAAACAACTGCAGCACTTTCATTTTGAAAACTAATCCATCAATAACAAAAGAGATTCCTGTTTTTCAAAGGTTCTTTGTGTGTTTTGATGCTTTAAGGAAAGGGGTTTTGGCAGTCTGTAGACAAGTCATTTGCATTGATGTTGCTTTCATTAAAACATTTTTGGTGGCATCATAATGTCAGCAATATGTGTTGATGGGAACAATCGGATGTTCCCTCTTGCATGGGCAAGTGGCAGAGGGAGAGAATAATGACAGCTGGGGTTGGTTTCTATCCCAACTTCAATCTTCTATTGAGAGCATAGATGGAAGTGGGTGGACAATCATATCGGACATGCATAAGGTAACAATTTGGTTTATGTTCATATTTTCATATTAATATCACACATATATTTTGCTAAAATTGAAATTATGATGCTTTCAACCTCAGGCCATACTACATGCAGTCCATCTTGTGTTCCCCAAGGCAGAGCACGTAAATTGTGCCAGGCATATATATGCAAATTGGCACAAAAACACAAGGGAGAGGAGCTCAAGTTGATGTTTTGGAATGGAACAAGGGCATACAATGAAACCGACTTCAACCTTGCCTTGGATGAGTTGAAGAAAGCCTTCCCCCATGCTACCCATGACTTTGTTGCTCGACAACCCTAAGACTTTCTGCAGGGCCTTTGTAAGTTCAGCTAGTAAGTGTGACTATATTGTGAACAACATGGCTGAAACTTTCAATGCATACATAGTTCAAGCTAGGTCTAAGCATATCATATTCATGCTTGAGGACATTAGGCTATCTTTGATGCAAAGGCTTGTTGTTAAGAGAGCACAAATGGAAAATGCTGCTGATGATGTTTGTCCTAGAATAAGGGCAAAGTTTGAAAAAGAAAGAGAGGAGTTTAGATATTGTCTACCCATCCCTTCTGAAAATAGGGTGTTTGAGGTTAGTCATAGGCTTGATAGCCTCCATGTAGACATGAATGCTGCAACATGTACATGTAGAAAGTGGGATTTAACTGGAATACCATGTTGCCATGCTATTGCTCGTGCTGCTTGGCTGAAAGAAGATGTCGATCACTTCATCCACCCATATTCCAAAAGGGACATGTACATGCGAGCATATGAGCTTCCTATCTTACCATGTGTTGGGGAAAACATTGGCCACCTATGGTCATGCCTCTAGATCCCCCGGATGTCAAAGTCATGCCTGGTCGACCAAAGAAAAATAGGAGAAAAGATCCTCATGAAGATCCCAAGAGACCAGGTCACTTAAGTAGACATGGGAAGGAAATGACTTGCACGATTTGCCATAGGGTAGGTCATAATAAGAGGACATGTCCAGATAAGGATGCCCAAGCAACCAATACTGTTCCCACACAAAAGAGAGGAAGGGGTAGAGTAAGGAAAACTCCATTGACAACTCTGCATGTAACCGCTGCACCTTCCACTAGAAGGGGAAGAGGAAGAACAAGGGCAAGTGGAAGAGGTGGAGGAAGGGGAAGAGGAAGGCAAAGCAGTGCAGCAAGCATAAGGCACCAATCAGATAATGTATGTTTCTTCACTCATATAATGCATTCACAACAGCCCCCACCAATGTTCCATAGTAACCGACATACAATTTTTTTTTCCCCAGGTTAGCAGCAACTTCAACTCGCCATTTCATCCTCTGTTCAGCTTGAGCAAGCAGCTTTATTGACTCAAGCTTCGTGGCCAGCAACTAACTCTGTCTTAAGCCTATTACTTAGTTGTATTTGTATGAATCCTTCTAATTTAGCCAGGAAACAATTGTATGGCCAAACATATTATACATTTTTATTACAAGCACAAGCTTGTCATTTGTGCTTTGCTTATGTAAATAACAATTATGATGTCTAAATTATTATGTAGACTAATTATGTGATATGTAGTTTGCTTTTTCTTTACATTGTATTCCATGTATTGCTTTTCATCCTACTTAACATATGACAACTTCATTGCAAGTAACCTCATAGCAAGCAAACAGATTCATTGCAGCGAAGTTCATACTGAGAACAAAACATAAACTTCATTTCATCAATTACCAAGCAAATAAGTGTTAAACTTGTCACGTACAATTTTATAAGCTAACAAAAGAGGCCATACATATCCAACCTCATTACATTCTCACCAACCAAACTTCCAACAAAAGAGATCATTTACCCTACCCTACCCTCCACCTCTTAAATGAACCAAACCAACACAACTACAACCACTACAATTGCAAGCAAATAAAGCCAACCCCGATTTCCATTTTTCCTTATACCCTTAAGCTCTTCCTTGCAAGCTTTCAGTAGCTCATTTGCCTTGTCCCTCTTCACCTTCTCTTTGGCTAATTTCTTCCTTAATTTGTTGTTCTCTTGAATTAAGTCTCTAACTTCACTTGATACCTCTGCTTGGATGATTCCCTTACTCGCTCTCGATCATTACTTCCTTTAGATTTTTGACTTCCATATTTAAGTTCAGTATGAGGCTAATCAACTCTTCAACTCGTTCTTCCAGTATCTCATTCTTCTCATTCAAGCTTACATCTTCATCACCATCCCACTTGAAATATCCACAATTTTGATTCGGAACCTTCACAAAAAGTACATTTACATTCAACAATTCTTCAACTTTCAAAATACCTAATTTCATAAATTTCCATAATAATTGTCAAACAAATTACCTTCCACAAAGGGCATCCATGGAACTTTCTCCCTCTATTTGGGGGCTTCTTACATATCTACTCAATGGCTGGAATATTATGAAAATATCTTACCAATTCTTCTCGAACCAATTCATTGCTTGCTCTAGAAGATCCCACCACCGATCGAATATGACCTCTTTTTGAAGACTCTCCAATTCGATTTGCTCTCGACATCCTTCTTCAACCTCAACCTCAACCTCTTCGATCTTCGATTTCTTCTTCCTCTTTAACCACTCCTACCACCAATTTATTCTTCCTCTTCCACTCGGTGTTCTCAACTCTCACTTTTCACAAACCTTAATTTCGAATTTTGAACTAAAGAGAGAGAAATAAAAATTTAGATCTTTGCAGGTTCGAGATACGAAAAGAGAGAGATGGAGGAATTGAATACGAGTGGTGAAGATGTTGCCGAGGAAAGACACGTTTTCATGGAAAAAGCAGAAAAGAAGAGGAGAGATGGAGGTTAAATTAGGCCTCACTAACGTTCTAATTTTTAACGACTACTTAAATTTTAGTTTAGTTTTTTTTTGGCCAAGTTAATCTTCATTAACTGTCAATAAATACATTAATCCAGTCAAACAATGGACTCCGCCGTCCACGTGTCCGAAAATAGTGCCACGTCACCTTTCCGCCGAGTCGCCGCCCATACAACTCGGTGGCGTTCGATATTGGAAAATACCCCCAAAGTTCGTACTTGTTCGCAGCCAAGGAATTTGTTCGTATTATATTTGGCCAACACCCCAAAGTCCGTATTATTCCGATCCAATAAACCTTATAATAAGTAGCTAACCTAACCACTAAATTTAACGAGCACATTTATTTAACCGCTCAATTAAACAACTATCCGCTAGCAGACTAAAACCTAAAAACTATCAATTACCTAAACACACTAATAGGGGAACCACTTTTAACAGCGGTTCAAAACGACCTTTAATTACATTTGTCGGATATCGTCTATATGACCGGAATTGTAGGTAGACATCTTTTACTATGGTTCAAAAGGCCTATGAAGAATCGTCGTCATAGGTAATCTATAACAATGGTTTTTCAAAAGAACCGTCGTCATAGATAATCTATAACGATGGTTCTTCAAAAGAACCGTCGTCATACCTACAATTATTAACAAAAAAATTTACTCGAGAGAGATAGAGACACACACACACACATATCCAAATTTGTTGGATTTGCACAACAAATTAAAGTTATCATACATCATTTGCAGCACGCAATTACAATTCCCTAAAGTCTTATGAATCAAAAAAAGAAAAACAAAGAAATCCAAATTTATTGTATTCGCACAATAAATTAAAGTTCTAAAAAAAGTCTCAAACATCCAAGGAAAGATAAGCAATACTCAAGTCCGGCGAAGGCGAAGCTATTAGGCGGCCACCGTGAATGTCTCGAGAAATTGAAGCCTTACACCAATTTCCACATATGATTCGCCTATTCCCAAATCATCAACAAACACATAAAAACATGTGATCTAACATGATTAAAAAATTCACATCAACCCAATCCACCATCAATTGCAGAAATGAGATAGAGAGAGAAAGAAAGAGAACAAATTTACAATGAAAGAGACGGGATCGGCGGTCTTAGATCAAACGGGGGCATTGACGACATCTTCAATCTTTCGAGCAAGCTCTAAAGCCCGGAGAAGGCGCAAGCTCTTAGGTGAGCGTTGTGAATCTTCTCTCCTCTTTCTTTGACGAAGTTTTCGGGACAGATCTCGAATCGAACACTTTCAAACACTTTCATCAAACACTTTCATCGTTGGTGGCAACCACAAAAATCGAGAAAATTGAATAAAATACCCTCGAGACCCATTATAAAAGCGGATCTAAAAGCAGTACCGACGACCTTGAGGGTTCCTAACCAATACCTTCCTTTTCAAAAGCGGAACCCATAAACCCTAACCTTCGCAGGGACAGATCCGAAAGAAAAAATGCGAGAGAAAGAGAGTTAGAAAGGAGAGAGACGAAGAGAGAGTTAGAGACACGGAAAGAGAGGGGGAACCTACGTATACGATGAATGACATTGACGGGAGGAAAGCCGTATCCGACGTGGCTCGACGACTTGGCGGGCAGGCGGGGGGAGAAGGAGGTGAGGTGATGGAGGTGAAGCAGATAGCGAGGAGAGAGGGAGCAGAGAAGTGAGGATAGAAAATGAAAAAGAGAATGAAGAAGGAGCATGCTTTTGAGGATAGAAAATGAATATGAGTTTTTGAGGAGACAGAGGGAGCGAGAAATGGGGATGGAAAAAAGGAGACACATTTAATGACAGTTCAATTGAAGAACCATCATTAAATGTGACCTATGATTACGATTCTTTTAAAGAAACGTAGTTAAAAGTTGACAATTCAACCTATGACGACGGTTTGTTGAAAGAACCGTGGCACAAGTATTATACAATGCCGCTTATTTACAAGAATGCCACCGGCTTATTTTTCATGATGCTTTTTCCTTTTAATCGTCGTAAATCGACCGTAATAAAAAATTGTATCTATAATAGTGATAGCAATCCGCTACGCATACTCATTTTAACGAAAATGGCCTAAATACTTTCACCAACTTATTATAAAAAAATTGTAACCTTTTAGTATCCAACATATTTGGTAGTAATAATTTAAACCTCCAATTATTTAAATTAATTTTCAACTGTTATCAGTGGAGCATGTTACAAACTTTGTAGCTAAAATCCTTTTCAATCAACTGAAAAATTTTTAATAAAAAAAGTGTAGGAGAGTCCCATGAAATAATAATTAGGATAACTAAAATAATTAAAAATAAAAGTATATTTTGTAAAAGCAACATAGTGATAAAGAACTGAATATAGGCGTGAATGAAGCTAAAAATCTCCAGACCAAAATTTATGTGCAAATTTTTAATTTGGCAAATATTAGTCCTTTTGTAAGAATTTAAAATATATTTGAACTGATAAAGTGATCATCCTAAAAGTTTCATCAAGGAAAATAATACATTTACATGGAAAAAGTATTTCCAAATGTTCTGCACTCACTATTTTATTGTTAAAAAACCTTGAGTATATTCCTAGTGTACTTTTCTTGCAGTGAAAAATTAATTGCTTTAAATTATGAATATCCAAATATCAATATAGTATGCAACATGGAATATAAAACCAAAATCATAATATTTTTTCCCATTTAGGTTAAGGCAATAATAGGCTACTTAAAAAAAACTAATGATAATAGGGTCCATGTATTTTGATCAATAATAGGCGTACCATTAAAGATTAATTTTTAATTTTCTATTTTTAAAAGATATGGCTATTTCCTAAAGGTATATCCTCATTTCTCACTCAATTCTCAACTTTAGGCGGAATTATTTTATTCCTTTCATATTTAGACGGTTAATCTCAAGTGTAATTGACTAATTTATCATACCAATTGGTTGACATTTACGTCTATTCAGTATTAAATATAGTGATAGAAATAGGAAATAAAATATAACATAAAGGGTAAATTAGGCAATAAAAAAGTCATACACCATAAGTTCCTCTGCAACAAATATATAAAAACACATACATATACCAGCTAACTTAATGCATGCACTAATACTTGTAAACCGAAGGTAGATACATTTCCGTCTAAAAGCCAATCATTTACATGTGCTTCCATAAGAATTACGTCTATCTCTTTGATAATTACCAACTTTTAAAATATAATTCATCAGAAATTATAAAACTTTATTGGCAATTATTTCCGATAATATTAGATGAGCCTTTATTTATTTGAAATTTGAAAAAGATTTTGTTGATGAACCAACGAAAATGATGATAACAGGAGAATTGATTTTTCTGTTTTACTTTTTATTAAATAATATACCCAGTGCATCATAATAATCCGTTGTAGTCTAGGTGGTTAGGATACTCGGCTCTCACCCGAGAGACCCGGGTTCAAGTCCCGGCAACGGAATTTCTTTTTTCCCTATCTTAAGGGGGAAAAAGGGTAGACTCCTTGCTATTTGTCATAGCCAGGGAGTTCTGCTCATATTTTTCACAGATCAAATGACCCATTCTAATTCTTAGCTCCAATTCCCTCCCCTCTCAGTAAACATATTACCATAAAAATTATATGTACCTTGACCTCCCAAATTTCTCACCGATGAAAAAAATAAAATAAAAGGATATGGTGTGAAATTTCCGCTCTTATTTTATCGATCCCTTATAAAAAGATAGATTTCCTTCCTTTTAGTACGTCATATCAATAGATCTATAAACTAAGGTTCAGTAACATAAGAGTTGAAATCTAGTTAGGTTAAGAATACCCTACGCTACGACAAAAGGAATGGAAACTTTTCAAAAACTGTACTTTGTGAAACTTGTAGTGACTTTTGACGGTCCATAACATAAATAAAACAGTTCGAAATATACTAATAAAATAAATATAAATATATTAATACAACATGGTGTAATTAGATAGAAAATACCAATATGAAAATAGAAGGGTTTCAATTATAAAATTAAAATCAACTAATTATAATAAATTGACTTTTTGTTACTGAATACAGTTTTAAAAACATAATAGCAAACGCGCGAGTTTGGGTCAAAGTAATTGGGCTGACACACAAAGAGTTTGGGCCATGACGGGTGTGGGTTTAATATAAATGAGGACTGTTTTGAAAATATGGGTTTATTGATTGGTAAATGGCCCATAAGAAAATCGATATTCGTGACATTTGATTATTAGTTGTTTATAGTTTTTAGTATCTAAGAAATTAATTTTCCCTAAAAAATAAAGAATAAAATTATTAATTAAAAGTTATACGACATTTATAATAGATTTTACATTCAAACAAATAAATCACTAAAATAAAAAAATAAATTCTTTGTACAAAAAACGTAATTATTACACTTCTGAACACTCTTCTTGTGTTTTATATAACAATCTTTGACAAGAAGATCCCTCAAATGCGTATAACCTTCTAGTCAAAAAAATTTACTTGTTAACTTAGTATGAACTTGAAGAATTAATATCTGTGGCAGACTAGTATTAAAATCAATCAATAATTTGATCCAAGAAAATCAGAAAAGCTTGACTCCAAATTGATAGACAGTGGCATAGCTATGTTAAGGCTACAGGTGTCTCAAGATTATATTTAAAAATTTTTTAAATTTCATAAAATTATTAAAGGGAACACCATAAAAAATAATAATATTTACAAAATTTAAGGGACACCTTAAATAAATATGTTAGCCCCGCTACTGCTGATAGATGTACTTTAAAAGTGAGATATATATATCATCCGTTTAAAAAGGTACATAGAGGCTCTTACCGTTAGAGAAACTCAATTTATTCGTAAGAAAAATAGAGATTGAGACTTATCAATTTATTCTAAACTTAGAATAATGAAGGCGACGCCTTTAAATATTTCTGCAACGAGATCAGGGCATCATATACCCGATAATTACATGATCTAGACGAAATGTTAAATCAAGTCCCCGTTCACCTTGATTACTAGCATATGGCCGGTGCTTTTTGATTATTGGGTGGTGTTGCTTCATGAACCTGCAGCTTCTTCCTGAAAAGTGCATTGGCTCAAACAATTTTATATGCTCATTCCTGAAAACTACCTGTGGTCTAAACAATGACTTGTGAGATACTGTTCTTTTCAACCATAAGAAGTTGTAAGACTGTAAGAAGATGTACTCAACTGTAAGGGCTGTAAATTAACGCTAAAAAGAACAGTCACTATTCTTCTCTATATTGTTCCAATTTTTATCGGATGTCTGTCTTTGAACAGACAGATTAATGCAGACTTACAGTACACCTAGTTCAGACCGTCGTACACACCTTATCCTCACCCCTAAGAGATTCGCCGAGGACTGCAAACGGCCCAGCCCCAATAGCATGATGGCATAGACGAACCTCTCGAAAAATTCTGAATTCTCTTATATACTAAAGCAGACAGATTAATGCAGACTTACAGTACACCTAGTTCAGACCGCCGTACACGCCTTATCCCCACCCCTAAGAGATTTGCCGAGGACTGCAAACAGCCCAGCCCAAATAGCATGATGGCATAGACGAACCTCTCGAAAAATTCTGAATTATCTTATATACTAAAGCTATTGATTATCTAAGCCAACTAAAGTAAAAGATATTTTTGAGAAAGGACTATTGAAATTTAAATAGAGTTTACCTGCTCCAAGATTGCAGCAATTGTATAATTCTATGTTCATCTTCAGCGGCAGGAATCAACCTGGGAAGGACTTCATATAGAATACTTCTGTTGGCCGAAACCACCAGGACAGAGCACATGATAATAACAAGTATGGCTGCCCACAAAGACTTATGGTATATGACTGCATAGACTCCAGTCATAAATGCCAACAAGGTCGCGTAAAGGGAGTGTTTAAGGAGCACCAAACTGCGATCAATTAGTAACGACGACATATTGTGATCGCAAACCAAAGACCATGTGATGCAGAACAAGATCAACATGGAGGTGCACATTGCATAAGCGTCCGATATCAAGAACACCAAAAATGCAGCCTTTGTGACTAGGATTGGTTCTCCATTATCACCCTTTGATCCACCAGGAACAGTAAATCCAGCTTGAAATGTAATTGTTGCTAGAAGGGCCGCCACCAGTGATATTATGCTTCGAATTTCTGTCAAATTTGTCTTGGGTTGGATGTAAGTCGTTTTCAATTCTGGATCAACACCGATCAATTTGCACATCCTTTGCTGCAATGATTTACAACAAACCTTAAGCTGATTAACAAAAAGGAACATGTCAATTAGTCCAGAAGGCCTCATGGAATTTGCTAAGTTAGGCAAATTTTCAAGAGCGATGAGATCGATAAACAAAACATATTAACTGAGAGAGGTACTGTACTGGAGAGTGATGTATGTGTAGAGAAATGGAGAAAAATAAATGGACTAGTGTACTAATTGCAGAGGTAATTGAGATTACAGCTCTCTTGCCAGCTTTTGTCTCCCCCTCTCTCTTTGTAATGGTATCAAATAAGTGGCTTATTGAATATATATAACAAGGTAAAGTTTTATGCAAAACATATTCATATAAAATTTTTGTACACTACATGTTTCATTTTGGTCAACCAAATTACACAAAGTTGAATTCATGCCAACGTAGGCTTGGGAAAAAACTTATGAATGACATACCCAGTCATGATTTTCATCACACATCTGCTTTAGTAAATGCATTGTCCTTTCATTGTTGTTGTCCTTGGCAGTCCGATCCACATCTTCCATAGCGAGCAATACCTCTGTCAAATCCTTGTTCTTATTTCTGATTGCTCTGTGCAGAGGAGTTTCGCCTTTGGAGTTCTTAACGTTCCTTAGTTCCTTTATGTATTCATGTTGAAGAAAATTTTGATAATCTTTGTAGTTTAGACCTTGGAGGTAGTGCAAAGGAGTGTCATGATAGTCGTGGCAAAGGTTCCTGAAATAAGGGCTCTTCTCAGCAAAGGCAAGAACAGTAGACCAATGACCATTCTTGCAGGCTTCAACCCAAGCTAAGGGAGTCTTTATGATAGATGAACGATTCATTTCTAGAATAAGTTCTACAAGCCACGTTGCTCCTACTGCTGATGCTCTTTCCAGAGGCGTCTTTTCTTCACCATCAAGGTCATTGATAAGGTGGGGCCATCTTTCAATCATCAGTGTACAATTTTCTTCTGCATTGATGCATAAGTATATGTAATATAATTTGTGACAATTATAACTGATGATGGGGTAGTTAAGTTTAGCCGTTACTCACTTGTGCATTTCCACCCAACATGTAAAACGTTCTTCCCTTGTGAACGAAGGCAATCGATTGAACACCGGGGGATTTATGCGGTTCAAAAATTTGTTTACAGCTTGGTGCCAACCGCACTCTATAGCAGTGAATAGAACGTCGCCTAATTCATCATCTTTCATCTCATGAAAAAGTATATCTTGTGACGACAAACACAGTACAAGTGTTTCGTATCTTTCTGCTATAGCTCGGGATAGAGGCGTATGACCTTCCCTGTCCTTGCCTGACCATAGGTAATCCCACCTTCTGGAGCCATTAATGTGTTCCTTGTCCCAAGCATCTAGAAGGAGGCGTACAACTTTTACATTGACTCCTTCATCACAAACTTTGTCACGAACAGCAGCCAAATGTAGAGGTTTTCTTCCTTCCGCGTCTTCTGTTCCCAAGAGTTTGATGAAACGACTTCTCCATTGAGAATTGACGTTATCACTCTTGAGGATATACTCAAACGGCCACAACTTACCTATAATTATCCAACTGTGGAGGACAGTTTTTCCAGATTGATCAGATTCGTTGATCAGTTCCGGGTAATTTTCTACCACGCGGCTCAGAATATCTTCTGCACTTACACAGAAAAATAAGATATATCAATGTCTTAATTAATTGGCAACATTACGGGTGTGTTATAACATTGAGCAAAACGCCAATTACTCATACGGAGTCTTTATTTAATTTGTATTAACTTAAATAGCCTAGTCACTGTTGGTGATTGAAGTCGACATTTTATCTGTGTAAAAAGAAAAGAGAGAATCAAAAGTACTGAATCAGACCTGTACATTTTGGTGCATAATGCAGGACATTCTTCCCATCCCAGAAAGTAAGAAGTCGGGTCAGATGGCACTGATCTACAATGTCTAAGATCTGTTTTGCCACCTGCAAGCATCCATTGTCCATGGCAAGACGGAGAAGGTTATCCTCGTGATTTTCTGCCACGAAATAAACACTATCCAAACTTAAGAAATACAACGCGAGTTGTTCATTTTGACTCTTAATGGCCTCGCCTAGAGGCGTATTCTGATCCTTAGCAAACCATGGCAGCATAGCTTTTTGCAGTGTTGATGATGCTTCTGGTCTGTCTTGTTTATATGATTCAACCAGGAGTTTTGCAACTTCAAACATCCGAGCTTTATCATGTCTAAAACTGGCAACCAAATGCAGAGGGTTCCACCCATCAGTAGAACACAATTGACCAATGAATTTTGTCCTCAGAGAAGGGGAAACGAGGTCCCCTCAAGGACTTGTTTGAATGGGTAAATGTTGCCTATCTTTACCCATCCGCGTAGCACTGTGTCATTGTTTTTGCATTTGGCTACGATGAGCTCGGAATGCTTTTGAAGAAACCGGTTAAAAACTTCATCTGAAAATGAATAAAACTATCCTGTGAAAATCAATAAACCACTAAACAATACAATTGGGACGAAATTATCGAATTGGATAGATATATGAAAAATTTTAATCTTTATGTCTTCGCCACTAACAAGTAGCACTTCGTTCCTCAATGTCAGAAGAGTGAATATTCCCACGCAATTTAGAAATATATGTTTGATATTGATCATAATGGAGCTAAGCAAAGACAATATAGTACAGTACTATTGCTCGTTTGTTTGAGGCAAAAAAGCAATCTAATGTTAAATTTGTTGGAGTAATCAAAGTGGGGAAAATCCTCTCATTGCCAATTAAAGAGGCCTTCAGTACATTGATAAGAAATCTAATATTCCTCTTATTGCCAATTAATTTTGGGATAGAACGTGGTGGACTTGTATGCATTAGTTGGTTGAATTAAAGTCCAATTATATAAAATTTAACAAAATTCTCTAAACTTGGATGAAATGAATAACTGTTGGAGTATTTACAAGACTGGAAAACAATAAAAACAATCATATAGGCACACATTGTTTAATTGGGTTCATGTTGATTTTGGCCTGCTAATTTATAGAACATTTTGAGTTCTAGTGGCAAAGTCATGTTCAAATCCAAAATTTTTGGCAGGTTAGATCACATTTTCAAGTTGAATTAGTATGATTCTGTACAAAAGATACAATTCGTTTTTCTTTTTTGGCGAAAGGTAAGCAGTACAACTAGTCTTTCTCGCAATACTCAATGAGGATAGATAGAAGAAGGGAAACAAGGAAAAGAACACCACCACGCAGAAGAAAAACTTAAAAAGTCTAGACTTGACTATCCAATTTTCACCACAGTTGCCTGCATAATGATGTTTAAAATACAGGCAAAGAAAAGAAAGAATATGGATGAAAATAAATACCGGAACAATTAGGAGCAAAGAATAGAGCATTGGAACCGTCGGGGCCTCTTAAACTATAGGGAGAATTGGAGCTCAAGATCTTGTTTGCGACTTGACTGAAGCCCTTTTGGACGGCAAGGAAGAGGGGGCTGTTGCCGTCCCTGTCCTCTATGTTCAAAGCCGGTTCCACGCCTCGGAGTGAGAGTATCTGCAGAGCTAGATTCTGGGAGCCAGTTTCCAAAACAAGGTGCAAAGGCGTCTGCTGCAAGCAACTCTTCGCAAACCACGGCTCCAATCCAAGCGTCCCCCCATTCTCGGTGTAGAACTCAATGAGGAGCCTCAAAATCAAAACACGTCCTAGGTCTGCCGCACGATGGATCGGGTTCTGACCCCGTAACGGTTCCCTTCTTGTTGGCTAAGAAGCAAGTGTACGACGTCCTTGGGTAACTCCTTCAGCGCTGCCTCAAAAAACTCACGTTGTCAAGATGCGCCGCGTAATGGAAGATATTGCCTGATAAATCGCTATTTGGACTGTCTCTGAAGTGTAGTCTTTTAAAGAGATTAGAGAGGGTCGGGATCACGAACGGTTCATGGGTGAACTTGAAGTATTCTATAGGTTTAGATGCTACAGCTTCACGCATAAACTCGAATACCGTACGTCGTTCCTTACAATTAATTATGACATTCTCAAGCTGCTTATCCATGGAACTTGGATTCAACTTTGTATTTCCCTCCTCGCTATTCTGATTTCGAGTGTCTGTGCATGAGTGTATGTGATCAAAAACGATACTACTAGCTACTTCATTAGTTCCTTACAAGAAAATTTCAAAAGAGGAGACGAGACAGAGCGAAGACAGCTGACACTGATTTTAATAATTTAAATTGCCAGTACTTCAATAATTCTAACATACGACTTTGGAAGCTTATTCATTATTAAAAGAATGAGATCCGAATTATGAGGATAGAAAATACATGTGCACACTTCTTGCTGACATTATAAAATTGCTAACTGGCTGTCCAAAAAAGAAAATAAAATAAAATAGCTAATTGGAATATTTGGTCGACAAAAATCAGAAACTGACTTATCTGGGGAGCTGGCACAAGTCAGAAGATCTAATTATGAGTGGGTGCTTGGATTATTTTAGGGGTTAGCACACAACGATAAATGACAGTAGAACATTGTTGCCTCACACAGAGGTCGTGGTCACAGGGACAATGCAGAACCGGGTTGTCCTGGATAATGCAGCATATATGATCTCGAGGATTGTCACCCCATGATTGCATTTAAAGAATGTGTTTAATATGGGTTGGTTTAGAAGTCAGTTATCAAATAGGTGATAAATTTAAGAAGCAACCATAACTCAGGTTTCGCTATGCCAACAAGAATGTGTGCAGTGTTTGATGGAGGCTAGGCTTATAGGGAATATTCAAAGATAACTGGAAAATCACAGGGGGTCGAGATGGGGTTATGGCCTATTCTTTTGGTGGGAAATTGAAGAGGGAAATAGGAATGTTTGAAAAGTAGTTGAAAGGAGTCTGAAAGAGTGGAAAGAGCTTAGAAAAGTGTGAAATATTTTGTGATATTTTGGCTCACTCGATCAGGAAGCATGACGCTTGTATTTATAGTATGAGAAATACAAATAAATTACATAATTAGTCTTATGTTTTATTACACCCTCTCAATCTATATGGGAGGACGAAAGAACGGATTGATTTTATGAAACAAAAATGACTCAGAAGACAATCCCTTGGAAAAAATATTCACTGGCTGAAGACGAGTAGAAATATGTCGAACAACTAAATCGTCATGGGCAACGCACTTACGAACAAAATGATAGTCCAATACGATGTGCTTACTGTGATCATGACAAACAAGATTGGTAAGGTCAAACAAAAGCTTGCAAATTCAGACAGTTTTTGCACCAGTGTAGGCACCGACACCATACCCAACTTCAATAGAGGATTTAAAAATAGTTGATTGCTTCTTCAAGCCCCAAACAATGATATTAGGTCTAGAGAAAACAACATATCTAGTACTAGAACGATAGGGATCACAACAACCAACCTAGTCAACATCAAAATGGGCAACAACATGATGAGACTACAACAGGACGAAGTAAAATTCCGTGGGAACCACTGCCCTGCAGATACATGAGAATACACTTAGCTACCAACAAGTGAGTAGTACAGGAAACATATATAAATTGGAAAACTATATGAACTGTATAAACAATGTTAGGTCAAGTTATAGTCAAATATTATAATGCGCTTTAAAGTAGGGAGTTAGCAACCACATACTACATGGATAATTATCACCTCTCAAAACCAAATCGAATCACACATCAATAATATATATATATAACAAATCGAGTCACACATCAATAATATATATATAATAGCGTCCAAGAATTATTAACAACATAGTTATGCGTAGGTAGACCTGAAAAAACTGACCCGACCTGAACCTTCCGAAATTTTTGGGTTTTGGACATGATTTTCTCAACCCGAATCTGAAAAAATCGAACCCAAAAACCCGTAAATTAGTGGATCAAACCCGACTCGAACCTGTTCGACCCATTGGGTCAAGCCAAAGAAAGCAACGATTTTAGCTATGTGGCTTGTTGATTGAGTGTTTTATGGACGATATGATTTTCCCTTCACTTTACATATTTATCATATCACATCATTTATAAAGACATTACATATTTATCGCAATCATTTACAAATGAAGGCTAATACTTGTTTCATTTCTCAACTTCTTCCTCATAAAAATCCATTATATAAAAAAGTTATGCATAGTTAACTTCAGTAAAAATATATTTGGATTCAAATGGCATGATATATTAAAAATACTCAAAGTACACAAGTTATACTATTGTATTTTTGGCGAACTGAATATACCTAGTCACATCTTAAATAATATACTTTTGTTTTGTAGAAATAATATTACTATAATGATGTAAAATTGTTGATGTTATAATTAAAAATAATAATTTTAGTTTATTCTAAATCTATAATTTTTATTTATTTGAAAATATTTTAGTTGAACCTGAACCATAACTCCTATGATGGGCAATGGGTCGGGTTAAAACAAAGTCAAATTTTTGCTAGTGAATAAAATGGATCGGTTACACCTACCCGAGTCAACCCTTTTTCGATGTGTTTTAAAATTATGTAAATATGCATCTAAACCTCCTTAGTATAATAGAAGAGGTGAAATAAATATCGGAACCTTAAACGAATTATTAATAGTTCAAGTCATTATTATTCAATCCATTATTGATCGGATCTCTCATTGACCTTATTTAAACGGGTTAAGCGAGCAAGTCGCTCGGGTCAATGGGGTCTTCACACAAATATGATATTGAAAGTTTTGATTATTTTTTAATATTCTTTTTAGAAAATACAAATACTATCCTTTTCCGTAGAATTATTAGCAAAAATTTTGTTGAATTTTATAATTAAAAAAGAAAAGTAATTGATAAAAAGGCGGTATCAACCCGTTGTGTCGACCGAAACCCGTATAGCCCGATATATGACCGTCCGTATTTTACCCGAATCCGAAATACACCCGACCCATATTTTACCCGAACCCGAATTCACTTGACCCGTATTTTACCCACCCAATCGGTATTTAACCCGCCTGCCCGAATTAACGAGGTCCAGGCGTAGTTATTATGTAAAGAACCATATTAGGCATACATTCATTTGAAAGAAATTAAAACCAACATTTTGCATGCTTTCCCAAAGAAACATAATTCATCAAGTTACACATCTATGCGTAGAGAATAGTTTCTCACACATACATGCAAACTAGATATAAATGGATAAAGATCCCAATTTCAATTTCAAAAATATGAACTACACTACTACATGCGGTTTCGAAAGACCTTTTACTACGGTTATCGGGTATCGTGTATACAAGTATAATAGTAGAGGGCATCTTTTATTACGGTTTAAAATCATAGTAAAAGACAAGCTATTACTATGGTTATAGAGAAAGAACCGTAGGAATAAATATCTATCACTACGTTTCTTTCTCCAAAACCGTAGTAATAATTGCAATCATTAAAAAAATAGAGCATCTCCAGATTTGAAATTTTAAGATCTAAAACTAAAATTTGAAGAAAAAAGCGAAGAAAAACAAATATAAAAAAAAGTCAAATCTAAAAAAACTAAATAAAAATATACACCCAAGGATTACACCAACTTAATGTGGACACGTTGCAACTCAATATAATAAAATGTTTGTCTTGGCTTCAAAATTCGCCGTCACTAACTATTGATATTTATAATTGATTACACACAAAACTCGCGAATCACCAACAATATATTGAAGTGCAACTCAATATCTTCTATCCTTAAAAGGGCAAATCTTTCCTTACTGTTCACCTACTGTTTCAATGAACAGTAAATATGGGCATTTTCGTCAAAATCAACCTGTTTTTCTGATTTTTTAGCCCAAAATCAAAAATGTCTCAATAGCTCCTCCTCTCTCCCCCTCACTCTCTCTTCAGCGATCATATGCTGTGGTAGTTGTCCGGTGGTGGCGGGGACGGTTTCTCGTGGTTTCTTCGAGCTTTTTTCCTAGCCTAAAGCCAGATTCCTCAATGACTCCTCCCTCTCTCACTTTTTCTCTCTCGGTTTGTTTTGAAATTGATGGGTGGTGATAAATTGTTCTAAAACCCCACCCTATTTTCTCTTATTTGTTTGTAGCCCAAAGGAAACCCTTTCTCTCTTTGGTGATACTGAGGCAGTGGATTAGAGGTAATACTTGATTTTAATCATGGTTTCTTCAGGCTTTTTTCCTACCCCGAAGCCAGATTCCTCAATGAATCCTCCCTCTCTCACCTTCTCTTTCTCCGTTTGTTTTGAAGTTGTGGCGGTAGCAACGACGGTGAGTTAGAGGTACATTTTTTCTCTCTCTCTGAGTTTATGGATTTATTGGGTAACTTCTTTTCGATTTATAATTAATTGAAGTTGATGCGTGGTGATAGATCGGCGGTGCTGAGGTGGTGGGGTTGCTATGATGGAGGCTATGGAGGTGGTGGTTGTAGCAGATTAAAGGTAGAGTTTCTTTTTTTTTTTGTTTTTTCCTATCTCTGAGTTTATGAATTTTTTGGACATATGCTTTGTTGGTAGAAGCAATTTGGAAGGGATTTGAGCAAGGGATGCTGTAATTATGTGTGCCAATTAACAAACCTTTCACATTCATGATATAGTTTGCTAATATGGGTTCATTGAGAATGAGAAGTGTTGGAGTAGAAACGCTACCTTGCTGAGTATTAATTTATCATTCAACATGCTTCAATATCCGTTTGTTTATGAGCAGATGATGCTTTTCATTTACGTGTTAGTATTGTTTATAAGCAAATCATTCCTCACATTTCTTTAGGTTTTTTGGTATTTTCTTCAACTTCAATCTTTTTAGATTCACATTTTAAAGGCTTGAGCTAATCATTTGAATTCTGATTTTTTTACATATGAAGGTTATATATGATGATTGATTAAATTTTGTTTGCAGTCTTCCCCAGTGTGCTATTATAACCCCATCGAACAAGTACCTTAAGCAAAAAAATAAGACAATTCAGCGTTAAAGTGAAGATAATAGAAAAAGCTACCCATAATATATATGTCAATATTCATATATGTTGAGTTTTTCTTTAAGAAAATTATCTTACAATACATTCATATAATAGATAATTGAAAATAACCTTAATTTTACAAGTTTGAAATAAATGTTCTCAACTATTAAAATTATCAAACACGTAAAATTAATAGCATTTTTAACTATGTTTTTTTTTTTCAAATTTTATGTTTTATTGATAACTAAATGATAAATTCTTATATGAATTCTAGAAACATGCCTCCTTTAGAGTAGATACATTTCGCATGTAATATTTAAGCATTATCATTCACCTCCAAAATTATTCTCTTTATTTGTAACACCGACAAATCATATGTCAACATGCCTCCTGGTATTCTACATGTCATATTTAATCATTATGATTCACCTCCAAAATTGTTCTCTTTGTTTATAACACTATCCATATAAATAATCATATGTTTATTTCTCATATTAAAGAATAAAAGATTGCAAATCATATGTCAACATGCCTCCTCTACTTTGCATTTCATATTTAAGCATTGCCATTCATCTCCAAAATTATTCTCTTTGTTTGTAAGACTACTTTCCACATAATTGATCATATATCCATTTCTTGTATTAAAGAATAAGGAATTGCAAATCATAAACTAGGATTGAGTTTGCATGTTATAACAATATACTTACGTCTATTTTTTCAAATTAAAACTAAACGTATGTATATCAGAGAATAAGAATGCACTACACGATAAGTAAAAGACACATGCAGATTGTGCATGCTAGCTTAATAGCAGTAAGCTTACAAGTTTTACTCGACATATGTAAAAAGTTTGATTGGAGGATTAACTTAAAAGACCATATTGATTTAGTTTGTGGACTGTTTGTAATTGTTACTCAAGTGATGGAGGTATTAGTGTATGGGCTCCTTTGAGTCATCATCATAGATTAATTGTTTCATTCTCTTCCACTTTATAGGTTGCTATTGCAATATTATCTTTATTGATAACTAAACAGCCAACTCATTTATGAATTATAGTACATTACTACATGAACAACTTTTAATTACGGTTCAAAATGACCTTTAACTACGGTTATTAAGCGTCGTGTATGTGGCCGTAATTGTATATGGGCATCTTTTACTAAAGTTCAAAACCGTAGTAAAAGAATGCCTATGACGAAGGTTCTTCAAGACAACTGTCGTCATATGTGGACGTATAACAACCATCGTCATTGGAGGACCAATAACAAATTCCTAGGACCTTGATTAAGCCCACAATGGCGATTCCGTTAAGGACCAAACTTCAAGCCCTAAAAATAATAACAATAATTTGTAAAGTTTAATTATGTTGAACAAGAGTTTAATTACACCTTTGACGACCATAAAGCATGCCACATTTTACACATTTCATTTACAAAATAAGAGAGGGAGAAATGAGTTACATACGCGCCGACAAGAGTGAGAGAGAGGATGCAGCGACAATCAAAAAACGCAGAGAGAAGAGATAGAAGAAAGAATGAGTGGGAGGCACGCTGGAAACCGCCCATAACGGTGAGGAGACAATAGAGAGAGTGAGTGGGAGCAACCTAAAACCGCAGATCGC
The DNA here is from genome assembly GCA_021018815.1 of Talinum fruticosum. Classification (NCBI taxonomy): domain Eukaryota; kingdom Viridiplantae; phylum Streptophyta; class Magnoliopsida; order Caryophyllales; family Talinaceae; genus Talinum; species Talinum fruticosum. The sequence continues at coordinate 2,367,006 of JAITYX010000074.1, read as the reverse complement.
GAGAGAGTGAAGTGAGAGTGAATGTAGAAATTGAAAGTGAGAGTGAGAGCGGCGCCGGGAGGGTTTTTTGTGGTCACTCTATGATGACGGTTAATGGATGAACTGTCATCATAAATAAATATATGACGACGGTTCTTTGAATGAACCGTCATTAAAAGTTGAAAGTAAACTTTTAACGACGGTTTATTACATGTAACTAAAACCACTTTTTACAAAAATGCCACCACATCATTTTTTATAACAATTTTTCATTATAACCGTCGTTAAAAGTGATTCCTATAGTAGTGGTAGTTGTAGCTCAAAAATATAAAGGTTAGTACTTAGGGATGGGAGTATAACCCGTACTCGAACAACCTGCCCGATTTTTTAGGTATGGGTATAAAAATTTTGAAATTTTCGGGTTTGGGGCGAGTATGGGTTAAACGGGTTCAGGTATGGGGTGGGTACGGGTATCCGCTCCGAACCCGAATCCATACCCAATTTTTTTAAAATAAAATTTGTTTGGTAGCGGGTGAGAAATGGGCCAATTAAATATATTTTTATCATTTTATTTTTGTTATCGATGTATAATTAATAATTTATGACGGAGGCAAGTGATTTTTGTAACTATTCATCACTAATGTCAAATTACGGTAGTATAAAACTCCAAGGGTATTACCCAATGGATATTATTCTTTAATATTTATACATACTCGAATAATACCTAATATACCCTAAATACCGATGGGTATGGGTATGGGTATGGGTATGGGTATGAGGATAGATTTTGAAAACCCGATTGGTATGGGTATGCGTATTGGGATGATTTTCGAAAATGGGTATGGGTGCGGGTATAGCCATACCCGCCCCACGCCTATACCCGCACCTACCCCGTACCCCCTCATGCCCATCCCCATTAGTATCCTCTCTCTTTATCTCTCTCTTCCCGGGTCCTCGCTTCTCCATCCTCACTCTTTCTCTTTATTATGTTTCTTTTTCCAATTTTATGTCTCATTGATAACTGAATAATCAATTTGTATATGGATTTTAGAAAGTTGTAATTGAATTTATAGGAAATTGAATATTTATGACAAAAATGGACGGTCTATCTCAATCAAGGATTCTTTATGATTCTAGAATGTTAACATGCCTCCTCCAGAGTAGATAACTCTGTATGTCATATTTAAGCATGCATTATCATTCACATTCAAAATTATTCTCTTTGTTTGTAAGACTACTTTCCGCATAACTCGTCATATGTTTATTTCTTGTATTAAAGAATAAAACAGTCGAAATCATAGACTATGATTGAATGTGCTGGTCGTACTTCAGCATTCCTCTATTAATTTATAACAATACTTATGTTTATTTTTTCAAAGTAAAAACTAAAAGTATGTACATCATAGAATAAGAATGCACTACACCATAAGTAAAAAAACATGCAAATTCTGCATAGTAGCTTAAAAGATTAACTTAAAAAGCCATAATATTATGATTTAGTTTTTAGACTGTTTGTAATTATTACTCAAGTGATGGATGTATGGGTGTATGGGCTACCTTTCTGTCACCATAATAGATTAATTATTTCCTTATATTCATCTTTATTGGTTGTTGTTGCGATATTATCTTTATTGATGACTAAACAGCGAATCCATTTATAGATTAAAGGAGTTGCAGGTCAGAAATATAAAGGTTAGTATACACCCTCTCTCTCTCTCTCTCTCTCTCTTCCTCAGTCCTCCCTCTCTTCTCTATCCTTACTCTTCCTCTTTATTATGTTTTTTTTTCAAATTTTATGTTTCATTGATAACTAAATAATCAATTCATATTTTAGCATTCCTCTATTGGAGTTCTTTTAATTTATAACAATACTTATGTTTGTTTTTTCAAAGTAAAAAATAAAAGTATGTACATCATAAAATAAGAATGCACTACACTATAAGTTAAAAAACATCCAGATGGTGCTTACAAGTTTTGCTCAGCATGCTTCTCCACACAATAGTCATACAATTTTTTTCTTCTAGTGCAACAGAATAGATGCCACAGAAAGAACATTTGAAATTTCATACAAGAGTTTTTAGCCAAACGTTTCTCACCTCTCAACCTTTTACCACCAGTTTATATGGAAAACAGCTGATTTAAAGGACTTAGTTCTGTACACCTAAAGAATGAATACAACCAAACATTTCTTTTATTCCACAGAGTTCCAAAAGCATATTCTCGTAGAAGCTCAAGAGAATGCTGCTCAACAAGCAGTTCTTCATTTGGTTGAAAAATACAATGTAACCATCTATTATGTCAATTGGCAGCAAATAATCCTTTATACAAATTATGCCCAATTCTAACACTTGAAATCTATCCTTGGAGCTTTCACTGGGACATATTCAAACACAATATGTCCAACACGTTATCTACCTTTAACTTTATTAGTTGCTATTACAATGAACTTTATGGAGTTCTTAGAACATGTAACAGATAAGCTAGATATCAAACATGGAAGTTATGAATATATATATGTAGCAAACCAAGGCTATCAATCATGTCCGATGCTAGATTGTCAAGGATTTTTGATCAAGTACATTGTGTATTGAGTGATTACTGCAAGAGCCCGGTAGATACAATGCAAGATGTTGCCAAGAAAAACTTGAACTACTTACAAATATCTTACGGATTTACCATTCATGATGTCAACTATCAAACAATGCAGAATGCATGGCCTCAATGCTACAATAGGCATCAAAAGTGTCAACTACTTCAAGCCCAAATTGCTCAAGAAAACAAGGCAAAATCCATTGTCAAATATTTAGATTCAACTCTGAAAAACTGGTTTGGAGCACCTTCTGGTACGATAAGCCTACAAATTGATTCTCCACTTCCTCCCAAAAAGTGAAGGTTCAGTGACGAATCTCAAGCTAGTACATGATGATGCAAGTATGCAATTGGCCATGTTATGAAGTTCCCTCATATGAAGCCATAATATGTCGCAAAAGCTGCTTCAATTTTTTGGATCTTATGTTAGAAATATAGTTCACCACCTAGCTCATGTACGCCTATTAGAAATAACTGTTCTAATATTAACTTAGCTTGTATCCATATAAGATGCGTCCTACTGCAGGTTGTATTTTAAATATTTATGTCACATAACTCTTATTTTCAACTACATTATATTATTGTACCTTGTGTAATCATCTCTCATTTGTACAAACCTTGTTTCTTCAATTGATCTTGCATCAAAATTATCAAATTTTAACTATTACATATAATTTACTAAGAATATTAGCCTTATACAAAATATAACCTTAAGAACCAAATTTGCATTTTTAAAATCGATCAAGTAAGATCGATATCTTTCATTTCAATTTTGTTCTTACTTAATCCTATAACATACATGCATGCATTCTACAAACATGAATTGTTGTATATATGAGTAATACCGTACAGTAATATTGTCAGGTTAGAGAAGACACAAAAATACAAGAGAAAAAGAAAGAACATGATACCTTAAATAACTGTATTAGAGCAAAGCGATAAAGCCGGATAATGTTTCAGAACAAGCGATCCCCTTCAAAGAAGGCAACGATACTACCAACAACCGCCTGATTTTCAACCCTTCAGTAATCCCAGCTCCAGCGAGATAAGTCATTCAACAAAAAACCAAAAAAAGGAAGGGAACAAAGCAAGTTGAGAATACACATACACATGAGTGGTCAAGATAACACAAGCAGCTACGATAACATAATGCCAAGCATTCCCAGCGATCATCAAGAATGCTCTAATATTGTCGCATCATTGGTGCAATCAACTATTGTAGATTCATATCAAACAATATATGTCCTAAATAGAGCACAACAAAGAAAAAGGGAAAGGCACAAAGGTTAGTCAAGCATAGGAATATCTCCACATATAGAGCAGTCAAGTCATCAAGACCCAGGCAAGCCATCTCTTTAACATATGTTCTCTAAGCATTACCATATCAATCTCTATAGCTTAAGATATAACACCTTTAACACTTGTTTAAATAATTACACAAAATTACATGGGGCACCACCTGTAGAGCAGTCAATTCATTAAGATCCAAGCAAGTCATCTCCTTAACATATATTCTCTGAGCATTACCATATCGATATGTATAGCTTAAGATATAACACCTTTAAAACTTGTTTAAATAATTACATAGAATTACATAGGAAAAAAAAGACGTAAACACCAAGCCAGTATGATCTTACATAACTATATTCTCACATTTTTAAGTATATATTATATATTTGTCCTTTCTTGAATGCTATCTTCAACCAAAAATATTGTAAAACTGAAAAACTTTCTATTACAGAAGTACCTGCTGTCCTTAAAAAAAATAGTGCACCTAAATCCCCTTCAAGGTTAGCAGAATGCACAATGTGTCAATTTTGCAAAGCAAGACTCTTTGAGCAAGAGACAAACAATTTCTGTTGTCAGAGAGGCAAATTTCAGCTTGCACCAAACTCTATCCCTAATGAGTTAGAGCGACTTCTCACTTCAAAAGATGAAGATGCTGTCCATTTTCGGTAGTTTGCTAGAATGTATAACAATCTCTTTGCATTTAGCTCTCTTGGAGGAAACCTTGAAGCTAAGTCGGTCAAAGGAATATATGTATTCAAGCTTCAAGGTCAACTGTACCACTATGTACTAGACCTTATACCCTCAGATAAGCAACCTCCAAAATATTTACAACTATACTTCTATGATTCTTACCATTAAATTGAGACCAGGGCTGATGTATATAATGAATTGAGAGTAGATGTGGTTGCAAAATTAGTTCACATAGTTGAGAAAAATCCATACAGCAAATTTTTTCGATCACTTAGAGACTTTGTGATTGATGATACAACCATGATCACCATCAATCAAAACTCTGTTCCAAGTCAAAGAACATATAGTTCGCCCTCGTTTGAAGAGGTAGCTGGATTTGGGGTTGATTTACCTCAAATTGATACACAATATGGTCCACATATACTTGTGCATAGGAAATCAAGGCAATCACACAGAATAAAGTATTATTATGGATGTTATGATCCCTTGTAATACCCAATTACATTTCCCCTTGGAGATTGTGATTGGTATCCTGGTTTATACAAGGTGGCAAAGAATGTACAAGAATGCATTTACAAACCAGTAGGACTAGACTCCAACACTTCTGATCAAATAGAAGAAAATATGCTCACCCAAGATGAAATAGGTAATGAACCTGCCAAAATAAGACTTTACCTTTAAGCCTTTTCTTTTTCATCACTAAGTTACACTAAGATTACATTATATCACATCGACATCAAAGTATACATGCAAGACAAATATAGTATTAAATTTCATTTTGTTGAACATTTGTTTTCCTTCCCTTTCATTGTGCAGCCAATGATGTACATGGCTTAGTGAATAGCAAACGGATATCTTGCAGAAAATATTATGCATACAAACTCCAAATAAGAGCAACAGATAAAAGCTATCTGCTGAAGATGGGTAGACTTTTCCAGAAGTACATAGTTGGCATGTATGTTAAGCTTGATAATACAAGGCTTGACTTTTACAGGAAGAATCAAAAGAAAATTAGAGCTGAGTTATATCAAGGGATCTTAGATAGCATAGAGCAAGGAGAGACATCTGGGAAAAATGTCAGTCGCCGCGTAATACTTCCCCCTTCATTTGATGGAGGGCCAAGGGACATGAAACAAAGAATTCTTAATGCAATATCTCTTGTCCAAAATATGGGAAGCCAAATTTTTTTCTTGACTATTACTTGTAACATAAATGGCTGGAGATCCAAAATGAACTGGAGAAATACGAGAAGAGTAAGAACAAACCATATCTTATTGTAAGGGTGTTTCACTCAAAATTGTTGAAATTGTCATACCAAATAAAGAGCAAAGAGATTTTCGTAAAAGTCGTAGCAAGATACAAGTTGATGAGTTTCAAAAGAGAGGATTACCGCATGCACATGTTCTAATCATTCTTGAGAAACAATGGAAAATAAAAAAGCGAGAACACTTTGACAAGTATGTCACTGCTAAGATACCTTACATTGATAATATATAGCTTCGAAATCTAGTCCTCAGCCATATGATGTGCGGTCCGTGCGACCCAAACATCCCAAATTGTTCTTACATAGAGCAGAAGGGTAGACAAAAGGTTTACAGGCTCAACATCCCAAAACAATTTGCAGAATATTCAACAACGAATGTTGAATCATACCCAGTAAACAAGAGAACAAACTCAAGTGAACATATAGAAATGAGAGGAGCAAAGCTTGATAATCATTGGGTTATTCTATATAATCCATATTTACTTATAATGATCGATTGCTATATCAATGTTGAAATTTGCTCAACAATAAAAGCAGTCAAATACCTATACAAGTGTGTGTACAAAGGTCATGACAAAGTATCTTTCAGACTGTCTTCACTATGCGAAGATAAAGCACATGATGAAATTTAAAGGTACCAATCAGGTCGCTAGATTTCACCACCTGAATCTACATGGCAAATTTTTGGGTTTGATCTTTACACCATGTACCCCCAATACTTGCTATGTCAGTCCACACCCCCAGCATGCAGATCATTTAATTCTCTGGCAAAGAAAGCCTCAAAGAGATTGCAGAAAATGAAGATCGAGCTCACACTACGCTCTTTACATTTTTCAAGAAAAATTCAGAATTGTCCGGTAATAAAAAGTACATGTATTAAGAATTCCCCATAACATTTCATTTGGAATGCAAGACAAAAACAATGGAAAGAAAGAAAAAAGGGGATAGAAGTGGGCAGAATAGCCTATGCAACACCAACAGAAGGTGAGATATTTTACCTTCGACTGTTACTTGCCAACATTCCAGGTCCTACATCTTTTCAAGACTTGCTTACAGTGAATGGAAAATTATCTTATTCATTTCAAGATGCAACATTACTACATGGAATTCTAGAGTCCGATAACATTGTCCAAATGTGCATGGAGAAGGGCGTTATAGTACAAATGTCATGTGCTCTACGTCGCTTCTTTGCAACATTATTGGTCTTTTATGAATCAGCAAATTTTGAACAATTATGGTCAATATATTATCATGAGCTATGAGGAGATTTCTGATATAAAGCAGATAAAAATGATAAAGTTGAAGCCTAGACCTTACACCAAACAGTCACTGCTATCCAAAGATACCTTGAAGCAATGGGAAAGTCACTCGCAAATTTTAATAATTCAGACTTATTGACCAAAGCTAACTATATCATTGATTGGACAAAAGATGTTAAAGATGCACTCGCTGCCAATCCCAGAAAACTTAATTCATGCACGGAAACAACTAAATCCTGCAAAAAAAAAAAAAGCAGCTTACAAAGAAACAATGCAACATATCAAGCAACGAAAATTAAGTGCTTTCTTTAAAGATGGTCCTGGTGGAACTGGAAAGACATTCTTATATTATGCTTTATATGCAAAGGTAAGACAATTAGGAAAAATTGTTTTGCCCACAGCAAGTTCTGGTATTATAGCAGCAAATATCCCAACTGGAAGAACTATGCATTCGCGCTTTAAGTTACCCCTTGACCATGATAACAACATGAGTTGTAATATCAAAAAACAAAGCAGCCTTGCAGCCCTCCTAAAAGGGTGCTCATTGATCATCTGAGATGAAGCTCTTATGGCTTATAGGTACAATATTGAGGCACTTGACATCCTCCTTAAAGACTTATGTACCTTAAAAGAACTTTTTGGAGGAAAAGTTATTGTCTTTGGTGGTGACTTTAGAAAGGTGTTACTCATACTTCCACGCAAAACACATACAGATGCTGTTGATGCAAGTTTAGTTAGCTCTTCAATTTGGCCTCAACTCAAAAAGATAAGCCTCACACAGAACATCAAAGCTAAAGAAGATCCTAAATTCTCAAAATTTCTACTCGACGTTGGAAATGGTGACTTACAACAAGACAACATTGCAAAAATAAAGGTACCTCCTCATTTAATGCCATCCATCAAAATTGGAAATGCAAAGATGTCATACCAATCATGTTGCGGGAATTTGAGAAACAACACATAGGCCTTGATATCTTTTCAAAGAGAGCCATTCTAGCTCCAAGAAATGATGAAGTGGATGCTATCAAAGACCTTATAATAGGTGAATTTCTAGGAAAAGCCACTACATACAAGAGCTTTGATCGTGCTGATGGTGAAGATGCTGCAAAATTACCCATAAGGATTCTTACATACTTTATGTCCGTCTAGTATTAGTCCACATCAGCTCACATTAAAGCCAAATTGCCCAGTTATTTTGTTACGCAACATAGACCCAAGTAGCGAACTTTGTAATGGTACTAGGCTCATTTGTATAACATTCTTCGCCAACATTATTCAGTGCATGATTGCAACAGGATACCACAAAGGAGAAATTGTGCTGCTACCAAGAATATCAATGAAACCATCACCATCCGCTAACTTCCCAATCTAATTTCAGCATAGAAAATTCCCAATCAAATTGTCCTTTGCAATGACCATTAACAAAGCTCAAGGTCGAACTTTAGAACAAGCTGTCATTCACCTAAAAGAACCATGTTTTTCGCATGGACAACTCTATGTTGCTTTATCAAGGGCATGCAAATTAGAAAACCTTAGCATATTCTGCGATGATGACTCATCTACACCAGAGCAACAAGGATGTTTACAAATGTCATTGCCTTCGAAGTTTTCTTCCGCGAAAATATTCGGTCACACTAAAAGGTTATTGTTATACCTCCTCTATTACAGATTATATAAACCTTCAATTGTTTTTGTTAACACTATATAGCTTGCATTGACAATATCTAATCTTCTTACAGGCCTTACTGTTGCTTTTGCTGCCTTTGCTGCTCTTTTCTCTTTTTGTGTTCTATTTACTGGTCAATTAAACAGCAACAAAGGTCAGACTTACGTATTTTTATCATCATCTTACTCTATGTTCAAAACATATGTCCATCTTCTTCCAGTTGTTTTCATAATATAATTCTACATACAGACCCACGTTTGACAATTTTATAAACTTTTCTTATTTTTGATTATCTATTTATTTACAACTCACTAACTTCTTGGGTTTAGAAATCATATGGGACTGCATCCAACAGTATAGTGCAGTTGCAACTTAAATAGGCCATTTTGGAGCTTGCTTATTTTTGGGATGAATTTTGCACATTTTCTGATGTTTTGAAATTCTATCTTTTGCAGCCATGTTTACTACATGATTGGAGATGCATGGAAGGAGGGAGGAATTGATGCAAGTGGTAATCTCTTTCTATATGTTGCAACTTCCTCACACTGCTGCTTTTGTGCTTTGGATGTGTTCTTTGTATTGTGTTTTTCATTTATAATGTGCAAGTAATGTAATTTCAGATGCTATAATCTTTCTTTGTATTTGGGTTATGATTTTTGCATATTTTTGCTGAATCGAGAGCTGATGAGCCTGAGGTAGAGTTTGAGATTCAGTGCACATTAAAAAGTGGAACAGGGAGTACATTTGCAGCTATTATCATTCTTGTAATATTTGACAAGCTGTCATCCTATCAGATCCATTTTAATTTCAGTTTAATAGTTGATAGTATATCATATTATGTGAAATGTTTGCTCAAGAAATAAATGAAATCCAAGATGCTATGAACAATGACTGGAAACCTTAAACCTATAAATATGAGTATCTGAAAAGGCATGGAGGCATATTCTCAGAGGCATGTTATGCCAGAATTTCTTTTCTTAGTTATGGAAATAGCCTCTCTTGTATTTCATTCCAAAGTTTAGTTCTGAAAACTCAGGTATAACTCTCTGTCTCTCTATAGTTTTGATTCTAAGTCATTCTAAACTTTTAAGAAACTCATATATAAGTTTTCATTATTTTGTGACCCACTCAGAAAACATTTACCAAGCATATCACTCTTAACCATGTTTCGACTCACTCGAAATAACTCAGAATAATTACATGAGTAAATAGTTTCACACACACTTTATATTCTGAGTACTGACTTGGTGTTCAAAGTGAAAATGAATTACAACGTTAATTCTACTTTCTAAGTCAACATATTTAATGAAATTATTTAGTTGATCAAGTTTATGTATTCTGATTCTTTATTCTTACTAACTTGATTATTTTAAGGTTTGACTCTAGATGGAATTTGAACCTAATGGATATTAGATTCAAAAAATTCTATTCTTTTAGGCTGAAGATAATTAAGTGCTTAATTACCTTGAATTAATTATTATCTTTGCCTAATCTTCGACCAAAGTATTTTTTATTTTGAGTACCACTTTGATTTTCTTTTTAGGTTGATTAAAAGAGTTTAATTTGATTTTGAAAAGCAAAAGCAACCGGTTTCTAGCCGTTAAACACCAGCAGACGTAAATCAGCCATTTCTCGGATATAGTTCGGACATTGTGTCGTGGTTGTTTGTTTTCAAATCTGGTAAACTTCAACTTTGAGTCCAACAGTTGTTTCCATCCCGAATTTAGTCAAAACCATATGGATGGACTATTTTTTTAGCCAAGGACCACCACACAACGGTCACATTTCAACGGATCCTTTACTGGAGTGATTTATACTAGCCGTTACAATGGTTATTGAAGCTCACCAATGCGGAATAAGTCTCAACTACTAATCCGCCTTACCGTGTATAAATAGCAGCCACTCCATAAGACTTGAAGATTGTTGAACACATTGCTTAACACTTACTTAGTGCTTACTTACTCAATCTTCAGCTTACAACTCCAATTCGTAATTCTTACTTTCTAAGTTGTAAAGAAAGTCTTATAATTACTTCTACTCTTTCTACGTTCTTCTAAGTTCCTTGACTATGCTGTAAAGGCTTACTCAGCTTATTTGTGCCTAACTCGTAAAGGGTATTTCATTTAGGAAGTACTAGATCGGATAATGTAACAACCCGACCTCGAATTACAATTATTTATTCTAAATCACAATATTTATTTTATTAATTACACTATTTATATAATTGAGCGCGTGCACTTCAATTCGATATCTTATATTTAAACTATTTTTATCTCGTATGTTATGCAGCTAAGGCGACGAAGTGGCCCTAATAAAAATCTCATAGTAAGATTATAAATTATGAACATCATTATTAAAATAAAATTTAAAAGTAACAATAAAACAAAACAAAGCAAATCAATAAATAAATAAATAAAATAAATAAAAATAAAATTTTTAGATTTTTTGAAAGAAAAATCCAGAAACGGATTTTTCCGGAAAAAAAAAATAATAAAAAAATAAAAAAATAAAATAAATGAGGCGGTTAAAACCAAAATAAACAGGCTTCAATTCACTTGCCTCACTGCTTCCCTCCTCCCGTTCTTCCCTCGCTTCCCCGCTTCCTCCCCTTCATCCTCCCCTGCCTCACCATCTCTCTCGCTCGCCGCCTTCCCCTCCGGCCACCGGACGCCACTCAACGTCGGCCGAAGCCACCAACGTCGGCCGAAGCCAACGCTAGGCGTCGCCGGCAGCGCCCTCCTCACACCCCTTCGTGTTCTCTCTCTCGCCTCGCGTGCTCGCTTCTCATCCTCTGCTTCTCCTCTCTCGCTGGCGTCGCCCCTTCGGCCACCAAGCACGACCGACGCCGGCTAGAAGACCGGCGCCGGCCACCCTTTCCCTCTCACTGTCTCTCGCGCCTCGCTTTCTCTCTCTTCCGCGCGCCCTGCTCCTCGCCCCAGCCGCGGCACTTAACAAGTCAACCACCAGCAGCGGCGGCCGCCGGAGCCAGCTGCCGTCCCCGCCCGGTGGTCGCCGGTGCAGCCGCCACGCGCCACCATCTCTGCCTCTCATCCCCGACTTCCTCCGTGAATTCGAAGGTAAAACCTCAAACCCTAAACTATTACAGTTTGTCATTTACTCAATTGCTCGTAGTTGTGAAATTGAATTATCGGATTTATAGACATGTTTGTGTAATGAACTTAAAGACTAATTTGGGGAAAACTCGAATTGGCGTGAAGAATTTAGGTTTGGTGTTGTGGCGAATTGAGGGTACGAATGTGAATAAATGTGATTCCTTTTGGGAAAATTGTGAACTAACGAATGAGATTGAGGAGGTTTTATTAGCGAATGAAACAATTGGGTGGAATTGTTACATTTTGCAAATAGCTAGAATTGAACACAAAGGAAGAGAAAGAAATAGGCAGGGAGGATGAAGTCGGATAATAGATGGTGTAAGAGGCATGGGGGACATTTGAACATTTGGTATGCTTAATTGGGATGTGAATACGAGTTCTGTCGAGAAAATAACGCTTAGGCACTTAAATTGGTGTATATGTATGAGTTTTGGGCAATTCGGCAAAGTTGTGAAACCTTCCGATGGAAGGGCATTTGATGGATTAATTAATTAGTTAACTATAGGTTTTGAGTGCGAGAGAAGGGAGAAGTGAGGAAGGAATTAAGAATAAGTGTTTGGGCACGTATATATATATATTCACCATTTTCAATCCAAATCAACTAGCAAATCAAATAACACCAACATCATTGGACATTTAGATAGCCTAATCAACTCCTTTAATCAATATGAGTTATATTCGAGAACGCAAGTAAAGTTAAGTAATACAAACATTAGTTTAATCGATTTTCATACGAGCATAAGAAGTGAAATACATTACTAGAGCTTATACAAATTCAAGCATTAAAATTCAAGAAAACATTATTAACCCTAGAAATTCATTTTAAACAGAGCGGAGGCCACTTCGTTGCCGAACAGCTGCTGACTCAAATTTCTATAAAAGGGGAGAAACAAATACTCTCAATTCGAGTACGTTCATTGCTCGTACCTTTTGAAAATTCACATGTTTCATCAAATCTCAACATTTCTCATATATACAAATAACAATGAATCATTTACAAGGCAAGTTTTGCCACCTAATTAAGTGGTCCCCGCCCAATTATCAATTACCAAGGGCTTAGGCCCGCCAATTATACGCGCGCGGCGTCAACTCGGGTTATCGATCGGCCCGGGGTGACACCTGTTCAACGATCGTATCAATTACCAAGGGTTCCACTTCCGGATAATAACCGGCAAGCATGTTTTACTCATATCCTCTCCCCCGATTTCAAACTAAAATGAATTGAAATGCGCGCGCTCAATCAATGTGTTTCAAAATTATTTGATCGTACAGGAATGTTCGTACTGAGTTTCGACTCACTTTTCCAAATATTTTATTGTTTTTGTTTTAGGAAGAAGCACCGGCGATCAATCAACAATTTATTAAGTCCGACGCAGTGCGACCTTAGCCAGCCTCGTGGCATTCGCAAACCCGAAGGTACATAGACGCTCACGGTGATTTTACCTTCAACCGGGGTTAGGTATGGCCTTGGGAAATCGTTGTACATTATCTTGTGGATTAGACAAAAGTCTAGATTGTATAAATATTGCATTGCTAAACCCGTAAACTGTATTTTGGGATGACATAGCTACTTGGGTATTAAGTAGTTACTCCTAACAGACATTTTTGAAAAAGAACCGTAGATGCCCAAACCGTACTTCATTTTATTTCAATTATTTAGCCTTGTCCTTTTTTTTAGGACGGCGGTAACGCCTTCGATTATTACCTTCCGCTGCGACATTACGAATTAGTCCCTAATGAAGGGATTATTAAGTAATGGTGATTGGGGCGTTACGAAGTGGTATCGGAGCAAGGTTTAGAAATCACTTGTGAGCAATAGGATTTTAAGGTGTCATGATTTGACCTTTAGGAAAATTACGTGGCTATTATTCCCTCAAGTTGTCATTTGGGATTTGTGGATGTGGTGTAACTAATATTGAATTGAGGTATATACTGTGGGGTAATGCCAAGCATAAACAATGAACGTAATGACTTAAGTTGCTGACATGCATTTCATATGCTTTTAAGTTTTATAGCTTGCAATTAAGTTCATAAATTTTGTTTCAGATGTTTTATGAGCTATTTGGGTGGTTTTAAGCTTTAATGTATATTGGTTGTACTCCGGCGAGTGGCCGTTGAGTTGTGTACTCCGAGCGTGTGGCTCGTTGAGTGATATTGTGGTTTTTATGCGGGGTTTTAAAGCTTTAAATTTATGGGATAGGCCATATTACAAACGGAACTCTGCCGAAATTTTTAGAAAATACCAAACTCTCTTAAGGAAATCCCCTATATTACCTTTAAGTTGGAATTAGAAAGCAAACATGACATTTAAATAAGCCTTGGGAGTCGCTTTGATCGAGGATTCCTCAATCGATAAGAATCCCGAGAGAATGATAATCTAACGTGCAATTGGGTATTACTTATCATATAAGCACTATAAAAGCGTGAGTTACCTAAATATGTTTTATATTAGAAGTTGTGAGCAACTTGATCCATCAAAAAGGGAAAAAGATATTTGCACTTGAGGAAAAAGAGGTATAAGGATATATTATTGCAAGTGGACATATGGTGTGAAAAATGAGGTTGTGAGTTCACTTGGGATAACTTTCCGGAAGAGTTAGAGCTAAATTTTAACCACTGCAATTCGTGTATGAGAAGAATGGGGGTTCATAGAGTTAAGAATGGACTACGATGAGTGGAGTACGCTAATAAATTTATGGAGTTATTTAGGTATGACTCAGACCTAGCCATTATTGATAAAGCGAAGATGTTAACGGCCTAAGGAAGGCTTGGCCCATTATATTCGACATTAACTCGATAGTGATCTATCGAAGACTGCCAAGGATTGTACGAGAGAATAGTAAACGTAGAGGTTAAACGAGCAAAGAGCGAACCGAGGGCCTCAAATTCTGGAGACTCAAAGAGAACTGAACAAGCATCGGTGAAGTATGTTCAAAAGAAACATGTTACTAGTTTCAACAAGGCCCATTCATTGATTATTCATGAACCTTGAGAGAAAATTATGTCAAGCATATGAGTTATCGCTACAAACTTTGAGAGAACATCAAATGTGTGCCAAATCGCAAAGTTGTGAATTATGGCTAGAGGAAGAAACATTTTAGGCATGTTGTTTCCAAAGAAGAGATTAAGGTCGATCCTTATAAGGTAAACGCAGTAACGGGATGATCCGGACCAACTAATGTCACGTAGAGGAGGAGTGCTCTTGGGTTAGTGAATTACTACAAAAGGGTCCGTCGAGAATAAGTATCCGCTACCTCGAATTAACGGTTTGTTGATCGGATATGAGGTGCTAGCATATTTTATCAACTTTGAATTAACCAGAAAGGTAGTCCCAAACTCGCCTATAGAATTAAATAGGGACCCTACGAATTTACGGGATGCCTAGAGGATTTACCAAGGTATCCGTTGCATTCATGGATCTCATGAATAGGATTTTGAGGACTTATCTAGGTAAATGGGTGGTGGTGGTTTCGATGATATTCTTATATACTCTAAGCATAAGAGAGAATATGACGAGCAGTTGTGAATAGTGACAACTGCGTGGAGTACGGAGACAAAACACAAGTTGAATGTAATAATGACAACTTAGCTTGTGGTTATATGAAACCTCCACATTATAAGTATTGAGTCAGTCTCGCATGAACAAATGAAAGGGTCCCTAGCTGCGATAGAGGTATAATATATATATATATAACCACGCAGGGTATTCAGTTAGGCCAAAACGATGATGTCGGGATAGTAAGGATTAAGAAAGATATAAAAAGGAAAAGTCTCATGGTTTCAAGAAATCCGCGGGAGTGGAACCTTAAGGTTTCAAAATCAATTTTATGCATTGAAGGAAGAGGAATTAAAAGGAAGCTCTTGAGGGAGCACATAATCCACGATATTTGGTACATCTAAGAGGAACAAGTGGTATAAAGATTTGAAACAATGTTTTGGTGGAACAACATGAAGAGAATATTACGGAATATGTAAATAAGTGTTCCAATCATCAAATGATTAAAACCGAACGTTGGAGAAGACAATATGAAAAGAGATATCAATGTTGTATTGGTGAATTGAGATCTTTGGAGATTTCTACATGGAGATGAGATTCAATTTCAATGAATGTTGTCATAAGATTACCTATTATTGCTTCAACAAAAAAATGTTTGAGCGATTGTTGATTAATTTATGAAATCTGCGGATTTTGTACCAACACATGACATATAGAATGCAGAGATACTCGACACACCTATACACCAAAGAAGTCACTAGGTTACATGGAAATACCTAAAAACATTACATCCGATAGCGATAACAGGTTTCGGATACATTCGGTAAGCTCTATAGTAACCTTTTTCGACTAAACTCAATGTTGATAGTTCATACCATCCAGGGACGATAGGACACACTGAAAGAGTTAATTAAGTATGAGAAGATATGCTGAGAGCATGTGTGTTCAACTTTTAAAGGAAATAGGAAACTGATCTATCTTTGGTAAGCTTATCTTATAATACAATTATCGAGTCATCGATAAAATCGCTCCGTTTGAGGCATTGTATTGGAGGAAATACGGAACCTCGTTATGTTAAAGTGAGTGGAGCAACACCTTGACTATGGGTCTAAGTGGTCCTAAGGAACAACCGCAAAGGTTAGCAATATTTAGGACCACATCAAGAAAACTCAAAACGACAAACGAGCTATATAGATAAGAGCGTTTTGAAAGTATCTCCACTAGAAGGGAATCAAAGATGCAAAGTTAAGGAAAAATCAAATCCTAGGTGCATTGGGCTATATGAGATTATAAAGAAGTGCAATCCAATGGCTCATATATATATAGCTATTTCATCTAAACCCAAATATGAAAATAACATTTCCATATCTAGCAGCTCGAGCAAGCATATACCAATTCCAAACCATGATATTGTGACGAGCTACTTGAAATTATTAAAAATTTAAAAGTTTCAAGTGCAATTATTGGGATTACAAGGTCAAGAAATTCTGCAATAAAAGCATTCCTTTGGTGAAAGTACTCGTGAACTAACCATACATCCTCGGGAAGCCATATGGGAAAACTAAGGAAGACCTGAGAAACTAGTACCCCCACTTATTTTAAGCTAAGTTTTCAAACCTCATTGCAAAAGGCTCAAGTTTCGAGGACGAAACTTATTTTAAGGGGGAAGACTGTAACAACCCGACCCCGAATTACAATTATTTATTCTAAATCACAATATTTATTTTATTAATTACACTATTTATATAATTGAGCGCGTGCACTTCAATTCGATATCTTATATTTAAACTATTTTTATCTCGTATGTTATGCAGCTAAGGCGACGAAGTGGCCCTAATAAAAATCTCATAGTAAGATTATAAATTATGAACATCATTATTAAAATAAAATTTAAAAGTAACAATAGAAACAAAACAAAGCAAATCAATAAATAAATAAATAAAATAAATAAAAATAAAATTTTTAGATTTTTTGAAAGAAAAATCCAGAAACGGATTTTTCTCGGAAAAAAAATAAAAATAAAAAAATAAAAAATAAAATAAATGAGGCGGTTAAAACCAAAATAAACAGGCTTCAATTCACTTGCCTCACTGCTTCCCTCCTCCCGTTCTTCCCTCGCTTCCCTCGCTTCCTCCCCTTCATCCTCCCCGCCTCACCATCTCTCTCGCCGCTGCCTTCCTCCGGCCACCGGACGCCACCAACGTCGGCCGAAGCCACCAACGTCGGCCGAAGCCGACGCTAGGCGTCGCCGGCAGCGCCCTCCTCACACCCCTTCGTGTTCTCTCTCTCGCCTCGCGTGCTCGCTTCTCATCCTCTGCTTCTCCTCTCTCGCTGGCGTCGCCCCTTCGGCCACTCAGCACGACCGACGCCGGCTAGAAGACCGGCGCCGGCCACCCTTTCCCTCTCACTGTCTCTCGCGCCCTCGCTTCTCTCTCTTTCCGCGCGCCTCGCTCCTCGCCCCAGCCGCGGCACTTAACAAGTCAACCACCAGCAGCGGCGGCCGCCGGAGCCAGCTGCCGTCCCCGCCCGTGGTCGCCGGTGCAGCCGCCACGCGCCACCATCTCTCGCCTCTCATCCCCGACTTCCTCCGTGAATTCGAAGGTAAAACCTCAAACCCTAAACTATTACAGCTTGTCATTTACTCAATTGCTGTAGTTGTGAAATTGAATTATCGGATTTATAGACATGTTTGTGTAATGAACTTAAAGACTAATTTGGGGAAAACTCGAATTGGCGTGAAGAATTTAGGTTTGGTGTTGTGGCGAATTGAGGGTACGAATGTGAATAAATGTGATTCCTTTTGGGAAAATTGTGAACTAACGAATGAGATTGAGGAGGTTTTATTAGCGAATGAAACAATTGGGTGGAATTGTTACATTTTGCAAATAGCTAGAATTGAACACAAAGGAAGAGAAAGAAATAGGCAGGAGGATGAAGTCGGATAATAGATGGTGTAAGAGGCATGGGGACATTTGAACATTTGGTATGCTTAATTGGGATGTGAATACGAGTTCTGTCGAGAAAATAACGCTTAGGCACTTAAATTGGTGTATATGTATGAGTTTTGGGCAATTCGGCAAAGTTGTGAAACCTTCCGATGGAAGGGCATTTGATGGATTAATTAATTAGTTAACTATAGGTTTTGAGTGCAGAGAAGGGAGAAGTGAGGAAGGAATTAAGAATAAGTGTTTGGGCACGTATATATATATATTCACCATTTTCAATCCAAATCAACTAGCAAATCAAATAACACCAACATCATTGGACATTTAGATAGCCTAATCAACTCCTTTAATCAATATGAGTTATATTCAAGAACGCAAGTAAAGTTAAGTAATACAAACATTAGTTTAATCGATTTTCATACGAGCATAAGAAGTGAAATACATTACTAGAGCTTATACAAATTCAAGCATTAAAATTCAAGAAAACATTATTAACCCTAGAAATTCATTTTAAACGAGAGCGAGGCCACTTCCGTTGTCGAACAGTGCTGACTCAAATTTCTATAAAGGGGAGAAACAAATACTCTCAATTCAGTGTACGTTCATTGCCTCGTACCTTTTGAAAATTCACATGTTTCATCAAATCTCAACATTTCTCATATATACAAATAACAATGAATCATTTACAAGGCAAGTTTTGCCACCTAATTAAGTGGTCCCCGCCCAATTATCAATTACCAAGGGCTTAGGCCCGCCAATTATACTGCGCGCGGCGTCAACTCCGGGTTATCGATCGGCCCGGGGTGACACCTGTTCAACGATCGTATCAATTACCAAGGGGTTCCACTTCCGGATAATAACCGGCAAGCATGTTTTACTCATATCCTCTCCCCGATTTCAAACTAAAATGAATTGAAATGCGCGCGCTCAATCAATGTGTTTCAAAATTATTTGATCGTACAGGAATGTTCGTACTGAGTTTCGACTCACTTTTCCAAATATTTTATTGTTTTTGTTTTAGGAAGAAGCACCGGCGATCAATCAACAATTTATTAAGTCCGACGCAGCGCACCTTAGCCAGCCTCGTGGCATTCGCAAACCCGAAGGTACATAGACGCTCACAGAGTGATTTTACCTTCAACCAGGGTTAGGTATGGCCTTGGGAAATCGTTGTACATTATCTTGTGGATTAGACAAAAGTCTAGATTGTATAAATATTGCATTGCTAAACCCGTAAACCGTATTTTGGGATGACATAGCTACTTGGGTATTAAGTAGTTACTCCTAACAAGCATTTTTGAAAAAGAACCGTAGATGCCCAAACCGTACTTCATTTTATTTCAATTATTTAGCCTTGTCCTTTTTTTTTAGGACGGCGGTAACGCCTTCGATTATTACCTTCCGCTGCGACATTACGAATTAGTCCCTAATGAAGGGATTATTAAGTAATGGTGATTGGGGCGTTACGGATAAGGGAATTTATGAGTCTAGGAAAACTTGTATTTTAAATGTCTAAGGCAGCGATTCTCGTAAAGAATTAGTCATTGGATTCAATATAGTGGATTTGACTTAGTGCTTGGACTAGCACTGTCCGTGGTTTTCTGCCCCAGGAGGGTTTCCACATATTTCTCTGTGTATTGCACTTTTTAGTTCATTCTAGACTCGTAATTATTTTTTAAGTCTCGTTTTGTGCAAAACACTTTGTAATTTCTAAAAATCTTCCATCACCCTATTCACACTCCCATCTAGGGCGACTTAACCTTTCCAAGAGCTAACCTTCAAGTTCATATGCATCCGGACTTCCCAATACCATGCTATTGTGGGATCTAGACTTGATGGCGGGGAAGGTGGTTGGTTTGTGTGCCTGTGTATGTGTGTGTGCGTGTGTTTAAAATTTAATGGCTAGATTTGAATATGAGTTGTTTCTCCATAGGTGCAGTGATGGTTTTGACTCTCAAAGTCATCTCGCGTGTAATGAATTACCAAGATGGACTTTTGAAAGATGAAGGCCTACGGGAAGCACAAAAGAAGTACCGTTTGATGAAAATTCCCTCCTTGATTGAATATGTTGGTTACTGCTTGTAATGTGGAAGTCACTTTGTTGGACCTATGTATGAAATGAAGGATTATCTTGACTGGAAAGAAGGGAAATGGGTCGATTTTATTTTCCCTATCTATTTAATCGGAAAGTGTAATACTTTAGACCTAAATGGCCCTGTTACTAACTATTTTTGGATTCTTGTTTATTACCTATTAGTGTTCTTTTTTACATCTCATCTATTAAATGGTCTAACTAGTCTTGCCATTTTATTAATTAGAATCATGTCCTCTTTTGAATCGCATCTATTAAAACCAACATAACAGATTTACTAAAAACTTCATGTATAATTTTCAAAGCATCGGAGGACCGTACACAACATGCACAGCCCTACAACTAGTAATAAACAAATAACAACCGGATGAAAGGCCAAGTCTATAACTATTGATATATATAATTGTTTACCTTTTGAAGCCCACACCAACACTAGAGTCTACAACTACCTCTTTTGAAAGATGAAAAGGTTTACATTAATGACCTTAACCCGGACCTATACCACGGCCACAATTGTTCCGGAAATTTGATGGCGGACCTCCCATTTTCTTCTTCTTTGACAAGTCACTTGCGACTTTCAGCTCTCTCGCTTTCTCCTTCCTTCTCTTCGAAGGCTTCCCGAAGTTCGTTGTCGGTGTCATCATTGCCATCGGATTTGGCGTGAAACTCGGCGAACTCCGACAGATTGACAAATCCATCGCCGGTTGGGCAACAGATTTGAAGGAGGGGAAGAGGAGGGGAGAAAGAGAGGAAAAGGACGAGGAAGGAGGAAAAGGAGGAGGAGAAAGATAGGAAAAGGCCAACATATCTCGAAGTTAGGAGAAAGAAAGCAATTTAGGGTTTTGAAGTTAGAAACAAACTTTTTATTACGATTCAAGGAGAGAACCGTAATAATAGATTTTCAATGAACAAGTAGTAAAAAGTTAATGATTTGATTTATTACTATGGTTAATAAGAATCATAATAATAGGTGTAATAAGATATCGCTTAAGTACAAAAATGTCGTCACTTCATTTTTAGGATGATTTTTTTAACCGTCATAAAATATTTATAATAAAAAGTCATATATATAGTAGTGCTAAAAACCCACTTTTGTCACTTCTTGGGCTAAAGCCCTCAAAAATCATTTACTCAACACATGAGTAAAATATACACACTTTAGGGTATTGGTTAAGTACTAGTTACTAGATTTCTCCTAGTGGGTAGAAGAGTTCATGCATATGTGTTGATACTTAGGTTCCCGGGGCATACTAAAGTCAAGAGGCACTCTACCCTTGTCAAGGTAAATTAACCTAGAATAGTTCACCTATCTAAACTAGAAAAACCCGGACACGCCACGAGAATCTTGCAGTCTAGAATAAGACGTAGATTGAACCCTTCTTCAGAACTAGACTAGACCACCTTAGCCTTTAAAATAGTATAAATCTCATTTTATCACAACATTAAATCAATGAGAGAGATTGCCTTTTCAAGATTTTAGGTCATGTTTAAAATGACATTTATATCATCATTTATAACAACTTTCAGCTCATATAAGCTTATTTAAGCTCATTTCAACTTATTTCAGCTCATTTTAGCTTATTTTAGCTCATTTAAGCCATAACAACTATAATAACTGAGTTTAACAACCATTTTGAATAAGCCTTTATCCATCTTTCTAATTTTGAAAAATAAATAAATAAGTGTGCAAGGATCCTCAACTTGATCCTTTCTTCTTATAACTGAGTTTAACAACCATTTCAAATAAGCATTTATTCATCTTTCTAATTTTGAAAAATAAACAAATAAGTGTTCAAGGATCCTCAACTTGATCCTTTCTTCTTAAAACCCATAAAACTCAGGTATATATATAGCTTATTGAAAGCTTAAAAATTAATAAATTAAGACATCTTCAGTATTTTTCTCGGCAACATAGATTATGAATTCATCGCACTTTAAAGTAGTTCAACGAAAGTTATACAAATTCGAATAACATTATTTAGCTTTCTAACAATCTAAAATGATAAACTACTATTCACCATACAAATTTTATATTATATGTATAAGCAGTTATGAGTTACATTGCAACTATTCTTTAGCATGCAATCCTCACACCTTTTAATGAATAGTCCAAGCAAATTGATATTCAAGCACCTTAACTTTGATTACATAACTCAAAGGTTCGCATTCCAAACATATATCTAATCTAGGAGATGAGTCTCTAGTCATTGATGTTAAGCATATTTTCATTAATAGCCAAACAATGACACAGTTCATTTAGTTGTCATCAATGTCACTCTTTAGTTGATGAACCCCAAGCATAGCAACATTATTCAATCCTAATCAAGTTCAATTCTTATTACTTCGGTTTAGGACTTTCCACTTAGTAACATAATAATTGACTAGGATAATCAAGCAAGAGTACCCACATACGTGTAAACGGGTCTCTTAATCTGTATATGCTCTAGCAATTTGTAATTATGATATTCTAACTTATTTAAGAACCTACTAAGTAGTCAAGTATTAACTCGAGTATAGCTACTTTAATTTCAAAACAATTAAGCTCATAATAGTACTTTCCATAAGTGTCGTAAGATCTGACTTCTATCCAGCCTTCACATAATCTAACAGTCCTTGAGCTCGATTCAATATACATAACTAATGCTCAATACTTAGGTTAACTCTTTTTTTTAAAAATTAAAGACACCTATTCATCTCCATTCTTAAGTTGCCTAAGTTCAACTCCAACTTGACATAAAGCACTTATTTCACATCCAAGCATGTTCAAATATCAATCTACAACTAAAATAACGGGGCAAGGCCATGCTAAACTCAATCATACAAGCTATAAAATTCACACGCATGCATCCCTACAACATCCAACAAGCATCAAGTTCAATTTTTAAAAATTACTAAGTTGTAGGGAGAGAAGAGAACCACCCACATTTGTCTCGAATTGACATCTAGGTTTAGGTGGAATCAGCCACACAAGCTCTAGGTAATATTCCCATCATGCCTATGGTAGTCGGGCATGGTTACCATGCGCTACAACTAGTGACAAACCATCACCACCTAAAATAGGGCCTAACTAACCTCTCTTTGTTGTGCCTCCCTCTTTCTCCCCTTGTCTCGATGTTACTCAACATAATCCAACCAAGGACTAGCATTCATAGCCTTATTTCAGTCACTAGAGCCTAGCTCGACCACGAAGGGTTGCGGTGTAAGTGGTGGTTCGTGCAAAAACCACCCACAAACCATCAGTCTTCCCCCACCTCCCCCCAACCCCCACTAAAGCAAAATAGCGTTAGAGTTTGGTTTGAAATCCTACCCTTGCCTCTCCCCCAACTTAATTTTCTAAAAATGAAAAAAATGTGTATCACGTATAACAAGCTAATTGGACACACTCAAGCTTTCCAAAACCAAAACAATTCACCTGGTCAAATAATTCGAGGGCTAGTTCCACTCGGTTGCTATTGATTACGGTTAGGTCCATAAGTTAATATACTAAAATTCACGGTCATTACATTAAGCTAGCTCATTATTTAATCCAAGTAGGTTAATCTAGATGATCTAACAAATTTAGAGTACAATTGGGTTCCTAAAAAGCAAAGAATAGTTACGGATCTTGCTTTAACAAGAGTCGTTAGACTTCAATATGCATCATCAAATGTGATCCATAATTAAAAGTGGGCGTACATTAATGCATTGTGGAAATACTACTTTTGGATATCCAGGTGAATAAAAGAAATACTTAAAAAATAAGGGTGTTGTATCAGAAGTCATAAACGATTGTCTGTTTGATATTGGAGCTAAAAAATTCTTATGTCAAGAGGGAAAAATTTATCGTCATGCTTTGTACTCACTATCAAGTCATGAATATCTTGATTTTGAGGTAGACGATGATGATTTGGAAAGCACTAAATGTTTTGAAAAGTTTGGAATGTCATCATGTCATTTCTGAAAATAAATTTACCATTAAGAGTCTCGTCAAATTAGGTCTTAATTTTTAGCATGTATGTGTAAATATAGTAGTTAGAAGACATCTTATAATAGTATGTGTACTGCACCGACTAGGGCATCCTATGTATCACATTTCTTTTATATAAGAAGAGGTTGAACATTAAGAAGGGACATATTCATTTGAGCATACTTGTGCATAAAGAGCAGTTGTGGTTCTCAATTTCTCTACGAACAAGTATCTTTGATGATTTTAGCTTAGGTCCCCCTTCAATCGTTCCACTATAATATTTCCACTTTCAAGCATTCAATAAAAGAAATTCCCTAGTAAAGCGTTACCTACTCGAACTTTATGTCTTAAATATTATAATTTCTTAATTAAAGATCCATTATCCTTTTAAAATATATAATCTTAAGTACTAACCAAGGTCCGATGTAGGAATTGGAGTGGATATGTGATATGCCTGTGTTTGAGGAAGGTGTAATTAAAATTAACAATATCTATAAACTGGAAGTTAAAAGAATGTTAAATCCTGAAGCCAACTTAGTTAAGTATTAGTCAAATCTCTCTAATTAAGTTTTATTATTAAAACACCCTTATCCTTAGGCTAGTGTTTTAATTGTTCTTAAACCTCCTGAAGAGGTCATAGGCCAAAAAGTTAGTTAATTATATAAATCTCAACCTTTAACAAGACTGACATAGTTCTGCCTAAAAGTTGACTATAATTTTTTTCATTTTGTCATAATCATGATAAATTTGGTGATAAAAATGAAAGAAATTCTTAACTAACTGGGCTAGTTTGAACTTATATATAAAATGCACATAAATAGAAACGAGCATAAACGAACATAACACATGTTCAAACTTACATACAAAACACACATAAACATAAACATAAATGAACATAGATGAAAATAAACGAACATAAAAGAACATAAACGAACATAAATGAAAAGAAATAAATATAAATGAACATAAACGAGCAGAAATGAGTTGTTAACGGCCTATTCGACTTTACACAAAAACAAAATCTATTTATGTTTTATATTCGCTTATGTTCGGTCATGTTCGGTTTATGTTCTTTTACGTTCGTTTATGTTCATTCGTTTCTTATTTAATAACTCATTTTTGTTTGTTTATGTCCGTTTATGTTCGTTTTCTATTCATTTATATTCGTTTCTACTTTTTCATATTTGTTTATGTTCGTTTCTGTTTATGTTTCTATTATGTGCGTTTTGTATGCAAATTCAAATGTTCCGGAAAACATTTTTATTTGTGAGTTTTTGAAATCTGTCTTGGGACTCATATTAGTGGTTGTTGTTATTGATGGAGAACTTATATAATAAGTCTCGCTTATATTTAAATATATTTATATTTTAACTCGATAAAAATCTAAAATAATTTTTAAGGCATGTTCGACTTCACATGAAAACAGGATCTATTTATGTTTTATGCTCGTTTATATTCTTTTTATTTGATGGGGATAATTAATTTCTATAAGTCTTTTATATAATGTAAGGAAGATTAATTGGGGAATCCAACGGATCTGAAATTGTTTTGACTTGAAAATCATAACATTGCAGACTGAATAAAGAAACAACAGAAAACTCTATTTCTACTAAAGAAAATGAAGGTTTGCTTTTAGAGAGATTAAGTCACCCTAGAGGGCGTGAATAGGGTGATGGAAGATTTTTGAAAATTATCAAACAATTTTGCACAGATTAGACTAAGAAACAGATTCCGAGTATAGATTGGACTCAGAAAGTGAAATACACAAAGAAGTATGTGGAAACCCTCCCGGGCAAGAAAACCACCGACAGTGCTAATCCAAACACCAAGTCAAAACCACTAATTGAATCCTCGATTACAAATGACTCGACTCTAACCAGAATTTCTCTCTTACACAATTCCTTTACAAGTTTTCCTAAACTCGAAATTCCTTTATCCGATCTAGTACTTCCTCACCGAGTTGACCCTCACAGATCGGGGACAATTGAGCTGAGTTAGCCCTTACAACTCGGTTAAGGGACTTACAAAGAAAGTAGAAAGAATATGAGTGATTACAAGACTTTGTTTACAACTCATAAAGTAAGAGATTACAGATTAGGAGTTGTAAGTCGAAGATTGAATAAAAATGCAACAAGTGTTAAGAAATGTGTTCAGCAATCTTCAAGTCTTGTGGAGTGACTTCTATTTATAAGCACCAAGGTAGAATGACCGTTGTGAATGGTTCTGGACTGATGAGCCTCAATAGCCATTGTAATGGCTAGTCCGAGTCACTCGAAAAAATCCGTTGAGATATGAACGTTGTCTAGTGATCTTTGGATCAAAAGATGGCCCATCCCTTTTGTGGTGATTGAAATCTGGGGTGGAAATAACCGTTAGCCTCAAAGTTGAAAATTTTCCAGTTTTGGAAACAAACAACCCCGACACGGTGTCTAAGCCATGTCTAGAAATGGTTGATTTACGTCCGCTAGTGTTTAACGGCTACAAACCGGTTGCTTTTGTATTTCAAAAGTAGATTAGGCTTGTTTAATCAACCTACAAAAACAAATCAACGTGGTACACAAGTATAAAAATACTTTGGTCCAGAATTAGGCATAGATAATAATTAAATCAAAGTAATTAAGCACTTAATTATCTTCAACTCTAAAAGAATGGAATTTTCTTAGTCTAATATTCATTAGGTTCAGATTCCATCTTATGTCAATCCACAAAATGATCAAGTTAGAGAGAATAAAATATCATAATACATAAACTTGATCAAGTAAATAATTCTCAATAAATAAACTAACTTAGATAATAAAATTAACAATGTAATTCATTTTCACTTGAAACACAAAGTCGAGTGCTCGGAATAAACATGTTAGAGAAATTATTTACTCATGCCATTACTCTAAGTTGTGTCTCGAGTGGGTTAGAAACACAGTTCGAATGTTATGCTTAAAGACTTATTTCCGAGTGGGTCGAACATGATGAAAACTTAGATATGAGTTTCTATAAAGCTTAGAACGACTTAGAATCAAAACTAAGAGAGACAGAGAGTTATACTTGAGTTTTCAATAACCTCTTCTTGAATATAAATGTTGAAGAAATGCACATTTGACATTCATTTGATAAAGCTTGATGTTCATGCTAGATGCAAATGCTAAGAGAATTCCGAGTTAATGAGATAGGAGGTCTAAATGAGCATGATGGGAGAACTCAATTTCTTCCTTGGTCTACAAATCAAGTAAGAAAAGAATGGCATCTATGTCCATCAATCTAAATACACCAAGAAGTTATTGAAGAAATACAAGGTACAAGATGTAAAGCATGCAAGCAACACCTATGAGTAGCGAGTTTAAAACTGGACTCGGATGAGAAAGGTAAAGATGTAGATCAGAAACTTTATAGAGGTATGATTGAATCTCTAATTTATCTCACATCTAGTAGGCCAGGTATCATGTTTAGTGTTTCCCTTTGTGTAAGATTTCAAACTAATTCTAAGGAATCACATCTCACTACGATGAAGAGGATTTTTAGATATCTTGTAGGGACTCGGAATCTTGGTCTATGGTTTTCAAAGGACTCAGAACTAACTCTCACTCGGATACTCGGATGTTGACTATGTTGAATACAAGGTTGATAGAAAGAGTACATCAGCAAGCATGTCAATTTCTGGGTCAATCACTCATCTCCTGGCACTCAAAGAAACATAACTCATTTGCTCTATCAACTCGCCGAGGCTGAGTACATTGCAGCTGGAGCTTGCTATGCTCGGATCCTCTAAATCAAGCAATACTTGAAGGATCCTAGACTATCATTCACATTTATTCCAATCAAGTGTGACAACCAAAGTGCGATTAGCATCACTAAGAATCCAATTCAGCACTCAAAGATAAAGTACGTTGAGGTCAGTATCATTTTCTCGAGAGGCCATTTTGAGAAATGTGATATTGAACTTGAGTTTATTCCTACAAAATTTCAATTAGCTGATATTTTTACTAAGCCTCTAAGTGAAGATCGGTTTTGCTTTATTAGGAATGATTATCCGAGTTATTGCATGAATTATTCTATTATGATTAATTGTTATATGTTTTGAGTAGATAACAAATGGATTAGTTGATTTAGAATGAGAGTGAGCTATGAGTTATAAATTTTCTAAGTGTGTTCCGAGTCACTCGGACACATTACTGAGTCGACTCAAATTATTAGCAAAATGGACATCAAAAATTTTGAGATCATCTCTAGATAAATGGAGAGTCTTAGAAATGTTTACAAAAACTCTTTCTTCTCTCTCTCTTTGTCACGCGAACAGTCAACGTAACTAACTCGTTGGAAGAAAGTTGTTGGAGAAACTAGTCGTTATGCGCCGAGATACTCAACGGTCTAATAACCTTTGCTTAGTAACTAAGTCGAAAGTCGGTTAGAAGCCTTTTCTCGCTATAAATAACACCGCTTCGCTTTCTTTTTCTACTTTACCTACTTATTGCTCGCTCTCTCTGCTCTCAAAGTTAATTCGCTCACTCACTCGCACTCACTCTCTCTCTCTCTCTCTCTAATTCTCAATCTTTTGTGTTCTATACTCTTTCTCTCGTTTCTCTCAAACACTCTTTACACTCTAACTATGTCTAAGAGAGCATCTACTGTGGAAGGAGGTTCGGCCACCAAGGTCATAACCAAGTCCACTCAATCCGAGGCCCCATAAGGCAAAGGCAAAGAGCCCGCCTCAAAAGACCCAAAGCATATTCGCCCAACACTTAATTCCGGATGACCAATTCTTTCCAAAAACATCTTTCTCCTGGTTAAAACATATCCTCAAAATTGGTGTGTACACCTATCTTTGTTTCGTTAGTATATTTACCCATACCTTGTGTCCGAGTTCTATACTAACATAACGGAAAGGGACAACATTATTTCTTCTATTGTTCAAGGTAAGACCGTTCGAATCAATCTCATTTTACTTCACAAACTTTTTAATGTGAAGTCCCTCTTTCTCAACTCCAATCCAATTTCTTTCACTCGAAGTCGCCGATGACTTCTTTGCCAAGTATGCAAAAGAACCTCCTCAGTCCGTAAAGAACTTTTCGTGACTTAAATGACCTCAAAAGCTAGGCTTCGTGTTTCATTTTGATGAGGACATTATTCTCTTTTACCAGTCTAAAGAGAATCCGAACTCCAAAGTTTGAAATGTTCTCTCCGACATCCTAGAGGGCTACGAAGTAGACCTTTTTCCATTCATCTTGGAGAAGATAGCCTCTGTTCCTTCTTATTCTAAGAAGACTCCATATCCTTTCGGAGCTTTTCTCACTCGTTGTTTTCACTTAGTTTGGGGTCCCTCTTCCCTTTGGCCCAAACTCTTTTCTCGGAGCCTCGCCATTTGTCTTGGCAAGAGTGAGCTCATTAGTCTTGGATACCAGGAAGTCAAACCTGGTGTTTGGGTTCACTTGTCTAAGTTACCATCCCTCCTCCTTCACCTCGGACTAAGACTACTCTAGAGGTCTTACTTCTAACTCGCTGGACCTTCTACTTCTCTACATGCCCCTTCGTCGAGCTTTTTGAGAAGGTGGCCAACACACTTAATTCTCTAGCCTTAGAGTTGAAATCAACTCGAACTCTTTTCAGGCTTTCATCCCCACTCGCCCCGATGCAAAGCCAAGCTTAGACTCATCTCAAGCAAAGTCAAGATATGATTGCTCGAGCTCAAGCAGCAACGTGATCAAATTAAGTGCCTCCAAGAGAGAAGAATCAAAGGCAGCTGAGGACTCATAATCCTCTCGAAGAATTTGAGGAGTCCTCCAGCTCTTCCGAGTCCGAATCAGAAGATGTCGAAGAAGCAAGCAGAGGAAAACCAAGGAGAAGAAGAAGGAGAAAACGAGGATGAAGCTGTCCAACATGAAGACCAGGGCAACAAAGAGCGTGAGGTGATCTCTTCGATCACACTCGCAGTGCCTCGGAAGAGGCTAGTGAAGTCGGCCAATCTAAGGCCCCCGCCTCGAGCCTCAACCAGCAACAGTCTTTGAGGAAGAAAGAGAAGAATAGGAAGATCTCGCCTTGGTTCCCAAAACTCGGATCCCTCCACTGCCGGATCTACCTATTCCGATGCCACTTCGCCCAGCCTACTCCCACTTAAGCATACGAGCTTAGGCGCACAACTCGATCTTCATCTTATCGACGGACTACCCCTCCTTCCCGATTTCAAACTCAGCTTTTTTGTCTAACATCTCGATGTATTTACTTGTTCTTTCCTCCCTTATTTTGTTATTTTTTGCTGAAATACATAGGGGGATAGAAAAGATAGAAAAATAAATGTTTGGTTTAGGGGAGTTTTTCCTTAGTTGTTTTCTCGAGTTTATCTTACTTTATTCTTGTATAAATGTTTCTTGCAATGAATGAAATTCGCTTATTTCGAGCATATCTATTTCCGAGTAGATGTTTCATATTTACTTTGATATATTGTCCTTTACTCTTTAACAACTTTGCTTTGATTACTTCAAGAAATATGTTTTGAGTTATGTTTTGATTTGAGCTGAACTAATAAATATTCTTCATTATTTTTCTTGATTTGATTAATACTCTATGCTCGATCAATTCTATATGAAAACTTACTTTTATGAACCGATTAGTTTCTATCTGAAGTATGGAATGCCTTTCATCAAAAAGAGGGAGATTAAAGACTCAAGTATAACTATCTATCTCTCTTAGTTTTGATTCTAAGTCATTATGAGCTTTATAGAAACTCATATATAAGTTTTCATCCTGTTCCGACCCACTCGTAAATCAGTCTTTAAGCATAACATTTTGAACTGTGTTTCGACCCACTCGGACACGACTCGGAATAATGGCATGAGTAAATAATTTCTCTAACACGTTTATTCCGAGGACTCGACTTTGTGTTTCAAGTGAAAATGAATTACATCGTTAATTTTATTATCTAAGTTAGTTTATTATTTAGTTGATCAAGTTTATGTATTCTGATATTTTATTCCCTCTAACTTGATCATTTTAAGGATTGACTTAAGATGGAATCTCAACCTAATGAATATTAGACTCAAAAAATTCCATTCTTGTAGGTCGAAGATAATTAAGTGCTTAATTACTTTGATTTAATTATTATCTATGCCTATTTCTGGACCAAAGTATTTTTATACTTGAGTAGCACGTTGATTTGCTTTTGTAGGTTGATTAAACAAGCCTAATCTACCTTTGAAATACAAAAGTAGGCGGTTTCTAGCCATTAAACATCAGCGAGATAGAAATCAATCATTTCTAGACATGGCTCAAACACCGTGTCGTGGTTGTTTGTTTCCAAAAATGGAAAATTTTCAATTTTGAATCTAACGGTTATTTTCACCCTAGATTTCAATCACCACTGGAGGGATGGACTATCTTTTGATCCAAGGATCACTAGACAATGTTCACATCTCAACAGATTTTTTTTGAGTGACTTATACTAGCCGTTACAACGGCTATTAAAGCTCATCAGTCTAGAACAAGTCACAACGGTCATTCCGCCTTGGTGCTTATAAATAGAAGTCACTCAACAAGACTTGAAGATTACTAAACACATTTCTTAACACTTACTTAGCGCATTTTTATTCAATCTTTAGCTTACAACTCCTAATCTGTAATCTCTTATTTTATGAGTTGTAAACAAAGTCTTGTAATCACTCATATTCTTTGTACTTTCTGTGTAAGTCCCTTGACCGAGATTTAAGGGCTAACTCAGCTCGCTTGTCCCCGACTGTAAGGGTTAACTCAGTGAGGAAGTATTAGATCGGATAAGGGAACTTATGAGTCTAGGAAAACTTGTAAAGGAATTGTCTAAGGGAGCAATTCTGGTTAGAGTCGATCCTTTGTAATTGAAAATTCAATTAGTGGATTTGACTTGGTATTTGCATTAGCACTGTCCGTGGTTTTCTCGCCCCAACAAGGTTTCCACGTACTTTTTGTGTATCTCACTTTCCGAGTCCAATTTAAACTTAGAATTTATTTCTTAGTCCGATCTGTGCAAAACTATTTGATAATTTTTAAAAATCTTCCATCACCCTATCCACCCCTACTAGGGTGACTTAATCTTTCAAAAGCAAACCTTCGGAAAATACACCTGAAATATACCATAACCTATTTTACTAATTTTAGTTTTTTCTACACAAATTCTCCTGTTTTCAAAGATTATGCCTTTCCTTTAATTAATGTATTTAGAATGGCTAAGGCCCTGTGGAGGAACCAGAAATTTTTTTACGGGAGATCGAGTGCCGAATGAGAATACTATTTATATAGGCAATAAAATAAATTATTATTATATATCAAAGATTAATTACAATCCATTTTTAGAGAGTATTATGAAGGAAATTTGTGTAAAAAAACATAGAAAAGAAACCATACTTTACCACTAAAAAATCCATTATTGTAACGTTTGAGCAGAAAATATAGCTTTTCATATATTTATTCTACAATTGCCCAGTTTATAGTGTACTAATTATTCACAATTATTTTAAAAACCTTTCGAGTGTATCAAAGTTGATATATTCATATTCTTACATTTGCGATTATTTTTTAAAACCCTTAAAAGGTGCCAAATTAAATTAGTCATTGATTTCATCAAATACATTATTGATTACAAATAAATTAGATTAACTAATATATTAACAATCAACTCATTAAAACATAACATAATATTACTGATGAACATACTAGGGTTTAGATTGGGAGCCTAGGAAGGCAAAAAAAATTGTCTTTTTGGAAACTACTAAGTGGGAATAAAATTTACACTAATTTAAATTAAAGGGTAGAGAGAAAAAGTAGCATTAAGGCTCAGAGAGAGAACAAGATTAAAAAAATTAACAATCTCATGACTATATATATTACACAACTATATCTTGTACAATATCTTTCTCCTTCCTAATTTGTTAAATCTTTAATATTTTTTTCAAAAAATAGATATCAGCAAAAAAATTCCACCCCATTGGATACGTATGGAGCACCCTAGTAAACTCCCTATTTCCTATTAGCAAAAATATTTTTTTCCCTTGTTGTGAGGAGTTGTAAGGAATATAATATGTTGTATATGAATTGATAAAAATATTCAATGTATTTTTATTTTTATGTACAATATATTTGTATTTTTATTTATGAATTTAATGTAAATTATAAAATCATGAGATTTATATATTTGTAATGCCAAATGCATATGTGTTAGTTTGATAATTTGTTTTCTTCTTTTTTATTTTTAGAAAAAAAGTTATTTAATATTTATGAAAAGAGTTTTTATATATGCGTATTAGGTGTGTGCAAAACCGGTTAACCGCACTTTCGGTTAACCGATTTTCGATTAACCGAATTTGCGGATCGGCAAAATCTTGATCTCAGAATCGAATCAAAAGGTTCGGTTAATCGATTTTCCGGTTCGATTTTGTGGTTAACCATTACTTGAAACATAACCTATCAAATAAAAAAAGTAAAATACAACAAAACACAAGTTTCTATCCTACAAAAGTAAAAAATACATCAAAAGAGAAGATTTTGGCTGGCAAAACGAAATTTTTCAATCTCATAAAAGAACTTTTAGCCTATATACCTATGATTTAAAAAAAATTAATTCACTTAGTTAACCGAATCTTTTCAAGTTCCGATCCGTGAACTGAAAAAAAATCTGGTTCGGTTAATTGAACTGATTTTCTTTAAAAATTTATTCAGCTTAACTAATTTTTGGATCGGTTTCTCAATTTTTCGAATCGCTTTTTCGGTTTCAATTTTTTTGCACACCCCTAATGCTTAGTTGAGGACATTTATTTCCAACTTGTAAAATTAAGGTTATTTTCAACTACAATTACATGAAAATCATTTATACATCTATAAAAAGTCTTTTTGTAAATATCAAATATAATTTATTAAAATCATTAAACATGACTTATATGCATTTGTCGCACATAACAATGAAAGTATACATATAAATACATTAAACATTTTTATCAAATCATATACAACATTTTATATTCCTTATAACTCCTTACAACTTATACTAAATGGAATAGGGCCGAAATAGCTCAAATGATTTCATTGCATTCAACTTGACATTATTCACTCATAAACGCAAAGTTCAACAAAATGTTTGTCATATTATTCATCGTAACTAACTCAAATAGACATAATATTTTTTTGTAATTAATTATTTGTTGAAATTTATTTACAAATTTCTTAATACATAAATTAAATTCATGTACCCTATAAGCATTAATAATCAAAATCCTTACGTATCTATCCAAATCTTGAAATACCTAAAAATACCCGACGTGAGTATGGATTTAGGAATAGGGAAAATAGGTACGAATATAACTATATCCACCACGTACATACCCCATAGCCATTCCTAACAAACTTTACGTACATAAATATTCACTAATAAAAAGATTTTCATTAATGATAAAAAATAAAATTCACAACAAATTTCGAAATAGTTGTAAGAAGTTTTAAGCGACTATAAAAACCTGTAAAGACAGTATAAGGAGATATAGAAAATCGTAAGATTGTTAGCTAAAGTTAAGTAAAACAGGACCTAAATTGAAGTACATAACAATTTTAGTATCCCAATTGGGAATCACAAATGCTGCAGAAATCTATACTGGTGAAAAATCAGTAAAATTCATTCCGCAACAATACATCAAAATCTTCCCAGAAAACGTTGAAAACGGGATTATTCGAATTCAAAGACTACATTTCTGCCTTTAAGGAATGTCCTATACCCAGACCAGATTTTTCAACGACCTAAAATAAAGCAAATACTAAGCCCTCAAAACAATCAGCAGCTTATTTGTAGGCCTTGGAGAACTCATCCACAAGCTTATCCATGAACTGGCATTTCCGGTCAAATCCCCAGCCTGGGTTGCTCTGCATCGCACAACACTTGCAACATCAGCACAAGTCCATCATTTTGAAAGAAAAGGGAAAGGGTGCAAATGCAATGGAAACACCATCTGCAGAACTTTTGTCCTGGTGAAGAATACTCCCGACACGGGAGCTCGTAACATATCCCTAACTTAGGCAGAGACTGGTTCTGTTACCTATTTAAAGCCATTGATTGGCTAAGACTTTATAAAAAGAAAGCATATGATAGCTTAGAGAGACATTTTACTTTACTCCAATATAATGCAAGCTCGAAAGTTTCGTTCAAAATTGGCTTTTTTCAGCTTAAGAGAAAATGGATACAGTTTCTACAACGTTCACATGCGAAATAAAGCACTCAACTACAAGACTATGATATCCACTTTTGATAACATGTTCCTGACTTTCTGCAGGGTTCAAAAACAATTTCCTTCTCATTTCTCAATATCAGCTTAGGACACAATTTAACTTCTGAAGACAATGAGGCTAATATTTAACTGGAAATTTTCTTAGTAAACATCATCCACCTGAAACCAGAGCAATATAAAACCTACCAATTACTAAAGATGTTTGCAAGAACTATCACTTAGATAGTCAATGAACCTCAATATGACTCACTTCAGACAGTTCATCAGAGTACTGGTAGCCTTCCTGCCAATTACAAATCACTTTGAATAACCCCATTTCAGTTCAAAGGCCATGTCCCCATGTAAGTTACTTCATAAACCTAACCACAATCCCACATCTCCCTTCCCTCCAGAAAAACAGAAAAGTGGAAAACCAATAAAATACATTGAACAAAAATATATTATATTTGACCCCTTATTGGCTATATATATATATATATACACACACACACACATTAGACCCAGCTGAAGCTGCACTGCTGACTGGATGTCAGTTCTGATCCATGATTTCCAGATCTTTGTCTTCAGTGCAGAAGATCAGTTGTTATGCTAATATTGAAGCTACCAATAAAACATTTATAAGGGAAGCCAAACCTTGACTATCCATAAACAAAGAATAAACTTACAAAAGCATATAACTCGCAGGAAAATTTTCATAGGCTCAGGGGCAGTTACCTGTAAATCCCCCCAAAACAAAAAAAGCCCCTATTCTGGGGGAATAGGTAAGGAATACTATAAGCAGGATCACAAGTGCAAAGGCAATAAGAGTAAATTAATAATGTGCGCCGCCAAGCTTAGCAGCAAGACAAGGCATCCTATATACACAAAACTTGAAGGACCATATAAAATTGTCTTCCAGAAAATGCATGCAAAGAAGGAAATACCAACCTGTAGTGAAAGAACAGCACGGTCGGTGAAGCGCTTCACTGAATCAGGTACGCTAGCAGGAAGAGTTTTGGCAACTCTTTCTAATTCTCCCTGTTGCTGCTTAGCTGTCACTCTTTCAAGCCCACAATAATGGTCCACAATTGTTTCTAAAAGTGGAACCCTCTCCATTATCTCTTTCACAGCTTCCTGGTCAAATCCGTAAATAGTTAGCACAATAACTTGACGAGAAAAGAATCAACAGGGAGGCTGTATTATACTAGGTGAGGTTATGAATACCCAGCAATGCGCTCACCAAATGGAAACAATACTAAGCACTTGATTATCTCATTGGGGAAAGAAAAAAAAAAAGAAGAAACAAGGTGATTGCAATCAGGACAAAAGAAAAGGACAAAGAAAAACAAAAGGAGGAAAACAAGCCAAGCAAATGATATGTCACGAGCTGGGCTGGTTTGAAGAGAGAATTTATGCACCTAAGTGTTACAGAAAAGAAAACGGCAGCAGGGATACAAGAAATTAGTGGCAAATTATTACAACAAAGGCCAGTATTATTTATATATGAATTTACCAAATTTGAAGAGAAAAATCTAATTGCAATTTTGCACGGGATTGCCTACCTCCCACTCCTCTTGACTCTCTATCCCCTCATAAGCCATCAAGAATGGCTTCATCTTCTCAAAAGCTTCATGAAGAGGAATGGGTGGCTTCTCGTCGATATCAGGATTGCTCTCAAAGTCTCCAAACAGGTATTCAGGCTCCAACTCAATCTACAAACCAAAGTTAAAGCATGAATCATGAAATATGCAATCGATATACGAGAAGAGGGAAAAAAGGTAGCATAAGAATTGCTTCTACCTTAAGATTAGTATCAAGTGCGTCAATCGCCTCATCCTCCTCAGGATCAGGCAAGACACTACTACTCATTTCTTCAAACGCTTCCGCCAAGTCATTCATCATCTCAGGTCCAAGTGCCTGGGCGAGCTTCTCGCCATCCGCATCATCACCTGCATAAATGGCATCATCCTCATCCTCCTCATCATCATCATCACCCTCATCATCACCACCCTCATCATCATCATCCCAGTCATCTCTGCGTCCTCTACCCCTTCCCCTTGGACCAAGTCCTCTCCCACGTCCAAGCCCACGTTCACGTCCACCTCCGACCTCTGTTCCCCTGCCACCTTGACCTTGTTCCTCGTCAGGCTGGGACAATATTTTAACTGCATTCTTCACAGCCTCATCGCGGCTCATCTTAGGTTTTCTGATCTTAGAGCCACCTTCACCAGACTCAAATTTCTCTCGACCCTTTCCAGCGCTCGGTGGAGCAGCAACAGGGGTTCGACGAGGCCGAAGATGCCGATTCTCTTCTTTAGGCACCTCCTGAGGCAAATCTTTTTGCTGGTACCCCCTCCCTGAACCTGTCAATACCCTTGAACCCCCGTCAATACATTCAAAATACTCGCAGGAAGATGCTTCTCCCCAATTGGTTGACGAGGTACAGCAGTAACTGAGTCAGCTACAGAGCTAGCTCCTGTTGCTTCATCTTTTCTTAAAAATATGGGTTGCTTAGGTGTTGAGTCCTGGTCATTTAATGACTCAGAAGGTTGCTGAAATGGACCATCCCTACCCCTCCCTAAGCCTTGTTGCTGTGGTGGTTGGTTGGATGCAACAAAGGAGTTAAAAGAAGGCAAAGATGGTGTTGAAGCTAGGGGTTTGCCTCTACCACGACCAATTCCAGAGGAAGGAGGCACGTTATCAGTATTATCCAATCCATCACCAAAATCAGCATTTCCAGGATGGCTAGACACAAAGCTGAATTTAGGTGGAGCAGAGGCACCTCGACCTCGACCTCGACCTCCACCAGAGCTGCCACCAGCAGAAGAAGAAAAGGAAGAACATGAGGCAATTTTTGCAGCGCTCCCAATCCTTGTGCTTCCTATAACATTGCTGTTCTTAAGCAGACCGAAACTTCCCCTCATTTTACTCTACACTCCTACTTATGTCAAAATTCTTCACTAAAATATCCAACAAAGAAACACTAACTATCTCCTCAAGTAAAGGATCCACCTTGCAAAAGTAAATACAGGATTAAATCAGAATTTAAAGCAATTGCACGTAAATAGGTTCATTACGGCCCCAATACAACCAAACAATACAGAAAAATGAATGGTAGTAAACCAGTGACGGATCCAGAATCGAAACTGATAGCATCCGAATAATATGCAATTATCTAAAATTTACCTAGGATTCCAGTAATTTCACATTTCAGGTCACATTTTTGTGTTCAAAACACAACTTTAAAGCTCACAGATGCCTAATTTCAGTATTCTAGTTTATTCTAGTTAAATTTTGGGATGATTCCCTAGTTACATTCTTAAAAAATCTTTACATTTTAGACTGAATAGATAATTTTATCTATCTCTCTATCTATGTTATATATAAAGGGAAGAGGGTTGAAGTGTTGTATAAATTTTGATTTACCATATTTATCCTTTTTTTTAGCTTAAATTACAGCGATAAAATTGACTCATACAGTTACTTCATGTCAGTTTCCTCTCTTCCCCCTCACGTCAGTTTCGCCTCTTCTCTCTAAACTATCTCCTTTTTTGTTGATCATTAAACTATCTCATCAGCGTAAATCTTCTGCAAATATTTTTCACAACAGTCGCGAAGCTTCAGATTTGGTCACCAATCTTCTGCAATTTCTTTTGTTGGATTTAGTTACCAGTTCACGTCAGTTATTTATTTGTAAATTGGGGTTTTGTTTTTGGTTTAAAATCTGTAAAGGAGCTGTAGAAATTCAAGCAACCAAGCATTCACAAGACCCCACAGATCTAACTCACAATTTACAAAAGAAAAATCTAGAATTTGGGTAGAAGGAGAGAAGACAGGGAAGGAGAATGAAATTTCCAGCAAGAGGCAGAGACACAGAACAACAATTCGGGATTGTAGATGTTATGGCCAGGCCATATTATTACATACAACTGAACCTTTCGTCTCGAAAGGTAAAACATAAAACATAAAACATAGATGTAATTATTGAACATACCAAACACGATGGAGAGAGAGGCGCCATTTTTAGATCCAATTGAACATACCTGAAAACGATGGAGAGAGCGAGAACCGGAGAGCGAGAGGGAGCCGGAGAGCAAAAGCGGGCGGGATATCAAGAGCAAGAACTAGCCAGAGCGGAAGATGGCGAGTGAGAGCTAGAGAGAAATAGCGCAGCGCTGGCAGAGCGAGAGTCGGAAAGCTTGAGGTAGCCGGAGAGCGAGAGAGCGTCGGAGAGCGAGAGGGAGCCGGAGAGCGAGAGGGAGCCCGGAGCAGAGAGTGAGAGAGGGGCGGTGAACGAGGGAGGTGCCAATGAGATAGGCCGGCACTGCGGCTAATGACAGAACGAGTAGAGGGAGTTAAGTGGGGTTTTATTTTATAAAAATGTTCAGAATTACAGAATTATAATTCTACGAGTTTCTTTAATATTTTAAATGATTAAATTATTTATTTTATATTATATATAGTTTATAAATTTTATTTTTTAAAAAATTTTATTATTATTTAAAGTAGATAATGTTATTCAAATATTCATTATAAATTTTTAAATAATTTATTTTCATTAAAATTTTTTATTTTATATGTATAATTTGTAAGTTTTATTTTATGAAAATCTTTCTCATTTTAAGGGCATATTTGACTTTATAAGAAAAATATAATTTATTTATATTTTATGTTCGTTTATGTTATTTTATATTTGTTTATATATTTATTTGTTCGTTTATATTCTTTTATATTCATTTATGTTCTTTTATGTTCATTTGTGTTTATTTATATTTGTTCGTTTCTTATTTAACAACTCATTTATGTTCGTTTATGCTCTTTTACGTTCGTTTACGTCCGTTTATATTTATGTTTCTATTTATGTCCATTTTGTATATAAGTTCAAATAAGCCCTATTTGTTTTGGTCTCGCCTTTGATCTGTTTGCTTTGCATAAAATGATGTGGCAATCTTTCCTAAAAGGTGAGTCACATATATTTTAGGCCCTGTTTGGTTTGAAGAATTGGAATGGAATGTAACGAAGGAATGATACTCGAGAGGTTTGATATGGGATTTAAATTTTGAGTACATGTGTTTGGTTGGTAAGTGGATTGGATTCAAGTTCCTATCTTTATTGTTTGGTTGCATGTTATGGAATGGGATCAAACTTACTTTTATTTAATAACTATTTTTTATGCTTTTTATTAATTTAAATTGATTTTAACTAAAAACTATTTTGATTTTAAATATTTTCTTGTAATATATATTTGACTTTATGATAAAAAAATTTGACTTAGTTAATTTCTTAAAATTTTTAGCATTTCACAATTTATTATTATTATTTTTTACATATCCATTGAATACATAAATGAAATTCATGAATTTACATAACATAAAAAAATGATCACAAAGTAGGTTCATTACTATAACACATGCACCTTGAATATACGAAAATTGAGTTCATGGGCTTATCGTAAGTCAACGTAAACATCAAATATCATAAAATTGACTTCATATGCTCATTATAAATCGACATACATACCAAATATCATAAATTTAAGTTCATAATCTCATCATAACTTAATATAAATACCAAATATCCTAAAATTAGGTTCATGTTCACTTCATAAATTGAAGGAATACAAGGTGACATCTAATTATTTGATAGCAAAATAACCATAAAGTGATGACGCATGTTAGTTGAAGGAAGATGGAGGCAGATTTGGGTGAACAAGGTTGAGAATGAAATCTCTCTTCCACTCATCATCGGGGCATTGATAAAAAAACATGGAAAAGCTACTCGTGTCGAAGCTAACTTCCTCACAGTCATTGTTGCTTTAATTCTAGTGAGTCCGGGGATGCTTATGACTTCATTGAACAAGTTCTTCTTTTGTTCACCAATCTCTATTTCACGAGCTATCGAGTACTTGCTCATGTTGTTGGGTTGTAGACAAAGCACTTGCGATCAAAGAAAGATGAGAATTCATACCATCCATAAAAGCACACAAGTTAGAAACACACATTATGAAAAGTAGTTAAGTCCACAACCTCATTCCTTCTCTTTTTGGCCTTCTTTCTTGCTTTTTTGGCAAGGCGTAGAGATGGTTGAGTAGATTGTATAGACTCATCTTCGTCATCATTAAGATCTTCTCTAGCTATGCTAAGATCAATAGGCTCCCGAACAGCTTCCTCTGCATAAGCTTCCACATAATCTTCACAAGCATCTCCATTAACTCTATCGACACCAAATATTTTCTCCAACTCATCAAGAAATGGAAAAGGAACACCCCACAATCCTTTTGCATTTTTATGGCTCTAAAAAAGATAATTATAAAAGCACAAAATTAAACCAATAGAAACAAGAAAAATTTCACACCAAAAACCTCCAAAAACTCAAACAAAGAAACTAACACAAAGTAACAAAAACTTAGAAAAAATAATGAATGACAAAGTAGGAAATTTACCTTAACTAAGTCATCGTAAGATTGCCTTTCACACTTGATCATTTCGGTTGTGTCATCCCAAGCAAAGCCGAAGCTCGGAGCATCTCATTAATCACATTATACTTGTCCCGAAACCATTTGGTTTTTGTGTCAATGTGAGGGTTGGCCTTTAAACCACATTTGGGAAAGTTTGCTTTCAACATGCTCTCTAATTTTACTAAGTATCCACCTTTGAAATTCCCTCACCTTTCCATTGAGGATTAGCTCTTAACTCCAATAACCCCTCTATAAGAGCCCATTCTTTTTCTTACTCCAAAAGCGCTTGTTTCTCCCTTTTCCAACTTGAGACTTTTCGCTAACTTCCATTCTAGTTCCACCTTCGGAATGTTGGATAAGTTCCATTGAACTATTACCATGAGCAGTTTGGCTAAAATCCATCCTATATTATATGAAATCATATATAACATCCATAAATATATAAGAAGTATGAAATAAAGTA
This sequence comes from Talinum fruticosum, assembly GCA_021018815.1. Lineage (NCBI taxonomy): Eukaryota > Viridiplantae > Streptophyta > Magnoliopsida > Caryophyllales > Talinaceae > Talinum > Talinum fruticosum. Next base: position 2,324,553 of record JAITYX010000074.1, on the reverse strand, counting down.
ACAAAATCACAACATAACATAACCTTATGGCTATTAAAACATTATGCATCATAATAACTTCAACAATTTGACAAAGAACACAAAAGGCTAGTGTCTTACAAAGTAACCACTATAAACACGATACATTTGCATTGAAAAATATCAAACTCTTAACACATCAAGTATTCCTATTTGATCTAGCTCACCAATTGTTGAATAATGTTTGAGCCAAGGAACAATGCAATATCAAACTCTTAACACATCAAGTATTCCTATTTGATATAGCTCGCCAATTATTGAATAATGTTTGAGCCAAGGAACTACAAAAATTTGTCCAAGCATTTGAGGTTGCAATGTGTGTGACATATTCAACTTTTGCTAAATGGCAAAAGTATTTACTAGATTAGATAACTTAAATCGTAAAGATCATCTAAGCATCTACTAGTAAATGCCTAAAGAAAATGGTAATTTAAACTGCAAAATCCATTACCGACATGGTGTTGAAAGCTTTGAAGGAAGTGTAATGGAATGTTAAGTCGTAAAAGATCATCTAAGCATTTACTAGTATATTACAAAAGCAAAACAAAAGCAATAGCAAGTGCAGAGTAGGTTCGGATACTTCACGCCAATAATAGAGCTATTTAATAGTGGAGCTATTTAATAATGGAGCTATTTAATAATGGTGATTTACTGATATATTACAAACATTTGGATTGTAGCAAGTGCAAAACAAAGAAGTAAAAGAGATAATATTTAATAATGGAGCTATTATAAAATAAAAGCATCTACACACATCATCTTATATCATCTCAAGCGACAAACACACATCATCTTTAACAACGGAGCCATTAAAGCCATCATTATCATCATGTAATTCCATTAACAATGGTGTCCGGATGGGTTCAAATACTTACTTCACGCCAATGGTGTCCAGATAGGTTCGGATACTTACTTCACGCCAATGGTGTCCACGGTGGGTCAAAGTCGGTGTCCAGCGAACGATGGTCGAGCAAACGGCGGATGGCGATTGAGCGAACGATGGACGACGACGGTTTAGCGGTGCAGCAAGGGGCAATGTGGGGGTCTCTTTAGGGTTCCAGTAATGGATATGATAAAGATAATGGAAGTCATTAAAAAAGATTTGAGAAAATAATTAACATTAGATTTTTTTAATAATCATGATATGATCTTTGGGGGGTTCAAATTCCTTTGTTTTGAGGGGAACTTGAAACCTTCAAATTTCAAGTTTCACCCTTAAAATACGCTTACCAAAAACTGAAAAGGAATTTGAAACCTCATATATTAAGTTCCATTCTAGTTTTCATTAACCAAACAGGGCCTTAGTGTCTTTGGTGGTTCTCATCTTAGATGGGAGGAAATTACTTATATTCTTTAGCTTTTTGAGCTTTCAAGAAATGAAAATATTTTTAATATTCTCATAAATAATTAAGTATCCACCTTATTTTGTTAATAACCTATGCTAAGTACAATTTGGATATAGTAGAATTCATGTTTGATATCCCATTTCACATCAATATATATATATATATATATATGTGTATGTATGGAAGAGTTCAAGTAAGCACCAAACAATAGGTAAGCACTTCTAATCTTGACCCTTCAATCTTAATCCAACGGTTTCAATTAAAAGAGCATTTTTAGGTTAAAAAAAAGAAAATTAAAAAAACTCATGAGGGGTTGGTCGCTTGCCCCGACATTTGCTTCTTTCCCGAGTTCCTCTCCACTTCTTACTCCCTGTCTCTTTCTCGAGTTCTCCCCTTTCCTCTTTCTCTCTCGATCACCGGCGCCAGCACCGACACCTCCCTTTACCGGTCGACGGCAAGCGTTTCTCGTCGCCGATGTGCTCGGCCACCCTCTCGTCGGCTTCCTCTCTCGCTCACCGCCTTCGTCGTCGCTCGTGTCTCTCTCTCTCAAATGAAGCTCTCCCTTGCTTCATCTCTTTCACTCTCGGTCATCTCTCGCAGCAACCTCGCCGGAAGCCGTCCCATGTCTTGGCAGCCGCTAACCTATCTCCGGAGCCGCCTATCTCGTCTCCACTGTCCGACTCTCCCTTTCATCTCGAAAATTTGGGTTTTCAAAAAATTGCAAATTACGAATTGGGAATTGTGAATTCAAGTTCTAATTAGTAATTTCTTTATCTTTACGAATTTCTTGCTCAATTTAGCTGAAGACTTGAATACCCTAATCTCTTTTCTATTGTTTGCAAATTGCTTGCTCAATTGCGAATTGCTATTCGAGTTCAATATAATTGCGAATTTCGAATTTCTTTGCGAATAGTTTATTCTATTGCTGATTTGGCTCAATTTATTGTGGTTTGGATGAAAGCTTCCTTCTATTGTTTTGTTTATAGAGCTTTGAGAAACTTTAAATTTTGAGAACCGGGAGCAGTTGAGCTGAATTTGTTGTTAGTTTCCTTCTATTGTTTTGTTTTTAGAGCTCCGAAAGTTACCTTGTATTGTTTTGTTAGATATACTTGTAGTAGTTAGTTTAGCTGATTTGGTACATTTTGAATGCGTACAACCTATAATGCTTGTAGTTGTGAGGACTTGAAAGCTCCAAGCTCTCTTCGACAATTTGATAATTTGATACATAGAGTAATGCTTGAAAGCTATATTAGTCTCTCGTTGCATGTGTTCAACATAGAGTAATTTGGCGGTTTGGTTGTCTGGTTAATTTTTGTTGGGTCTTCTCTTTGTTCAAAATGCTTCCTGAAATGCATAGAGTAATTAGTCTATTCAAAATGCATTTTGGATGCATAGGTTTTGCCTCTGTTTAAAATGCATAGAGTAATTAGCCTCTGTTCAAAATGCACTAGTTTTGCCACTTATTGGCATTGAGTTTTGGTGGGTCATCTATCTCTTCAATCCATATTATTGCTTATGTTATTATTTGTTAATATGACGTTGAAACTAATGTCAAAATAGTGGTAGCTTGGTGAAGCAATGTTAAGTCTGTCATTTTGACTTAATATTTAGGTTTTGGTTACCTTGTAGCTTGGTTAAGAAAAGTTACCTTGTTGTATGAGTGTGCTAAAAATTAGGATTTGTGGAAAAGGTAACAAAAGCCTATTAGCTCAATATGGGAGAGCATTTGTGCAATGACACAAACGACGTGGGTTCGAATCCTACATAGGCCGTGCGAAACGCAATCACTCAATGTCCAAAAGGTATTTGTCCAAAAATTGTTCCAAAAATAAATAAAAAAATCTGTTGCAACTAAGAACTTGATATGCTTAATTTTGTGTTCAAACTTGGATAGTCATTTTCTTCATTGATTAGCATCCTTTGTTGCATATTAGAGTTATCCAAGACCTTAACAACATCAACCTCGCACCGCCACCAACTTTTATGAACATCGCTAGTTTCAACGAACACTTCTTAAACTAATCTTAACTCAATGTTTCTGCAGCTCCACTCTACAAGTAGGAAGGAAGTGCTTACGCTGCAAAAGCAACTAAATGTTCACGAGGATCATTGAGTTCTGTTTCATGGCTTTATAGTTATCTTCGTATTATGTTTTTTCACTCTTAAGTTGAAGTGAAATATTGGATTCATCTAAGTATTTGGCCGTTCTAGAGAAATGAAGAAACCAGAGCCTTAATCTTGATATAACCACTTACTTCACATCCTTTCTTGCAGATGTCTTGGTGAGGGTTTTGGTGAGGGTTTTACTAATTGTCCAAGTAGCTTCGCAAGAAAATACCGCCAATTGAGTTTGTTGAATTTTTCTTGACTATTCTCGTCGTTATTGACATATGTAGCTTTCTGAGTTCCTTGTGTGTCCTGTATTACTTTCTTTCTTTTTCTTTCCCCTTATTCCGATGTAGCAGAGGTTTTTGACTTAGAGCAAATATCATCGGGGAAGGGCTGCCTTTCAAGGATGAATACTGCATACTACTACAAGCCCAATGATTGGATCATAACAATTAACAAGCCTATGCGAGATTCGAACCAACATCTCCGTGCATTGTCGTACGTCGCTCTACCTTTGAGCTAATAGGCTAAAATAAAATCAGCAATGCTTGACATCAAAATTTTGCCATTCTCCAATCCATTGTCATACATACAAAACTCAAAATCAAAGAGAATTTTCAGCTAATAGTTGCTTTCCAATCTCTCCAACTAATGTTCACGATTATCCAGTCATATTTTCAATCATTTATAGTCCGCTTTTGAGATAATGGACTGTAGTGTGATGATATGGTTAACTCGTGAACACTCACCATCTTTCCAAAAACTGATAACCATTGAAAAACCAATTATTAGCAAGATATGTGCTTTGAACTCGAAAATAAAATAAGTAATTATTAGCAAGCTGCAGCACATGACCTTATGAAATTGGCTTCTAGCTCTAAAGGTGAATGTGTCCCAAATGCAAGCAGAAACTGGTACTCTTAGGAGTAAAAATTTTGATGTTTTGAGGGATGACAGGAGTACGTAAAGGAAGTTTTGTGCAGCTAAAAAGTTAGGAGCTCAAAAGCATTCTCTTTGTGGATTTAAAAACAAATATTTCTAGATAGATCACATTACGTCATGTAAGCTTGGCTCGCAAAGCTTCGATAGATTAGTATAAAAGCTCCCATTGAAGTTGATTGCTCATTTGTGATCAAAGTTCAACGGAAGCAAAGCTCAACCCCACCCCCATGGACAAAACAGAAAGAAGCCTAAACACAATTGTGAGAGGTCCATATTACCAATCAACAAATTCCCTCAAACATCGAATAAATCATCAATTGAATCTAAACCAAATGCTAATTCATAGTGAAAATCACAGCTCTTCGGTCTCAATCCAGGAAATAGATGATAAAATTTCGAAGCTAGTAACTTCCCAAACAAATTCAAGCAAGCAATGTAATGAATAAAGATCAAGAATTAGACAGAAACCCTAGAGAGATAGAATCACACCTCGGCGCGAGTGTGGAGGGAGAGCGCTGGTGACAGGACAAGGAGGAAGAACGCTGGTAATAGAGAAGGAGGGAGAGCGCCGATTCCGGTGCCCGTGCTAGAGCCGAGGAACGAAAAACAGGGGAGTCGACGAGAGAAGAAGAAGGTTCAGGCTTGTGATGTCCGAAATTCGCAAGCCTCGTGACCCAGCTGAAATGTCGCCGGAGTTGGGGCGACAGGGTGGTTAGCAAGTGGACGAACGTTACGGCGGCGAGCGGATGCGGGTGCCGGCGAGAGGTAGAGGAGAGAGAGAGGGAGGGGATACAAGAGGTAGAGAGAGAGATTGCACTGGAGGTTTTTGAACGTCGATGGAATTGCAGCGACTCGACCCCTCATTATTTTTTTTATTTTTTAATTGTTAATAATGGTTGATTAATGTAGACCATTGGATTAAGATTGAAGGGTCAAGATTAGAAGTGTTTACCTATTGTTTGGTGCTTAGTTGAACCCTTCCCTATATATATATATATATATATATATATATATATATATATATATATATATATATATATATATATATATATATATATATATATATTGTATCAAATAAGGGGAAATGATATAGTGAGAGTGAGAGGATTAAATCTCAACCATTCACTTTAAATTAAGGGTCAAGATTAAAAATAAGTTATTTTTTTATTGAAATCACCCTCACCACCAGCCCAACACCTCTGGACTAATGTCCGACCACCGGAGCCACCACGGACCGTCGTGGCCTACCACCGTGAGGGACAGTTTCCCAACCACCACACTCAAAAACAGTCGGCAACCTCGTTGGTGGAAGTCGTTGGCCGCCAAAATTGTTACATAGGCCCTAAATTAAATATTACAAACATCACCCATCTTATTTTCTTACCATTTCGTGGCTGCAAGATATGAATTTTTAATTTGGTGTTCAATATGTTCTAAATTAGATGTATTTGGGATAAGGTTTTTATAAATTCAGCGGCAAAGCCGGTGGGTCATGATTGGTTGTAGTGGTTTCAGTTGGGAAAGAGGAATGAAAAGCTAATTAGGGTTTTCTTACTAAAATTAAATCTAAACCTTTAATTTAGATCTAATGGTTAATATTCACTCATCTCATCTCTCATCCTATCCCTCCCTCTAATTGGATACATCCTTATAGGGATTGTATCAAATGAGAGGACGGGATAGAGTGAGAGTGAGAGTGAGAAGATTAAATCTCAACTATTCATTTCAAATCTAAGCATTAAGATTAAAACAAAGTTATTTTCTACAATTCGTGAGTGTAAGATATAAATTTTCAATTTGGAGTTCAACATGCCCTAAATTAGATGCATTTGGGGTATGGTTTTCATAAATTCCGACAACTTTGCCGTCTGTAAAAGTAAAGAAAGCAATAGAGCGTGAAAAGAGAGGATTGGACTTAGACAATAGTGGACTCGACGGAATCCTCACCGGTGGGTTCGCTGGCGACTAGGATGACGTCCGGTGAGGCTTCTAGTGGGGTGTGGTGGTTTTAGGGTGGCATAGTGGAGGAGGAAGTACTTAGAGTTTTTTATTTGGTAGATTAATCTCAACTGCTCATTTTAATCCTCTCACTCTCACTTTATCCGTCTCCTCTCATTAGATACATCCCCTATATATATATATATATATATATATATATATATATATATATATATATATATATATATATATATATATATATATATATATATACTGTGTGTGTGTGTGTGTGTGTGTGTGTGTGAAACAACATAATGAATGTGTTTTCATTGTTTTGAATCGACTTGGCCAGGATTGTTTAACATACCAAAGGATTATAATTAGGGTCCTCGTGTATGAGGATGCCCGACCGAAACTTCGAGGGAAGAGTTCTAACAGAGGTCCCGGTGTATCAGGATGCCCAATCGGAGACTTCCTAGAAGATAGGTCCCGTGAGCCTTTGTTCGGGGTCGTGCCCCATAGAAACTATGAAGTGCTAGTTTGAGTCCATAGGGCCTAGGATATTGATTCCGATCCAATGAGTTGTTAATGACTTTGAAACTCTGTTGTGAAGATTGAAATGTTATAATAATAAGCTGCAAGGGCTTTCCCTAGAAAGATATTTAGTTTCGACTGAAACCATTGGAAAGAAAGCGTAGGTGGTTGCACCACCTTGTTTAAAGTTGACTCGGTTCCAAAAGAGTTCTTAATTATTACAAATCATGCTTGTAAATGATTGAAAATGTTATGATCTTTAAGGTAAAAGAGATTTCATTAGAAACTATCTAGATTATATTACATTATGATACTTTCACCAATTTCATTATTATCAGTAGTATGTGTAAAGAATTTCCGTTTTAAGAGTGTAAGACCCTCCGGTGAGAGGATTGGTGCTCACCCCTACAAATTTCCCCTCCCCGGTTGCAGGTAGCCTCTCGGAAAGTGTGCCTTGTGCTTTAGCATATTCTAACTCTTGCATGCCATTTGCTCGATTGCTTGAATGACTCAAGTTGCGGACATGCATTTCATAGATTTCTAAGTATTGTAGCTTGTAATTAAGTTCATGTAGTTTGTATCGGATGTATCATGAACCATTTAGATTGTTTTAAGTCGTAATACATATTGGTTGGACTTCGGCGTGTGGTCGTTGAGTTGTGTACTCCGAGCATGTGGCTCGTTGAGTTATATTATGATTTTTATGCGGGTTTTTAAGACTTTAAGCCTAGGGGATAGACCATATTACAAATGAAACTCTGCCGAAATGTTTAGAAAATTTTCAAACTCTTTTGAAAAATTACCTTTATTACCTTTAAGTTGGAATTAGAAAGCTAAACCGACACCTTAAGTAGCCTTAGGAGTTCCTTATGAGGAACTCGACGATGTAATACTCCTAGGGTGGGTTTCGGGGTGTTACAATTATGATATCGAGCATAGATTTTGGTGACCTTAAGTTTGCATTGCATATAGCCATCTAGGATCCTTGTTATGTGATTATGTGCTTTATGTGTGACAAATATACATGTGGTATTAAGTTTAACCTTTGACTCGTAAGCATTTACCTCGTTGACTTAGTTGAATTAGTTGGACTATAAACTGCCCATTAAGGTAATATGTGAGTAACTTATGTATGCTAAGTATGTGAGTGAATGTGGCTGAAATTTTATTTCGGTTCATTACTCGTTGGTTTTGTTGAGTCCTGAATTAGAAACCTCTACCTCTAGGACTTCATTGATTTAATTGCTTCTATGATTAGCTGGAAGGTGAGTTATGTGATTGGAATTATGAACATATGTGCCTACTTGTGTGAGCGATTGAATTTTATATGACTTATTTTACATGCATATGTGATTCTATGGGTACACTTGGCATAATATAGTGAAGAGTCAATAGTGACTACGTAACTTAACCTTGCTAGATAGCTAGTGGGAGGGAAGTGATAAGGTTGATGTGCACAATAATGTGACTGATCCACTGATAGGCACCAACCTTGTGAATAGGTTTTGAAGTGGCAACCTCCCAAGCTTAGGGGCACTACAAGTCCTGCTGAGTTAGATGAGTGAATGAGGGAATAGCTAGTTTCACGTGTGCTTTGTCTTGATTGTATTGACATGAGTGAGTTCATGTATTTAGTGGAGACATTAGTATTCAATTTAAAAACAAGTGGTGGAATCATTCCAAGCCAACTATTTGCCCTTTTCGGCATGATTTGCTCCTTGGCGCCCGTAATTAATTGAACAGGACGTACCGAAATGATGGTAGAGAAGAGGCTGAAACCCATTGACTTCTTTTAATACCTTCGAACTTACTTCCATTGACCTTGAAATGATTATAGTTTATATTCCATTAGATTGTAATTGTGTTTTGTTTCTACTGGAAGTTTGAGAGGAAGGGTACACTAACACATAAAGACTCCCTTAGGAATTACCGTAAGCTGTGGCCTGTCTAATTGAGTTTCCTTCCATGTTAAGTATACTAGTGTGCTTTATGTATATATGCTTATACCTTACTCATTTGAGATACTACTTGTTGCGAATTTCGGGGACAAAATTATTTTAAGGGGGAAGAAATGTAATACCCATATTTTTATTTGAGATGATTATATGATTTTAATTAATTATTTAACTTTAATTAAATAAAGTAGGTCAAATAACTAAAATATATACGAGGATATATATTCGTAAATTTATTTGGGCGAATTATTATTAGTTTGCGTAACTATAATTAGTAAAATATGTTGATTCCATCCTCTTAATTTTCCGCTCGTACCAGCTAAATGAAAAGTCGAGATCGTTTATGTTACTTATTTGGAGTTAATCTAAACATTGCCTAACAAAAGAAAAGGAAAACAATAATGTAAAAAGGAACTCAAGTGTTAGCTTGGGAATTTGATTAGTGTAAAAGTAACACGGTGGTGGCTACCTATGAGAAAGCCACGCGCAAAAGAAAAAGAGAGGGAAAGATTAGGATGGAAAGAGAAAAAGGGCCAGAGAGAGAGAGTTTGAGAAGGAGGGAGGCAAAGGGGCACAGGGAGAAAACAGAGCACCAAGCGAGAGAGAGAGAGAGGCGAGGGAGAACAGAGAAAACGGAAGAGAGGGGTGAGCGAAAACCATAGAGCAAAAAACAAGTGAGCGATTGGGAAAGAAGAGGAACAACGGCAACGACAGGTAAAGAAAGAGAGACCGTCGGGGAAAGGAACGGTGACCAGGGAAAAGAACCGATGAGCAGAGAAAGCAAGAGTCACGGGGAAGTAGAGATGGAAAGGGCGAGAGACGAGAGACTGAAATCAACACCAAGGAAGAGCGAGAAAGAGGAACGAGCGAGAACGGTGAAAGGGAACCGCGACCGACAAGCGAGTAATGGTGGCCGATGAACAAGGAAGCGGCGGCGATGAACTATGGGCGCGCCTGAGGGGCTGAACCGGACCTAGCAAGGGAGACGGGAGATCGAGTGAGAATTGGGCGGACAAAGACGAACGAAAGGAAGGGGAAGGCAAGGAACCCAACCCGACTCCATTCAATCAATTTCTCAAACCCTAAAATTCGAGGTGGGTGGTATTATACTCTAAATTAATAGTAATTTTAAAACCCAACTAAATTTTGTTGTGAATATCGAATGTTTATGCTATAAAACAAATTTAGTAGTTGCTAAGAGTTGAACTAGGAACTTTGAAGGAATTTGGTAGTTGTTTAAAGCTGAATTAGAAACTAGAAATTCATATGGAGTTGGGTTGCTTAGGTCTAGTGAGTAATATTGAGATTGCGAGTAAGCAATTAGGCATGAACAAGTTGTGATTTGGGCATAAATTATGAATTAATGTTTTAGTTGAACCCTTAGGAATTTCCCGAACTTTCTGCATTGGGGAGTAACTATTAATATTGGGAAACAATGATTTGGAATGTAAAAAGAGGAGTGTGAATTTCCTTGACTAATGTATAATTGAGGTATGAAAGTGGAAAGCAGGTGAGTGATAGGTTAGATGACTGATATGTTAGTTAAACTGAGTTTAAAACATATCTAAATCCTTGAGATTGAACTAAACTTAAAGATGAGCGGAGCTAAAGGAATTTGAGTAATGAAATGGAATTAAGAGTTATATGGCTGAGTATGGACGAGAATGAGTTGGTTAATGATATAGAGACGTAATATGAGAATTTGAGGCAAAAATAGCAATTGGTGAAGAGTTGGGACTTTTGGGATAAGTTGTAATTGCTTGTGATTATTGTGGCTCAAAGGAGTTATAGTTCCCGAGTTCATTGTGCTTGAAAAGCAATTGAGTTAAGGAAAAGCGAACGTTGAAGTATACAAAAGAAGTGGGGATTTGGAGCATCAAAGAAATACATATCTATATTGATTGATTGTAGCTTTGAAAACGGAGTGAGACGAGAATTACGCATATAGGAATAAGAGATTCTTGCTTGAGTATGAGAGAATCACACCTTAAATCCGGCTCAACACATGGCCTCCATTTGTACCTCTTGATCCACCACCAACGATGTTCTACCTTCGCTCTTTTCCGCAACAAGAGCAAGTTGAGTCTACCACTGGGTATCCTTATACCACATTCTTGAATTTATATACGTCTTATGCACATCATGCGGGGTAAAAAATGACTTCGACTGGTGAGTTCCCACTTCTTCGTATCTTTTATGTAGTTGAATTTCTTGTATGGAAATTAACTTTATCTTTTGGTAGCTTACTCCGGAGGATATCCATATTCGAATCTTGATGTGGATGTTACTCAACTCTGGGAATCTCCTCATTGTGTAAGAATTCTCGAAATCCACGATGAAGAATGTGTTGGGCATCCTTTCCCTAGAAACTAGTGAAGGATACGAGTTTCATGCTTTTTACTTTTAGTTTCATGCTAAAAGGGTTTAGCTAATACCATTGAATAAATTTTGTAGTATGACCGGGAGCAATCTCGAACCATGTTCATTAGACATCAATCGGCTCTCAAGGGGATCTGAAACTTCGCCACTTGGAAGAACCTTCCCAACCTTCCGGGTGAGTCTTTAGTTAGTGAAGTGCTAACTCTATTGAGCTTTTAGTAGGTGTGTTAATTACTCCTTCATTTTTGTAGAGGCATCAATCTAGAGCGTCTTCATCGGGTGGCCTCCTTGGTGGACCGGGAGTACAAGCTCATCAATCTAGCCAACAAGCACCTTCCGGTGGTCCATCGGAGCAGGTACCTCATGGCGTTCATTATGGTGTACACATCGACGAGTACTTCGAAGCGGGGCCTAGCACCTATGGGCCTAGTTCTTTTGGTTCGGGGCCCAACATCGGTTAAGAAAGTCTGGATATCTTGCCTCTTCAAGCCTTTGACCGGCATGAAAACCCACTTTACTTCCCTCGGGCTTCTTACAGCGGACCTTCCCATGAAGCATCTCAATCTTGGGACTACGGAGCTAGCTATTCTCAAGGTGGTGGAGATGGTTGATTTTCCACATCTGTCTTGGAAAACTTCGGGAACTATATCTTCAATGACGATTCCGATGGTGATGATTAGTGAATCCCTTGTAAGGTGCTTTTGTTATTTAATATTTATTATTTTGTAAGATTGTGACTCTTATTCAATGAGATGGAATACAAAGACTCAATTTTAGAAATGCTTTCTTTTATTAAATATGATGGAAAAAATTTTTGGAAAAATTACAAAGACAAATCTAAAAACATTGCACTAGCCCCTATTTCTCCCAAAAGAAAATAATAAAAATAAAAATAGGAATTCTTAAGTGCATGGTCCAAAAATGGCATGGCTTACACGAAAACGTGCTTGGATGATGGATAATGGCCCAAGGAATACTCGGGTTGCAAGAAAACAAAATGAATCGGCTGGTCCAAGGTTGTGGTCGGCGTTGGCCACCTTAGAAGACCTAGGTGTTGGCGAATACAGGTGGTTGTGGTGCAATAGGACTCTTGTGTTTTGGAAAACTGCTATAAATTGGATCCGTCGTTGAAGGCCGCAAATGGTGCCTTTTGCACAAGAAGAAAGATTTTCCAGTGCCTTTAGCTTCCTTCTAAAAAATGAACTTCATGAGTGATTTACCTTATTGGATGCATAAGATGACAAATACCGAGAGGGTAGACTTATCACACTATGGGCTAAATACGTTATTTAGTATTCGCCGAGTGAAAGTCTACTTGACTTTCTTAAGTGTTGTTGTGGCTCTCTGGGATCCTCATCACCACATCTTCAGGTTTGTGGATAAGGAATTATACCCCCTTCCCGAAGAGTTCGATGCTACACTGGGCATCCAAAGGCGTGCGAAACTTGTCCTGCCCAAATCTTCGAAAATCTACGCGAGACATACAAATTTCTATCGAAACCGAGCAATAGGAATCTAGGGTGGATTCTTATTGGAAATCGAGTGAATCCGATGAACCCGATGAAGTATTATCGTCACATGTACGCATTCTCGGATGTTATAATTATCCCGAGATGTCGAGCGATTATCACCTGCCTAATAGGCGGTTTCCTACTGGTAGGAGGCCGTGGGGATATGACACCAACGACATTACTAAGCTTTGTTGAGAAGTTAGAGAATTATTGTTCCTCGACACCATTGATAGTTTCCGAAACTATAATAGGCTTAGACCGAGTTGAGGCCAATCTAGAGGAAGACTTCCCGGGAGCCCCTTGTTGTTGCAGGTAAGCAAATAACGACCGATGAGACCAAGCGGTGTGGATCGGTTGCGGCGCCGGCCACATGTGGTCTGTCCGGTGGCGGCGAGGCTGAAACGCCTGCGGTTTACGCCGAAAGTCTCTAATTTTCGCTCCTTTAGCAATTTTTTTGTTCTTTCTCTTTTTTTGTTTATTTTTAATTTTTCTCCTGTTGGGCCTTAAAGAAATGTTGAATTTTGACCATACAGGACACTTACATTTTATTATCTCGTGGTGTGCAGATTTGGCTAATAGAGCATCTTCAATTAATTCGAGGCTCCTACAGATGTTGATGCGTATTTGGCGGTACGCTTCGCCAGCAAAAACGGGTAAAGGCGGTAGGCGATCAACTTGCTTCCGGTGGGAAGAATACCTTAGGAATCATAGTAACGATATATAATGGTACATTGTGCACTCGGAAAGTGTCCAAGTTTAGGATACATACTAGACAACATCCCTTTGTACGCTCTGGGATGTACGCTCGTCGGGCCTAAAAACTAGCACTTATTACTTCTCTAACCGTGTGTTATCTGCAAATGGGAAGAGTGCAGTTGATACCCCTTCGGACTCGCATCTAGCCTATTACCTTCGACTTATTTGAAGGATTTGGCAACTCTAGGCGAGCAAAGTCGTGGCCCGTATCGGATGAATCTACCAATGTTGTTGAAACCTGCGAGCAAGCTGCATACTATTGTATCCGCATATTATTTGGGGTGGATAATAGAAGTAGATCCCCAATGGCATAAGGCGCTAAGAGCTCGAGAGATGGATCCCTAAGAAGTTGTCCCCGCTGCTGCACCACTCCAAATTCGCGAAGCAAAACCTCGGCTAGTTAAACGTGTTCACGTAAGAGAATCGAAGCCGAGGAAGTTGAAGAGAGGAGGGCCGCAGGATTGAAGAGCTAAAAAGCGTACCCAATATGATGGGGCTGAGTCTAGTGACCCCAATGGAAAGAAAGTAAAGATAGACTAGGGCTTAGGTTATTAGATGGAATTTTAGGAAGGAATAAAAGAGTGGGAGGATTAGGTTTGCCTCTTTAGAAGAATTTATTTTTCACAAGTAGTGTGCTTGTTTTTTTTTTTTTTTTAATTTCCCTTTCATTAGCTATGTACTCGGGTAAGTAGTAGCTTACCTTTTATTAAATAAAAGTAAGTATTATGCTATACTTTAAATATTTTATTCTATCGATCACCGATACATATAAAGAGATTGGGCCGCCTAATTAAACCGCCCTTAAAGTTAATTGAAATAATAAAGAAATTAATTACACGAGTGGACTACACAGTTGGATCTGTCCAAAAATAAACAAAGAGACCATCCAGTTGGAGGGTTGAAATAAATAACTACAGAGGTAAAACTAAAAGGGGATTATTTCAGCCCAGCCATCACACCGTTGTCCGGGTGGTGGCCGGGGCTCGCCACGATGTGGCCTAGTTAGGCCAGGCTTGGCCCACCATCTAGGGTTGTGCTAAACGTAATATCTTTTCAATCGATCCAAGTTTGTATACTTGAAAGACCTCTTCACCATCCAAATCGGTTAATTTCACTACTCCACCCGGTAATATCCGATCGAGCATAAATGGGCCTTGCCAATTGGGCTTAAATTTTCCTCATTGATCTTGGATTGGTGCTCTAATCTCCGTGAGGATCAAGTCTCCAATCTGCAGATTTCAAGGCTTTACTCTCTTGTTGAATGTCTTTGATATACGTGCTTGATATATTTAGACATTATGTAAGGCGTTGAGGCGCCTCTCATCTAGCAACACTAATTCTTCATAGCGTGCCTTAGCCCACTCTGCTTTGGAATCGACTCTCGCGATGATCCTTAACGACAGGATGGCAATCTCTACTGGAGACTTGATGTTCCGGGCAATGAACTTGGCTACCTGTTTTGACGTTAAAGTGGCATAAGAGGTTGCTTCTACCCACTTGGTGAAGTAGTCAATTTCTACTAACACAAATTCATGACCACATGTTCCTTTAGGGGTCACTTTACCAATAATGTCAATTCCCCAAACCGAGAATGGCCAGGGTGATGCGAGTGTTGTGAGAAATGATGGAGGTTGGTGTCAGTAAATTTGCATACGCCTAACACATATGGCATTTCTTAACAAACTCATGACGATCCGCTCCTATGGTTAACCATTAATATCCAAGCCTCTGAATCTTCCGAACCAACATCTTACCATTCATATGGGGTTCATATTCCCCACCATGAATCTTATCCATGATACGATTTTCTTCATGTTGGTTGACACAAAGTAAGCTAATCCTTGTGTTGGTTTTCTTGTACAGTTACCCTTGATTAATGAAGAATTGGGATGCCAACATCCCGATGGCTTGTTGGGCTCTAGGTATGGAGTCCAATGGATACTCTTGTTTATCTCGAATACTAATAAATGTCATGATACCAACTAGTTTGGTCGGTATTAGACACTCCTAATGTGTAGACGTGCGCAAGCCGACTCCGTTGCTCTATGTTCATGGACATTGAATGAATGCCGTTAGGGATATTAATCATGGATGCTAATTTGGCTAACGCATTCGCAAATTGGTTGTCATCCCTAGGAAGGTAGGTGAAAGAAATACTTTCAAAATGTTTTGATAGTTCGATTAGATGTGCTTGGTAGAGTGTCAAGGCTTTACTACATACCTTCTATTTTTATGAAATCTGATTAATGATCATATTAGAATCACCAAAACCTTGATGTTCTTGACCCCAATCTCTACATCAGCTTCAAGTCCTATGATGCATGCTTCATACTCTACGACATTATTGGTGATCTCAAAATCCAATTTGACTCGAAATGGGAGTATGTTCTCCTCTCGGTGAGACTAGAAGAATTCCTACTCCAAAGCCTTTCGATTGGAAGCGCTGTCAAAGTACATTGTCCAAACGTCTATCTCTACTTGTAAGATATTTTTATCTCGAAAAATCAAGGTGTTCGGGTTGTGATTCAGTTATAGGTAGATCAACTATGAATTTTGACACTACCCTTGCTTTGATCGCTTTTTAGGGACATACTTGGGTTTGAATTCGATAGCATGATAGTCCATCTTGCTATCTTGCTCGTTAATGGTTGGTTGCTCAAGTATATACTTAATGGGATCCATCGGTGCTATCACATATACCGTGTGGGCTAACATGTAGTGCTTGGGCTTCTTTATAGCCCAAACTAATGCCAATGATGTCTTCTCTAATGGTGTGTATCTAGTCTCATAATCTAAGAATTTCTTGCTTAAATAATATATCGCGTGCTCCTTTTTCCCGACTCGTTGAGCTAGCATGGCTCCCATAGTCTGTCTCTATCATGGTAAGGTACGAAGTAAAGGTTTCCCTGGTTGGGGCGGAACTAACACTCGGAGGGTTAGTTAGGTATTCCTTAACCTTTTCGAATGCTTGTTGGCACTCGGTATCCTAAATGGGCTCGGATCCTTTCTTCAACTTCTTGAAAATAGGTTCACGGACCATAGTCGGTTTTGATATGAAACGACCGATGTATTGTAAATGCCCTAGGAAACCCTTTATCTCCTTCTTGATCTTCGGTGGTGGATTAACTTCAATTCCTCTAAGATTGACAACATAGCCTAACAATTTACCTGAGGTTACCCCGAAGGCACACTTTTAGGATTAAGGCGCATGTTGTATTTTCCGAGTCTTTCGAAGAACTTTCTCATGATGGGTAGGTGCCCTGCCTTATCCTTGGAATTTATGATCACGTCATGTAATAGTGTTGTAGCCATCCTCCGGTATGTTGAGCCTGCGTTCTTAAGCCCAAATGGCATCACCATGTAACAATACGTGCCCCATTGAGTGATGAAGGTCGTCTTCTCCATGTCTTCTTCAGCCATCTTCACCTAATTATACCCCCATAGCTGTCCATGAACGAAAGCAAAACATGACCCGCTGTATTATCGACAAGGATGTTGATGTGGGGCAACAGGAAATCGTCCTTAGGGCCTGCCTTGTTCGGATCCCTAAAGTCAACGCACATCCTAACCCTATCATTCTTCCTCGAGAATCGGTAATATATTTGCTACCCAGTGAGGAAAGTGAACTACCTTGATGAACCCAACCTCTAACCGCTTCCGCCCACTCAAGTTTCATCCTTCTTAACTTCTACTTAACCGGCTTAGCGTCTCCATAAAGTGGAATTTTATGTTCCGCTATACTTGGATCTATCCCCAACATGTCTTTGTAGGACCATGCAAAGACATCTATGAACTCTGTGAGGAGCGAAGTAAATTGCTTATACTCTTCCGGATCCAACATTTTCCCGATCTTCACCTCTTGGGGTTAATCAACCGATCCTAGATTAATTATTATTGTTTCCTCTATTATTGATGAGTTATTTTTATGATCTTACGTAGCTTTTATTAATTCTTTAGGGATTTTTGTTCATCATTATAGGCAAAACAATTGAAAACAAGAGGAGGCAAAGAGTAAGCGTAAAGGTTCTTTTTATTGAATGAAGAAATGAGTACATCGGACTTATAAACCGAAGATGCAAAGCTGGAAACAAAATTAGGAAAAGAACTAGAAACAACGAGAAGAAGAATTAAAAGCCCTAGTACTAGACTCGGGAAGGAGATGTGCTCCTAAGCTAACAGGAAACTCTTGGCCCTACTCGATATAAATCCAAGTAACATGCTTAGACCCTTCATTATCAATGTCAATGATGAATCCGGACGGATCAAACTATGGGTGTGACATGGCTCGTGATAGCCTAGCCCAAATTTATAATTGTTAGTTGTTCAAGGGGTGGAAAGATAGGGTGATATGCCCTTCTCTTTACGAGTAAGACCTGGAAAGTACCCCTTTTTCATAAACATCAAATGGACGCTAGGATTGCCATAAGGATTGAAGTTAAGAGGTGATTCATCCTTGTCTAAGGCAGCGACAATCTCAAATCCATATAGCTCTTCGTCGTTGGCATTGTGCTCGATCTCAACCACATATTCTTTGGAGGTGATAGTAGCACAGAGATTATCCCCGTTGACGGTTATAACTTGACCTTTGATGTTCATCTTAACTTTCCGATGCAAGTGTAGAGGGCACTACTTGATGATCATGCAACCAAGGGCGTCCTAGGAGTAGGTTGAAGGTAGTCGGGATATCTAGGACTTGGAATTCAATGTTCCTTTCTACTAGCCTAAATTGATTGGTAAGGTTAGTGTTCCCAAGACTGTTCTCTCGGAATTGTCATAAGCTCCGGAGATAGACAGTCTATTTAAAGAGTTGTTGCTCTCTAATTCCTAACCTTTTGGTGGTTCCGGAGGCACGAGACATTCACAACCGATCCGTTGTCTACCAAGGTTAAGGGAACAAACTTATTAATGCAAGTTACGATTAAATAAAGGGCATTGTTGTGTGCAAAGCATTCTTCGAGGAGATCCTTTTGATCAAAAGTAATGGTTCTATCCCCATTGTTAACCGATCCTACTACTTCCTCTCGAAGTGGTTTCGGGAGAGACCTCGATCTTGCTAAGTGCATCAATCAAAGCCTACCTATCTTTCCGGGAAGCAAATATAAGTTGTCACATTGAAATATCAGCTTTTAACTTCTAAAGTTGTTTAAGGATAAGGTCTTCTTCTCTAGCAATTTTGGGTTCTTTTGGGGCTTTACGAGTCCGTGGTGGACTCGGGGTGTATTATATCATCCAGATCTAGTAAGAAATTGGATTTCTAGACTATTAGGTTCTCACTAAAAGTCTTCTTCTTCTAAGGGTGGTGTGCCCCATAAGTCGTCGTCGTTGTTGTCATTGTTATTTCTTATTTCGTAAACATCTTCTTCATCACTTATCTATAACCCATGGACTTTTGGATCTAACATAGGCAAGCTCAAAAGTGGTTTGGACTCACCGATGTCTTAAATAAAGACAGATGGGTCTCACCGACTCGGTGTAGGTTTAGTAAAAATAGCTAAGGTGCCACTGAAAGGATTTTTGTTATTACTTGGTTTCGGGCAGCCTTAGGTAAAGAGAGTTGACCATTTTGAAACATACTTTCTAGTTTGTTCTTGAATGTCCAATATTGCTCGGTGTTATGTCCTTGTGCACGATGGTATTTGTAAAATTTTCTCGCGTCCTAGTTTTTGGACTGTTTTGTGGTTTCTCATTCCGCTCTAATGGATGGCAATTCTATCTTTCCCTTAACCGGAAGATGGTCAAGGGCTTGAGTATAGGTGGTATCGATAGGAGTGTGGTCGATATACCTATTGAGGGCATTGACATCTATACCCCTCCTAGTATTGCCTGTATTTGAGGTTTTCTTATCTTTGGATTGATAATTACCTCTATACCCTGTCACGACTTTTCCGGTCGTGGTGGACAACTCCTCCTCTATTAGCACACCGGCATCTCTAAAGGTTGAGAAGTTCATCATCGGTAAGAATTTGAGATGCTAATTGTAGGTAGGCTGAAGGTTCTTCACGATGATCCCGACTTGGTCTTTCTCGGAGGGTCGATCTACCATGTGGGAAACCTTTGCTCTTCATCCGGTAAGAAATTATGTGAAGCTTTCTTTCTCACCTTGCTTGATTAATTCTAATTTTCTAAGAGTGACTGGCGGATCGGTGTTATAGGAGTATTGATGTAGGAATTCCTTACACAAATCCGTCCAATCGGTGACCTTGCGTGGGTCAACTGCTTTATATCACTTCATTACGTCATTATCGAAAGTCTATGGGAAGATGATGTGGTAAGTTTCTTCCAGAATGTTCTTAAGAGTCATTGCTCCCAAGAAGTTGCGAACATGATGATAGGGATTCTCGGAACCTCTAAACTTGATATCGGGCATGGTAAACTTAGGGGTAGTTTTCCTTTGGGAATTGAAGTGAATCCCTTATGATCAAAATGGTGATTATCGAACATGGATGACTCCCTTAACATTTGTTCTATCTAATCTACATGTGGATCAGGCTGAGGTTTGGATTTATGTTTAGGGGATTCTTGTTTGGGACTGTTTGGAGGAGATAAGCTAGGTGAAGGTGGAGGACTTACTCTCCCTCCTTTTCTTCAGTCGTTCGCTTCCTCATCTCTCTTAATTTCCTTAATAACTTTCAGAATAGCTTTAAGATGACTAAATATAGATGCTATCTTCTCATCTTGAGTATTCATCCTAATTTCCACCCTGGCTAAGTTCTCATTAAGCAAAGCAAGAATAGGAGACTGTTTTGGGATTAAATCCATTGGAAAGGAATTCTTTCTAGGTATGGTCTTACGACGAAGAATAGACTGAATCGATATGGTATGCACCGAAACTTGTCGTACTAGTGTAGATCGCAGAGTGGAACGTGATGTAAAGCGGGGAGAAGATGTGCCGAACTCCTTAGTGAGGCATGCTAATATTTTGGAGCTCGGATTCCGATGGTACTCAATTGTAGTAGACTTCCTTCTACAACCCAAAGAATGAGGCTTAGGACCATGTGAAAGAAAACCACTTTTAGGAGGAAGGGACTTAAGCACAAGACCCGAAGAGACTAAGAATGCTTTTATTTGGATGCACATAAGGAATGTAAATACAAAATGCAATGTATGTTATGACTTAATTAGGGATGATTTTTAGGATTTGGCTAATGCATAATTGGAATGCATGTTTTAATTAGTCCTTAATGGAATATGCATTTATCTTGGCTAGATGATAACGCATTTCCCTATATTTGGAATGAATTTGTTTTAACTAAAATGCCATATGAAAATGCAAAACGGACTCACCTAATTTGAGATGAATCTATTGTGGCTAAATGAAATGTGAAATAGACTCACCTAATTTGAAATGAATTTATTTTGTCTAAATGAAACGTGAAACAGACTCACCTAATTTGAGATGAATTTATTTTGGTTAAATGAAATGTAAAAATGCAAAATGGTGATGTAGATAAATAACAAGGCCAAAAACAATCTAGAAACCTATGACAAGAAGGATAGAGGGAACCCTGGTGGGTTCCTTCGGACCGATTGGCGGTGACTACGTAAAACCACTTAAAGAGAATTTTATTATGACTCGGAAATGCTAATAATGGACTAACCTAAAAGGAAAAGACAATTTGACTTTTGGCTAAATGCACATAATGGACCGACTCTAGGAAATTTTATTAAGGTTTTTTATTCACACCAATGCAAGGGCTAATCAGCACGCTTCACCTATTCTTAAAGGCTCACAAGTAAAGGATTAAATATAAAAAACAATCACACTCATCCAAGCATGCAAATGAAGTCAAGATGCCACCTAATAGTCAAAAAGATCTATGGTCAACAGAGGTTAGACTCGATCGGATACATGGTGACTTAAAGTCCGAGGATTTGGTCTTCCGTGTGGGGCACAACAAGAGAAAAGGCCAGAATCCTTGGTGCCTCTCGGTGAACCAAGAGTGTGTGCTATGAGGGAAGAGGTACTACCTCCATTGGTAATGAAGCCTAGTTGGGCCCGCTCGGGATGCAGTAGAAGCCTCTTACCGGAAGTGTTAACAGGGGTAAAATAAATTTGTCTTACGGTCCACTAACAAAAATCAACTATATTCAAGGGTTGCTAAATGCAGGATGCCAAATACAAATACATTATTAAAATACACTACGCAAATTTTTAAGTTTCGCCCTCTTAATAAGTTATTAGTCCCCAATGGATTGTAACACCCTAAAACACCCCCTAGGAGTATTACATCGCCGAGTTCCTTACGGGAACTCCCAAGGCTCTATCAGTGTCGGTTCGGCTCTCTAATTCAACTTAAAGGTAATAAAGGTGGTTTTTCTAAAATAATCCGAGATTTCTAAAAATTTTGGCGAGTTCTATTTGTAATTTGGACTATACCATAGGCTTAAAGCCTTAAAACCTGCATAAAAAGCATAATATAACTCAACGAGCCACACGCTCGGAGTATACAACTCAAGGGCCACACGCCGCAGTTCAACCAATCATGCGATAAAACTTAAAGCAATCTAAATGGTTTATGATACATCAGGTACAACTATATGAACTACATTACAAGTACAACATTTAGAAACATAAGAATGCATGTCGACCACTTGAGTCACTTTAGCAATCGGCAGTGAGCAAGAGTCCGGAATATGCTACGTGTAGATCATACCTTCTAATAATGCACCTGCACACTTGGGGGAAAAGGGGAAATTTATGGGGGTGAGCAATAAACCACGGGCTCATCGGAGTCTTACACCCTTAAAATGGAAATTCTTTGCGCATATTACTCATAGTAATGAAATCGATGAAAACGTAATAACATAGTACAAATCTAGATACTTTCAATGAAATCTCTCGGCAACGCAAATATCATGGCTCTTTAATCATTTAAAAGCACGATTTCACATTCATGAACAATTCTTTTGGGACTGAATCAACTTTCTAGGCCTTCGAGAGAATTCGAACTAGCACTTCTTAATTTTTAGGGCGCGACCCTAAACAAAAGGTTCCGGGACCTATCTTCGGAAGTCTCAAATCGGGCATCCCGCCACTGCAGGACCCCTATTAGAACCCTTCCCTCGAAGTTTCTAGCTGGGCGTCCCCCAATTCGAACCCTTCGGTATGCTAAACGATCCGTAGCGATCGATTCAAAACAATTTGCACATATTCATTCATCACATTCACTTCACGGCTTTCTCAAATCGATTTAACATCAAGGAAAGCATGACACCACGTGTCAACCTTATAAATTCACTTCTCAAGTCAGTTTGACACACTTGGAAGGCATAGCACTACGTGCCATCCCTCCAAATTTAATTTCTCAATCCGCTTTGCTTCTTTTAAATAGAATCACGTTTGAAAGGTAATTCACAAGAAGTTGCATTGAAGGATCATTTCACGTAAAATACAAAACTTCTTTCAAAACTACTTTTGACATCATTTCACAATCACTTGCACAAATAGCCACAACTCAACACGGATAGTCATTCTCAACTTCATTCATAACAACACCTTTCTTAATTCCCTAATTCGAGTAAGATTGATTCCTTTTCGAGCCACAATGACCACAAGTAGATATTACCTAATTCAACGTTCCAACTTTTCACAATTCATTGTCTTTACCTCAATTGCTCATTTTATGCCTCTACTTTATAACTCAACTTCTCACAATTTACCATTCTTGTTTCAATGTTTTCCGATTATGCCTCCACCTTACTAATCAACCTCTTCTTACTCATATTTAGTCGGATAGCTCTCATTCTTACTTTACTACTAAAATTCCTCTAGCTCACTTCATCTCCAAGTGTAATTTGCTCTCATCTTAGTTTCTATCCCAGTAATTGCTCTTTCTTGACCAACTCAATCATATAGTTCTTAATCTCTTTTCATCGCTCCAATTCCGCTAGCTCCGCTTATCTTCGAATTTAGTTCAACCTTAAGGATTTAATTATCTTTTGAACTCAATTATCCTAATACTCACCCACTTCTCACTCCCATGCCTCAATTGTGCATCACTCGATATGAACTCACACCCCTCTTTTATACTTAACTCGTTATTTCCCGAGTATAAGTCGTTACCTTCCAACGCAAAGAATTTAGGAAATCTCTAAGGTTCAATCGAAGCATCAATTCACGGTTTAGATCCACATCACCATTTCTTAATCTCTAAGTGCTAATTGAGATCTTCACAATACTCTTTATACCTACGCAACCTAACTCCTTCTAAACTTTCAGCATTTCAACTCGGCCTTATCCAACTACTAAACTCCTTCGGGTTTCCAATTCGGACTTAACAGTTCAATTCGATTTTCTCATAACCTAATTCAGTTCTAACCACTTCCTAACTTTATTCTATCACGTAAACATTCAATATTCACAACAAAACTAATTTGGGTTTCGAAATTACTAATAGTTTAGAGTATAAGACTACCCCACGAAATTCTCTCGGTTTTAGGGGTGGATTTCGAGCTCTTTTACTTCGCCTTTTGGTTTCGATCCTCGTCTCTGGAAGCTCTTACTCGGTCTCTCGGTTTCTCACTTCCCCGTTTCGGTTCGTTGTTTTTGGTCTCCGCTATCTCTCGCTCGAGGCCCTCGCGCGTTGGCCATCGGTCCTCCTCCCTTGTCGCTGCCGCCTTTCCCGGTTTCCGGCCTGTTGGACCCTCTCTCGTCTGTCCCTTCTTCGAGTCCTTCCTTCGCCCTCGCTCTGTCCGGTCTCTCGCTCTCTTCCCTTCGCTCGTGCCTACTCGTGTCGCCGGCTGCCGCCTTTGGTCTGCGGTGGTCGCCGATCCTCCCCCTCGGTCTCCTTGGCCCTCATACGCTCGCCTCCTCCCTCTCTCTCTCTCTCTTTTCCGTTCGTGTTCCTTTCTCCCTCCCCTGTTACGCTTCTTGTTTTCTTTGCTTTCTCGTGCCCCCTCCCTTCGGTCCTTCCTTTCTTTTATTTTGTTTGTACTCTCTCTCTCCACCGCTCGACAAAAACTAACTCTCATTTCTATTAGACCCCCAATTAATCTTTCTCATCTCTTCATAATTCAGCCAAAGTAATCACCCGGCCCATATACGACTAGTCTATATCTCCTCCCTTCCGTCTTCTTATCCCGCTGCACCCTAACTTATTTTAATACGCTGGCCACGAAAATTCCTAATCACCCAACGGTTTAGCTCGGATGGAAAAAGGGAGGCAATTTCCTTGATTTAGTTTATTCCACAATAGCTTCCGAAGGAATATCGAAGTAATACGTCCGGCCGTAAATAAAATCGGTCGCTCACCCCCTAGATGTGCGGAATAATACTCAATAATTCTATGCTTTACAAGCTGCTTTTCGTTAAAATTACGGGTATTACATTTCTCCCCTCCTTAAAAGAATTTCGCCCTCGAAATTCGCAGTGAAGTAACATCCGGACTACGAACACTTATACAAGTACGAGCCGCTCATACAAGTGCTACGGAGCCCGAACTCCGATTCACGGAGGCACTTAGTCTCGTTCGGGGTGAATGAATTCCAGCCTCCTTTCTACCACCTTTTCATGCATCTGCTCACTCTATTATGGGGCCCGAGGAGCAAATGGCACTCAAAACGAGCAAACAGTTGGCTTGGAGGTTGTGATCCCCTTACTCATCTTACATCAAACCCTAATGCCTCTACCGCTACCGATGCAATCCGCGCATTGGCTCTCTAATGTCGCGTAGGTATACTTGATATCTAGGAATCCTTACTCCACAAATTCGATATCCCAACTATGATGATGCCAACGCAATCAAAGTGAGTCAATCCCATACGGTCACATTACTTCCCGATTCCTTGTTCCTATATGGCGAGCGGGCTCTACGGCTAAGCTAATGGGGCTTACTAATTCAATGGTTTACCTGCAACCACATTCATTGCCAATCGGCAAGAGTGATACGCGTGCTTGGGCGATTAACATTGTTAAGGGCGTAGGCGGGGTCCGAAGTAGGATTAATGCGGATGTTGAAGTCAAATTAGAGTTTAGAGGTATCACGATTTCAAACAACTATACATTCGGGACAAGGAGATCGCTAAATGACTCATGGTACCGATAATAGCCGATAAGGGTCCACGTTCTCCCGTTTATCTTCACTATTTCTTATCAAGGGTCGGGTTTCCTATTCCTCAACTCTCGACACTTCTAACCTGGGACGATAATATCATCTCCATTTGCGGTCTAGGCCATACTTCGGACAATAAGACCCCTGTCCGTGTATATACGGATGTATAATCTCTATTCACTTTGACCTCAAGCAAGGCTAGTAGAAGGTTTCCATTCTTTCACAATATGTCCATGCCAGTACTTCAATCAAGAGCATGTATTATTCTTATGTAGAACCTTATACACAACTGTACATACATACTTACTTCAACCTATCATGAATTCTATACCAAATGTGGCTTAAGCCACAATGTCGGTGTTCTCCTATCTCTACACTAGTTCTATATATACATTCATAAATCTCTAAATTATCACAACACTATATCTAAAGGGGATTTACATTGTCTATATTGTTCCCAATAAATTCTTCTATAAATCACCCGTTTGAAGGATCTCCCAACGAGTTGTCGTCATCTTCTGTCTCCATTCCGCTTCCAGTCTCCGTCTCATCTCCTGTCTCCATTCTCGCCTTCACTTAGGTCAACCACTTCCGATCCCGTAGAATTGCTAGAATCGGGGGTGGTACGGGCACTAGGCGGTTTCCTATTTCTTCAATGGGAGCCTACTCGATGCCTACCATGTTCACCACCAAGTCACGCATTCGATTCATGGTGGCTCGTCCAACCCTCGGGGTAGTATACCCCGCCTCCTGGCATGGAGTCCGCCCATTTGGCCCACATGGTTGCCACCCTTTGGTAGGTTTGGAGGTAGGGCGTACTATGGAGCAAGGTAGTCATTTTGTGCCTTTCGTATGAAGCCCTGCCCCCTCTAATATCCCGGGTTCTGCTGGGCTCAATCAAATGAAGTTGAATAAGATGGTCCGCAACGACCTCTCTAGCCCCGATGTTAGTCCTTCCAACTCATGGAGTAGTGGTCCCACGTTCCATAAAAACGTGACCAATTATCGATAAGAGAAAGGACACCAACCCCTAAAGGGTATGGTAGCCTGCAAGTGAATTCCGCCCATGGGCTATCCAAGGGCAAGTTTCGGATGAAGTTTTTGGTCCGAAGTCCGAAGTGGTCCGGATCTGTTTTCCATTCGTTACTCAACTCCATGAATCTCCAAAAGAATACGGCGTTGCAAGCCGCCTACCAAAAGGGCATATATGTATAATCTTCCCGGAAAACGCCATTTGATTGGTCACCTAAGACACATGAATTACGTTACCCCCTCATACTTAGGGCACACATAAATAAGTATCCTAGTCAACGAGTAAGATAGTCAATCAATGCACATTCTTATCTAAAAGAGCAACCATTAGTTGGTTAATTGAACTGAGACTAAGTAATCTCTTATGGGTTAGAAGTTATACTTAAAACTATACACATAGTCGTCACAAATAAGGCACATAGTCACACAACAAGGATCCCGGACGGTTATATGCAATGGAAACTTAAGGTCACCAAAATCTATGCTCTGGTACCATTTTGTAACACCCCAAAACACCCCTAGAAGTATTACATCGCCATAGTTCCTTAAGGGAACTCCCAAGGCTCTATCGGTGTCAGCTCGGCTTTCTAATTCAACTTAAATGTAATAAAGGTGGTTTTTCTAAAATAATTTGAGCGGCTTTAAAATCGATGCATGATCAAGTTATTAGAAATTGAGTCAAATACATCTTTTTCTATGTAACAAACTAAACAATCATTCAAAAATCATTACACATTCGATTGCGGAGTCTTGTCTTCACAATCTTTATCGCTGAAAATGATCTTTCCACCGATGTCGTAGATACGGGAAGGATCAATGCCAATTCAATAGCCTAAACACCACAGGATAATTGATGTCCTTCTTCATCTCCACCATGGTTGCACAAACATTGTTAAGGCCTTTCAAGTTCTCAAATGCTTCATGAGATTGTACATCAAGAATATAATTAACAAGTTTGTATTCAAGAACGTCAGTCTCACAATTAATAAAATCATCAAGATAAAATTATGCTAACTTGACCAATTGATATTGATCAAAAGCACTGAAATCATCACATGGACTTAAACATCTCACACACTTAAGAAGCTTAGTGTTAGTCTCCTCTAAGCTCTTCCCCAAATGTAGATCTATAATAGTGTAGAACATTTCAACCCGATAATAAAACTCATAAGAGCACTCTTCGAGCACTACGTCGTGTTCTCCCTGGAAAAGCCCATTTGCCATTCATGTTTGGAACAAGGACATCATGTTTCACACAAAAAGCACTTGTCTTCTGCATAAGAGATTCTCACCCATCATCTCTCATAGTTTCCAATTGTCAGCTACTAGATTGAACAAGATCGATTGCATTTATAATATTTTGATCCTTTTTCTGCAAAGCTTGTGACAAGTCATGTGTCATCACCAAAATGGCCAACATCAAGTGTAGAGTAAAAGCAAAATCAAATGAACTCAAATGAGCTATGCACCATTTGGCTTCATTCCTTATACAAGAAATTTCCCCTTCTTTTTCAATGAATTCAAGCACATCCATGATAGCATCAAACATCTGCGACACATTTAACAATGATTTATAATGAGATCCCCATCTTGTATCACCAGCTCTTATAGGTGAAAGTTCTTGATTGAGCCCACGGCCACTTTCAACCTCACCTAAACTCAATGCCTCTTTAACTCTCTTACTTTGTTTCTCACGAAGAAGATCATGTCATTTACAAGAAGCTCCCACTACATTCAAAAGTTTACCAACTTCATCAAAAAGACTTCTAACATCATCATGATCTCTTCCAAGAGCTACTAAAGTCAATTGAAGTTGATGAGAGAAACAATGAATAGAATGAGCAAATTTGTTCTTATATAAAATCAAACTTTTGAGCCCCTTGAACTTACCCTACATATTGCTTGCCCCATCATAACCTTGAGGTCAAAATCATGACAAACTCAAGTTATGTTGTGTAAATAGTTTATCAATTCCTGCTTTGAGTGACGAAGGAGAGGTATCTTGTATATGTATAACATGAACCAATCATTCCTTCACAATTCCCTTTTGTCAACACAACGGAGTACGACACCATTTGTTCCTTATGAGATAGATCTCCGGACTCATCCACTAATAAATCAAATACATCGTCTTTAAACTCTTCCATGATAGCATTTAAGGTTTCTTTTGCTCCAGCATTCACAATATCTTTTTGATGTCCGACGACAATAATTTAATGTGTTTTGGAGCATTATCTAAAACAAGCATTAGCTATCATCTCATTCAATGTAGCAAAAATTTTACAAGTTCAAGAAAGTTTCCCCTACTTTCCGAAGCTTCAAAGTCATCATGGCCATTGAAAGGCAAACCTGAACATAATAAATATATTGAACAATTAACGGATGTGTCTAACCAAAGTCGATATTGCCTTTTAGTTTCATCCGAATGCCTATCCAAAGCAACTTCAATACACCGGCGTTGGCGGAAAGTGGTTCGACGGGGTGGGGCGACGCCGGCGGAAGGAAGAGGAGAGAGAATGGTGGGTCAATGTGTAGCAGTGGGCGAGATTGTGGCACAACACAAAGAGCGAGCGTGAGCGAGAAAAAGTTTAAAGGAGAAAGAGTGAGTGTAACCGAGGATCAACAAGTCGAGCCAAAATTTTGAGAAACAAAAATTGATATTGGACCTATTTAATTGGGCCTACACAATATTTTTTATGGGTGTCCCTTGTATAATTATAACCTTGCTGCTTAGTTTATGTTAATTATTTTTGGGCTTATGGGTGTCCTATATATATGTTAAACCTCGTTTTTGCCGGTTTTTAAGGCATTATTTAACCCAATTCCATGATGATTTCAATGATATTTATTTAGTTTTGGGTTAGATTTTGCTCATTTTCTCTTTATCGTCACCTAAGTTCATAAATCTCCTTATTACGGGTTTTGGGCTTAAATTTGAGAGATTCGAGGTAAAATTGATGAAAAGCGATGAAGAAGAAGAGTCGGGGTCCAAAAGAAGACAAGCAAGAAGCCTAAAACACATCAAGAGAAGTCGCACAGCCGTGCGGATCATCGAGCGAAGGACCCGAAGTGAAGGAAGGCCGCACGGCCCCTCGTGCGCGTTTCGCACGGCCGTGCGAGAAGTTACGAAATTGAAGTTGTGCACGGTACCCGTGCGAAGCTGCACGCGCCGTGCGAATCATCTAGAGAGTTCACAGTTTTCGCACGGTACCCGTGCGAAAAATGCACGCCCGTGCGTATCCGCCGCAGAACCCGCACGGTACCCGTGCGACTTTCGCACGGCCGTGCGACTACTTGTTTTGGCGATTATTTAAGTTTCCTAATTGTAATTGTTAAAGGATTCTATTCCAGAATTTAGAGATTTAGCTAGGGTTTTCGAGAGGAGCTCGAGAGGAGACTCAAGAACACTCATTATTGTTCATCTACTTCAAGTTTTTATGATTGAATCGCATCAAGTTTTTCATTCGGTAATCGTAATTTCTTCTCTTTATCTTTTCTTCACAAATTCTCTTCGTTTCTCTATGGCTATTTTCCCCAATCTTTGTCAATTATTTAGTATCATGTTTAGAGGCTAATTTATCCACTTAGGTTGGGATTGATCCCTACTATGCCTTAATAATCATAAATTGAGTACCAATTGGATTGTTCTATGCTTGTTAGGTTAGAATTCACTTCGTTCATCACTTTTCGTTAATTGCCTCGAAAGAGGACTCATATGTCTTTATTAGGGTATTGTAAACATCGAAAGATGAAAACTTGCCTAGAATGACATTGTGAACGATTAGAACTTTATTATGAAAATAATTAAGGTTTAAATCGGTGGTTGTGAGATGCATTCATTGTATTTTTGCCCTTTATTAATCCCATGAAAATAGGTGATTAGATTGTGCAAGATTAATCTTTGACCTTCGAAAGTAGGTGAAGATAGGTTTAATTTGGTGTCTCCTCTTCTAAACTCGTTAGCATAGGCAAACCTCAAGTGGTATTTGATGTTGATTTCAGGCATAGTAGTGTGATTAATCACAATCTAAGGCTTGTTATTCATTGATCTTTCTTAGTTATTTTACTAGTTGAATCCAAAAACCAAATCATTGTCGAACCGAGTTTTTACCTAGATTAGAGTTTTTAGGTGGATTTAGTATTTGAAAGCCAGTTCCTTGTGAACATGACCCGTACTTGCCGGTTCCTACCTACAGCTACACCGTGCACTTGTGGTAAATATTTCTCTCAACAATATATAAAGGGGAAGAATGAATATTGGATAAAGGATTAAAAAAAGAAGAAAGGAAGCAACCAAAAAATAGAAAAAGAAAAATTGAGAACGATCTAGTGTCTTTCACTACGACCAAAAAGGAAAAAAACCTAAAGACAAGTAACACTCACACTAAAGTGAATTAAAATTGCATCAAGCTGGCTTCGAACCCAACTTTATGATCATATATCAGCCTTTTCACCAGCACCATTAGATAATTTAAATGTGAGAATCGCACCCCAAAATATTCTAGCATAGGGGAGGGCTACTTGTCATGTAGCCTAATTGTAGTCTTATTTCTATAAGTAGTTATAAAAAACTATAAGATAATTATAAGGGTAGTTATTAAAATGTATTAGTAGTTATATAGAGCTATAAGTCTGTTGTAATGAATTATAATGTTAAAGCACAAAAGAAGATGCCTTAAATTGCCATTAAAGGAATTTGAGAGAATCCTGATTTCCTCAACCATAAATTGTTTCAAGTTGGCTCAAATCATGAAGTTTGTGTTTCAACAATGGTCCAAATCATTCATGTCAAGAAAGACATAACCCAAAGCCGTAGCATAAAACCAATTCTTAATCACTTGGTCAGCCCTTCCGTTTCACTGGGTTCCTCAAATTAAAAAGAAGGGGAGTTATGGAAAGAGAACCAACTAGCCTAAATTGTCCTTTGTTTAACAAGGGCTCTTAACGTCAAGTGACTAACCTAAATTATTCTTCTTACGGTTGCAGTTTTTACAATCAACCTTACAAGTATCTTATGGTTCCTCATAATTTCTTTTAGCTCCTCATAACTACTTACGACTTATAATTTATTACAACCTTATACGACACGACTTATAGCTAAAAACAAGGCCTAAGTTACTTGACCAAATTGTTAGGATCGCGAGCCACAACAACAAACAGTAGACTAAGGCAAAGAGAAAGAGAGAAAACCGAGACACGAGTTTTTAACGTGGAAAAACCCGAAATCAAGAAAAACCATGAACAATCCACTAGATGATTTAGATTACAAGGAAACTTTTGTGTTTGTGTGGGATACAACAATGGAGGTCTGCAAAACACCATTATTTAACTAAACCTCACATACATCACTTTAATTTCTCATTAACCGCACCTAAACCGACGAAAAACCGCCTAGAAAAGACGAAGCCCGAGCAGGTCACACATGGCACGGCTCGTGCCGGGCAACATGGGCTGCCCGTGTTGCTAGCACGGCCCATGTCCATGGACACGGGGCAAGCTGTTCCTACTGCTGGTTGGCTGGACATTTTTCCTGCAGTGGGCACGGTCGGGCTACTCCGAAAACATCCCGTGTTGGTTATAATGCATGCGATTGACAATTCCCAAACCTTGACATGATTAGACTATACTCCCAACAATCTCCCACTTGAAGACTAATCAACCACTTCTTCTTGAACACATCTAGTAGATCAAACACCCTCCTCGATTTCAACAAGAAAGGCCAATTGAGGTTTTGCGGAACCCCAATTTCCCAAGTATCCCCTCCTTTGTTTAGCATATCTGCTGGATTTTTACTACCCAATATCTTTTTTAAGTTCCAACTCTCCATTCTCCACCAAGCTTCGAATGAAGTGGAACTTGCACCAGATGTGCTTTGTTCTTGAATGCAAAATGGGATTCTTGCTCAATTGGATTACACTTTGACCGTCACTCTGTAGAACACTCCATTCACCTTTGGCCTAAAACTTCCAAGAAGTCTTGCAACCACACCATCTCCTTTCCAGACTTCGTCATAGCCACATATTTAGACTCGTTGTGGACAAAGCAATGCATTTCTAGAGTCTTGACATCCAACTCACGGCTATGCCTCCAAGTGTGAAGACATAGCCCGTAGTACTCTTGCTTGTGTCAAAATCGTCGCTCAAATCAGCATCCACAAAACCTTCAAGTTTAAGGTCGCTCTCTTGAAACACTAACAATGTGTTAGATGTTCCCTTCAAGTACCTTAGAAGCCACTTCACGGCTTCCCAATGTGCTTCTCCGAGATTTGACATGAACCTTGCCACCACTCCCACTCGCAAAGGTTATGTCCGATCTTGTACACATCATTGCATACATGAGGCTCCCAACAGCGGAAGCATAGGGAACCTTAGACATATGCTCTTTCTCCTCACTTGTCTTGGGACATTGATCCTTGGTCAACTTGATATGATTTACAAGTGGGGTGTTTCTTGGTTGGGCATCACCAATGTTGAATCGCTCCAAGACTTTCAGCACATACTCTTCTTGAGATAGCTTTAAGATTCCTTTGGACCTATCTCTTATTATTCTCATCCCGAGAATTTGCTTTACTCGGGCCCAAGTCTTTCATCTCAAACTCCTTTGACATTTCCTCCTTCAATCTGTTGATTTCATCCTTGCTAGAACCCGCAATCAACATACCATCCACATAGAGTAGTAAAATGACATAAGAATCGAGTGAAGTTTTGAAATAACAACACCGATCCTCATCGATCCTTAGGAAACCGTTATTGCACATAAAGGTGTCAAATTTAAGATACTACTGCCTCGGTGCTTGCTTCAAACCATATAGACTCTTTGTGAGCCTTACAAACCAAGTGTTCTTTGCCCGGAACCTCATATCCCTCTCGGTTGTAGCATATAGAGATCTTCCTCTAAATCCCCATGTAAAAATGTCGTTTTAATATCCATTTGCTCCAAGTGAAGATCATAAGTCGCAACCATGCTCAAAATGATTCTAATGGTGGTTAGTTTCACAACAGGAGAAAATATTTCGAGTATAATCAACTCCCTCTTTTGTGAAAATCCCTTAACCACTAACGAGATCCTTGTACCTAGTATGACCACTAGGCTTATTCTTAATCCTATACACCCATTTATTTAATAGAGCTTTCTTACCAACCGAAAATTCAGTCAACTCCTAAGTTTGATCCTTGTCCAATAATGTCATTTCCTCCTCCACGGCTTGCTCCTACTTGGACCAATCACTCACTTGCATTGCCTCGGTGTACGATTATGGCTCACCAAGCATCGGTCAATAAAAGATAATGTAAGGAAGGAGAGTATCTTTGAGTTGGTATACCTCTAGTTGACCGAGTCGACCTTTCTCAAGATGGGAGGAGTTTGAGGCTCATCTTTATGAGGAGTTTATGGTTCAAGGAATGGTTCGTCAATCGGTACTTCAACTTGTGGAGCTCTAGCTTGAGTTTTCTCTCCTCCAAGGAGACTTCAACAACTTCATCAGCTCCCACTACGTCCTTGTCGACCGAACTCACATTTAACTCTGTCTTTGTACAAAACAGGACTCATTGAAGATAATATCAACATGTCTAAACACCTTTTTCCCATCCCAAACTCTATACCCAAACAAGTTATCACCATAACCCGGAAAATAACATTTCTTGGACTTAGCATCGAGCTTGTCTCTTTTGTTAGGCTCAACCACAACATATGCAACACAACCGAAAACACGAAAATGGGATAAATCGATATCCTTACCACTCCAAACATCTTCCGAAATATTGTTACCCAATAGTACGGATGGTCCCCTATTGATCAAATAGGCGACTGTTTTGATCTGCATATTCCCATAGTGATTTGGGCAACCTAGTATGAATGCGCATGCTCCTTACTCTCTCATTGAGGGTATAGTTCATCCTTTCGGCAACACCATTTTGCCTTACTCTTCCCGAACCGTTCTTGTCAATCGAATTCCCTCTTAAGCACAATAATCCTTGAACTCATCCTTCTCATATTCATCTCCATTGTCGGATCTCAAGCACTTGATCTTCAACCCTGTTTGGTTTTCAATTTCTACATTCCATCTCAAGAAAGTGACAAAAACATCGATTTATTTTTCAGAATGTAAACCTTCCTACTGTGATCGGCGATAAAGGTGATATAGTAGTAAGCACCACCCATAGATTGAATAAGAGAAGGACCCCACATTGGTGTGAACTAGCTCTAGTTTGTTTGCCTTTGGTTACCTACCAACTTTGGAGAAACTAACTCTCTTTTGTTTCCCAAGAACACAACTCTAACAAAGTCCCAAATCAACATCATCCAACCCCGGCAAAGCACCCCTAAAAGCCATAATTTTCAATCCCTTTTCACTCATGTGACCCAGTCTATTGTGCCATAAAACCGAACCGGAGGACTTCTTGTCAACATTAGCAAGCAAATTTGTACACCTAAAAGTAGAGTACAAGGTTCGGATTTAACCCCTTTTGCAATCACCAATGCCCCTTTGACAATTTTCCAACGCCTATTCCCAAAATGAGTGAAATAGCCCGTTTCATCTAATTAACTCACAGAGATTAAATTCTTAGCCAATCCGGTATGTACCGAACGTTCTCTAATTTCCAATAACCCCCATTGGAGAGCTTGATGTTCACATCACCTCTTCCCAAGATTTCCAAACACTTATCATCGGCAAGGTATACCTTACCAAAGTGCCCATTCTAAAAGTTATGGAAAAGTTCTCTACACAAAGAAAAATGAAACGAGGCACCCGAGTCGATAATCCAAGACTCAATTTGACTAGCTACACTCAAAACAAGGGCATCACCAACATCCTCAACGGAATTTACAGAATCCCGGTCATCATGATTATTGCCCCTCTCCTTATTCTTAGGTTTAGGATAATTCTTCTTGTAGTGACCTTTTTCATCACATCTCCAATACACGGTTTCCTTCAGGTTTTGAGATTTACCCCTAACCTTTGATTTTGACCGACCACTAAACTTGTTTTGTTCCTTTTGTTTCCCTCTACCTCTAACATGCAATGCATTCCCAGATTCACTCGAGTCCTTTTTGTGAATACTGTCACTTAAAATGACATCACGGATTTCATCAAATTTCAAAGCATTTGAACCTCTAGCACTACTCACGAGCAAAAACAATAGTGTCCCAAGATTCGAGTGGAGAAGACATTAAAATCAAACCTTTCACTTCATCCTCAAAGTTGATATTAACCAATGCAAGCTTAGAAACGCACATATTGAAGTAATTTATGTGGTCGGCTACACTAGTGGAATCATGCATTTTGAGATCAAACAAACGGCGTATAAGGTATACCTTATTCATTGTCGATGGTTTCTCATACATGTTGGACAACGCTTCCAACAAAGCCTTTGTGGTCTTTTTCTCCATAACGTTGAAAGCAACGTTTTTGCCAACGTCAACCGGATTGTCCCGAGTGTTTGGCGATCGAGCACATCCCAATCCTTTTGTGCCATCTCAGCCGGTTTCTCTCCAAGAGGTTGGTAAAGCTTCTTTTGGTACAGACAAATCTTCAATTTGCATTTTCCAAAATGCAATCTTTCCCATCGAACCTCTCGATCTTGGCCTTTCCGCCCTCCATTTCGTTGTGACTACTAACTTGGCTCCGATACTAGTTGTTAGGATCAAGAGCCACAACAACAAACAAGTAAAGGCAAAGAGAAAGAGAGAAAGCCGAGACACGAGTTTTTAACGTAGAAAAACTCAAAACCGAGAAAAAACCACATACAATCCACTAGATAATTTAGATTACAAGGAATCTTTTGTGTTTGCGTGGGATACAACAATGGAGGTCTGCAAAACACCATTATCTAACTAAACCTCACGCATGTCACATTAATATTGCATTAACCGCACCTAAACTGACGAAAAACTGCCACAAAAGACGAAGCCCAGCAGGTCACACCCGACACAGCCCGTGTCCACGGGCAGGCCATGCCTGCTGGTGGTTGGTCTGGACATTTTTCCTGCAGTGGGCACAGGCTGGGCTGGGCTGCTCCGAAAATGTCCCATGTCAGTTGTAATGCATGCGATTGACGATTCCCGAACCTTGACATAATTGGACTCCACTCCCAACACAAATATCAAAAGCTAAAATTCCATTCAACTTTAAAGTTGGCGTTCCAGCATTTTTGTGCCATGATTTTGTTTATGCAAGCATTGGATGATCGATAAGATGGTACCGTTGGATGATTGTACCATGATCCGACAGTAGCTTTGGATGATCATCACTGGCAGGATGAGGGAGGGAGGGGTAGACGTTATTATTGAATGTGAGGATAGCGTTGTTTCTTCCACGTATGCAAGCTTCGGAAGATCGATAAGACGCTAGCTTGATGCTTCACATGTTTCTCAAGCGAGAAACGCCAATTCGGATGCAAGTTAATCTTGTGTTACAACCAAATCTCTTTCATATCACAAAATTTATAGAAACATATAACCTTCACCAGCTAACAGCATCAGAACATTCAGAGTACAAAGAATTACAAAAATAGAAGTCCGAAGTCTGGACAGTTATCTCAGGCCAATATTGGAACATGTAGTGAGACATTATTCTTGAAACTGGGTACATTGGAGGTAAAAGAACAAAGAACAGAAATGCAACTCAAAGGAGAAAGAAAATGAAAAAAAAAATTCCTGGGGAAATTTATCTCTTTGGGCCAGAACAAATTTCCTAAGAACATGGATCTACCAAAGAGAGGTCTTTTTAATTACATTGCAACGTAGATAAATATGTACCTGTGCATGCTCTGTTATAAGCTCTGGAAGTAATTACAGATTTCTTTCACCCTGATTCTGATCAGCTCTACTGTTTTCCATGTTTTCCCCTGATCTAAGCAGAGAGAAGCAGCTCCTCGACTTTGGTTCTTTCTATACAAAATGGGTGCTGATTACATCTGATTTGCAAGACGTCAAAATGGCATGTCAATCACTTCATGATCGGGTGTCTTGAAACCAAAACCAGAATCATCACTGGGTCTCCTTTTGGCACTTCCTGCCCTCTGCACCAATCGAACTAGTGCTTGTACAACTTCTGACATTGGTGGTCGGAACTCTGGCTCGGACTGTCAACAGAGATGAAAGGTTTTGAAATGAGGTTGATGGTATGAATACAGCATGAATAACATTTAGTAGCAATTGAGTTCAATAATAGAATAGTGTGGGTCCCACTAAAGTGGGTTTGGAGAAGTCAAGCTGTACATAGCCTAACCTGAGAAGCAGAGCTGCTATTTCCAAGTGACCCACAAGTGCTAGTAAAAGTACAAGTTTAGTAGAAAAACTATAAACATGTATCTTAAGTAAACAAGCTACCTGAACACAAAGGGCGATAATGTCAGCAAAACGAGATAAGGACTTTGCAGGGTACATGCCATTTAGAGCAGGATCGACCATTTTGGCTAGGGCATCGATATCATGTAGTTGGGGCGTAGCCCATCTGACAAGTGACTGTTCTGATCTTGGTCTTGAACTGAAATGATAACCTGCTCATGAGAAACACAGCAAACAATTCTACTAAAGAACATCAAGAAACAAAATGAAGGTAAGGTTGTACCTATCTAGGGGCTTACGCCCAGTCAAAAGCTCCAACATTACTACTCCAAAGCTATAAACATCACTTTTTGTGGTGTATACTCCTGACAAGGCAAACTCCGGAGCACTGTAACCAAAAGAACCCACCATTTGAGCTGAAGAAACCTATGAAAAGATGAACCACCAGATAGGTCAGCTTCTGCGCACATGAGATGACATGAAAATCATTTGCAAGTATGAAGATTTGATGTGCGAATTCTGCAGTGAGTTCATACAGCTACAAAATCTAGATAGGTGACACTCTGCCATCAGGACTCATATCAATGTAAAAGTGGTTAAAACATACAACTGCTTGCAGGGATAAAGCTGGACACATCAGGATCGGCCCAGACCATGCCTGTGTAGGATCAATGTTGGGTGTTACTAGTTAATAACATATGACTGAAAAATGGTCATCCAACTACAAGACCCCACTCCTATTAGCATATTTCCACTCTGGAAGTTGATTGTCAACTCTGTTGTAGCTTATAATGCTCAAAGTTAATCCACTATGAACTCAGCATATGATCATTCAACCACATCATGTGCGCTCAATGGAAAGGTTATAACTTAATGATGTTTAATATATTGGGTATAATAGAGACAAAGGCACTGTTCAGCCAAAAGCTTTATACCTGTCTCTCTGTATTTGGTGTTAAAGCAACCAACCCACAATCTGACAGGTGAGGGTTGAACTCGTCATCAAGAAGAATGTTTGCTGACTTGAAATTTTTATGTACAACAGATGGCAGGCACACCTCATGTAAGTACCTGAGAAAGGACCATGTTTTCAGACAAATAACTTGAGAATAAGATGGAGCTAATAAGGAAATTAAGTAGACCTAAGGTAGCATACTCTAAAGCTCTGGCTGTTCCAAGTGCAACTCTAACTCGTGCATTCCATGTCAATCTTTTACTTCCATCATCAGAAAAGTGTAGCATATCATGAATACTCCCATTCTCAATGTATTCATACACCAAAAGACGCTGTCCATATTCTGAACAATATCCTGTCAGTGAGACAATGTTTGGGTGTCTGAGGCGAGACATATTTGACACAGCTTCAAGAAAGTTATCCTCCTCTTGCAAGTATAGTGCTGAATTATCAATCTTCTTAATAGCCAAGACCTGAAGTCACACGCGAAATCAGCATAAGAAGAAGATAGCACATGGAATGACAGTATACTGAAGCTCATCAGACCAAGAAAGTCCGTAATTAACTTTCCGATGAATCTAAAAGATTACTTTAATAACACATATCAATTTTGGTATCTAAGCTGTCATTTCAGTGATACAAGTACGACTGACAAAAAGTCTTAACCGATAACAGCACTCCATCAAGAGAAGGCAGGAGGCTACAGCACAACTTTTTACTGGCAAAATGTATATACACATTTAAAGGATCCAGTTGGTCTTCAGGTTGTCTTCAGGGCAGCAGAGAATAGCAAAGATTAGAAAAAAAAATTACGAGGAAAGTTGGAGTTACTGTGCATCCCAGAGCCCAAGAGGAATGGTTAATGAAGAATTTGTGCTGCCAATTTGGCTGATTAATTCTGGATTCCTCCACCGGTAAATATTACAGAACACAAGCAAAGTTGATAATATGGATCTCATGAAATACTAGGAAGTGGAAACATGAAATTTCATAACTTACCTTGCCATTAGAAAGCTCTGCTCTATAAACACGACCAAGTGAGCCTTCACCTATGATGTTATCTTGACTGAAGCTGTTTGTTGCTGTCTGAAGTGAAGCAACTGTATAAGAAGCAGCAGTAATGGGGGATTTTATTTGCTTCAAGGACCCACTTCTCACATGTATTTTATCAATTGTAAACTTTTCAGATGGAATAGGTTTCAGATCTGCCACTGTAGTAGTGCTTGTGACTCTCTGCTCTTGCATACCCATATTAACTGCAACTCAGGACAGAAGCCATCATAAAAGAAAATAATAAAATCATGGATGAAAGCAGCATTAGTTGCACAATAGAATAAAAATAACAATTCCACATAACAATAACCGATCAAATCACCCTTCATGACTATAGAAAGTATAGATCTAGTTCAACAAGCCATAATGATCAGCATAAAACTAAACGGAATTAAGAAAGTTGGCAGCCACTGAGATATAACGCCTAGCTGTATTGAACCTTGTAAGCCAAGATTTTATCACGTGATAATGTTTTAATCTAACGAGGTGAAAATGCATGGATTCTAGAAACAAGGAGACCTTCCCACACATTTGCGTGTGCAAATCTGAAGTACCTTTTTTTCCCGTCCCTTATCAATCCTTATTTTGACCACAAAGCAAATCCATCTTCTACAACTATATCGTTCTCCATTTTGTGTCTTGGCAACAGTAAAAAAAAAAAAAAAATATTGAAACTCAGTCTGTCTGCCTGCATTATTCACAGATTGATTTTGTTGATTATCAAGTGCAACTAGAAACTTTTGATCTACACCATGAACAAGGGAGGGCACAGTGCTGCTAACAAAATAGTATGATACAAGAGAAAATCCTACCTTTTCCTGCACCATTAGACATAGTTCCCGCAGGCATTTGGCCACCACTGTCTTTTGTTTTCTGTTTCCTTTTACAAAACAGAAGAGCAAGGAGGCCAAGCAGAACCAAGAGTGAAGCACCTAACACTATCCCAACAACTATCAGTGAAGTTAAAGATCTTTTATTCCCATGAGATGAGTGCTCGTTAGAACCCTCAGATAAGTGGGCATCAGCTCCTGAGCTGCTATGATTCCGCTTACTAAATCTTCCAGGAGGGGTGGGGTATATGGCGGTGGTGGAGGAGCAGGACCATTGTCAAATGAATTGCCATCAAAACTACCAAAAATAAGATCAAATAAGAAAATATATCCAGGAAAATAACTGCACAAACAAAATGGGAAACCCCCAACAAAAAAAAACAAAGGGTTCTAATGAAACTAAAAAGAAAAAAAAAGATAGAGAAAGAATAGCTTACACAAAATTCTGTATTGACTTGAGCTCCTGTGGTATCCATCCTGTAAAGATATTATCTGCAACATTCCTGTGCCGCATCATGTTCGAGAATGTGCTCAGTAGTTCTTCCAGTTCAACAAAATAAGCAAAAAACAAGAGCAACAAAAATCAGACAAAAATCAAATAGTAAAGCGTCTCTAAGACAAACTTACAGACTATCCAAAGGCAGACCAACAAGAGTATTAAGAGAACCAGTCAATTGATTGTTTTGAACGTGACTGCAAAATAGCAGGGAATAATAAGACGTCTTAAGAAAATACATATTGATATTGAAAAAGGCAAAAAATGAGTCAGCTGTAACAATCACTCACAGGGTTGACAGATTAGACAAGGAACTAATAGAATTTGGCAGATCCCCAGACAAGTTATTGTGCGAGAGATCTCTGCACAACATGGTAAATCAACATTAACATTCTCTGAATACCAAATATTTCTTTACTACTATAAGCCTCACAATTGACATCAGACAGCATTCATCGCATGGGAATTTCCATAATATATACCATAAGCATTTTAATAGCTTGACTTACATCGCATTTAATAGCTTGACTTACATGGTTGCGAGTGCAGAATGATTAGCAAATACATCTCCAATTGACTGGGATAGCAAATTACCACTGACATTCCTGCAATTAGGTAGCAGGGAGAAATCTTGATCAGAATTAGAAAAACGACCTGATGCAATCTGAATTCCTTACAGAACAAGGAATAGGCCCACTTACAAATAATTAAGTGAAACCATCCCTGAAATGGAATAGGGTAGGCTTCCACTTAGGTTATTTCTGGCAAGATTTCTGCATCAACAAAGGGCAAGCATGAACAAATTAAGACAATTCAAAGCAATGCATACAAAATTCATAGGAGGCAACTAAGTCGAAACCTTACAGGGTAGTTAGATTGGGGGCAGCTGAAATGGGATCACATCATGAATATCATTGTCACTCAAATCCCTGTGAAAAGAATTGCAGGTCAAAGCCGATGCCAAAATTTTCAAATATGATTGATCAAAATCACTCATTCAAAAGGAGATGGTGAAGCATTGGATATTCCTCACATTGTCCTTAGTGATACAAGGTTAGCAAGCAAATATCCCATCGTCCCACTTAGTCCCAAACCGGAAAGCTCCCTGTTAGGCCAACAAAACCACACCATCAACTACATGAATGCAAATGCTGATAAAATTATAGCGCATTACAACCCAGAAAAACACAATGAGAAGAACCATACAAGGAAATGACAGCTGAACCATCGCACTTAACCCCCTGCCAAGACTCCACACATGGGTCACCACCGTTCGATTTCCAGCCCGACAGAGAAGGATTACTCAAGGCACCATACAACACCTGAAGAGCTTGCACTGAAAAAAAGAACATAAAACACCCAAAGTAACTAAAAGGAATTGACCAAAAAAAAAAAAAAAAAAAAAGAGAGCACGACCAGATCATGTCTTTGGCTCTGGAAAAAGTATAATTTGAGGACCACCAAACCAAAACTTTTAAAAAGAAAACAGGTAGGTTTCCTTCCTCCTCTAAGCTTGAAAGTTCACATGACCCTTCAAGCAAAGAGGCTATAACCCAAATTGAGAAGAATAAGGAGGGAACAGTTTCCTAAAAGGGTCTCAAATACTTCCAAAATGGAATTACAACAAAACAAAAGGTCCCCCAAAGTTTCTCTTCTCCTTTTCCAACCTTATTTCAGTTATTTGGGCTAAATTTTTGGCCAGGTTCAGAACAGAATTGAGAAACTCATAGCAAAAAAACAAACATTTCGACAGTGCAAACCCAAATTTCAAGCCCCACTTTGAATATATTCCATGAAGGCAAACCCTGCAAAAGTCCCTCCACCCAGGATCGATCATATTTCCTTCTCCATGAAAATTTTAAATTCTCTCTACACCGTCCTTTAGCACACAATTCATCATCAAACACACGGATTATCTCCTTTCTTCATCTATTTTTCTCTCCATCACCCAATTTTCTTCTGAGAAACCTTACAAGGCTAAAGCAACTGGAATGCCATTCAAAAAGGATTGGAAAATTAATCTCAGAATACAAACACAAATCACGCTAAACTAAAAAATTATCACAGAACTCAGTAAAAAGCAAGATACGATCATAAACATATCCGCTAAAATTCGAAAGTTAGACAAATTACAAATAAACAGAATGGACGAAAATACCGTCATTGGCGTCAGTGTTTCCTCGAACCAAAGCAAATGCGATGAAGGAAGCGGCAAGAAAGAGGAGAGAGAAAGAAGAAAAAACGAGATCACCGCCATTGTGGACAAACTCGAGCTAGGATTGAGCGGCTAAACTGAACGCCGAGCTGATTTACATTACAGAAGACTCAGTGTTGGAAGAAGAAGAAGAAGAAGAAGATGATGATGATGATGATGCTGACGATGAAAGAGACGTGGAAATGAGAAGAGAGAGAAAGCGAATGCGTGCGAGGTCGACCGCCATTAAAGGGGAGGGAGAGAGAAAGAGAGAGAGATTCGAAGCTTTGGAGTGGAAATGAGTAGAGAGTAAAAACTTGTAAAAAGGAAGAGGGAGAGAGAGTGGTTAGTTGGAGAAACAACTGTTGTTCAATTTTTCTCTTTTTATTTCCTTTTTTTCTTGGATTTTGTCGGCGAGGAGGAATGGAAAACGAGGGCGCAATAAAATAAGAAAAATAACGTGGTTTTAATTTCCTTTTTTAAAGATTTTCGGGTTCTGTCTGTCCTGTTTGGTTGCAACATTTTTTTGAAAAAAAAGTTGTTTGGAGATTTATCTATTTTGACTTAATTAAAATAATTAAGGTAGTATTTGGTTAATCGCTGTTTGAAAGAGTTGTTTGGTCTCTAAAAATTTTTTTAAAAATCACATAAATTTGACTAAAAATTATTAAGAGAACAATAAATTACATGTGATTTTAGCCCAAGATTTGTATAATTTGACCATTTATACAAAAATTTATCATGCACTTGTTTTTAATAAATTTAAAATATATTTAAGACAGTCACAAAATTAACACAACTATTAAAAAATTTGCTACATCTAACTATAAATATTGTAATTTTTTCTTTTGGTGCTTTGAAGGGGCCTAATAATCCCTAGATGGTGTACTTAGGGTTTGTTGTTTGTAGATTATTTTGTTAAACATATTTTGGATTTAAATTATTAGAACTTAAACTGAACATATTTGTTGAATTTATTAGCTAAAAAATATAGCAAATTTATAAACAATTTGGGTTTTAAATTCACCTTTGGGTGATCTAATTTCAAATGTCATATCGGATAGAATGTGTTATTTGATTCAGATTTCAACTTTTGGAGAATTATTATTGAATTTAATATATTGTGAATGGATTATTAATTAAGTCTAAAATAAAGCATAAGGTAGCTAAGCAAAATACTACTTTT
Organism: Talinum fruticosum; assembly: GCA_021018815.1. Classification (NCBI taxonomy): domain Eukaryota; kingdom Viridiplantae; phylum Streptophyta; class Magnoliopsida; order Caryophyllales; family Talinaceae; genus Talinum; species Talinum fruticosum. The sequence goes on along the minus strand of JAITYX010000074.1, from coordinate 2,279,980 downwards.
AGTGAGTCAAACTACATCATCAAAGGATATCTTTGTTGAGGTCGGCAATGCAAATAGCTGAATTATGAACATGTACAACTGCTTGACATTGCCATATTTACTGCCTGCCGCCAACTTTTACTTAAATAATAAATAGTACGATTACTTTTCCACCCACTGATTTTCAGTATATAATCTACCTTCTCGTAATCTCTTATTATCTGTCTTGTTTATTCCACGTTGATGGATGCATTGTTGAACCTGACACCATCATAACGTGATAATTTTATATTTTTGTTTGTTCTAGAGGATGCATTTTTAGAGGGATTTATAATCCTCGACAAATCAAATATAAATTAAGAAATTTTAGATATCAATAATTTTATTTTTGAGATTCTTGGATGAGAATAGTCTTACATTTAAATTTATCGATCTGATTTTTTATGTTATTGATTTATAATATGTTGTCACCACCAAATTAATGACTATTTGACTTGTTAATTGGACTACATTTTAACTTATTTATCATCTTTTTTAAAAAAAAAAATGGTAAATGCATCAATTAATAGGTAGTCTTTCTCACAAAAGTTATACCCAAATTGTCCTTCATTAAAATGGCGAGGAAGGAAGAAGAACAAGGAAAAAATCCCAATACAAAGAATGGGAAATAGAAAGGCATACTCTTACTACACAATCCGCAACCCCATTGCCCTCCCGGTATTGATGATTGATAATAACATGACAACAATTCCTAAGATACGGATGGGTATCCTAAATAAGACTCTTGATCTCTTATGATGGTTGACATTTCCGACGTAAAACCTTAATAACCAATTGGTTATCTCCCTCAATAATAATAGAACGAAATCCCGATTGATTATCTCCCAATCTTTATCATATGTTTGATGTTATGTTTCCCTTCACTTTTTTTTCCAACAACGCCGTTGAGGTGTGAAATGATAAGTAAGCTAACACATCATAACTCTAAATTTCAGGATTATTTACTTCTATTTGTAGCATAATCGAGTTGCAGGAACTTTTATTTTTCAAAGCTCATTTATATCAGCAAAGCTGCAAATTTTTTAAAAGCCAATTAATGAACCTATATATCATGTAAAAGTCTTTCTATGAAAAAATTCCTCAATCTTTTAATCTAAAAGAAATTTTCGATTGGTAAATTTGCCACTAGTCGATTGTTAGGATTGGGAGCTCACTCAAACAAATAAAATACAAACAAGGAATAAACGAAATGGGACACAAGATTTTAATATAGAAAAACCCAAAATCAAATATAAAAAAAAAAAAACCACGGACCTATGCGCTAAATTTGAGTAGGTATTACAAGAAATTTACACTCAAGCTAAACAAGCTTTACACCTTGTAATTTTTGCTACGTACATCAACTATGGAGGATTGTACTGCTTTATTTAGCCATAACCGAGTAATTACACGCATGAAGCAAGCAATAAACACAAGAAAACATAAGAAATGGATGAAAAATCGAGGCATCCCAAGAGCTGCAATTGGCACAGGCCGTGCCAGTTGACATGGCCAGCACGGGTCAACCGGCACAGGCCGTGTCCTCCGACACGGCCAGCCCCTGCTGGCTGTTGCCTCTTCGGTTCTTATTTCTTCGGTCTACACGGCCCCTTCTCGATCCCATGAGTCGTTTCGTCCTCTTTTGCCTTACAACGCGTATTCCCGAGCCTAAACACACTCATTACACTCCGCACACCCAACAATCGATAACAATAAACAAAAAGTAACACTATGAGAGTGTTCATGAGGCATTTATGTAACGTTCAATTTTTCATGGAAATAATACCACGAAAAAATTATGAAATTTACGCCACTTTGTCCTTCACATATACTCTACTGCCTCCCAATCAATTAGAATGTAAATTAATTACATCGATAATAAGTCAAGGCCTTGACAATAGCGCTGTATTCCCATTAATTCTAACTAAAAAATATATTATAGGCGTAATTAATTTTATAAATATAAATAATTATAGATAAGGATATTATTTATTTCACAATTTATAAGTTGTAATATAATTTCATTATTCAACCATACTATTCCTTTTTAATTTAATATATAATAAGGTGGTATTTGATTCATCAAATCTTGAGTTTAGGTGTGGAAATGGAATCCATACAAATACTTTATATTTGGTTAGTCTTTTTCAACCCGAAAATCAAATTCCAAAAGATTTATTCAATTATCAAGGTAACAATTTACTCATACCCACCTCGTTCTCCGATTTTCCTAAACACATACCTTTGGAAATGAGTTTTAATCATTTATTTTTTTATAATTTTTGAATTACTTTTTAGTCATATTCTTCGTTGTTGTTGTTCCTTTTTCCACTATTCTTCTTAAACAAGCACGTGAGTTGGTGACAGTTCTTTGTTAAATTCCTTCATATTCCAATTAAGCATAAGCCTCTACCACATATTTGTTTTGTTTTTTTTTCATGAAAATTAAATTGATGGTGAATATGAAATAATTTTATATGGTTTAAGCCCTAATTATGCTTAGATTACCTGCTAGTCACTTGTAGGATTGCTAATTACTAACTATGCTATGGTCAATGTGCTTTAAATTGTTAATGATATGAAATATATGCATAAGTGAAAAAAAACTAAAAAGAGGAAAAGAATTCAACATATTAAAGTTTGATACTTGGAGAAAAACATATTGCTCCCCAGATTTTAATGCGGGGAGTGGAGTGGAGGATAGAGCCAATGACCATCACACCACCTGGCCTCCTCGACACATAAAGCAATAGCATATCTATCTTCTAAGGAAGTATATTGACTAATATATATTTTGGGGCTTTAAAAAAATCTAGATAGGATTTATTAAATCCGACAATTTGCTAAAGATTCCCCTCATTATTTGATTTTTGCCTTTATTATTCACAACATATTCAACCTACCAATTTGGAGTACGCTAACAAGAAAAATATTAATCAATGTATGCTTGATGAAGACAGGACTAGTATAGCTAAACCTGCTTTTCATCATTTGACCTCATGATTATTGGTCCAAGGCTCCAAACATTGCATGAGTCACAATTCCTTCTTATCAAAAAAATCATATTAGCGGTTTGCATTAACAGTTTGTATTAACTGTTTATATTAACCGTTTAAATTAATTATTTCTAAAAAAGTGTTTGATAAAATTAGTCATTTCTACAATAAATAATTGGTAAAGTTCCATTTATATTTTTATTTTTAAAGTATTTCTTAATTAAATATGACTTTTTTATTTATTGGTCATATTATTTTCTATTGCAAAAAAAGTAAATTTATGTCGTACATTCAGATTAACTTCACCAATAGGATCTTATTCCTTACCTTTTCCATATCATTTTAATTCAATATTTAACATATTTTCTTTTCAATTGGTATATATATTTGTTGTATGTGTTCACTTTTTAGTTGTGAATTGAAATTAATTTCATTTGAATTTGAATTTGTATTCATTATTTAACTTATTTTCTTTTCAATGAGTATATATATTTGTTGGATATGTTCACTTTTTAGTTATGAATTAAAATTGATATCCGTTTCAAATGATTTGATCTTCATTAGATTGAATTTTTTTAAGAAAAATATTACTACAAGGCATAGTAAATTAATGAGCCGAAGTGCATTTCAATGGCGGGCATGTAATATGTCATGAAAGGTTTTCCCCAAAAGTGAATTTGAAATTTGGAAATAAGGATTCATGGTAGGTTTGTAATATTTGTCAAAATTTGGACAGACTAGTAAGTTTTATGAAAAACTCTCCCCAAAAGGCTATTTCCAACAAGCTGTTTGAGAAAGAGTCATTTAGGGCTAAACAATTCTCTACCAAATATTACTTTACCTGTTTTGACTAAATCAAAACAGTTAAACACACCAAACAACTATTTTTCACAGATAATTGTTACAACCAAACAAGACTAGTATCTTTTAACCAAGGTTTAAAAAAATTGCTACAAAATGATTACTTTAATTTTAAGTCAGTTTCATGCATATAATTGAATTTCATTTTATTCACATGCCTATAAAGTTGAATGGCATTGTGCTGTTGAGAAAAAAAAAGATGAATGGCTAAAAAACAATAATTCAATGCACAAATAGCTGGCCAATTAAAGATGTCTTCTGCTAATAAAAAGAAAAGAAAGGAAAGCATATTAATCAAATTGATGTATCATAGTTCATGTTCTGGCATTATTATATTGCTTTAGTTTAGGACACGAGTGACCTCTCAAAGGTCACGGGGTCCTTAAACAATTTATTAGAAGTCGATGGATGACCTATCTCCGCTTTTGTGGGTACCATCTTCGTTAATTAATTACTTTATTAAATTCTTTGCATGAAATATGAATATAATTTTTTCCGGTATTAAAATTCGATCTCAAATAAAGCAGAGTGTCGTCATTAATGTTATTACCGAGATTGTCACTATCGGAATGTAAGAATTAAGTTATCGAATAATACAATTTATATAATAATTTTTAATACTCTCTTCATTATAATAACTATCAAACTGAGTGATTTTAAGTTCATTTTAATAAACTTTGATCATAAATTTAAGAAAATATATAATATAGTTTAAAATTTCAATAAACTATTACAAAAAGTGTTACTTTTAAAATTTTTAAAATACTGTTTAGTGACATATCTTCACATGTAATTTGTGAAAAAATGATGATTTGAGTTAATTTTTATGTATGGAAATCAAAGACTTTGACTTATATACTGTTTGCAATAACGGGTTTTTGTCCATCATCCACAGTTCAGAAACTCAAAATGAGAAAAAAAATATTATTTAATATTTATTTTTTTTTATTGATTTTAAAAGAAGGATGATATATCTTTTTTAAATTACTTGATATAAATGTAGTGAATAAATAATACAACATAAGGATTATATCTTATTATAATGTAAATGTAACAACGACTCTAACAAAACTTATGATCCGTAATACATTTAATTATTATGAGCGTGTGTATTTCAATTTCAACTTTTCATATCATATTATATATGCACATGTACATATATCAAGATTGCTTTAATTGCGGGACCAGGGCGACAACGACGACGATGTATGGCTGCTTTTCATAAATTATAGAACATGCATCACAACAGATTAAAATATATCTTATTATTATTTCAATACTCATTTTTGTTTGAATTAAGAAAATATTGATAGTAAAATTGTGCCTGAAATAATATTATTAACACATTTGCTTTAATTTTTGGTAATATGATATGCCAACTTCCCTGTTATAGGAAAACAGAACTCATCTGTTTCTCATTGCTTTGCATGAAATTTCCTGGAAAATATCTAAAGGTGTGACATGACATGATTTAAAGACTTCAATTCATGAATAGTCTTCTCATTTAATGCTTTTTTACACCAGAAAGAACTTATGTGGCTCAATATAACCGTGAAAAACTTCATCCTTCACTAAGCTGAAAAAGTTGCTTGACTCGGTAGGAAAATTTCCACAATCCATTAACGATTTTGAGCTGGATTACTCAAGAAGCTTTGTGAGTTCTCGTCAATTTAAAGAAGCAAACGGTGGCAGGAGACCAACAAAGGTGAGTTTTTGCGTATTTGCTATTCACCTTGATAACATTTAGCTAATCATAAACTGCATGTAGAACATACTTACATCCGATACCTGCTATATTAAATACATGCCAAATTAGAACATTCATGTCCAAGATCTTGAATATTAGTTTTCTCGAGAATAGTTTACCTCTGTTAATTTATTGTGCATTTTATATTTTTTATCTATTCATTATTCCAATCATTTTAATAGAGCTTGCTGCCCTTAAATGAAGAATGAAAGCTGTTCTAGTGCCACGTAATGCATTCCTGGACTTTAACATATTAGTACACACGGTAAATTGACCAAACCTAGTCTAAGTTATGCCCTAAACCACCTTGTTTTGAATTTTGACTCAAGCCAATTGGAGATATTGTTCATCGAGTATTGATTATGTTCTTGACAAGCTAATATGACAAATTGATATTAAACATAGGATTAGTACCTAACCAGCTCAACCAATTAAATTAATTGAAAGTTTACAATGTGACAACCATACTCTAACAAGTCTTCCTTACACAATACACATTTTGAAGTAGACAATACTCTTCCTCTTTGTTTAACTCTGTTCTCTTTTGTGTAGTATAACTGATTCATTTAACTTTAATTATATTCTTTAGATGGCGAGATGAATTAAAAGAAGAAGAAGTTGAGATCACCGGTGCTACTATTGCTTTTGTAGGAGGCACATTAGCCTTTACGAAAAAGTATAACAAAATAAATAATGATGAATTTCTTCCAATCCCACGTCAACCACATGTCAATAGAGATCTTGACAGAGAAAATTATATAAATAGTGTATTGTTATGTAGGGATAGACATTATATTGACCAAATTCGAATGAGCCCTATGGCCTTTTCCACATTGTGTGAAACTCTTGAAAGGAGAGGACTTCTTGCTAACACTTGTACATATGAGTGTTAGAGAACAAATTGTGATGTTTTTACACCTATTAGGTCATAATGTAAGATTTAGGGCAATAGGAGGAAGATTCTTCCATTCTACTTGGACCGTTTATATCTATTTTCACAAGGTCCTTAAAGTTATGCTTAAGTTGCATCCAAAGTTTGTTAACCCTCCTAACTCCTCTATCCCTCTCGAAAATTGTAAACAACTCTAGATTTTATCCATGGTTTGAGGATTGTATAGGAGCTTTAGACGGCACTCATGTGCGTGCATCCGTACTTGTCGAAGATCAAGATAGGTATAGGAATAGAAAAGGTTGGTTGTCCCAAAATGTGCTTGGATGCCATATCTTTCGATGACCTCAAGTTCACATATGTACTAGCCTGGTGGGAAGGATCGGCACATGAGTCTAAGGTTTTAAATGATGCGGTTTCAAGAGGCTTCCATGCCCCATAAGGTATCACTTGATAACTTGTTTTTCCCCCTTAAAGTAATACCACCCGAGATAGTAATGAAATTTTTTATCTCTTGTAGGGAAATATTTTCTACTAGATTACGGTTATGCTCTTCGAAAGGTTTTGTACCACCTTATAGGAAACTTCGATATCACCTAAAAGAGTTTGATGAGAACTCACCTCCAACAAATGCCAAGGAGTTGTTTAATCTACGTCATTCTTCCTTGAGGATTAGTATAGAAAGGGCATTTGGTGTCTTGAAAAAGCGCTTTCGTATGCCGGACGCATAGCCATTTTGGGATTTTAAAACTCAAGTGGATGTCGTTCTTGTATATTGTGTCTTACGAGAACTTTCTTAGGGGTGTTGATCCAAATGACTATATTATGAGAGAAGTTGATCAAGAATTTTCAAATTATATGCAAAGATCCTGATTCTCACAAAGAGAAGAGAGGGAAGAAAACCAAGTTTGAAAAATAAAAAGGGATGCTATAGTGAATGCAATGTAGCAAAATTATCAAGAACGAAGATAAAATGTTTCTCATTATAATGTTTGCTTAGTTAAATTGAGATTTGTCACTTGCTTTTCCTTTTTGTCTATTGCATTGTCTTCTCTTTCTTCCTTTACTTCTATTTCACTATATTTTTGGAGAACTTACATTAGTTAATTTGTTAACTTTACCACATTTTTATTTTGTTTTAGGGTTTAGGGTTTAGAGTAAGGGGATGGGATTTAGTGTTTAGGGTTAGGTTATCCTTTTTGTCTATTGCATTGTCTTCTCTTTCTTCCTTTACTTCTATTTCACTATGTTTTTGGAGAACTTACATTAGTTAATTTGTTAACTTTACCACATTTTTATTTTGTTTTAGGGTTTAGGGTTTAGAGTAAGGGGATGGGATTTAGGGTTTAGGGTTAGGTTATCGAACTTAGGGTTTAGAATTTTGGGATTTAGGGTTAGGGTATGGGATATAGGGGTTAGAGTTTTGGGGATTTAGGGTTTAGGGTTAGGGTTTATTTTCCTTGGAAAATAAATTATTTTCCTTCCTACCAAACAAAGGAAAATAAATTTTTAGAAAATTATTTTCCTTCTACCAAACAAAGGAAAATGTGGGTGGAAAATGATTTTCCTTGAAAATTCATTTTCCTATAAAAATAATTTCTTAGGAAAATATTTTCCCTCCAACCAAACACACCCTAATTGTTCTTCAACTATCCACCTCTGTTTTGTTTTTTTTTTTTTTTTGTGTTTTCTTCGCATTTTATTTTTGGTTTTTCTAGTTTCTATCTCGTGTTTTTTGTTTATTTTTTTGTATATTTTCTAGTTCCTTCTCTATTTCTTTGGACATGATCTGGCCTAATAATAGAATTATGAGATTCAATTAAATGTTGAATAAATCAAACCTCCAAAAACTCCAACAAGATTTTTAAATTATATCATTGATGTTTTATTATAAGAGTTAGAGGGACTTTGGGGGAGGGAGGTTTAACATACCAATCCTTGATGTTGATAAAACCTTGATGATTTATTAAATTGCATCACATTTGGCTTTTTAAAAGATACTAATTTTGATATTTTTATGTTCGTGTTTTGCGGGATAGTGGTGATCAATGTCAAACATATTATGAAGTTGAAATCGGACATCTTCTTACATATATTTATTTTTTAGGATGATTTATTAATGTTTAGATTACAAAGGGCTTATATTATTTAAATTTAGATTGAACATTGAGTTTCATATTATGTCCATATTCGGAAATCGTTTTGAATATTTGAACATATTAATGGATATCTTTTGTCATTATATAATGAACAGATCACATCATTAAATTTATTGAGATGCTGATTCGACGACTTACGGCTGGTAATTTCATGCTTGTATTGGTTTTGCTACTAGCTAGTATCCTTATTTATGAGTTACGAGGTTGTCATAACTATGATGTCATGCGTACATTTGTGGCTGAAGTGACTAGCATTCTATAGGTGCTCTCATAGCTATAAATAAACTTGTTACGATTGTTTTCGTGGCTAAAACATATAACATGTCACGGGTTACTATTGTACCTATAAGCGAGACTTGCCACAAGATAATATATAGCATGTCACGGGTTCCTATCCCCTAGAAGCGATTTACCACAGAAAAATGTATAGCATACCACGGGTTCCTATCGTGCCTAGAAGCGAGACTTGGCATGAGTATTCCGTGGCTAAAGAAAGCATCTTGCCACGGGTGTTTCCATAGCCACCATTTCTCTTATAGCCACAATAGTCATTTTTACGTGGCAACAACATTGCGACAATCTCTTATGCCATGGGAGTCATTTGAGAAATTCCTATGGGAAGATGACATTGCCACGAGATTTGAAACTTGTGTCACGAAATCTTTTATGGCATAAGTAGTGATTTGTTGTCGTGAAATATATATATATAAGTCAAAACAACACGAGTTTAACCCGATTTGCCTCCCACAGCGAGCACCCCATTTGTTTTTGGGAGATTTACCCTCAAATTATATTTCAATTTATATTTACATTTTTAGTTATTTTTTTACATTTTAGTCATTTAAATGACTAATATACCCTCATCTCTCTCCTTCCTTACAAGACCTCGCCCTGCCCCCTTTCTGTCCCCCTCCCCCTCCCCCTCCCCGTTGTCGGATGAGATTTTCTCTCTCTCTCTCTCCTTTCACCTTAAATAATTATTTAAATAAAAATAAAAAGTTGTTTTATTTTTGAATAAATTATTTTTGAAAAGATTTTGTATTTTTCTCTTTTAGATAGAAAATTAATTATTTGTATTATAGATAATTTTTAAAAATTTTCTTAATGGAGAAATTATTTCACATTTTAAATTTTAGTTTTTAAAAAACTATGTATTAATTTTTATTATCTAATTATAAATAAAATTTTAATTTTAAGTATAATTTTAATTTTAAGTTCATCATCATAAAATTTTAATTTTTTAGTTTTGAGTTTTCTTATCTTAAATAAAATTATTTTGATTGAAAAAATAATGTTTAAATCCTAACATTAATTGCTCAATCTAAAATATATGTATATATATATAATGTCACGTCTTAATATGGTGTATATAATAATGTATCATTGGTGGTGGCTTAAAAGTATACCAAAATTAATATAAGCAGTTATATATATATATATATATGTATGTATGTGTGTGTGTGTGTGTGTGTGTGTCTATGCGTGCGTGCGTGCGTGCGTGCGTGCGCGCACGTGTGCATGTGCGTGTATGTGTGCGTGTGCGTGTGTTATCCAGGGTTAACCGTGATGTTATCCCGAGATAACTGTTTATTTTAACCGGGAGCACAAAACCAAATAAATTTAAGGTTATCTCAAAATTATTTTTTATGTCATTAGAGGATGACCGTTTGTGCTTAATTTTGTTAATATAATATTTCGGGTTGAGTAATTAAAGCTTAGGATTTAAATAATATTTTTAAATTTTTTAAATTAGAATAATCTTAATTGAAATAAGAAAAATTAAAACTAAAAATTTTAAATTTTATAATAATAAATTAAAATTATAATGTTACTTAAAATTTAAATTTTATTTAAAATTATATCAAACAAATAAATATATTTTTTTGTGTGAAAATAGGTTAATTCATGTATAATAAAAAATAACATAATGATACTAAAATTAAGAGAAATAAATAATAAAAATAACATTTAAAATATGAAATAATTTTTCATTAAAAAATTTCAAAAAATTATCTATAATATAAATAATTAATAAATTATTTAGAGGAAAAAAAGTTTAAGATTTTTAAAAAGATAATATGTTTTAAAATAAAATAATTTTTTATTTTAAAAAATTAGAGAGACATGTATTAGAGAGAAAGAGGGAGAAGGAGAGGGGAGGAGAGAGAAAGAGGCTGACAAAGGAGAAAGAGAGAGGGGAAGGGAGAGGGATAAAGGCTGATAGATGAGAGAGAGGCTGAGAGAAAAAACGAGGGCATAATTGTCATTTTCCTTTTAAGAAGTAACTAAAATATATTCTATCTATTATATTATATTATATTATAAAAGCAAAGTTGGGTTGACTCTTTTCCCCTTAATTATAGGGTTAAAGTGATTTTCAGCTATTTGATTAAATTTTCGATTAATCTTAGTTCTTAATCTTTTCTATTGACTCAACCCCCACCCCCTCTCTTCTCTTACTCGTTAATCCCACGTTGGCCCCTTTCTCTCTACAGTTTATTTTTGACAGTTGTATTCTCTCACCCCCTCAAGCCATCAATTCTCTCTCCCCTCAATTTCTTTTTACAGCTCCCTTCCCTCCTCCCATCGTCTCCTTTATTCTTATCTCTACAATGTCTCTCCCCATTATCTCTCTTATCTCTCCATTCTTTACCCCCTCACTATCTCTCTCCTCCTATGTCTTTCTATTAGCTTCAATGGCATCCACGAACCAAGTTATACCTCTAATAATAGTTGAGAAGCTTGAGTTAGAAGGTTTCACGGGAAGCGAAGACCGGCCTTGACAGAGCAAAAGACGGGCTTCCTCTTTGGGCCGCCGCTCTTCCTTCCACCAGCACCCTTCTTTCCCTTTGCTTTGGCGCTTTCCATTCCTTTCTCTCTTTTTTTCCTCTCTCTCTCTCCAAATTAGTTTACGGTAATTAGTTTTGGATTATGGTTGTAAAGAAAAAGAAATACTTGGATAGGCTGATTTGTGAAATGGAATTGAATAAGAGGGATGAGATTGTGGGGATGAAGAGAGAGAAGTGAATGCCGGGGATGGGTTGTGGGGAGGTTGGGAAGGAGAAGGAGGAGGAGGTGGAGGTAGGGAGGCGGTGTCGACGGAGACATGAGAAGGGGGAAGGCGGTGGCGATGGGAGGGTCGTTGGAGGGGTGGGATTATGGGGAAGGAGAAAGTAAGCAAATGGCGGGATGGGTCGTGAGGAGGTTGCAAAAGAAGAGGTGGGGAGGCGGTATCGACGGAGGCATGAGGAGGAGAGGAGGCCGGCGCCAAGATCTCTTTGCCCTCAATATCTCCATCTATTCGACAAATTTCTTCCTTCGTGTAGTAGGTTATTTGCTTGGATGTCATTCCTTTCTTCCCCGATGAGCTCGATGCTTGCTTTTACGAGGATTTTGGTTGCAAAGAAATCCCCGACTTCAAAGGACAAAAATAAGCAAGAAAAAGGGTTTCAACTTGGTAAAATTTCCCTCGTTTTCCCTACTTTTCATAGCTGATTTTTCTAATTGATCTTTAGGATTTTTGAAAAATTTACAATTTTAAAATTTGGATATTGTGGAATTGTAGATGATTCAAGATGAGTTCGGGGTGTTTGTCGACATGGCTAGCTGGAGGTTGGGAAGGAAGCGGAGGAGGAGGTAGGGAGGCGGTGGATGGGGAAGGTTGGGGAGGAGAGAGAAAGAGAGAGAGAGAGAGAGAAAGAGAGAGAGAGGGAGGAGAGGGGATCGGACATGTTCGTAGGCGGAGAGGGAATGAGGATAAAGAGAGTGAATTTAAGTGTGTTCGTGCGAAATGAAACGCCAAATTTGATCAAAGCCGAAAGAGAAGAAAGAGGATGATGATGGCAATGAAGAACGTACCATTCAAGAAACTGATTCCGAGAGCATCTTTGCTTGGGACCTCTAACATAATTCCTCATATTATGCTTTACTTCATTTACTCTCTTTAATTCCTTATTAAAATTTTATCATGGGTGAAATTGTCTCTGTCAAAAGAATAATAATAAAGGGAAATTTACAACTAGGTGATCATTTACTTTATAATCACACCTTCAGTGATAAATTTTACACTTTAGTTATCTATTTAGAAAGTGAAAAGACAACTACATCATTCCTCTCTCTATCAGCCTCTCTCTCCTCCCCCTCTCTCTATGTCTCCCTCTCATTCCCTCTCTCTATGTCTCCCTCTCATTCCCTCTCTCTCCCTTACATTTCTTTCTATTTTTTAAGGAAAAACTTATAACGACCAGTCGCTATACTAACGATCACCATAAGATGCATTAATCATGTACCGTATATGTATATCACAATAATCACAATCGTTCATTTTTTTCTTCTAATTAAATTAAAAATAAATTTTGAAAATTTAATTAAGTATTTTAAAAATTAAATTAAAATAATTAATTATTATTATGTTTGGCAAACCATTTAATTAACCACCCATGGGGAAAAAAATAACCCAATAACCTCAAACCACGTTCCTATCAAACTAACCGCCATTTTTTCGGCAAAATTCCAGCGATAATAACTCCGGCGACCCACGTACTGCACTTGTTCACAAACCCTAACCCTAGTTTTCTCTCTCCTCCATGGCTGCCCTCCTTCCCGACTTGCCGCCGGCCGCTTCCGCCGCCGTCGTCTCGACCGCCTCCCCTGCTCCTCCAGCCGGTGCTTCCTCCGTGCACCACTCGCCGGTGTCCACCCCTTTTTCCTCTTCCGTGGTTTACGCCTCTGTTTCGCTTGTCGGCCTCGGCTTCGTCGTCCCTGCTGCATCATCCTCGGCGTTCGCCTTCCGGTCGCCGCCTCGCCTCTGCCGAACATTGGGCTCCGCCGCCGCCTTCGGCGTCCTTCCCGGTTCCCTTGTCCTCCCATAAGCGAAACAAAGGCAAATATTAACAATTTTCATAATGTTGTGGGTTAGGGTTTGTGAATTATTGCACACGTGGTTTATGCTTAAAAAGATATAATCTTTTTAACTTAGAAAATATGTCAATATGGACCAATTTCCATAATTTCCATATTGACATATTAATGTTTTCCATATTGACAAAATAACAAAAAATATTAACAATTTCCATAATTTCCATATTGACTTAGAGTTATTTTTGTTAACAATTTCCATAGCAATGTCATGGGTTAGGGTTTGACATATTAACAATTTCCATATTGACAGTGAAGACAAAAATAACTCAAACAATTTCTAAGCTAATATTAACCATGGAGGAGAGAGAAAGCTGGGGTTAGGGTTTGTGAACGAGTGCAGCCGTGGTCGCCGGCGTTATTGTCGTCGGAATTTTGACGGAAAAAATGGCAGTTAGTTTGATAGGAACGTGGTTTGAGATTATTGGGTTATTTTTTTTTCCCAAGGGTGGTTAATTAAATGGTTTGCCAAACATAATAATAATTAATTATTTTAATTTAATTTTTAAAATACTTAATTAAATTTTTAAAATTTATTTTTAATTTAATTAGAAAAAAAATGAACGGTTGTGATTATTGTGATACACATGTACGGTATAGATTAATGCATCTTATGGTGACTGTCGTATAGCGACAGATCGTTATAAGTGCATCCTTTTTTAAATAAAAATAAAAATAAAAAATTAATTATTATTATTATTATAGATAAAAAAATTAATTATTTATATTATAGATAAATGTTTTTGAAATTTTTTAATAAAAAATTATTTTATATTTTATTATTAAAATTTTTTTAAGTGCCATTATCTATTTCGATTATGATAAATAGATTAATTTATTTTTTAAATAAAAAATAATATATTTATTTGTATGATCTGATTTTAAATAAATTTTAAATTTTAAATTTATAAAATTAAAATTTTTCTTTTAGTTTTTCTTATTTTAACTGAAAAATATAAACATTTTAAATTTTATAATGATAAATTTAAAATTTAAAATTTATTCAAAATAAGATCATATAATTAAATATATTATTTTTTATTCAAAAAATAAATAAATTTATTTATAATAATCAAAACACATACTGGTATTAAAAATTCTAATAATAAAATAAAATTTAAAATGTATGAATAATATTTTTATTGAAAAATTTTTTAAAAAATTTATAACATAAATAATTAATTTTTTATTTTTTATTAAAAAAATTTAAAAATATAAGAGAGAGAGGGAGGAGGGGAGAGAGAGACAGCGAGAGAAGGGGGAGGAGAGAGATAAACAGGCTGACAGAAAAAGGGGAGGAGAGAGAGTGGAAGAGGGAGGAGAGAAAAGGAGAGAGACTGAGAGAGAGAGAGAGAGAGAGAGAGAGAGAGAGTTGATACTGATAGAGAGGAAGGATTGAGAAAAGCAGGGGTATAGATGTCTTTTTAGTTTTAAAAGATAACTAAAGTGTAAATTTTAATAACTCCTTAATTTACAAATAATTCAAAATTGGCAAACAAATAACATTTAAGTTCTAGTGAAATTTTAAATAACCATATAATACATTTAATATATAAAATTATAAAAATATAAAAAACTAATTAAAGAGAAGGAGAGCCAGTTTTATTAGGGAGATTTACTCTAAACTTTTTTCAATTTGGGACTCATGTCTCTCTTCCTATTATCTCTTTCTCTCTACCTGTTATCTCTTTTATTTTTCTATTATGACTTTCTCTCCCTGTTATCTCTCCATATTATCTCTTTTATTTTTCTGTTATCTCTTTCTCTCTCTGTTATCTCTCCATGTTATCGCTCTTCATGTTATCTATCAGTTGCATTCCCCTTCTCCTCTCACGTCACCTCTCCCTTCTCTCTGAACGACGCTGCAACTTTTTGGCCATCATAATTCAAAGATCATCAATTCTCATTCATTGTCCAAGAGCTTTTGGTTGTTTGCCATGGCGATTCACACACACTTCCAGTTCCTCACATATACACACACACTCCAAGGACATATGCATTTGCATGCGTTTTGCGAGTCTCAAACTTTGTTCTATTTGTAGTTTTTGCTCACTCAGAAGGACATCACTTATAGGCCCCGTTTGTCAAACAGGTTGTTAGTTGTTAATTGTTATCTGTTTCTATCAACTGTTTGTTATTAGTTGTTTTATTATCTGTTTGAATTAACTGTTTCTTAAAAAAGTGTTTAGTAAAATTAGTCTGTTTGAGGAAAAAATATTTGGTGAAATTTCATTTATGCCCTCACGTCTAAGTTGTCTTTTAAATAAATATATATATATATATATATATTAATTATTTTATTTTTTTCAAATATAATTATATTATGTTATGTATACAAATTATCTTTATTTATAAAACTTTATTTTTTAATATTTTTACAAAATTTATATTCATTTTCTACCTAATATAATATTTATTATATTCGATTTAAACAAAAAATAATATCAAGAAGAAGAAGAAGTAGAAGTAGTAGTAGTAGTAGTAGTAGTAATAATAATAATAATAAGGGTTGGTGGCATATGTTGTAATTTCTGCAAATTTATGGACATATGTGTCATTTTCCACAAACAGACTCTTCCTAAAAGATTGAGGGAAAGAATTGTTTGAGAAAGAGCTGTTTGGAGCCAAACAGCTCTTTCAAACAACTGTTAACTAAACACCACTTTAGCTATTTTGACCAAGTTAAAATAGTTAAACCGCCCAAACAGTCTCTTTTTTCAAACAGCTATTGCAACCAAATAGGGTCATAATGGGTTTATGTTTGAGTAATATCATCGGTTATTATAATGCCATCAGTATATGCCCAGTGATTGACCATGGAGAACTTGCTTTGAAGAAATCATTGTATGTTTGGAATTGGACACAAATGTATATATGGATAATAAGTAATAAGCTAGGGGACTAGCTTCAAATTATGTCTTATTGATTGAGTTGAAACCGAATTATGTATTATAGATTGAGTTCAAAATGAATTATGTGTTATTGTTTGATTAAATAATTAAATAAGCGTTTATTGATTAGATTCAAACCCTTATCCATCAAACTATGTTCTTTTATGTGTTTTTCTTATATTAGTGGAAGAAACTGGTGTTAGAAGGAATTGTATACTGATTTATTTTAATTGTACTTCAATATCATTTTTTAATTAGAAATTATATGATTTTGTTTACTCATGTCCATTTGTTATTTTTATCGTTTGTTTGAGCCTTTCATTAATTTTAACCAATTAATTTCTATTTTTTTTAGGTAATACCATTTTTATGCTAATAATAATACAACAAAGTGGTCAATTTAATTTAAAAAATGGCACTTATATCCTATATTTAGAAAAAAAATATTTTTGATAAAAGTAGTACACAACAACAAACCAATTATTTATGCACTAAAAAACAAACACTAATTATTCAACTTAGCCATTATTTGCTCACGAAAAATACGTAAAGTACCTAAAAATTTTATATAAATATATATTATAATATTTGATAAATTTAATGTGTCAAAAAAGTAATAAATTTAATAGTTTCAGTTTAGAAATAAAAGAAACTAATAATATTAATAGACTATGCATTCGGGGTGGGATCATAGTTTTGAATATTTGATTAGATCCCATTACGAGTTGGGGGTGGGGAATGTTGAAGAGCTTCGTAAATTTTGTGGGTGGGTGGGGGAGGTTAGATCTTTGTGGATTCAGGGTGGGAATGGGTGGGGAAGGATCATAGCGTGTTGTTGTTTTGCGAAGTTGGTTATCGAGAGTTTGGTTGATAATTCTTTTTAATTAGAGTATTTGATTTTATGTAGATTTATTTTGTCCTCACTTCATTAGTGCCTATATATGAACCTCTTTTTGTGTGAATTTGAGCATGATGAACGAGAGGAGACATCATCAACAACAAAAAAAAACCCTAATTGCTTTGTTTTAAGTCTAATTTTTAGCTATATTAATTTTTAGTTTTTCAATGTGTTATTTATTTGTCATTATAGGTATTGTATGTTTACAACAAATGTAATTGGGTAATTATAGGTTAGGGTTTATTCTCATTTTAATAGTACCCACTAATACAATGTAGTTTTATGCTAAGTAATTAAAGTGTTTTTCTCTATATATTCACAAATCTCCTAAACCATAATTTGTTTGACTATAGACATCAAACCTCATTTTGTTTAGGCTACAATTTTTAAATTTATCAGTTGACATCTTCCCTCTTTTAAAGGGTGATTAATGATGAAGAAATTAGTTAAACTGGTGGGGATTATAAAGGTTGTGTGAGCAGGGTAGTAAAATGGGTTATACTTTTGCAAGTGTTAATTAGAACGGGGCATTGTGTCTAGAAGAGAATCGTGGTAACACCTCTAAGGACTTAGGTGCTTGGATCTCGTAGGCAATTTAATTCTTCTTTAACAGAAAAATTACTCTTTGTGATTAGTACAGGACTACTTACGACATGTTTTTGATAACTTTTGTGCTATTTATTTATTTCATGTACCCTAGAGACAGAATTGGAGGAAACCAAAATTTATTGATGAGATATAGACCTAGTTTCCATGCTAGGGACAAACAAATGAACAAGGATTCTACTCAGAAATGTGAATGGGACCTTGCTCATGCTTTCATTGATAAAACTTCTATGGACTCTATCCTGTTTGGTATTTTTGTGCCAAATTTACCCAAATATGCTACTTTCTATCATATTAGGTGCATGAAAATGAAGGATTAAGTCTCAATTTGATGGTAAATTCAAATACTTATCCATCAAAATATGTCCCTTTATGTGCTTCTCTTTTATTGGGCGGAGAAAATGTATTTTGATTTATCATCATTATTTTAATTGTATTACTACGCTTTACCAAAATACTTATCGCTACTATTGTTTACATCAACATCAGCATCAAAATACACCTATTACAAAAATGTCTTATTACTACAGTTAATCGTAATGTTTTTAGCTATACTTTCAACCTTAGCGCTACTATTGTTTACATTAATATGAACTCTTATATTTATTGATCTTAGTTTTAAGTTGTGTTAATAAAATTTCTTTGATAAATAATTTATTTAATGATATTTTTAAATTATCGTATAATTATTAAAAAAATTAACACCGCGGATCCTAACTAGATATAAAATTAAAGTGTCACTCAATTGCCCTTTGTTTTTCTTGCTTTGTGATTAAAAAACTAAAAAATCGCCTTCGTCTGAGTATTTACACCCGTGTGAATTTTTGTAGCTTTTAAGTGAAAGCCATCACTCGATCCACCACTAGGTTCATGGCTATCGCCTACGCGCCGTTCTTCTCTCTCTTCCCCCTCCTCGTCCACTCTCGCTCCTCTTCCCTCCACCTCTTCCGCCGCCTTGCGATTCGCCACTCCCGCCACCTCATTCTCTCGCCTCCCATCTCTTCCTCCCCCTTCCTACCTCCTCCCAGAAGCTCCCACCAATCATCCCTTCACTCTTCACAACCCCTGAAATGGGAAGATACGCCACCCAAGCTTCCTGAATCACACGGAGCTTCAGCTTCTAGCAGAGCTTCGCATCTATGGCCTGAGTGGTTGGAGTTTGTCAATTGGGCTTCCTCTTCTGGGTACTGTAGCGGTTCAGTTGATGTTAGTGAGTTTGCGGAGGAATTGAACCCTGAGTTTTTGACGATTGCTAATGGATGCTTGAATTTTGCCCGAGATTATCCTAATCTGCTATGGTTAGTGTAGTGGTTATTTTTCTCTCGGTTTGCTGCTAATAGGATTTCACCTTAGTGATTTTTTGTCATTAAATTTTTTTATTGTTTGTTGATTTTGTGGAGAAAGGTCCTTGCCCAGAGAGGATATAGAAGCGGTTGTTGACTGTGGTTCACCATTTTTGTTCAAGGATGTTCAGAGTACAACAAGAAGGATGAAATCCTTTCTGGGTAGTGGCCTAAATGATGTAAGTCTGTTATTTATCTAGTTTTCCTTTATTTCTTGCCACACACTATTATTGTTTGGGTTACTCGGATTGGTTTTCTTCTTTGGCTCTTTGCCTTTTTCATTCTTGCTGCATTGGACTGAAGTGTGATAAAATATAGAGAATAGCAGCTTTAGGGTGTTAACAGCCAAATAGAGCTGAATGGTGAAACATCCCCCACCAAAAAAAGAGAAAATAAAAAAAATGCTAGTGTCACTCGAGCTGATTTTTGGACATTCTGGTCATTGACACCAAAGAAATTGTGATTGTATGTCTGTGTGCCCATTGCTGGGGATATTCCTTTGGAAATGTCTCTTTTGTCTTTAAATAGTGAATATAGAGGAAGTTCTGCTTACAAAGATGGGATGCAATTTCACGGTTTGGAATAAGTACAAAAGGAGGCTTAAGTGAAAATTGTGAACTCAGCTCACAATGTCAGATGTTATGTGGAAGCCACAAAGAAAATAGAACAAAAGTAAGAAGATCGTACTTAAAATCTGATCTGCTAGGTTACACTGCATGTTTTGAATACTTATCAAGCATGAAAGAGTTGTTTAATATGGACATACTGCTATTGACCTATCACAGTTGTTTTGTCATTGTGCTGATTGCTGCTTTGTGGTTTTCTTGGAGACTGTGTCTCGCAAGCATCAAATCATCTGAATTTTGTCAATTCTAAGCGAAAAATCATGTTTTTGATCATCACAATATCTTGAGTATGCAAATGGTGTGGCTCCCCTCAGCCCCATTTTGGCTTTGGATGGATTCAGGTTTTGCCTGTGAAAGTAAAACGAAACCAAGGGTGATCTTGATTTGTGGAGATGTGTTGCTGAAATAGCAACCATGGTGATTTCTTTTGACTGTTTCTCATTGACGACTGCAATCATGCATGACCTGATATGTTTCGATCCTGATGGGGCTCTCTGTTTTTTCGTGAAAGCTGTTGTGTAGTAGAGGACTTATTCCCGTTTGTTCAAATTATTCTTGTGAATATTGGACCCTTGCCGGACTTAACAATGAGATGACGATGGGGTCAACTAAATTTGAATTTTTCCGGTGTCTTTCTACTGGGGTGTTCAATGCTGTAATATGTGAAATGTTTTGTGGTGTTTGCCCTTCGCATTAGACCTTCTTCGAATGATATGATTTAAATTAAGTATGGTCCTTTAGCTGAATGGAGGTGATGCTAAAACAGGAATTATTTTCATATAGGTGTAGTCCATGGTAGGATGACTTAAAGATTATCTGAGGAAGATATTTTAATCATTTTTCACCTATGTTTTTTATGCTTGTACATTGCACATCTGCTACAATGATCGTTTCTCATTTCTTGGGAGCTTGATTTCATGAGTCAGTAGAAGATGGGAAAACGGTTTTGTTGCAAAATCATCTAAATGTTTATTGCTTTCATGGTGTCATTTGAGTTTGGCATTTGGATGGGCTAACTTAGCAAATATTTGCCGCGTCCTACTGCTTCTAGTTTCCCTCATTCTTTTGAGATGCCATGATCCCTTTGAAGGCCCACATGCAGTCTACTTTCGTTTTTTTTCTTTTTGGGTAATAAAAGAGGATTCTATTGCCAAACAGAATTCTGTACAAATATCAGGACGGAGTACCAATGAGGCTCAAGTGTCTAGGCATGAAAAATCTTTGAGTTCCTTATCCTGTCTGGGCATTCTCTGTTCACCTAATGTAACATGTATTTCATTGTTTCTACAATCTCATCAAACCACCATGCCTACCTCTTTTTGCAGATAGTTAAAAATTTTTTGATTCTTGACCTTGCTGTTTCTGTAATGCATCTGAGGAGCCTATGCAGGTCTTTGTGCACTTACTGTGATGACTATCAATTCAGGTTCTTAGCCAAGTCTGCCCTTAAACTTTGCAATTTATTAAAAAATGCCACAAAATTTTAGCACTATCTTTAATATGCCATTAAACTTGATTAAAGTGTTTTAAGTATGTCAATTTTTGACTATTAACCGGTACTAAGATGGCATTTTAAATGTACTCTGACAAACTTCATGACATTTTTGAATAAATTGCAAAGTTTAAGGGCAGTTTTGACTAAGAACTCCAATCCATTCTTATAATCTTTTAACTGCTGGCTATATTGACATAGGTAGAACAGATGCATGTGTGGTTCTTGTGCAGATTGACAGAGGCAACATTGAGAACCACCTTAATAATTTGATATATTCATCCTCATCACACGTTTAGTGTTGTTGAGTCTTCTTAAAACAGCTACCCAGAATCAGATAGCTTGCTTAAGGATTGTGTAACTACACGACACTGCATTGACGAGGGAGAAAAAATACTTCCACGTGTCCACAACCACCAATAATCCTAGATATGGTGTATATGCCTTGCCCTCTAGCTTGCTTTTGCTTCACTCGGCCACATGATGATGTTTTGAGCTAACATATCGAGCGCTTAAGCAGAATCTGTGGTTAATTGTTTGTTGCTTGTTTCAATTTAATTTATACTAATACATCTACTAGCAAATTTTGACCTCAAATAAAGAAGTTTTTCCCAACACCAAGCCAAATCATTACCAATCTAGGTCTTGTAGATGCAACTCTGCCGGAGACATATTTCATTAACCCACTTTACCCCAAAGGCAATTTTTCTTTGAGGTAAAAATCCATGAATGTTTATCTGTAGTTGTCTATTCCAAATTTTTGTTATTTTTATGCTTAGATGATCAAATCTCTTCCTTCTTTGGTTTACAGATCATATCCCTTGGCTATCAGAGGCTCCCAAAAAAAGTTTGTATAGATGGTCTCAATCTCTTTAATAACTGCTTGTGGCAAGATAAAATAGAAGACTAGTAGGATTATAAAGCAAATTGTAGAGAATTAATAAGTTGCATCCAACCGGCAGATAAGAGGTGTCTTGTTCACCTGCTTTTGTTTTATCCACAACCGCAGAGCATTCAGCTTTATTCCAGTTCCTTGGGGTAACTGGCACCCCAAGATATTGAATGAGGGAGTCGCATCTGCAAAAGCCTGCCAAGTCGAGAGTTCGATTCAAAGTTTGCTCATTAACACCAGCAGTTAATGTTGGGATTTTTGATAGTTGGCTTGCAGACCTTTTACATTGGAGAAAAGTCAAAAATCGTTCATAACCAATTGGATAGTGGGAAGATCTGTCTTGCAAAAGATCATCAAGTCATCAGCTAAAGCAGAGCAAGATTCACCAAGCTTTTGTATAATAAATGAAGTTTAAACTTATGATGTAAGCCACCTTTATTAGAGCTCTGGTCAAACACTGTATGACAAATACAAAAATCAGTGGGAGACTAGGTTTTCCCTCCTTCCTTAATCCTCTTTCCAAGAAAACCACCTTGAATTCTGCCATTCATAAGAGAAGGAAATGCGGCACAGAACCTAATGCCAAAACATCTGAGGAAAGTTAAGACTCTTTGATCATTGCTGCAAACATTCCCACAAGTGTAAAAAGTTTTTCTCAAATTGATTCACATTAGACACCTTGGAGGGGTTATTTTTCTTTCATAGAATCTAATATCTACATGAGTTATCCTCACACTTTGATCTGTTTCTCATGAACAATAGATATAAACCTCGTGCATAACCTCTTCAACATGTATGTGTTAGTATTTCTAGTTTAGAACTATGAAATTGAGGAAGAATTATTGCTCTCACATCTTGTATCTTTTTCTTAATCAATACTTTTCTGCCTGGACCTTTGTTATATATATGTGTTTCTTTTTCTAACTTGCGTGTCTGAGTTATGCTTGTAACGTCTACTATGTTGGCCCCTATTCCCCCCAAAAAAAAGAATTTAGCTGCTGAGACAGCCAATTGAGCATAATATTCTTACCCAGCTTGATACATGTTTTATAGGTATTAGAATCTGATAAACCCACCACTCTTGATCTTATGAGGTTTCTGTTGAGTTATGCCCACATGGCAATTATTACTTCAAAAAGAAGTCTATAAACAGTACAGTGGAATCATCTGTGAGGAGACTGTTTGGCGAGTTGGTTAACTCAAGAGGATTTTATGCAGAGTCTAATCCATCAGCTCTGAATCAGTTCCCTGAAAGATATGGACAAGCGCCAAGGTCCCTTGGGCCTAATATTGGAATGAAGAGAGGTGACTGGATATGTCCAAGGTGAGTTTTATTTAAAGATATTATGTCTGGGCACTTTCTAATAAATTACTCACCTGTCTCGAAAGAGAGTAGTTGGATTTCTGTTTAGAGATGCTCTGAATGGTGCAACACACTATGAACAGTGAATGTCCAGATGTGATTTTGTTCCCATTACTTTATTCAGTATATATGCCTATTTGGTACTTATTTTTCGCTCCCTGGCTAAAATTTGACAGCCATCAGTGATAATAGGATAATAGTGGTCTTATGACGTTGTTTCTTTATCAATTGACCATATGGGAAAAATAGGAGCCTAGAAACTCTCCCCTTGAAGTGTCCAAGGGTGGGGATAAGCACTATAAAAGATTTCAGCACTGTCAAAATTTTCAGTTGATCAATATATAATGGTTCCATTTTGACAAGTAAATACTTCCGAATGAGCAGGTGCAGTTTCATGAACTTTGCAAAGAACATGAAATGCCTTGAATGTGAGGATTCTCGGCCAAAGAAATACCTGACTTTCAAGGAATGGGAATGTCCACAGTAAGCATGTTAAACCCCCCTTTTCTTCTCCTTCTTCACTTGGGCTTGTGTTTTTATTTGTAACTTGCCTTCTCTGAGATTATTGTGAATTAATACCTTCTGTTTTCCTTGGTCCTTCCAGATGCAATTTCTTAAACTTCAGTAGGAATGCAGTTTGCTTAAGGTGTGACTGCAAGAAACCTGGGGAGAATCCTTTTCAGAGCCTCAACCCTTTGTTAGAAGTGGGAACCCAAACTTCCTCTGTTAAGAGTAACGCGGACGTGACTTCTGCTAGAACTGTAGAGAAGCAGCGACAGTGGCTTACTAAGATAACCCAGTTGGAAAATCCGCAGACAACAAGTGTGAACATCAACACGGCAATTAGTGAGTATCTGGATGAGGTTTTGGATCAAAGATCTACGACCGAGATGAGTGACATAGGTATGGTTCCCGGTGAAAATGAGCATCTGAGTCCGGCTAAGTCGCCCAATGATACTCGCACCCCAGGTCAAGAACAACTTAATGACAAGTTTGCTAGTAAGAAGATGGGGAATAAAGAGAGAGAAGAAGCTGAAAAATCTGACAAATGGTTTGAGAAGGTTGCTGAGCTGCATGATGCCAAAGATCTGGCTAGTGCCGTATCTGAGGACTTCCCAGAAATCATGCCGGTGCGCAAAGGAGAGAACCGTTTTGTAGTGAGCAAGAAAAAAGATCGTTCTTTGACTTCCCCAATGTACAAGAGGCATATGGCAATGGAGCAGCAAGCAGGCAATAACAAGTATGTTCCGTTTGTCCCCTTTCCACCTGGGTACTTTGCCAGGGACAGAGCCCAGAAGGGGTCAGACTCTACAGTTCCATTACCCAATGATAATGACACAAGATCAACTTCAAATCAACAGTCTAATGCTGTGAGCTTCGACTCTGGAATGGAAGATAAGGCCACCAACCCCGTTGACAATGCATCCAATTATGTCAAAATGACCCAAAAACTTTCTGATTTCCAGGGGGATTCATCTGGTTCGAGTGAGAGTAATAGCAGTTGGAGAGGGAGGAGTTTGGAGGGTTCAGCAGTGAAGGAACCTGATCCTTTGGACATGTCCGAAGAGGCTAAGTCAGAGAGATGGTTTAGGCGTGTTGCTCAGATAAAAGACATTTCAGAGCTTAGCCAGATTCCCGATGAGGACTTCCCGTCTATAATGCCCATGAGGAAAGGAGTAAACCGCTTTGTGGTGAGCAAAAGGAAAACCCCGTTGGAGAGACGGTTGACCTCTTCTCAGTACCGGAGGAATCTTCCGGTTGTGAATTTTGATCCGGTGAAGAAGGAAACTGACTCTAATTGAGGCTTCAAATATCAAAATTTGTTGTTCAAGTTGGGGTGCCACCGCTACAAGATCACAGAGTCTGTGCATACTAGATATTCAACGTAAAAGTCAAAATAATGAGAAACAATTTTGCACTGAGTTCCCCGCACCCCTGATAGTTTAGATTAGAACCTTGTACTTTTCAACTTAATCCAATCTAAAATCTATTGTATTTTGGATTTTACTTGAAAATTTTATTCATATGTATTCACTCCAAAAAGTTGCATAGTTTTATTCCGCGTACACTTTTTTTGGAGATTATAGACACACACGTAAAATCTTTTGGTTTTTTTTTTTAATGTAAATGAAACAAAATGTAACAGAATAGGAAATACCGACAAAGCTAATATGCCTTAAGCGGCTTACATTCCCGCGCTCTATAAAAGCCGTAAATGGGAATAAAAAGGATGAATTGTCGTCCTCGAGTCAAATTAAATTACTAGCGATTTTACGCGAATAAAACTAACTAATCTAATTAGAAAAGTAATTTCAATCAGCATAATTACAAACTACAAATAACAATTATTAATTTAAGTAGAATATATCGGAAGTCTTAGTTCGATGAATAAAATTATTCTACAATATTTTGAATTCTAAACTCAAGGGAAAACGTGAAAATATAATCATATTGAAATTTTTTCAAGTCCACTAATGTATTAGGCTATTTGCCAGGACGTCTTTCAAGATGTGTTTTTTTAACGACAAGTGTCTTATTTGAATAGTATATTTAGTAGCAGATTCAAAAACTTCATAAAATTGAATCGTATTTTGGAACTTTTGATAGGTTTTTCAATATATTGACTAATTTTCATGAATGTTATTTTTAAGGAATTTTGTATAGAATTTTACAAAAGTAATAATGTTTGTTGACGTAAAAGTGTATGCACTTGTGGGTATAATTACATAATTGGTCTAAAAATATGAAAAACTTAATTATTTCTTTTTTATTGTTATTATCCTCTTATCTTATTACTTTCAAATACATCGTTTGTGTAATTTTCACATCAAATTTTAAATTTTAAATGACAATGTTTGCCATGATAATGTTTTTCTTAAAAATTTTAAATGAAAAGCCATGATAATGTTTTAACATAGCCAAGAGTTTTACAGAGGCAAAAACAGAGTCAAAATTCAAGGAAATGTGAAGTCGGATTCCACGAGCAACGGCTCAGTATGGGCAACGTGGCTTTAGCCTCATCTCTACTTCCCGAATCCGAATAATACTCACCGGAAACTTCGACTCATCTCTCTCCCCCTTCATGTAAGCCCATGACCTCAGATTTCCACACCATTCTCTCTCCTCAACCCCTCCTCCAATGATGACTTCCGCCCCTTTCTCGATGCCAATAGCCAAATGGGCAAAGCGATTAGCCCAGTTCCTGCATGTCCTGCTGACCTTCATAGTCTTCACTGCCTTAGATTTCCTGGACTCTGTCTTCTGCGTAGTCTTCGCGTACCTCGACGACTTCTTTGAGGGTAACAAGGATTGCTATTGTCTGAAGAAGAGGAGAGAGAATGAGAATGAGGGTGGTGGTGACAATGGTGAGAAAGATTATAGTCAATTATCGGAGACATTGTATGGAGATTGCCGGCGAAATATATTCAGGGAACTGAATTTGCGGAGGAGATTTGATGAATGGAAGGAGAAACGGGTCAGGTTTGGGTCAGAGTTGGGGCAGAGGGAGAAAGTGAATATATGGTCTGATTGTGGGTGCCAGTCTTGTGTAGCTTGGTCGAAGCCGAAGGGTTGTAATGATCTTCGGCTTCACGTTGTGGTTCAAGGCCCCGACAATTTTCAAGGTACATTTTCTTTTCTTGCTCTTTTTTCCCCTCTTGAGTGAAGTAGTGCAAATTCTATCATATTCATTCAAGCAAGTAATTAGATATTTCAATACGTACTATTTTAAAATTAAATTTATATATAATAAATTTTTCCAATAAAGTGACGAATTTTTTTAAAATGTGATGAATTTTTGTAATATATACTTTTTTTTTATGTTTTAATGAGTATTTTTTAATAAAGTTTAAAAAATTAATGATGAATTTGTGTGCATATCTATAGTATTTTTACAAATACACTATTAATTAAAATTTTATCACTTAATTACACTTTTCAATGCACTTGACTCAATATTATCAATACATACGGATGAATTTAATATAAAATGATGAATATTTGAATTAAACATATATGTTTGTAATTTCTTCTAAAAAAATATCGATATAAGTATTTATTCATTTATATAAAAAATTATACAAATATGTCAAATAATTTACAGATAAATTTTGTAATAAACTGATGAATTTTACAACAACGTTGATAAATTTTACAACAACACCGATGAATTTTATAACAACACTAATGAATTTTTAAAAATACGTCTACATTTGTCAATATTCATCCATCTCTTTCTGCATATTCAACATTTTTTCTCCAAAATCTTGTGTTAACTTTTGTTACTTAGTTCTCTGCATAAATTTATGAACAATCAATAAATATTTAGAAGAAATAATTAGTATATTTATCACTAAAATTGGCATATTCATCTAAAATATATGCAATTTAATATAAAATTGTCCAAATATATATAAAAAATCTTTATCAGTAAAATTAATAAATTAATAAAAAATATTTAAATTATACATATTTTTCTTAATATAAGATAAATTCATTAAGGATTAGTAACTATTCATTAGTAGTAATTAATATATTCATGAGTAACATTTATATATTCATAAAACAACATATTTAATATAGTACTTTTTTTAAAAAAAATAGCATATCCAACAATAGAAGATTCAGATTATCAAAAACATATATTCAAAAATATAGAAGACAAATTTATCGAAAAAATATCATATTCATCAATATAAAAAACAAATTCATTGGGAAAAATATCATATTCATTGATGCATATAAATCAAACCTTAAAAAACATAGATTCATCAAGAAATAAGACAAATTTATTACGAGCATAAAATAATTTAAGAAATTAAAAAACACAAACCATGGTGATAAACACAAATAGAGTGAATGTGAGATTGACTCCAATATTGAAACCCCAACTTCTTATCATCAATATCGCCACCATCACCGTCCATAGACTTATTAAGAAATAGGACAAATTTATCACAAAGTAAAATGAATTTAAGAAATTCAAAAACACAAACCATAGCGATAGAAATAGGGTGAATCTAAGATTGACTCTAGCATTGAAGCCCTAACTTCTTATTATCAACATCACCATCATCACTATCCACATATTCAATCAAGAAATATAAGACAAATTCCTCACATATCAAAAAACTTGAGAAATTAAAAAAACACAAACCATAGCGATAGAAATAGAGTGAATTTGAGATTGACTCTAACCTTCAAGCCCTAACTTCTTATCATCAACATCACCATCATCACCTTCCACAAATTCATTAAGAAATAAGATATATTTATTACAAAGTAAAAGAACTTAAGAAATTAAAAACACAAATCATAGCAATAAAAATAGGGTGAATATGAGACTAACTCTAGCATGGAAACCCTAACTTCATCATCAACATCACCACCATTGTCATCCACGATTCATTAAGAAATAAGATAAATTCATCACAAATCAAAAGAACTTGAGAAATTCATAAACACAAATCATAGTGATAGAAACAGAGTGAATCCGAGATTGACTCTAGTATAACTAAAGCCCTAACTTCTTATCATCAACATCACCACCATCGCCGTCTACGATCTCTCCAACCTTAATTTAACTGAATAGAGAGAGAGAGATAGAGAGAAATTCCTCCAAAAACAATTGAATCTACGCCGACACCTACACCACCGCCTCCACCACTTGCACCACCTCTGTTGATATTCCACAACTTGTTCTCCGTCGATATTGATGAAAAACAAATGAAGAGAGAGGCAGTGAGAGAGAGAGAGCATGCAAATGAGTGAGGAGAGAGAGAAATAAAGCTGAAAAATATGTGATATTTACATATAAAAAGGCATTATTTTTTTAATATATTAAAGCACCTAACTTAATAAGTATCATATACTTATTAGTGAGAGGAGTAAACATGTGTCAAGTTCTTTGGGTTACTGTTTTACTTCTTTTTCTTGTTCTTTTTCTTTTTACGTAGTTTATATATATATATATATATATATATATATATATATATATATATATATTAGCCTTATTGCCACAAGAATAATATTGGAGGCATGAGTCTACAATTCACTTTGAGTGTAATTTAATGATAGAAAACGAAATAGGCACACGATTCGTATGAAAATGGCCTAAACCCCCCCAACAGCACACACACAAAATACGCTTATACGGTTATACCTTTGGACTTTAAAGTCAAACATAGATTAAGACTTCAAACTAGAATTGCCCATAACATGAAGCCCTATTTGGCAACAACGTTTGAATTAGATTTGAGCGTTTTGTCCAAGTTAAAACACTAATCAATCAAATATTAGCGTTCGGTAAAGTAGTGTTTTAACTAGCATTTGCAGATAACTTTAACGTTTCAAGTAGTGTTTTTGAAAAATTAAGAATATTAGCTTTTCATATTTTTTTGACCAAAAATCCGTTCATTAATTTATATTTGGCAAATTATCTATATCCTTTTAAGTCAATTTACAATAATTAGCTAACTCAACCACTAAATTTCCCAAACACAATTATTCAACCGCTCGGTTGAACAACTATCCATTAACAGTTAAAATCTAACAGCTATCAGCTATACAAACAACTATCAGCTACTCAAACAACTCATTTTGCTGAACAAGACTTGTACATTATTTTCTTTTAAACACAATAAATTGAGTGGATAGAAAAGTGCATTACATTAGTTGGCTCCTTATATTCCTGAAGTTATAAGTTATTACATAAATTGAAAAAAAGGAAGCAAAATCTAAAAAGAGATTCCAATATTAGTCAATTAGAGCGATTGATTATTAGTGATGGCTCTTTGCTGTTTCATGACAGCCTGTGATGGGGATTCGGAAGCCAAATCGACTGAAAATGTGGTATTCTTGCATGGTTTCATCTGTTCATCCTCATTTTGGACAGAAACAGTTTTCTGTAACTTATCAGAAGAGGCAAAAAAGAAATACAGGTTGTTTGCTGTTGATTTATTGGGATTTGGAAGAAGCCCGAAACCAAGAAACTGCTTATATACTCTAAGAGATCACGTGGAAATGATCGAGAAATCAGTGATCTTACCCTTTGAATTGAACTCTTTCCATTTGGTTGCACACTCCATGGGAACAATAGTTGCATTGTCTTTAGCAGCAAAGTACCCAGAGGCTGTGAAATCTGTCACTTTGATAGCACCAGTAAGTGAGCATAGCATACTTTTTTTTTTTTTTTTGAAATGAAATCTTTTTCTCATCAATTAGCCGAACCACTTTTCTGTAACCCCCATTCTTTGGGTGGCAATATCTGAAGTCTTAATTGAATGTAGTTTTATTTTGATTTCCAGCCCTACATTTCTTCAAGTGGAGATGGTGCAAGTTCAGTAGCACTTGAAAAACTAGCTGGGAAGAAGTTGTGGCCACCATTACTTTTTGGTGCATCATTTATGTCTTGGTACGAGCACTTGGGCCGGATTGTTTGTTTCATCATATGTCGAAACCATAAAACATGGGAATCAATTCTAAGAGTACTCACTTGGAGAAGGTAACTCTAATCTTTTGTACTATTACATGGATGAATGAATATATCTGAGCTAGACTTGACAAAATCAATCAATACCTTGTTATTTCATTAAATAACCTACTCAAAATGACTTAAAATAATGCACCCTAGAGATTAAATGAGGTTGGCATGCTCACTCATAAGTAAGCAACACGAGTTTGACCCATACGTGAAATGGATGACCATAATCAAATCAGTGTGTAAATTTGCTTTTGCATTTGCCTGACAAGCTTATTGGGTATTCCTTTGAAACTAGTTAGGGATCGATGATATAAAATATACCAGTAATGACCCAAATCCAATTGATGTTGAGTAAGCTATATTTGTTGCCATCTGACCCCGAATCAATCCATCTTAATAGCCCATTAACAAGGAGCACCCATCTTGTGGCTTTTCCCTTATTTGCAGGGATCTTCATTTCATGATCTTGGACTTAACAAGGCACACCCATCATTCAGCTTGGCACACAATGCACAATGTGATTTGTGGGGAGCGAGATTCATGGATGGGTTCTTGGAAGTTCTGAGCAACATGAGAGTGAAGATTACAGTGATCCAAGGCAAAGAAGATCAAGTTGTCCCACTTGAATTTTGTTATGGCATTAAGAACAAATTTCCCAAGGTTGAGTTTAGACGTATACCAGGGACTGATCATATTACTGTTCTATTGGCTAGAATAAAGGAGTTTACAAAAGATCTAGAAGACATTTGGTTGTTGTGTAATTAAGTTATCAAGTTTGGAAATTATTATGTACAACCTTAGCCATGGGAGGAACATATACATTCAAAATGGCAAAGTTCTTTTTTGTATACAATACTTGTGAGGTACCATCGAGATAGAAAATTTTTGTTTTTTTGTATACAATACTTGTGAGGAACCATCGAGATAGAATTTTTTTTTTTTTTTTTTTACGTTTTTATGTGACTGAGTTGGTTAAATGGTAGGAAAACTTTAAACTATTTGTGAGGTCATGACTTTTTGTTCTCAAACATTTTCTTTGTGCTTCGAACCGCACAATCACCTAATATTTCTTTTTTAAAAAAGTATCTTTTTACCTTTATTTTTGTAAATATTTTCTTTGCGGGTTATTTTTAATATATTCTAGAAATTTACTTTTGTTTTACTTACGGGTAAAATCAAACTTTTATGCATGTATTTTGCAACATTACTTAGTTTTAAATATATTATATTTAAGTTAGGCTTAGTTTACACATTAAGATAAATGTATGTAATGTTCATTAAATTAAATTTAGATATTCACCAAAAAGGTTTCAATAATGATGTTATGAAATAGTTTTATAAGCCGCGAGAAAATAGGTCTAGTGTTGGGTCACCTATGAGTTTGGATCATTCTATTCAATTTTCAGGTATATTTATATTAAAAATAAAGTCATTATTTTTATTTCTAAGTTTTAAATTTGGATTAACTATTCAACAATTTGTCATAAATATAAACTCTTACCCACTTCCCACTCTTGAGACAATTATTACAATTTTTTTAAAATTATGTGGTATTTTTAGGGTTAGCGTCAAATCAATTTTCATATGTAACCGACAGAAATTAGAGTTTTTGAGGGTCTATGGCTTAAAACATCCGTTGAGTTTAATTTCAACCCTTAATTTGGACAAATTTTCATCAAACCCCATTGTAAATGTAATGTGATCCCCCAAACCCTAGATTGTCCATGGCCAATCCAAATTTACTTCCTTGCGAATTAATCTTTGACATACTCCTTCCACTTCCTTCAAAATCTCTCATTCGCTTCGAGTGCGTTTGCAAATCTTGGTATGCTTTGATTAATAGTTCATATTTCATCAAATCCCATCACCGATTGTCCCTTGAAACCAACTCTAATTTCTCCCTCGTGTTTTCCCCGCACTTCATATAGGATGTGATGATTTCAGGTTCGCAAAATACTCTTGGACCAACTTCATCCCTGCCCTCCATGAATTCTCTCAAGCTAGTACTACCAAACTCTATTTGCCCACGTCCGTCATGAGTGAATTTTTTCTCTTAGAAGTGAAATTGTGGGTTCGTGCAATGGATTGGTTTGTGTTCGTAACGACTCTTGCTTAGTTTTGATCAATCCATCGACTCGTATGTTTAAATTCGTGCCCAAGTGTCAACATGGAGTACTTATCCAGCATTATGGGTTCGGTCATGATTCGCAAGGTGATGATTATATGATAGTTGGGATAGGGAGTAGGAGTCTTGTTGCTTATAGCTTGAGAACTAACTCTTGGGGAAGACCTATATATCATGGTAGAGTTTCAAGTGGTGGAGCTGAAGCCACTGGTGTGCTCGTCAATGGCCGCTTGTATTGGACCTTATCTTGCGGGAAATCATTGCTTAGTTTTGTTCTTCACAGCGGGGAATGGAGTGAGGTCTTATTGCCTAGCTGTGATTACAAATATGATTTTCTGTGGGTTGATCTAGGGGTTTCGGATGGATGTCTATGTGTAATTTTCTCAACTTCATCTCATTCCATGCCTGGATTACCCGGCAAGAGTTGGTCTCATGTATGGGTCATGAAGGAATATGGGGTTGAGAAATCTTGGACAAAATTAGTTAGCTTTCCGTTTGTAAAGGCAATGCCTTTGGTGAATACTGGAAAATAGGACGAGGTTCTATTTTCAAAAGGATTCAGTCAAGATTTATTTGTGTGGAACACCAAGGAGAACACAATGACGGACATTTCACGACCCATAGACAGTGTGTATCGTTCGCAAATAACAGCGTGTAGGGAAAGCCTGGCTCCTCTTATTTATGATTACTTTAAACTGTCATGTGAAGAATCTAAAATGGAAGAGAGACACCATGAAGAAGAGAAGAACCTGAAGGAGCAAGACGGAAGCAAAAACAAACAGTGGTATCACTAGGATACTTCAATTTCGTATTGCTGTATGATACTGGACTTTGGGTTTTGCCTCAAGTTGCCATCCACTGGAACCTCACAAAAATTTGAATTAGTACTAGCAGCGAATTCTTGAATTATAAATTGTAGGTCTAGATTGAATCTTGAGCATGTTATGCGGACGACATGTTCCTGAGTGATTAGTTCGTAAGCTAATTGTTTTGTGACGCTTTTCTAATTTTGGATTCTTGTTGATTGTCATTTAGAAAATGCTTGTCTAGTATCGTTCTTGTTCATGTTTTTTGCTGCAAGTTCTGTACTACATCTGGAGCAAGTTTTTGCCCTCCACCCCCTCCCCTTATTTTTGTTGGCACCTTATTCAATTGAATTCATGTACGAGGCCAGGTTCTAGATAGTTAGATTTTTCTGAAGTTACGTATTATTGTATTTTAAAAAATTCACACCCGGTCATTTCGCTCCGAAAAGATAGACATGGACCAACTGCATGGATGGATCCTAAACATAGTTTCAGACTGCTGATGCATACAGACATTCACATCATAGCTCTTTTGTTAAGATCTTTTTCTCACAGTAATCCGTTATCAGCTCCTAAATATAATCACAGGTATAATCCTGTCTCTTTTTGTGGCTTGAGAAGATTATTCAAACATATTGTTCATATTCCCCTGATCCTAAAGCATACCAATTGGTTTGTGCTGCATGTTTAGGCTTACTCCCCTACACAGGAAGGTTCAATGAGCATTTTGGGTTCGGTTATGATTATTGAAGTGCCGGTTATATAAGCTAGTTAGCGTTACAAAGAGGAGAATTATGACGAATTAGCTTGAGAACTGACTCATGGAGAATCTTTAGATATTGTGGCAATACCCCTGCTGACAGAGATTGTGGTTTGCTCATCAATAAGATGCTTGGCCCATGGGGAATTAGTACAGAGTTTTGATGTTCACCGGATAGGGGAACGTAGTGGGTTTCCACTGTTTAATAATAATGATAAGGTGAGGACAAAAGTGGAAGTCATGACAGCTTGTAGCTTATTCTCTTTCCGAATAGATAGTATCCATATGCATCTCTTCACACACATCCTAATTAGCCTTGTTTGTATAGTTAGACAATGATTATCATATTTGGTTATCATACTGTTTCTTCTGGCTGTTCTCAAGCTAAAAGAGCTGCATACTGTAATGGCTATATATTCATTAGTGGCAGTGTCTATGAATACAAGTCATCGAAAACTGGAAGACCAAATCAATTCTGAACTAAAAAATGGCAAACTTGCTTCTAAGATTAGTGGTGTTGCTGTAGCTAGCAATTGTTATACTTTGAAGGATGCAGCAAAGACATCTAGCAGGTTTTCATTGATGTGGCCCCCAGCCTGTTTATGAAAGCTTGTTGAAGGTGCCACGCTGCTAGAAATGACATTGATCTTGATTCTTAAAGATTACGGAAAGGCTTAAAGCTAATGGTCCCTTGGTTAATTGGATCAAAGTTCTGTTCAATGACATTTATGGTCAGGCTGGGCTCAGTTGGGTGATTTTTGGTTCAGGTCAACTTCGGGTTTACTGATATCCAGGTCCAATTAGCTTCTTTTGGGGAAAAACTTCTTCCGAAATCTCGGATTGGTTTTGGTTTCGTTTGCGCCAATCCGGTTTCAGGTCCATTTTGGCTGAACCTCTTTTGGATGATGGATCAGGAATGTAAAGGGTCGTTCGGATCGGGTTTCAGGAGGTTTGGTTTTGCCAGGTCTACGGAGGTTCAAGTAAGAATTTAGAATTCTCTTCTTTCTTGTTTCTTTAGCTGTTAATGAAAAATGTCGTCTGTTATTCAACGTTAACTACTTGTTCCGGTCTTTAATGTGTGTGGTGCTGCCGCAACCATGTGTATGTTTGTGTGCAAGGGGGAACCAGGGACAAATATATTGTTTGTGGTCCTGTTGGGTTTTGGTATGAGAAAGGAGATAGGAGTGACCTCGAAGATAGCTGAGGACTCTATTCCAGAAGGGGATTTCCTCAGGGATCCAAACTGGATTTGTTCTTCCTACACATGCAGTGCTAAAAATTTCTCTGAAATCAACTTGATATTCATATATGATCTGGTTCTCTTTTCCTTTTGAATATATCGTACAGTCACTCAAAGAAAATATCTATTGTATTTTATCCTAATATGTTAAGGACCTAAGATGCAGAATATGACAAAGGCGCTATGCCAAGAAGCGCTCACAGAGGATCCTGGTGTTTTATCTATCATCATATCATTTAAAAGTGCTGTTCTTAAGTTTTGCCATATTAGAATTTCTACTTCACCTTTCTTTTGTGCTTTAATTTTGCTGGTGAAATGTACAAATATCTTTGTGCACACCATGCTTCTATGATCTTTCAATGCTTGCTATATGACATGTCATTAATCTTACAGATGAATTATATTCTATCGAGTTCTTCCACTTGAGTTCTCTGCATCTGTTGTTCACTTCTCTCTTTCAACATGGCTAGTTTCCAGGACATAATCCCTCATGAGCTTCGTGTTCGATTCATTGACCATCTGCATCCAACATGTTACCGATATATGATTGTGTGATGCTGGCTTTGAACTTCGAACAATAGAATTAATGATAGTTATTTCCCCCTTACCTTCACCGCCAGCCGCTTCAGATTGTCCCACTCAAAATCCATTTTGCAGTATGCAGATCGAACCTGGAATTTCTATGTCTGAGAAGAGATTTTGTGGAGATAAGGAACTTTCAGGAAATGTTTTATAACTGACCTCAAGAATTCGTAGTGCTGTTCCACAGGGTAGGGATCATCACGAACAACCATGCATGCAAACTCTTGTTAGGTTGAAGATTGAAACTCATGAAGTAAAATCAATGTTTTCCTGTTTATGTTAGTCAGACTCTTCATTTCACCTCCAGTGTCTATGTTAGATACTCGGCACTCCAACATGAGAACGGATAATTAACACTTCATTGTTTGCTAAAATCAAGCTAATTCAAAAGAGTCGATGAGCACATTATCTGGGCATGTACCATCTATTGAGGAGTTCGGTAACATAGTTTTCTACTTTTCAGAATAGCTTACGATATTGAGAATTACTCAGTGTACTACATAAACCTACCTAAGCTTTTATGTTTGGAAGATTCTCTCATCAAACTTGCACAGAACTCGTCTCCATCATTGAGAGAGTGTCTAGCCAAGAATTGCATCAAGTCCTTGTGAGCCTCAGGGCTGTAACTCTGCTCTGGCAAGGAAAGTTATTAGACCAAGAAATTTTTGTATTTTTGTTTCCTTTTCTCATATGTGTCTTTTGATTCAGAACAAATAAATCTCTTTCAATCTTTTTGGATATAGTGTTTATGGTTAGAATTAGAAAGAAATGTCTGTCGAGACTCAGAGAGGAACTGGTCTCACTAACAGAGATGAGTGGGGTTACCTCCAATTGGGCAGAAACTATTTTGACAGCAACATAAGTAAAGAAATTGTGGAGGTTGTTGGCCGCCTTTGCTTCTGGAGTTGCTTCTCCAAATCCTGTAGACACGGACATATCAAGTTAAGGTTTTTCATGCTCTTGCAGGAAAGAACTCCTTTTAACCTCCGAGTTCTCTTGGAAAAAATACTCCGATAAGAAAACACGCCCCCTATGGACAAAGGTCCAATTCGGGATTTTCCTTGGGAGGTATCGGGAAGGAATTGGAATGTAATAATATCGTTACGAGATGTTCGCTACTATTCTATTTAGAAGGGTGGAGAGATGTTAGCCTTTCGCTCTTTCGCACTAGCGCACTCGGGCCGTAGCTTGTTGGAAGGGAACAATCATTGACACCACCAAAACAGACCTAGTCAAATAGGGCATGAATTTTGTCTCGCACAGAAATTGATATGATTGAAAAATTTTCTGATCAGTGGTGCTTGTATTTATAGAACAAATTTATTGGAGCAATTTGATAGTTGATCTGAAATGGACCCAAAATAACCCAACCTGAAATTGCATCTGCACAATCATGACCCACCTTGATATTAACCTAAATCCAAAATAACCAAATTTGAAATTAACCCAATCAAATCCGCATCCCATTCAAGATTACATCAATCCCAACATAATCGAACCCGTGATGTATTTTGCCATGAGGTCTCTTCCAAAACCACATGCAAGTGTTAAAGGTGCTGCAGCAAGCATGTTTCTATGTCTGTGCAGATGGGGGAGAGAGAGAGAGAGAGAGAGAGAGAGGTACCAGGGACAAACATCTTGTGACAGTGCAAATGAGAGGGCTGAGAAGTCCTGTGATTCCATGGACCGAGAGGGAGGGCCTTGGTCTTGCCAGGTTTTGGTGTGAGAAAGGAGGGAGGAGAGAGCACAAATATGGCTAAAGACTCCATTCCCGAAAGTCAGGGGAACTCCTCAGGGTTGTTCTGCACCTGCATTTGCTGCGGCCACTTGCACAGAAAACATTTATCTGAATTTGACTTGATATTGATATTTGATGATTTTCTCTTTTCCTCTGAAAATATCTTACAGTCACTTGAACAAAATATCTGGTGGCTTTTGTCCTGAGATGTCAAGGGCAGAAGAAGGTCAAGGCTCTAGATCCAGGAGTGCCCACCGAGGATTTCAACTTCGTATAGATCATCATCTCATCTATAAGGATGGTCCTTGAGTTTTCCATTGTAGAATTTCAGTTGAGACCACATGCATTCACCTCGAGCCCAGGTTCGAGTGGTATTGAGTAGCGCCACTAATTTACCTCTAAAACTAGCTTAAATCTTGCGTTTATTAGTGGTATTCATTTGTGCATCTTACTGAATGGAAATATGAAATAATGTTGCTGCTTTGATAATAATGGATAGATTATTTTTTGTTTTTACATACATATATATACCTTGTTACTGCATTGAATGTTTACCCATCACCATCCTAAAAATAAAATTTGTCTATCCCAAAAAGGACTTAATAACCAGATGATTATAGGCTTCCTGCCATGACAAAAACAACTGAAATTTTTTTAATCTAAAACAATTTCTCCAACTTTGTCATTGGTGAGTAATAGCTTTTACACAACCAGCCAAGTACAAAAGGCATGCCTAGGAAGACCAAGTCCAGATAGTGGGAGCCAAAGGTACACTAGATGAATCTTGCTGCAACTAATAGGCTCTAATAATCTACGTTACTCAGACTCAGGCATCGAATATGGATGTGTGCCCAAGTGTTGGACTCGGCTATTTTCTAGAAATTGTACTAGTGTCAAGTGTTATACCCTTATTTGATACGGATATAGTAGGGTAAAATGAAAATGCAGAGTAACATATAGCTAATAATAATGAATTTATTAGCTCTTACATAAGAATCTAATTCCTACTGAGCAACATCTGTGTTTCCCAATTTCTCTGCAATTTCATTAAGCCCAACTTCTCTAACATTTTATTTTTCACATGTGGCGAGTTGCCTCCAAATACAAGAGATGCTTAACTTATCCACTACATTCCACAAATCATGGGATCTCAAATAATATGCTTTGATCCATTGCGCTCAAATTGAACCATGTATATATTGAAG
Organism: Talinum fruticosum; assembly: GCA_021018815.1. Taxonomy (NCBI): domain Eukaryota; kingdom Viridiplantae; phylum Streptophyta; class Magnoliopsida; order Caryophyllales; family Talinaceae; genus Talinum; species Talinum fruticosum. The sequence goes on along the minus strand of JAITYX010000074.1, from coordinate 2,240,346 downwards.
TTTTGACATAAGTTGCTGTAAAGATGCTTCATTCTAACCAACAATCTCTTTAAAATTTAGACCTTTATATTTGTAATCCTTGCAGACATTTTCCTAACTTACTAAACCATGCCTTTCCCAGTAACAGAGAACTTCACATCGAAATCGTCTAGGACTAGGGCTCTGGTACCTTCACGGAGCACCCTGTTAGACAATTAATGGTAAAATACCAAAAGACTTCTAAGTTCAAAAGCATTACCTTAGTCAACTGCTTTCTTGCTGCAAATGACATCAACTTAATGGATTAGTGTTGAATCCTGCCAAGAGTTATCGAGATTTGCTTTCAAGTTTAACATCTCCTGATGAAATTCTAGTACATGTGTTATTGTGCCAGTACTAATTGATGCTTCATGTCCTATAGTGAACATGACTAGATCATCTTCGAAAATAAAATCAATCAAGGTTTAGTTTTCTACTTTTAGGATGTAGCTAGAAATTCTCTGTTTGCACTTTTCTCTTCAAAAGTCTGTTAAAGATTTTAGTGCACATTGCAAAAAGTTGTGCTAAAAATGGATCCCCTTGCCTCCTCAATGTTGTTTTCCCTTGAAAAAAAAATCTTCCAATTACCCATTGATATTGATGGAAAAACTGGTTGAAATAACACATGTCAAGTTGATACGTAAAAACTCGTCAGAGAATCCAAATACGAGCAATCTTCCTGCTAAAAGTCCATTCAACTACGTCATATGTCATTTGTGTGTTTACCTTAAATCAATATTGCCCTCAGGGAGATATGTTGTCTCGTGGCCGTGAACCAGCTCCTGTGCAAGGCATTATCTTGGAGGTTCCCAGCTCTGAGTTAAGACCCCAAGCACCAATTAAATTATCTGTACCAACATCGTAGAGAAAAGCTTGTATGGCATTGTGAGCTATAGACCTAGACTCTTGCATACAGCATCGATTTTTCAACTTCAGGGGACAAGGATAATGCGAGTGGTATTTATTTGTCTCCAATAATCTAACCTTCACCTTATATATTCCGAGTTAGGGTGATTATAACTCCGTGATATGATAACATGGTAGCAAAGTAGTCGGATTTTTGAAATTAAAGTGAAACCTTTTTTATTTTTTATTTTTATTTTTTAGTTTTTAAAGAACCTTTAAAATCACCTCAACTTGATGGCGTACTAAAAATGATAAAAAAAGTACAAAGTTGGCCTATTGGGAGCCAATTTTAAAGATTGGATTAATAATATCCAATATCCTAAATGTTGAATTAATATTGTCTAAAAACCATTAAATTTTTCAAAAAAGAAACATAAGAGTTAACTGACCTTCATTCTCTTTCCCTCCCATCTCCCATTCAAACACAGCGTTATCATGTATACTCACTTGACTTCCCTTTTACCTCTCCTCCCAAATAATTGACTTTTATATCAGTACATGAGCCATAGTATAAGATTATATTATGGTGTTGAGTCAGCACAAGTCGGATTTTTTTAACCAGGTAATCAGATTTAACCATTTATGAAAATGTGAATCGCAATCGTAATCGGATAAGCAAGTTAATCGGTTATCGGTTAAACGGATTATTCAATTCGATTTATCAGTTAACCGGAACTAGTAATGAAAAATTTAACAAACGATTTTGGTGATTTTACTTAGCTCAATAGTAGCCACTGGCCCACTTCCACAACTGGGCCCAACAGTAGCAGCAGCAGTAGCCTGCCCAACTTCCTGCTAGTGAATCTATACTGCTTGCCGGCAGAAGAAAAAAGTCACCTAAGGTTACTGGGCCCAACAGTTCGTGATGGGTAGAAGTTTAGAACATCCTATATGCATCTTAGAGTATATACTTTTCGACATATGTTAACAAATGATTGGACAAATGAAAAAATAGAGAGTTTTATGAACTTAATATTTCTCTCTCGAGGAATATATGGTCCTAAGAATATTTAAGAATTTGTAACAGAAGTTGGAGGTTGATGATGTAAAGAGGAAGCCGCGAAGGTTTTTTTACTGGGCTAGTAGCAATGACATGGCACTCCTCTTTTGGCATCACAAACTGGACTTGAGGGGTGGTGGTGCTGTGATGGACTCAACTTACACTTTGCTTTTGAGATACTTACTTAGACCCAGCAGCAGCGGCATGGCACTCCCCAGGTAGGCACAGGAACAAAATCTTGTAAACATTTTTTTGTTTTTTAAGTTCAAATAAGTAAATTATCCTGTAATAATTTCTAAAGTTTTTTATATAAAAAAACTTATCGGTTCGGTTCTGGTTGACCATCAATTTCAAAATCTCAAATCGGAATCGAACCGGATATGCTATTAGTTTACTTATTCAATTAACCAAAAACTTTAAATGGTTCGGTTAACCGGCTAGATAATTGGTTTGATAAACCGACCAAATAAATGGTTCGGTTCACCCGGTGCGCAGTTTGATTTTGTAATTTTAATTTTTTTGCACGGCTCCACTTGATTTCCGTCAGTATCGTCCTTCAATCGATATAAATTTCTTCCTTTTTTCGTCAACTTAGTGTAAAGAACAAACCCAAATTTAAAGATAGAAGACAGCGGCGATGGAAAGATTTTGAAATTCAGTTTTTACAGCTGCAAAGCTATTTTGAAAAGAAAATGTAAATCTCCAAAAGGAAGTCTCAAGATGAAACATTTTTCTTTTTCATTTTCATTACATCCTTTATTAAGGGCACAACGGTCTATTCACCTCTTTAACAGTTCATATTTCTCATAAAAAAAAAAATTTTGATGAAACATATTTCTCATAAAAATTGAGCCTATGTAATGAATTTTGGAATTTTGTTAGAGATTATAGAAAAAGTCTTAAATAAAAAGTGTGTCAGATGGAATTTCTCAAATAAAAACCTATAAAAAGAATGCGACAGAAAGAGATTAATAACTTAAAATAATGAAGGAATATGTGGCAAGAGGCAGAAATACGTGGCTTGAACTAAGTGATTGTATGTTAGGCTTGAATTAATAATACACCCAACCCTAACCGATGTTTGGACTACTTGCACTTGGTGAATGATTGGCCAATCTCCTTCAAAGGACTTTTCAAGAGTACAACTGTGTATATTAAATTTTAAGATTGAATTTTTTTGTCCCTATTATATTATATATTATATTGATAAAATGTAAATATAATTTTTGTTTTCTTATTTTTATAGAATAATAATTTTTAATGTTCATTATTATCTATGAGCTAGTCAATGTGGTGAATAATTATAGAATATTTGACAATAAATTCTTATTTTAGTGAGGACAAAGTAGAGTATAAATAAAGAGTAATTAATAATTTATTTTATTAGACTCCTAATATCAAGGAATATCTAGGCCATGTTCTAAGAAAATGAGTTGGTTGAGTAGCGGATAATCTGTTTGTTTAGACTGATAATTGCTTAGGTAGACTGATAGACTGTTAGATTTTAGTCTGTTAGCGAATAGACTGTTCAATTGAGCGGTTGAATAAATGTGTTCGGTAAATTTAGCGGTTGAGTTAGCTAATTATTGTAAATTGACGTAAAAGGTATAAATAATTTGTTAAATATAAATTAATGAAGGGATTTTTTTGTCAAAAAATATAAAACGCTACTTTCAAATGTGAAAAGTTAATATTCTTAACTTTTCGTAAACACTACTTGAAACTCTAAAAGTTACTGCAAACGCTAATTAAAACACTACCTTACCGAACGCTAATATTTGGTTGATTAGTGCTTTGACTTGGCCAAAACGCTAAAAATTACTGAAAACGTTGTTAGCAATAAGTGCCTAGTGAAACGACTGGCCCAAAGAATAGAGGAAGAGTTGCCAAACCAAAGCCCAACACCAATCTCCTTCATTTTTTAAAAATGGCACATGAAACATGAAAGTTCTCCCAAATTTGAACATGGGTGGGAGGATGGGACAATACCAACAATGCTAATCAAGCTATAACCCAATTGCCAAGAATATTTGATAATTAAATTGTATGTAAATGTGATATTGTTGTTTCACACATAACAAACTTTTTAATCTAATGAAGGTGTTTTGGGGTTGATTTGATTGAAATCCTAACTAACTTTCGAAAGTTCTTACTTATTTTATATATATGGACATCCCTTTTTAGGTGAGCTCTATTTATTAGGTGAGTTCCCTAATCCTATCCATCCAATTTTAATCTAACGGCTCAAATTAAAAATATTTTTTAGACAATTAAAAAGGGAAAAATAATTTTTTTCATGAAGGATGGTTTCTAGTCTCGTTCATTGCTCATTTATCTCCCTTTCTGTCTCTCCGTCTCTCTCTCACTCTCTCTTCATCTCTTGCCTCTCTTCTGAGCTCTATGTCTCTCGTCACTCTCCCTCTCCCCCATCCCCCTCTCTCTCCTCCCTTTCTCTCTGCAACCATGGACCCACAAACGGCCGGTGACGGCGTCCCTCCCCTCGCGCTGCAACTGCCGAGTGCCCCTGTCTCTGCCCAATCTAGATAATGAATCGCTACAGTAGCCAACTTCCCTCTTGTAGTCGCCAGATGTCGTACTGACTTCCCTTTACAGCCGCCACACGCCACGCCGACTTCCCTCGACCCGCTGCCTGCCAACATAGCATCGACCTCTATTGGGAATAGAACTACAATTGAGCTAGACTCCTGGCCATAGCACAGTTCTGTATTAGAATCCAAGTGATCTTATGTTGTTAATAAGACTTAGAGTTATATTAGGTTTAGCAATTGTGTTAGTATGACTCTTCTACTCCATTCATGTAACTCAGTTATTTCTATTGTAAAAGGAATAAGAGGTCAAGGGAGAGGGCAACGAGCTCAATTCTCTCCAAGTATCGTTAGATTTTTACATGATATTAGAGTCCTGAAAAAAACACACAACATGACTAAGGACGACTTGAAGAAATTCAGTCTCAACAATCCCCAATCATCTTACTATCTATGTAGTTCGGATAGTCTCGGAAATGTAATTTGCCCAATTAGTCTCGAGTTTTAGATCTATTCGTGGAACACATTTAACGGTGATTCATTGAAACAACTGTCGTCAAATGTGCCCTATGACGACGGTTGTTTCAATGAACCGTCATTGTATGTCTGCAGTCTAACATATGACGACGGTTCATTGTAACAGATCGTCGTCATAAATGGTAAACAACGCCGTTTATTTACAAAAATGCCACCTGGTCTATTTTTCATAACGGGTTATCCTTTTAACTATCGTTAAAGACATGTTGTTAAAAGTGGTTCCTATAGTAGTGTATCCATGCTTGACTCGGGCTCGGCGCAAGCTCGACTTGGTAAGCCTTTATGCGAGCGGACTCGTAAGGGCTTGCAAGTCGGCTCGGCTCGAGTACACCCCTACCTATAGGTGGTCGGGGAAGAGCAAGAGAAGATGACGACAACTCAATTTCAGACAATGAAGACCATGTTTAGTTTAGTTAAGCATGGAAGAGCTAAGATTGATGCAGCTAGTAAGCTTCCCCACCCTGTACACCGGTTTGGAGATGATCAGGACAAGTTACATGGCAGAGGAGTACTAAAGAAGGCCATGACACTGCATATTAAGAGTGTGATGACTTTTATCAAGCAAACATGGTGGAGATAGAGCAATGTAATGTCGGAAGTGATTGTCCAAGCTTTATCACAAGAATCAGCACATTGGGTTCTTAGTTGACCCATAAATTTTCAATTTTCTGAACATTTTTACCATTTTGGGTTTGTAATAATTTAGACAGTTTTTAGGTATGTTTTAAACACTTTGTCATGGAGAAATTCCATCTCTAATTGCTGCCAACAGGTTTGCAAAAACCCCAGGCTAGTTCAAAGAAGTTCCAGTTCAGTTGCAAGCTAAAGATGTGTATAAAAGTTGGTGGAAGTGCAAATTGAGGTTGTCAAGGCCTAGGACAATTCTAAAATACAGTTAAGGAAGATAATCAACGAAGAGAAATTTTGTCCATGCACAGAATCCAATTTCAGCACCTTGAGTTGTTACTTGCTGTAGAATTTTTTATTTTTGGAACAATTTTTACATTTTCAGTCTGTAATAATTAAGCAACTTTAATTATATTTTAGGCATGTTGTTAGTGCTTAATTATATGTGTTAGGATCCTCAAATACTAACCTGATGATGCAGCAACTCGAGAGCCAAAGACAACCAGCAAGTTGGCTGAAAACAAGCTAATTCAGCAGGCCTGAAGCTAAGAAGACAACAACACCATTTTTGGTCCAATGGGAGGCCTCTTGGTGGCTTGGTCCTCATCATTACCATCTTTTTCAGGCTATAATTCGGTAGGCCAAGTAAAGATGTAAACTTGCTGCTTTCAAACCCTAATTGTTATATCTTGGTTGTCTGCTAGGTGATGCTCTTCTAGATCTTTGTTAGCTTGTTTGGTGGTGTTTTTGTATCCAAACAAGTTGCAAACCATCCCGTGAAGTGTCCTAAATGTGGTATTTCTGTATCGCCTAAGAAACTCATGATCTATCCTCTTAGGTTGTTTATCCAACTCAAGTTTTTCTATTTTTCATTTTATTTTTCTGTTTGCCTATTTGAGTGAATCTGCTTGATTCCTTTGAGTTTGTTCGAGTGTAAACTTGAATACATTAATTATATATATATATATATATATATATATATATATATATATATATATATATATATATATATATCCTAATATCATGATTGAATAAATATTTTTTCTTATAAGTAGACTTGTTTACAGAAAAATTCTTGACTTAGAGCACTGTTCAAAGTTACATGAAATACGTAATCTATTTATATTTATATTCGTTTATATTCGTTTATATTATTTTATATTCATTTATGTTGGTTGATTTTCTTTTATGTTCGTTTATGTTTATTTATGTTCGTTCGTTTCTTATTTTAACAACTTATTTCTCGTTTGTTTATGTTCTTTTATGTTTGTTTCTGCTTCTTTTATATTCATTTCTACTCTTTTATGTTCGTTTATATTCGTGAGCTATTGGAGCTTATAAACTGTTTGGACATGGTTGTCCCCTGTGTTTTTTTCGACCTAAAGTTCTTGTTGGAAGTATAAAAGGAAAAAGAAATTGAAGCTCAATTATTAAATTAAAGCATCAGTGTTGATGATTATTGCACTCTCAAGCGATTAAACAACAAAACTATCAGAATCATGTTTATATCATCCATTATATTTCATACAATGACACTCTGACAGTAAGGGATGGCTATTTTTATTATTATTTTTTTACAAAGTAATATTCTCCTGTGATATTTATGAATCTGGATTCTGGAGCTCAACTCAGTCACTCATTGTGAAAACTGACTTCCACTCAGCAAAGCATCCTTTTTGTCTTGTTCCTTTGTAATTAAGATGTAGGACACCTCTCTATCAAAGCCATTTCGTTATCTTCATGTTCATGCACATCATTCATCTACTTGTCGTTTTTGTCCTTATCAGAGAACTATCTTGAAATTATAATATTACAAAAAGTGTTTCCATTACTATCTTATAATTTTATAGAATATTATAGTTTTACCAATAAAACCTATTATTTTAGTAAAAATAAATTATTTTTTTCATCATGAATATTATGTTCTAGTTATTTTTCACTGATATAAATAAATTGGAAATGTTGGAAAAAATAAAGCTTTCATAGTTAACCAGAGTTTTTGGATCCATTTGTCATTATATTTTAGTATGTTCTCTATTTTGACACTCGTGTTTTACTTTTTAATTCTCGTATCATTATGTTGTAGATGTTAATCTTAAATGTCACAAATTCTAGATTTTTATTCTAAATGCCACTTAGTTTGATTTTTTATTTGCCTTTAATCATGTAAAACATGAATAAAAAATTTGGCAATGATATTTTGAATAAAAATCCTTGCATGATTAAAAAATTTGGCAATGATATTTTAAATAAAAATCCTAAAACATAGTGATATGCATTATAAAATATAAATATAGCGACAAAATAGAGAAAAAATACTTAAAATATAATGGTAAAAGGTGTCAAGGAAACAAACAAAAGGAGCCAAGAACTCTTGTTAACCAAGCATATTTATCAGTAAAACTTGTCTCTGGCATAATAAGGTATTTAATGGTTGATGTTGGACAAATTATTGGGAGAAACCATAATTTTTCACATTAAGAATTAATTGCTAATTAAGTGTTCTCTCTCTACACACACACATATATATAGAACTACTTGTTTCAATAATTCAACATTATCAGCAGATATTTTCAAGATTATGATTCCATTACAATCTAGCATCCTCAACCATCCAAGTGTCACTTCCTAATTCATGATTGTATTCTATAAATATGTACTCCCTTAACTCAATAAGGCATCACAACTTAGTGATCACAAATTAGAGAAAACAACTACAATCTGTTATCAAACACTTAGCCCCCTCCTTTTGTATCTCAATCCAGAGTTTACATTCCAATCTCTTGTACAAGTTTCATTTCAATTAATCAAAGTAAGTTTGTTTCAACATCTTCATTATTTCAATCAAGTTCTATTTAATTATTTCAATTTAAAGTTTTAATCTTTTATTTTGAAAATCAATTTGTCACTCTGCCTCCCCGTTATTCAACCATTCCCAGTCCCCAAGCCGCTTCCCTAGCTATAGGGGTGTGCAAAACCGGTTAACCGCACTTTCGGTTAACCGATTTTCGATAATCGAACTTTCGGATAATTAAAAATCCGATCCAGTAATCGATCCGATTTTTCGGTTAACCGAAAAAATCGGTTCGAAAAATCTCGATCCGTAACCGAACCGAAATGTTTGGTTAACCGATTTTTCGGTTCGGTTTAGCGGTTAACCGTTATTTGAAACATAACTTATGAAATAAAACGGAAGTAAATACAACAAAATACAAGTTTCTAGCTAACAAAAGTAAAATACAACAAAATAGAAGTTTTTGGCTAGCAAAACATAATTTTTTCAATCCCATAAAACAACTTTTAAATTATATAACTATGATTTTTTTAAAAAAATCGGTTCGGTTAACCGCCGGTTAACCGAATTTTTTCAATTTCCGATCCGTAACCGATCCGTGAACCAAAAAAATTTGGCTCGGTTAACCGAACCGATTTTCTTTAAAAATTTATTCGGTTAACCAATTTTTGGATCGGGTTTTCGATTTTTCGAATCGGTTTTCGGTTTCGGTTTTTTGCACACCCCTATATATATATATATATATATATATATATATATATATATATATATATATATATATATATATATATATATATATAGAGAGAGAGAGAGAGAGAGAGAGAGAGAACTAACATTTAGAATGATAACTAAAAACTTTAAATTTCTACACCTCCTCTAAACCCTAATGTAAATCCGACCACCATTGACTTCCTGATGGCCGATGGCCGACGGCCGCAGCTCCGGACTTATTGTTCGGCCATGGCTAAAACTCAAGCATCCTTCTTCTCTCTTCTTTCTCTAATCTTCATGACATTCATGACTTTCGAAATTCGCTTTCATCTTCTTTCTCTAAGCTTCAGTTGCCCAACCATGGTTGAAACCCAAGTGACTCTTACCGCTATAGTCAAACGACAGTCGGGAAATAAACTTATGGCGGCAACAACGAAAAACCCTAAGAAAATGGGTGAAATTTGAGGCAACATTAACCTATTGAGGGAAGTTTTGAAATTTCCGACCAGCATGGTGAAATTCGAGGCATGGCAGGATGAGAGAGAGGAAAGTGGCTGCCAGGCCATGGCCGCCAGCGACATTGACAAGTGGGAGGAGAGAGAAAGGAGGGTGTGGCGGTTAGGATTTGTGAGGGTAAAGATGTAGTTAAATCTAAACCATTAGATAAGAATTTAAGGTGTAAGATTAGAAGTTCATAATTCTTACTCAAAATGGTATATATATATATATATATATATATATATATATATATATATATATATATATATATATATATATATATATATATATAATCGAGTGCTTTATCAGTAGGTTAGATGCTTAGCGCATCACTATTGTTTTTCTTTTTGCTTTATCATTTTTAATTTTTTTATATCATCAAAATATAACACCCACTTTTACTTATATATTTTAATTATAAGTGAAGTGAAATCCATTTACTACTCGTTGAATGAATATGATCATCAATTATACTTTGTTGCCGATAAATTTTAATTGTATTTATAATGAACATTATATTTTATTACCTATATTTTTTGAGTGATATTAGTCCTTCCTTAATTGCACTCTTCATCTATGTTGTCAACCTAGGGGTTTATAGCAGATACAGATCGAGAAGGCAAGTGAAGTTGGTAAATGTAGGGCGCTATTTTGAGAAGAAATTAATTTTTTTTTTTTTGGTAGGAAATTAGAGAAATTTCGTTACTGCACTCAGCAGATCTCGAACGAAAGACGGGGATAATAGCTCCAACTTTACAACCTTATTTTGACGGTTTCTACTCGTATGCTCATGCCATTAACAAAGTACAAAACTGATATTTAGCTTGCCTTTTACTAAGAAAATAAAAACGACACTTAAGACTCTCTTGGATTGTTGTTGTGGTTCTCGTCCACATCAAGGTTGCTTTTGGTTGAAAACATTCTCATTCTTGCATCTCCGGATTTAATAGAACATTGTCACCACTCGCTGATCTAATAAGAGATGTAAGTTATTTCAGTTTGTTTAACTTCAACAAGTGTAACGCCCCCAATACGTAACCATATAAATAAGTAATTAACGGCGCAGACTTGTAAATCGGGAGACGTTACCGCCGTTTTCAAAATGAAAACAAAGCAAATCCATTTGAGCGAAATAATTATTCAAATAATTTATTTAACAATCCAACCCAAATTTCTTCACGTAAAATGAAATGTTCAAAATATCGAGGATCAGCCGGAGAGGGATCACGAGCCAAGAGACCAAGGGAGGAACTAACATGTATGGGGTCAAGACGAACAGCCGAACATCACTTCTCCCGACCAGCTTTATCTTTTTCTTCCTCTTTAAACTTTAGGTGTGATTGTGAATAGTCCGTCATGAGCTCGAGCACCTAAAATTTTTAAAACATAAAGCAATAGACGTGTGAGCTAGAAGCTCGGTACGTTAGCGTTATAAAATAAAATTATAATTTAAATGCTCTTAAATCATGCATATCTTAAATCATTTTTCTTGAATAAACAGTTTGCAAACTTGCCAATTGCCGATTTGCTTTGCTGATTTAGCCAAACTTAGGACCCGTATCGTGAAGCAATCAATCATGGGATCCGACTCCTAGGTTCATTGAACCATAAGGCGATCAGCTGTGAACAATTGCACAATTAAACAGCTTAAACGATTAACGATTCTCGTGAACAATTGAACGATTAACGATTCTTGAACAATTGAACGATTAACGATTCTCGTGAACAATTGAACGATTAACGATTTTGTGAACAATTGAACGATTAACGATTCCGTGCACAATTGAACGATTAACGATTCCGTGAACAATTGAACGATTAACGATTCACGTGAACAATGTAACGATTCACGTGAACAATTGAACGATTAACGGCTTCGTGCACAATTGAACGATTAACGATTCTGTTCACAATTGAACAAGTAACAATTCCGTGAACAACGTAACGATTCTCGTGAACAATTGAACGATTAACGGCTTCGTGCACAATTGAACGATTAACGATTCTCGTTCACAATTGAACAAGTAACAATTCCGCGAACAATTGAACGATTAACAATTCTCGTGCTCGCTAGCGAGCAACGTTGTCCGAGCGTCCCGGATCAACCATTTACGATTACGATTACGATTACGATTACGATTACAATTACGATCACATTCATTCATGGATCGTCATAGCGATTAATGGGTCCTTTGCACGGCCAAATCATGGTAAATTGTGAAAACTTATTTATAAATGCAATGAATTGGAAGCATCAACTATTAATCTGTAAAACTTTTACTTTTAGTATAAATGTAAAGGCAATAACGTACCTAAGCGTGCCGAACGCTTCAACTCGCTGATTGTTTACGTAACAATTTCAATTTGATTTCTATTTCCAAAATGAATCTACTTCGTTGATTACTAGTCTTTTAACAACATTTATATGCATTTACGATCACCAAACTTTTAATTTTCGCGTACCTATCCATATTATTCACTTCGATCTCGATATTCAAACATTTCCCGAAAATAAGCTATTGATGATATAGTTTGAATTTGTATAAAACAATTGATGAGTTTAAATCCCTGTCCTTGTAATAAAACTCAAGTTGGATCTTTTGCTTCTATCACCTCTAGTCCGTGCTTAATGCAGCTTACCCTTAATTGTACCACTCGTCTCATCTAGTATGCCCGGATGTCCTCTTATCTCGTAGACCAAATATACTTCCTACTTAAGGCTTCGGTTTGGTTTTCCAATTTTCTAAAAATTTTGGCGAGTTCCGTTTGAAACATGGCCTAACCATTAGGCTAAAAGCCTTAAAAACCTAAGGTAGTTGTTCGTTTTCTTTTAAATATCATTTTTGTTCTTTTCCTCGAACATGTAGTTTCCGTCGCTTTTCTCAAATTGGGTTAGATGTGAAATCGAATGGTGGTGGCTCGGTGGTGGAGAACCGACCGCGTGAGAGGTTGGTTGGCGGCGTCAGGCGTCGGCGGAGGGGTCGGTCGGTCACTGGAGGGCGGCCGGGGCGGCCTCGAACCCGATCGCGTGCAGCAGCGGCAGTGGCTGTCCTGTCCCGCTTGTCGTGAAACGGAGGAAAAAGGGGAGAACGGAAGGTGCCGGCGGCAGAGGGGGCGACGGCAGCACGGAGTCCGGCCGGGTGGTGGCGATAGCGACCGGCGAGGCTCGTCGGCGGTGGCAGCAGCGAGGGCAGGACGGCCCCGCTGGCGCGAACGAGCAAAGAGGAGAGAAAAAAAAGTGCTCGAAGGTAGCGAGGTGGCGCCCGGAGGTGCCGACGGCAGCTGGGTGGCGGTTGCGAGTCCGGCCGATGGCTGGCCGATGACTCGGCAGCTAGGGCAGGGGGAAGAGAGGGAGGAGATGTGTGAGAGAGGAAATGAATGTGTTAGCTTGCTTTACAAACACCCCCTCATCGATTTATTCCCGATGCTTCTACCATCTCGCTTCTCCTTCTTTTCTTTTCTTTTTTTTTTTTGATCCTTTACTATTAAATTATCACATGGTTAAGTATATATCACACATTTGGCTAAATTTATTCGTTGTTATAACAATTTCAATTGTTGTATATTGTCTTATTTTATTTCTTTTTTTTTTACTTATTAATTTAAATTATTCGGATTCGTAATGAAATTATTCGAACATATATACATTTCGCGAGTACAAACGTAAATTTGTACGAATTATCCATTATTATTTGCGATTATCAAATTCGTTTGCATCTTTTATTTCGATTTCGTATTTTGCGCGGCTCAAAGCTCTTAAACAATATTAGGACGATAAAATACAAATTTAAAATAATTAATTACGATTAAGTTTTGGGGTGTTACAAACAGCCAGTCATATAACCGACTATAGGTGTCCGCTTGAAATGAAATCGCATCCAGTTCATGATCCGTTGTCTAACTCCTTTTGCAAACACACAATCAAACAATACATATTCTTGTGTTTCAATAGAAGTCGAGCATATAGGGCATGATGTATCAAGGGATGATATATATGCACCTATTTTCTGGAGGACCTGAAGCTTCTCTTGCACTATCAACTAGAGGAGGAAGGAGTGTTTTGGAATATTGGTGGGGTTCCGGACTAGTTTGGTCCATTTGATTCTTTCCTCATGTGGCATCGGCCAATTGTAGCCTTACTTTGTTCTATATGCACCTTTAGCTGAAATAACCTTGTTATCATAGAAGGCATTCTTCATTTCATCTCTAATCTTCACCAATTTCTTAAAGTACCAACAACAATCTAATTTGGGGTTGAAATCCCACCAGCTCACCTTCTTTAGATAGCGGGAATGGATCCATCTCACCCATAGTCGTATATCCTTTTTGGAGGCAATAGCCCGGACATGTTTGGCAATAAGTGCCTTGTTCCAGGCTGCCAAGTTTTTAAGCCCCATACCCCCATGCTTCTTGGATAGGCATACTTGATCCTATGCTACCAATGGTCTTCTTGTATATGTGTCACTTCCTGTCCGGAGGAAATTTCTACACAAAACAATGACTTGCTTAATAATAGCTTGGGTTATCACAAAGTAGCAACCCAAAACCATATACACTAAGTAGATCACCAATGTTATTATCCCAACATATGATAGGTGCTTGCTCTGCCATGTTCTGATTTTTGCAACTATTTTCTCCACCAAAATAGTTGATAATCTGTGATCGATAGTCTATTGGTTGTAATTAGGACCCTTAAATACTTGAAAGGGAGTTGGCCTTCCTTAAAACCATTTAAGTCCAACAGGGCATTTTTGTCCATTTCCGAGACTCTTGCAATGATCATTTGTGATTTTTGCTGATTAATCTGCATCCCTGAAGCTATAGCAAAGTTTTCAAATGCACTAACCAAGCAACCGACAGAAGATTTGTTAGCTTTGCAAAATAGAAAAAGATCATCATCAAATGATAATTGACACAGTTGGAGTTCCCTACATCCGGAGTGGTAGCTGAACCGAGCAGATTGGATGTGCATTTTTATACATATTGAAGGCCTCCATTACCAACACAAATAGTAGAGGGGAGATTGGGTCTCTCTGTCCGAGTCCTCTAGTGCCCCTGAAGTAACCATTGGTGTCTCCATTGAGAACAATAGAAAAGAAGGCTGATTTGAGACAAACCATTATCCAAGTGAATAAACCTTTGAGAGAATTTAAACTCCTTAAAAATATCTTCTACAAACCTATGTTGTACTTAATCATATGATTTTTTCATATCAATTTTCATGATGCATCTTGCTAGCCCCCCTTTTCATTGTATATCCCCCTTCCTAGCAGAGCATTACATTGTGTACCAGTTCTCTTCCATTACATTGTGTACCAGTTCTCTTCCAAGTACAAAAGAACATTGGGTTTTATCCATTAAATGGTGAAGCACGGGTTTCGACCTTAGACATATAAGCTTTTAAATACATTTATCCAGACACAGAACAACCAGCTATAGGTCTGAAATCACCAGCTTCTTTTGGGCATGCAACTTTTGGAATAAGCACTAGATTTGTATGGCAGATTTGTCCGAGAATTTTGCCAAATTTGAAGAAATCTAGGATGGCATTTGTAACTAATTCCCCATTTCAGTCTGGCAACTCTTGAAAAAACAGTTATTAAAATCATCGGGCCTAGGGGATTTGGTATCGAGTATGCTAAACATAACTTGCTTAACATCTTTAGCAGATCAAGGGTAAGCAAAGAGATACATGTTGTTCAATACTTAATGTGGGACCATATTGGAAAATCACCCTATTGCAAGGTGTGTGCTCTATTTCCGTAGTGCCCAAGCATATTTTGGAAAAAAGAAACCACGTGGTCGTTTCATCGTATCTCTTCCCTCAAGTCTTCCATTTGGGCTTTGGAGTGAATAGATAAATTGCATCTGTCTCCTCTACTTAACGAAGCAAAAAACATCTTAGAACTTTGATCTCCCCATTTAATCCAATCTACTTACTCGTCTGCTTCATTAAGTTGCATGATGCCTCTAAGGCCTCGAAGGTATGCGGTTCCGGTGACATTTTCTTCTTCATGTAATGTGTTGTTCATGGGTTCTTTCATGACTTGCTTTTGGATCTCAGCCTGGTTCAAGCATATGGATCTCCTTATTTTGAAGCACATTATGAAATGCCTTGCTATGTAGCTACTTGAGGGGTGTCTTTAAGCTCTTTAGTTTTTCCATGAGTTTATACATTGTGCACCCTTTAAACTCCTTAGCAAGAGCTGTGTGCAAGAGAGCTTTGAACTCAGGATAAGAGAGCCACATATTGCAGTAATCTAAATATGCCAGGTTTGAATCTTATGTCCAATGGTCCGACCAAAATGGGAGTATCATATGAAATTCTTTCCGGGAGGTATTTAGTCAAACCGCCCTCTCGTAGATACCAATCTTGATTAGCAAAACACCTATCAATTTTGGAGAAGATTTTAGGTCTATTTTTGTGTCTGTTGGACCAAGTGAAAGTTGCACCGATGGAGACCATTTCGAGTAAGCTCACATTGTTGAACATACTTGAAAAAGTCTTCTATTTCCTTCACTATAATATCATTTCCACCAATTCTATCATCCCTACTCGGAACACTATTAAAATCCCCAACCACACACCAAGTTTGGGATATAGTTGCACTTATGTTTTTCAGAGTGCTCCGGAGGGATCCTCTTAGTTGGCTTTTATTAAAACCATAGACAAAGGTAATCGCAAACGAGATTCCATCACATTATTGCACCTCACAATGAACATGTTGTGCTGAACTTTGTATGTTATTTATTGTGTAATCTTGTGGCTTCCAGAAAACCAAGATTCTCGCCATTGGGATGGTGATCATTGGTAGAAAAGTACTTCCACCTCAAGAACAGTCTTTGGCACACAGACTTCCATGCTTTGGTTTTTCACCTTTGTTTCAACCAGTGCTCCTATTCCAGGGTTTATTTTCTACAAGAAGGCTTTGACATCCTCTTGCTTATTAGGCTTGTTAAGGCCTCTCACATTGTAGCTCAATATCATGGAGGTTCCGCTACCTCCCCCGGAGGCACATGAAACTATTCGAAATAGCTTGAGTAATCAAATGTGTTTATTAAATATATATAATCAAATGTGTTTATTTTCTCGCAAGAAATTAATAGTTGTGTATTTCATTATTTTGATGAGATATTAACATTTACCTCCCTCGAGATATTTGGAAATCATTTTTACACCCTCCAGGTATTGGTATATATTTTTACCTACTTTGACCGGAGTAGTTAATATTTGAGTTATACATTGACCATTGTTCTTAAGAATAGAAAACATTCTAATACGGTGAATGTGCTTGATGTGGCATAAGAAAATGAGGTAAAGTGCCGAATTGTCCTCTTTGCAGTAAAGAAAAGGCTTCTTTGTCCCAAAAAAAATTAGGTTTCTTTCTTTCTTGGCATATTCAACTCGTGAAGGGAGGCTCCATTGACGAGTCCTCATTTCCTCTTTCCGTAAACGGTGACTATGAAGGGAGGTAAAGTGGCAGAATGCTCGGGTCCGTTCGCGTTTAAGAAAGATAAGGCATCCCACCCGAAAAAAAAATTAGGTTTTCCTCTTTCCTTTCGCAATTTAAGGGGAACTTCGATTAAAATCGCCTTGGTTCGAAATTGAAGGAGTAGAGAAAGAAATCGGTAAGGTTTTTGAATTCTTAACCCTAGATTTTGCCAACAAGCACAAACATGAAAATTTCATACTCGAAAACTAAATTCTCACCTCGAACGTGCAATCGCTAAAGAGAATTTCGTTCTTCTATAACCTAGCCGATGTTTGAAGCACGAACTCGGATATCACTCGACAACCGCCTTCCGCCGAGGTGTAATTCGCTTCTTCACCCACCGAAATTGCTCGATTGAACACTTCATACAAGGGAGAAACAGAATCTTGCGCTCGATTAATCGTCAATGCCCTCTTTTTTCTCCAACCCTAAACCCGGATGAGGTTCTTCTTTTCGGGAAGGTGAGATCGAGGACGAGCATTTCATGTTTTCTCTTTCAAGGCACCAATAACTAATGGGGGTAGCATAGTCATGGTATTTTAAAAATTAGGGACAAACTTGTCCTTTTACATTTTCGATTAGCCTCCTACCGTTTTTTTATCTTAAATATTTTTTATCTCTAAACCTAGGTTAGGTAAAAATATATACCAATACCTGGAGGGTGTAAAAATGATTTCCAAATACCTCGAGGGAGGTAAATGTTAATATCTCTTATTTTCATATTTAATTTTCGTTATTAAATATATATAATCAAATGTATTTATTTTATGTATAGTGAGTATTCTACATTAATCAAGTAGGATCCTTTAAGATACTTTTACAAAAAAAAAAAAAAAAACTAACAATAAACACATATATCTAAAGGAGTGTAGTGCTAACGAAGTGGAATTGATATGTCTCAATTTTAAAATATGATGCGAGAAAATAATGAATTGACAAATTATTTTATAGGCTTACATGATTAAGAATTTTTTTATTGAGTAACTCAAAATTTATAATTTTCCTCCTAATAATTATCTTTAAATTATTTTATAAAAATATATAATAATATAAATAGTTACATGATATTCACACTGATAATTTTTATAAAAAAGAAAAGGCATATATGCTCATGAGTACATGAGTATTAGTATTAATTAATGACATTGGATGAAAGATCTGAGCTGAGTATCTATAAAGGCTCCAGTGCTCCACGACTATTATTGTTTCATGTGAGAAAACTCACTGAAAACAAGATGAACGGCCCCCACCTGTCTTAAGCGGTGGCCCATTAAAATATCATCACTCTCTCACACAGCTACGCGCCACCATATATATGTTCGCTCATTTCTCTCTCCGAAACTGTACCCACCTCCCTGTAACTTACTCTCTCTCTTCTCCAATCAGCTCTGCTCGTCACCTC
Organism: Talinum fruticosum; assembly: GCA_021018815.1. NCBI lineage: Eukaryota > Viridiplantae > Streptophyta > Magnoliopsida > Caryophyllales > Talinaceae > Talinum > Talinum fruticosum. The sequence goes on along the minus strand of JAITYX010000074.1, from coordinate 2,221,814 downwards.
CACGCTCACCACTTTCTCGTGAAGAACCCCTTAGAAATAAAAAGTTTAAATTGAAAAATGTAGCCGTTGTTACTTGCCGACAATCAACGTCAATTATTTTTTTTCTTTTTAGTTTTTGTGAGAAAAAGAAACTATGCAAGTCATTAATATATGTTTGTTAAACCGTTTTCAATCCCATTGTATGATGTGATTTTTAGGCATTGACCCGGTCCATATACAATTTGGTATCTGGCAGTTTGGTTTTAATTTAAGTTATTGTCTCCCCCAACCCACCAAAAAAAAAAAAAAACAAAACAAAATTGATAAAAAAAGTAAATTTGATGAACATGACCCGATAAATATAAATCGATCTGAATTTGATCTGAAATTGTTGAGATAAATACAAACCTAACGTAAGTTTGAAGCCAATACGAACTTAAATGTTTTAATTTTTTTAGTAATTTTAGATTGTTTTTCAAAATTTATAAGGAGTTGCTATCATTATTAAATTAGTTGAATTGAAACGACTTGTTTATTAGCTCTAGTTAAAATATATTAAATTATTTTACGGTATTTTAGCTATTAGTTTAATATTTTAATTGAATCAACTTTTTTGACTAGTAGTTGATAAGCATCTCGAAAAAATTAATTCTAAACAAAAATTACGAATAAGGGTTTTAAAGTTTAAAAGAGTGGATTGTTGTAGCTACAAATTAGTTTTTTATATGAGACTAGTATTTTCTTTAAGTGTGGACTATATAAAAGACTTTTTACTTTAGAATATTGTGAAACATAATAAAATATTTATTTATTGGAGATAAAATAGACAACAATAAAATAACCCAATATCATGAAAGACAATGTTAATTTTAAAAATGACGTATTAAAAATTTTCTATTTCAACTAGGCACAAAGAAAATTATAAAACTTAATATAAACGATCGAGATATAAATGACAATCGTATAATATAAACTAGTAAACAAATGACATAATGAGTAACAAAATTCAAAAAATTTATTGTACATAAGAAGTAAGCATCTAATATTGTATGTGGTATTTAAAAAGAAACACGAATATATAAATAGTCAAAATTTTATTTTTCAAGTCAAACTACTAAATTGTCATTTTGGATATGTTACATGCATGAAATAGTGAGATATTTTACCTTTTTTTTTGTTTTTTTGACTAAGATAGGATTGAAAATACTATACAGTGTATAAAAAAATCTAGGAAATTGCATCAAATTAGTTATGGACTTAGAGAGGGCCAGTTAAGACATGATAAACCCTCCTCTGTCCCTTCATTACATGCCCCCAAAAACAGGATTTTTTTCTTTCTTTGGATTGAAAACGTAATAAATCAAAGTTTAAAACCGTGAATTATTTAATTAATTAATACTCTTGAGATTTCCGTAACGATCAATCAATCAGAGAGGCCGATCTCCTTCATTCTGTCTTCCGTTATCACTTATCACCCACCACCACCCTCTCTCTCTCTCTCTCTCTCTCTCTCTAAGAGATACTTTGTTTGGCAGCCATTGTAGAAATGGATTAAATTCCCCCAAGGAGAAGGCTTGGCTTTTGCTTGGGCAGCGGAGGAAGTGGGGAATATTTTTCCTTCCTTTCATTGCCCATTTGACGCTATCCAAACACCCCCTTTGCGAGCAAAGCAAACCAAATCACCCCACTGTTGTCCTTTTCTCTCTCTCTCTCTCACTCTCTCTCTTCCCTGTCTTTGCCAGAAGTTTGGCATATTCAACGGTTTTGGGTTCTGGAATTCTCAAGAAATTCGCTCACAAGTATGGAACTCACCCCGTTCTTTTCCCTTGGTTTGCTGCTAATTTAGTTGTAAGTTTTGTCAAAACTGTGATTATTTGGTTGGATTTTCATTTTTGTTCGTTGGCATTTAGTTGCAATTTGGTCATTTTAGCACAAAATGTGCTGTATATTTTTGTCAAAATTATAGTTTCTAGAATTCTTAGTTGATCTAAAGAGAGAAAATTTGACAAAATCAGGGATTTTTGGTTGCTGTAAAGATGGGTTAAGGGATCTTCTCTCTCCATCCCTTCTCCCTATTTGGAAAGGTTCTTTGTGCTGCACCGGATTTGGTAACTTATTGATGAATTACGTTTTTTTTTTCTTGGGTGGGGGAACTCTGGTGATAGGAAGAAGAGTTTTTGTATGTTTCATTGAAAATTTTGTGCAAGTCTTTGATTATATGATGCAAGTGGGTTTCTGTATGTGATATTGATCGTCTGATCTCTTCTCATTCTTTCATTTTCTTTGTGATTTGTTACCTTTTTGGTCCCAGATTGAACTGCCCATTTATAGAGATAATGACCAATTTATTTCTGCCAGGGGAGTAATATCTGTAATTGTTAACAAAATGGGTCAAAACTGTACCTAGATTATACTCCTTTTTTGGTTGTACACCTTCCTGTGATATCTTTGCTATATATGAAGTAGTTATAGATTGGACTGTTATGGTTTTTGGTGTCATTTAATGTCCCAATAAGTTCAAAACCCAATTAGGATAGTTCGTATCTCAAAATTTTCCGAGTCTTTCATAGGCGAAGTGGCCAGCCAACCCCTGGGTAATCATCAAGCTTCAAGGACAAAATCTGAAATCTTAAAATTTACTTCTATGTTTGAGAAGTTTTCATTTAGACCAACTTTCTGTCGGAACTCAGAAAACATCCTCTGGGGTCCTTGCGAAAGTTGTTATCAGTTCTCATGTGTAATTGTGATAGATTTGACTCTAGTGCATGGATTTACTGATGTAGATTCAGTTGCTGTGGACATACATTTCTTCTTCACACGCCAAAGATTGCTCGGAGGAGACGAAACTCCTAAAAGATGGCTACATTGAAAGATATAGGAGTTGCTGCTGCTTTCAATCTTCTGAGTGCATTTGTCTTCTTGTTGGCATTTGCTTTACTGAGGATCCAACCTTTCAACGATAGAGTTTACTTTCCAAAATGGTACCTGAGGGGCTTAAGAAGCAGTCCTATGCACACGGGTGCTTTTGTAAGCAAGTTTGTCAACTTGGACTTCAAGTCATATTTGAAGTTCTTAAATTGGATGCCAGATGCTATAAGAATGCCTGAAGCTGAGCTAATTGAGCACGCAGGGTTGGATTCAGCAGTTTATCTCCGGATTTACTTGGTAGGGTATGTGCCATTTTCTTTTAATGCCTCTTTTTGGCTATGCAAACTCTTCTCTTCTTTTATCAAAGGTTAAGTAACTCTAAGAAGATCGTATGATTGTATGAATAGTGACAGCCTAAGTTCTTAAAAATCCTTTTGTCGGCCAAATAATGAGGTTTGGACTATCAAACAATTAACTTCTTTTTTTATCAAACAATTAACTTTTCTACTAGGAAGTATGTTGTAATGAATTCTAAACCCTGACCTTGTTTAACTTTAAATCTTTTGGATACCTTGAGGCTATGACTATTTTTTAAACATTGACCTTGTTTTAACTTAAATTTTTTAATGACCTTCAGGCTATGAATAGTGACCTTGCTTTTTCATTATGAAATATTTTCTACCAGTTCTAGCTAAAACTTTGATGAGGTTAAGAAAAAAGAGAGACTATTTTCCCCTTTTATTGGCTGCTGAATCATCACAATCAGGAATTGACTTTGTCATCATTATAATGGAAGGAAAAAATACAGGATGGAGGGGATGACATGGGCAAGTGTTAGCTTGAAGCCTTTAACAGCCAATTACAAGTACAAAAGGTTTTGATGTTCACGATCACAGAGGACAAGTATTTCATAATGAAGAAGCAAATTTTTACAATAGTTAACCATCAATCTCAACACAGTGATTTCACTTAGGATGCAAAAGAGATTGATCTATCTCAATCTATAATTCCAACAGAAATGACACCAATGACAATATGACATGGTAATAGGGAATAAAAATTGGGGAGGATGACGAATGGGAAGTAGGATATCATAGATGATGATTATGATGATGAAAGTGGAGAAGGAATAAGATAATGGTGGTGGGATGCTGGAGGTTGAAGATAAATTTTTTGAAGATTAGCGCTGTTTTTTTTTTTTTTTTTTTTGGTTTTTGGGTCGGGGGAGACCAAAATGTTGGCATCCCACCTGAATATGTACGAGTATCTGATATTCCATCTGGTCTCATAGACCCCCTGAGCATCTTCCACTCATTTCTTCAAGACAATACTACAGGAGAGGGCTTGTCTATATTTTTCATTTAAATTTGGAAGCATACAGGCAGATCGTATATATTGATTGTCAATATTTGTACTTGTCATGTCACATTATTTACATTTTTGCTTGCACTATACCCTCCTTGGACTGATCATTGTTCTTAATGCTGGATTTGATGTTACTTTTAGCTGCTTGTGTCATACTGTGTTTCATGGAGTTTTGAACTAACATTGTTAACTTCTGGCAGACTCAAAATCTTTGTGCCTATGACGTTACTATCTCTATGTATACTGGCACCGGTTAATTTTACAAACAAGACACTATCACTGTCCAAAGCAACTTTCAGCAACATTGATAAGCTGTCAATTTCAAACTTACCACTTCACTCGCCAAGGTGTGGATTTCTCTTTAATGTTGTTTTCTGATATTATCGTATATAAATCATGTTGTCATACTTGATATTTTTGCATTTGTAAAGGGAAGACTGAAAGTGCTATCTGAATCTATGAAAACTGTTTGTGGTCTTTACTGACCTTCCATCAGATGTTTGTTACACTTTCTTCTTGCATTTTCAGTCAATTGTATCTGAACTACCTTGAATAGGCCCTAGAAGAATCCGTTTGAATGTATTTCTCTTTTCACAAGGCAAGATTTATTTAAATAAGCCAAAAGGGGGAAAGGAGTAAAAATGGAAGAGGAAAGTTAGAAGAAAAGCACATGGGAGTTTGAGCTAGTGGCCACAGCAGGTTACATGCACGGTTGCACCACTAAACAATGCTGGTTCAACTGGGTAGTGAATCATAAACTAGAAATCTAGAACTAGTGCATATTAGTCAAAGGAATGGATAAACGCGAGATCTGTTTCTACATCTACTTTAGTCTACACAAGATGATGAACTTTGTGCTTCAAAAGTCGTAGACAATTGAAGGCTATCTAGGCATTTTAGTGATTTAGTTAAACCATAATTTAACTTGGTGATCCAACTCATTGAACATGTTGCAGTGTTACCATACAGCTTGTGCCCTGCTTTCCTGTCCATTTTAACATGTGTCATTTCTATTTGTCAATAAGACGTGCTTATTACCCCTCATGATCCAGGAAAAATCATCTGCATGTTTGAATAAAATCTATACTCAATAAATGGTGTCCAGTGCTATTTTTTTTACCTTGCTAAAGATTTTGAATCCTCATAACTCAAAAGAAAGTTACCACAGTTTTCTTGTGTAATATGAGCTGCTGTTAGGGATAAAGTAAAATTTTCCATAATGAACCTGGCATCCATGGAAGCTCAGTTATGTAAAGCCTGTCTTCTTACTTGTTTTGAGAGTGTTTATGCAGTCAGAACCGCCCCCCAAACCAAGAAACAGAGGTTTAAGAGCTAGCTTCTGCTTGCGTCAGTTTATTACTTCTTGGATTGAAGTGCCTCTTATTGTGCTGTGCGTCCTTCTAGGTTATGGTATTTTGCTCTTCATATCCTTTGTAACCAGTCGCGGATCTTGATGAAGTTTTTTGGGAGGGCCAAAAATATAAATATACACATTAAGAAACGTAACTAGTTATCACTATATTACAAACTATTTTAAGTAAGAAATCAATGTGTGTGCATCTGTATATAATCAACACTTATGAACAAAAATATATAGCTCAACCAATACAAGATTTACATTGACTACAGAACAATTCATGCCAAAAAAATATTGTAAAAAATAGAAGTATGAGGGAAAAACATTGTACAACCTGTAAAATAATTCGTAAATACTCAAGATGCTTTCTCTTCTATAGTATTTAATAGGTGAAGTTACAGGAATCTCTACTCATATAATGATAGAGGCTATTGAGAGAGGGTTTTCTTGAAGACATGGCAGCAATTAACTTATATAACTAATCTATTCCAAAAAAGGAAAATGAATTAAGCAAATGTGTGCTTGCCTTATTTTATTATATAATTCATCTAGGCATTAGGAAATTTGAATAACGTCTATAGGTTGTATTGATATAATATATTTTGGCACTTTCCAGATTAATAAGATCAGTACGGATGAAATCTGGTTTGCACAACAAGCAATTTTGGGTCAAAGTCTGGGGGCTAGGCCCCTCCCGCCCCAACTGAGCTCCACTGTCGTTTGTAATGACCCAAGCCCAACAAGCTACTCCCACTGCCAAATATTTGCCTATAATGCCAAGAAAATTATGTATACTCCTTGAGATTTTGTCGAGTAATTTGTGGGGCCTACAATTTCTGATATTAATTTTTGGGACCTACTCCGACTGCCAAATATCCGCCAACAATTAAACTATTTAACAAACAAACCCTCCACCTTTATTATGGGCATAGTTACCAGGAAGCCTTCTGGAACGCTAAATCCGACATGTGGATCGCTACTTTTTGCACAAATTTAGTCTAACTTAGGCTGCAGATCACTTGTTCGTGGAATGCGGATCGCGGAGTTATGGAGTGTTTCCGGTAACTAAGATTATGGGCTATAATTCAGAAAACAGGAATTACAATTCATATGCTCATGTGTCTTCATTTATTTATTTTTACATTCCTTTTATAGGTCTTCTTCCCATGATACTTTGTTTCCTCCAGCATCTTTTGTCCCAATCATGATGTTGCTTCCTTTAATGCTGCAGGTTTTGGGCTCATATAGTCATGGAGTATGCTTTTACTTTTTGGGCTTGTCTTGTGCTGTATAAGGAATATGCAAGGGTCGCAGCAATGCGGTTGCAATTTATTGCAACAGAAAGACGACGCCCAGATCAATTCACTGTAAGATTATCATTTGCTGCATGAGTCACTCCATTTATGTAGCTTCAAAGCATAAGAGTACGGATTGTTGGCATATTACCTATCAACTTATTAGTAATTTAATTTATAGTTGATCACTAATATATTATTACTAGGTTCCCTCGGGTGTTAAGAAGATGGTGAACCGGTTGGTTTTTTAAAACAGTTCAGTTTGGAAAAAGCTCGGTTCAGCTGGAGAACAGCAACAAGGACCAGCTCCAAACTCCTTGATGTCTCCTTCATCTCCCTATAAATTTTCTTGGCCATTGGAGTTCCCATGATCTCTCAATTGGTCTGCATTTGTTCAGTTTAACTTCTTTCCTACAAAAATCCATAAAACAAGTAAAAACCCTAAATTAACAATTTTTAGGAGCTAAAATTAAAAGCTAAAGGTGTCCACATTGTATAGATTCAAGATTGAACATCTAGCCTGATTCATAGATTTTTTTTCCTCCTCCTTAAATTGAGTCGAGGTGATGTTTGTAGTTCCACGATATGATCAACTGCATGCATTCTATTTCTATACATTGATTGCGACTAAACATCTTTTCTGCTCTTGGTTGACATCTCAACTGCTGTATATTTCAGGTTCTTGTACGAAATGTTCCCCCGGATCCTGATGAATCAGTTAGCGAGCTTGTCGAGCACTTTTTCTTGGTCAATCATCCAGATCATTACCTTACTCATCAGGTCTGGCTTGGCTTCCTTGGTTCCATGACACCATATTGTTATTATCATCATTGTCAGCAAGTCTAATATTTTGTTGGTGTATCATGTTTGTAGAATGATGAGTAGATGCTTCTGAGTCCTGTAAATAGTTATTGAAAATTCTATTTAGTTTTTTGGGTATTATAGATGCGTCTATTTTGTCTATCTAGCAGCTTCATTGGCCCAAAATAGACACTTGAAGCTTTGGATTTATAGCCACTATCTGAGATTTAATTGGCTGTTTTTCCTTTAAGAAGCTATTCTTCACTAGCTACAATGGATCTTTATTTATGAGGAAGCAGTCATGCAATTTCAGGTTGTCTACAATGCAAATAAGCTGGCAAAGTTGGTCGATGAGAAGAAAAAGAAGCAAAATTGGCTTGATTACTACCAAATAAAATACTCTAGAAACCCAGAAAAGAGGCCCATGACTAAGGTAATTTTCATGCTACATGTTAGCCAATAAAAGTTCCTAAAGACTGACATGTTGTAATATCAGCACAGTGAAGAGCGGAATTGAGCTCAGGCTGACATATTATACAACTAACATTATTCTTTTCTTGATGTTGCAGACCGGATTTCTTGGTTTATGGGGAGAAAAGGTGGATGGTATAGATTATTATACTGCAGAAATTGAGAGACTGACTAAAGAAGTATGGACTACTTTTGCCTTTCTGATTGATTTCTTTCTGGTGTATGTTTTAGCCATTTGCTAAAAATGTATAGTCAGGAAGGAAGTATGCGATTGAACTGCTATTAGACAAAATTTTATAATGTATAGAGTTGTGCCTTTTATGGGAAATAAACCATGATAATTATCAAATAATCATGTTTTTTAAGAGAGATGCTGAAATAATCATATTTTTGAACTTTTTTGCTTATAGTTTTTGAGAGAACTGTGAAGAAATATCTTGGTATTTTCATCTTTCACAAGGAATGATTTGAATAGGAACTTAGGTCCACCAAGGGTTGTTTGATAGAGGGTCAAAATAAAGTGCTGAAATTTAGATTCAATGACACCAGGGTTAACTATTGAATGTGGAATAACATTAGTGTTATTGCATGTCCGCTGGTTCTTGTCCTCTGCATAAAATACAATTGAAGGCCACTATGGCCACCAAAGTTTGTTTTTGGTTGTTCTGCAGAGGAGGCTATCCAAACTTTTTGTGTTTGACAGGCAGTAGTTGGTGGTTGGTCTTTGTATTATAAGGATAGCCTGGAGTTGCTTATCTCCACCTGAATGATAACTATTCACTGAGTCACTGACCTAAGCTAGGATATTTTTCAATTGCCTATGCAGTTATTTGTCCCATAATGTTTCAATTCTTGATTTTTCCTAAACATTAAGAAATTATTTTTTTCTTTTTGGGTTCAAATCTTCCTTGCCAATTAACAACAATCAAATGATTGATGTTTGCTTTCAAAACAAATTGGATATTAACACCTTCAACTATCAAACAAATTTCCGCAAGTAAATAACTAAGGAAAGTTGGAGCAGAGCAAGCGAAATTAGGGAGAACAATCACATAATGATAGAGTTTTGTTCTTCCCTTCACTTGTACCCATATTTGGATATGGAACCTTGTTATGTTTCAGAAGAAGATTGTTTGCATTTAATAAAATTTGTAGTTGTATAGGCTTTGATGCCTTGTTGTGAAATTGTTTGCATTTTACAAAAAAAAAGATTGTTTGAGAAGAAGACAGCACCCCTCATGCTGCGTGGCCAAAAGTTCATTTTAGTTTAAATTTCAGGCTCAAGGATCTCGCATTGTGTGCCTAATAGGTTTTCTTTGTCATGCCAGATTGCTGAGGAACGTGAGAGGGTTGAGCAAGATCCAAAGTGTACCATGCCAGCTGCTTTTGTCTCTTTTAAGACTCGATGGGGTGCTGCTGTTTGTGCTCAGACTCAGCAAACCAGAAACCCTACTATTTGGTTGACTGAATGGGCTCCGGAGCCACGTGATGTATATTGGCCAAACTTGGCAATTCCATATGTTTATCTGAGCATCCGAAGGCTGATAATTTCTGTTGCATTTTTCTTTCTGACCTTCTTTTTCATGATCCCAATTGCCATCGTACAATCACTGGCAAGCATTGAGGGAATTCAGAAATATGCTCCATTTTTAAAGCCTGTTGTGGACATGTAAGTCTGCTTGATCTTTCAGGTTATTGATCATGAATTTTGTAATTTGGATTCCTGTACATCAACTATAAATAGTTTTTTATTTGTGAAGTTTCTTTTGTAAAAGGAAAGTAACACATTAGAATTACCAACTCCTTGGACATGCAATTTTATAGTGTTAGATTTTTCCATTCTGCATTGCCTTCTTTGATTTTTCTGCCTTTTGTTTATTCTTCATGTGAAAACCGTTCTCTCTGTCGTTTGCTGATTAAGCCAGTATTTACCATGCAGGAGCTTTATCAAGTCAGTCCTTGCAGGCTTTCTGCCTGGACTTGTTTTGAAGCTTTTCCTCATTTTCTTGCCATCAATATTAATGATGATGTCCAAATTTGAAGGTTTTGAATCGTTATCATCTCTAGAAAGGAGAGCAGCTGGAAAATATTATATTTTCAATTTTGTCAACGTTTTCCTTGGAAGTGTAATTACTGGATCTGCATTTGAACAGCTAAATACATTCCTTCATCAACCAGCAGACAAGTATGTTTTTCTGAGAAGCCCTCCCTCCCCTGCTGCCCCCCCGTTTTTATGGATGCAGTTGCTTTTGCTATATGTTGTGACTCAGCATGCTGTGCATTCTATATGGAGTTAAAATATTTTTCATGGCAACCTTTTTGGTTTCTTGTTCTCCCTTCACCCAAGTTTGTCAGAACTGAACTGAACTGGACTGGAATTGTGGTCCAACATTATAAATGTTCTATTTTTCTTTGTTTGTTAAGGATAATGAACTCTAATCTTTATTTATTTGAGTGAGTAAATTTTCTTTAGGGCAGAATTTTCAAAGGTCTATGGGCAAAACAAATTGATAAATTAGTGAAGTGTAATTATATATTTGTTTTAAATTTGCAATAGAAACTTTATAACAAGTATATATTATAATTTACGTTTGCGTTTTCTATACCATAAAACCAATAAGAGTGGTGTGCAACCACTAACTGTTGAATTATTACTGAGTCATTATTGTTTGAGCACTGTGTTGGGATGTCCATTTTATAGTAGATCAATGTTTATGGGGTTCTTTTTTAAGCTACTGTTCCATTTATTAGAAGTTGTAAGCATTACAACTATAAAATAGTTATAAAGTTAGTTATAAAAAGCTGTAAGGAGATGTAAGGCTGTAAGCTAAATGGAACAGAGCTTGAGTATCTAGCAAAATGCTTCATTTATTCCCTTTGTACTTGGTATCTGATGTGTTTGATTCTCCCTTTGTACCCTGCTGACAAAATATCTATTTTCGCAGTCCAAAAACTTAGGGGAGTTGGGTTGTGTTCAACTGTAAAGACCTATATTTCGAACCTAAGAATGTTATGAATTGACATATTTCCATTTTTCAATGTCACAAGATATTTATGAGCTTCCCTGTTAACTGTTCATGTACTACGTTTTGCTCAGAGGGCTTTCCTCAGGAAACATGCCTCTCAAGAGTAATATTGGTACTTTTAATCTTTTAACACACCCACTTATTTGTGTGATACCAACCACTTATTTGTCTCCAATCCCCCCCAAAAAAAAAATGAAAAATGAAAAAAAACAAGTTGTTCATTTTGCCTGTATCTGATGTGATTATCATTTGACAGGATCTTGGAGACCATTGGTGTAGCAATTCCAATAAAGGCGACTTTCTTCATAACTTACATTATGGTTGATGGTTGGGCTGGTGTTGCTGGTGAGATCTTGAGGTTGAAACCTTTGATTATCTACCACTTGAAGAACTTCTTTCTGGTAAAGACTGAGAAGGATAGGGAGGAGGCTATGGATGCCGGAAGCATTGGGTTCAACACTGGGGAACCTCAGATACAATTGTATATATTGTTGGGCCTTGTTTATGCTGTGGTGACTCCAATTGTACTTCCGTTCATTTTGGTGTTCTTCGCTTTCTCTTATGTCGTGTACCGGCATCAGGTAAATCATTGTAACTTGTCTTCTGAATAATGTCTTTATGAAATTCGACTTGGAAAAAGCCAAGTGTGCTATTTTGGTACATTACAATGAAGACTACTTTTGGTATTGTGATTGAAATATCTGATTTGGAATATGAGAATATGGTGCGCTTTTTATAGGCACATTTTGCAGGAGTCAATGAAGCATTTGGCCTCCTTTCTTTGGACTGAAGAAAGCATCCCTAGGATGGCTGAACTTTCTATTGCTGCTTAAACACAATCTGAGAATGGGACATTGTATGCTTAGTTTCTAGGTCTTCTTTAGAGAGAGTCTTTTAAGAAGTTCTGGATGTTAGCATGTTGTGAATTTTTATGCACTGTGAACTCATCATATGCTGAAGTGTATTAGCCATTTTGGATTCATTGTTTTATGGATTGGAAAAACAATCTCTGTGATTCAGCAGTTGGGGCATGCCCCTACAATCCTCCCCCAAAAAAAAAAAAAAAAGGAAAGAGCCTGCCATATGGGGGGGTTTGTTCTGAGTAGTGGTTTGGGTAGTTTGGAAATTTGGAAATTGTTTGTGGGAAGTTATTGAAGGGTGGTTTCCATGATGCAGATTATAAACGTTTACAACCAGGAGTATGAAAGTGCAGCTGCTTTCTGGCCTGCTGTCCATGGACGCATTATTACAGCAATGGTTTTCTCTCAGTTGCTTTTAATGGGATTGCTGAGCACTAAGCGAGCTGCTTCGTCAACACCATTTCTTATAGCTCTTCCAATTCTCACCATATGGTTTCATAGGTTCTGCAAGGGTCGCTTTGAGCCGGCATTCAAGACATACCCTCTGCAGGTTTGTCAGAAAATGATTACTAAATTACAAGTGATGCTAGTTTTCTGTAAGGCCTATGACTTCTTTTAATACCTTTTTCATCTGCATTGATGCTCTTTCTGGGTTGAAAGCCTCTTTTATGCCAACATGACATATTTATGCTACATGTTTGTCAAAGGTAATGTTGCTGTCTAGATCTAAATTCCCCACTCTGGAAAGATCCATGTTGATTATTGCTGTTGATTTTGCTTAGGAGGGGTAAAATTTTAGCATGTAGCATAAATATGCTCGTACTTATGTAAATTACACTTTGACTACTGGTATTATTCAACCCACACTTCGTCTGACATGTATTGTAGGTTGAAACCCTATTGGAAGGAAGGGGCATTGGAATGGGGGAGGTTTTCCCCATTATTCCCTTCTTTTCTCTCTATCCCTCCACCGTTAACATGACCTCACAAGTCATAAGGCTGTGACAGATGCTTTGTGTGTGTGTGTGTTTTTTTTCTTTGTTTTGGGGGAGGGGGGTAAGGGGTTCGCTTATGAATGTTTGGGGGAGTCTAAGTTGGGTTGCATTTCGGTCCCTTGGTCCCCCATCTCTTCTCCCAATCTCTCCACCCATTCATGTCACCCCATCAATAAAATAATGAGTCCCATGGATGCATTATGTTGCCTTCTTGGAAAAGAAAATTTCCTACGCATGTTTGGGCATCTGGTTTCAATCATATATGCCCATTTTTCATCTTCATTGTGTACTCACTTCTGCATATAAAATTGTCCGGGATTCTGTTCCTAGGAGTTACAAGTAGCATCAGGTGGAAGCATTCTGCATAACAGACCTGCTCTCCTACATCCCCTACCCTAAAAAGAGAACTAGAAAACTCTCCACAAAACAGAAGGTCCATAAATTACTGACTCCATTTCCCTCCTAAAATTCAGGGATATACTAATTTATTTATTTATTTTAAATAGAAGAGAATCTACTTCAATTTTAATGAAACAGTTGGTTGAATTAATTATCACTGTGCTGTGTGAAGTGTATAATTCATGACAAAGTAGTTCTCCTCATCAGTAGTATTTGCATCCTTTTGGAAATTTTAGTTGGTGTGGATTTCGGGTCAATTTGTTTCAAACATTCTCGAAATTTAATTTAATTTGAATTTTCAGGAAGCAATGATGAAAGATACATTGGAACGAGCAAGGGATCCAAACTTCAACCTGAAAGGGTACCTTCAGAACGCCTATGTCCACCCAGTGTTCAAAGGGGATGATGAAGATGAAGATGAGATTATTGAAAACAAGTTGGACATGGAAACCGAGCTAGTTCCCACTAAACGCCAGTCCAGGAGGAACACTCCTGCTCCAAGCAAAAGGAGCAATGAATCTTCACCACATTTCGATCATCTATGAGTATGAATAATTTCTGTACATTTGAAAGTACATAACTGGGAATCAAGTTTGTTCCCACGACGAAGAGTGGTGGGCTGGAGGAGGGTGAAAGGTTGAGACAGATTAGCTTAAAATTCTGGTGTACTTTGTAGAGAGGACTAGATATTCAGTGCAGCAGCCTCTTTAGTCTGATAGTGATTTCGGCTTTGTTAGACAACTATGGCTTCCTTTCTTTTCTTTTTGTTTCCCCTCTCTCATTCTCTGTCTGTTCTGTGAAGTTGTAAATTTTACAGAATCATGGCATGGGACGAATAAGGAAGCTCGCTGATATATATAAGCATGTGTTTCTCTGCACTGTAAATGAGAACAAAATTGGAATCTGACAAGAAATTACTGAGGAAAGCATAATGATAAAACTACGATGACCAAAACATAAAACTGCCATGAGGGGGCACCACTTGGAATTTGAATCAACACATGACTGGTTTTTTTTTTTTGGGGGGGGAACTTTGTTTCTATTCTTGAAGTTAGATGATAGATGTTGGTAGTTAAAAAGTATGGATAACAAAGCACAGTTATAAATATTACACCATACCAGAAAAAATATGATAAGTTTCATTGTCGAGATTCGGTACCATTAAGATACTGACCAATATCGATTTGAACTACTCAAAAACTGATGGTACCAATATGCACAGGACATACCAATCTATTCCCACAAGATATAGTTTAGTTCCAAAAATACAATGCAATATAACTCATTCCAATGATAAAATGGTACGATGGTCAGTATTTATAACTTTCTTCCAGATGTCTCATGAGCTTCGCTTTCTTCAAGTTTTTTTTTTTGTTTCTATCAAAACCTTTCCTCTTTGCTTTCTTTGGGGGAGGGTATTTCCAGCCTCAATTCTCAACTTTAGGATATAGCATTGCAAGTTATAACTAATCTTGTAAACAATATACTATTTCAAATTTAAGAGGGTTTTCATAATTAAAATTGTGAGACTTATATAATCTGACTTTAATTACATAAGCTATTTGTAACAATAATACAAATACACAAGTTTCAAACGAGGGTTTGAACTCAATGAGAACTAATGAGGGCTTAGATTTAAATGGTATCTATCCATGCTTTTATAATGGAGACTCTCTCTATATAGTGGAGACTTTAGTTTAGTATTAATCACAAACTATACAATCTTATAATTATAATTTTTTTAGTCAAAAAAACTATAATTTTCAAAGATAGTAAATTTGATGGTTCAAGATTATTTTATATAAGAGTGAAGGGGTAAAAATTATTACAAATATTATATATCTTCATGAAATTATTACAATTTTATGACGACTTACAAAGAATCGATTAAAATAGCATGGGAGCAACTGACGCCTCAGCTGGAAGGAATTGGGTGTAGGAGGAAGGAGAAGATACTCAGTGGAGGTTGTTGAAGGAATTGGGTGAGTGGTGTATGAAGGAGGAGATGATGTGGGCTCAGCGAGCTAAAAAAATTTTCTCAAATATGGGTATTTGAACTCGAGGTGGTTTCACGCTCGTGCAAGTATGAGGTGAAAGACTAACATTATTATTATTTTTATTTTTTTTTTGTAAATGGGTAAATACAATAAATTTTAGGTAGCCCTTCTCTCAAGGGTTCTACCCAAATTGTCCTCCATAAGAATAGAGAGGAAGGAGGAAGAAGAAGGAAAAGAATCCCAATGCATAGAATGGGAGATAGAAAGACCTAGTCTTGCTAACCAATCCGCAGATCCTATTACCTTCTCGAAAGTGATGTTTGATAATTACATTGCAACAGCTTCCTAAGATACATGTGAGTATCCCGGATAAGAGTTCGAATCTCTCTTGGAGGTTGACATTCTTGACATAAAGCCTTAATAACCATCCGATTATCTCCTTCGATAACAATGGACCGAAAACCCGCTTGAATGGCCGCTCGTACTCCGTTCCTCGGTCGCAGTGGCTTCAGCGATGAGTATTGAGGCCGTCCCCGGTTTGATGCTCCCGCTTGGATAAATCTTCCGTCCCAACTTCTAATGACAAATCCTGCCATTGCAGATCGTAATAGATTTTGATCCATCAAAGTTGATTTTGATGAACCCCCGGCGGTTTCTCCCATCCGATGTGTTGAATTGAGGTGGAAGGAGTAGTTGATGAATGATGTAAAGGCACTCGGATAATACATTCCATCAAATTTTCCTCTTGCCCGCCATTCTCGCCCATGCTCTTTTAGCTTTGATTATTGTCGAAGCAAAATTATACCTTCCATTATTAAATACAATATCATTTCTGTTTTCCATATGCTCCATATTAAATACACCACCCTAACTACTTGAGTTGGTTTGTTGATAGTCCTAAATTTATGAAAAATATCGAGTATCGACGACTCGTGTAGTTGCCGATGTTAATGTCAAGCCACTTATGGAGATAAGCTTTTTCCCAAGTGTCTTTAACAATTGGGCATCTAACAAAGAGATGATCAATCGATTCCTCACTATGATGGCATATCGGACATTGGTTATCCACACTAATCCCTCTCTTTAAAAGTGTGTCGCGTGTAGCTATGGAATTGTGATGGAGTTGCCACAAGAAAAACTTAATTTTAGGCAAAACATCCAGCTTCCATATCCAACCAACTTCCCAAACATGATTTCGACCCCCTAAATTATGTGCATTCCAAGTTGCGGATTTTGTCGTGAATTTTCCTGAACTCGATAGTCCCCAAGCACACTCTATCGTCCATATCATGATATGGAATGGGGATACTTTTGATTTCCCTACAAATGTCCATTGGAAGAAACGTAGACGTAAATTGAATGTTCCATTCTTTTTCCGGCGTGATACATATATTAACATTAGCATCAAGTGCTCGGGATATCATTCCTAGTATTATCATAGTATTGGAGCAAAGATGCTTGTCCACACCAATTATCATGCCAAAATTTCGTAGCCTTTCCATTACCAATTTCACATTTTAGCCCTCTTTTGAAGAGATTCCTCTCTTTCGAAGACACTTCCATGCCCAAGAGTCCATAGGTTTAGGTTTTCTCTGGAAAAATCATCATCTAAAGGGTATTTAGAGCGCATGATCCGGACCCAAAAATTGTTCTGGTTCATGCGGATATTTCCATATTAGTTTGCAGAGAAATGCTTGATTAATCGCTTCGTTTTCCTGAGACCTAGACCCCCATATTTTTTGGCATGCATATTTTGTCCCAAGAAACAAGAGCGAGACCCTTAATATCATTTGCTTTGCTCCGTAAAAAGTCTTTTTAATTTTATCCAACGAATCGAAGTGCTTTTGGCAATTTAAAACATTGCATCGTATGTGCGAGAAGAGATTCCAAATTTGATTGAATTAGAGCCACCCTTCCTGCTTTTGAAAGTGAATTAGCTTTCCAATTCTCGTAGTTTGTTATCTCGCTTTGATCAAGATATCGGCAAAGGTAGTATCTGTTTGTCCCGCCCTTAAACACCGGGCATCCTAGATACTTTTCGAATGAATCTCTATGCGAAATGTTGAAAATGGAGGAAACCGAGTTTCTATCAGTAGAAGTCGCATTCTTTGAGAACAAAATCGCTGATTTATGGAAATTAACTAGTTGTCCCGAGACTTTGGAGAATTCATTCAAGCAAATTGCTAAGTTTAAAACACGTCTCATTATTGGACTTGTAGAAAAGCAAGCTATCGTCGACAAATAGTAGACACGGTATTTTTTGCGCTCTAGGCGCAATCTTAATTCCAATACCAGATTTTGGCTGCATCGCTTCAAATTGTAGTCTAGCAGACAAGCACATCCATACAAATAATAAAGAGATACGGAGATAATGGATCTCCTCGTCTAAGACCTCTAGATGGCCTAAAAAACCACATGACTCATCATTAATAAGTAGGGAATAAGTAACAGTGAGAAATACATTATCTAATCCAACTAATCCATTTATCATGCCAACTTCCTTTAGACAGGTAAAAATAAAATCCCACTCAAGTCTATCGTATGCCTTTTCCATGTCTAATTTAAGGCCGATGTATGCTTGTTTTCCTTTCATATTACCAAACTTATTGATTATTTCATGTGCCAAAAGAATATTATCATGAATATCTCTATCCGGTACAAAGACGCTCCGATAAGGGCTAATAATTCTTGTCGAATTGGTCGAAGTCTCGTTAACAATAATTTTGGAGACAATTTTATACTAACTATTGCACAAGCTTATTGGCCTGAAATGTGGCGTTGTCGAAGGATTAGTTACTTTTGGTATGAGAGCAATAAAGGTGTGATTTATTTCTCCGAGTAATTTACCATGTGTAAAAAAATCCATAACACTAAGAATGACCTCGTTGCCAACCGCGTTCCAATGTTGCTGGAAAAACTTGCTCCAAAGCCATCCGGCCACGGGGCTTTTGTCGGATTCATTTGAAAGACTGCAGCTTTAATTTCATCCGGAGTAACTCGGAGCTAGAAGATGAGCATTGTCGACTTCTAAGATAAGTGGTCTTAAATTGAGATTGAATTGGCATGCATTTTGTCGTTGCGTGCTAAATCTAGTAATAACATCGGCTAGGAATTTTTGTTTGATAATGCTTCGTCATTAATCCACACTCCCGAATCATCCTTGATTTGAGAAATATTCGTTCTTTGCTTCCTAAACGCACAACATCTATGAAAGAATTTAGAGTTACGGTCACCTTTGGTTAGCCATTCCTTCTTATAGAATTTCCCCAATAGTTTTGGTTAAACAGGAAAAGCCTCTCTCTTTGCTTAATAAGTCTTGAATGCCAATGTAGTAGTCTAAAGCTACACGGGTTAGCAATCAATCTATCTTCAACTTTCCGTAATTGTGCGAAATTTTTCTCAATCTGTTGAAGGTAATTATTGCAAGAGTTCTTAGCCCATCCTTTGAGCTTAATTTTAATGCTCTTTAATTTATTGATAAGTTTATACATATTAGTACCCCCGGGAGTAGTGTTCCATTGGTCCTTAATAATCTTGTTAACCGCATCAAAGCTAGACCAGTTATTATGAAATCTAAAATTCCTCCTCTTATTCCAAAGGGTATCGAGTTCCGTATTAAGATAAATATAACAATGGTCGGAGGAGGAAAATGGTCCATGTGAGATAGAGCAATTAGGGTAAACGTCCAACCAGTCTCTTCTAGCAATTGCTCTATCGAGTCTCTCGTAGATAAGTTGACCTTTAAGGAATTTTTTCCAAGTAAAAATCCCGCCTACCGAAGGGATGGATTCTCCCTAAATAGATCAAACAAAGTTTCTTATTCTTTGGAAGTTAATCGGTGAAGGTTTTTGACCTCCTATTTTTTCATTAAAGCTTTCAATTTCATTAAAGTTCCCTAGAATACACCATGGTAAGTTAATAAGGCTATTAAGATCAGTAAGTGGCTCCAGAAGGCATTCTTATCAATAGCCTCGTGCTGGACCATAAACTCCTGAAATGATGCACTCCTTTTGAAATTTTTTGTCCAATACATGAAGATGAATAAATCGCCGATCCTTGACCAAGTACATTTACCGTTACATTATAAGCATTCCATAAAACCCACATACCTCCACAATGATTAACTGGCAAGATGAAATCAAAATGATCAAAACCTAGGCTAGAAATTATTTTCTCGAGTACTCACCAAGTTGGTCATGGGTTCGATCACAAATAGGATATCCGGCCTAACTTTCTTGTTCAATAAAATAATTTCCTGTTTGACTTGATTTTTTGGCTCCTTATACATTCCAAGCAATTATTTTCATATTCTCAACTTAAAATTCCCAATATTGAACCATATTGAGATAATAAGCAAAACCACTCGGAAGAACAAGTAAAAATTACTAATTGTGGTTTTTGTAACTTCCTCGTCTACAAACGTTCCAATTCACAAAAGCTTTAGTAACAAATAACAAACTGCAGAGCGAAGGAACGCACTTTTCAGGGTGGTCAATACAGGAGCCTTGGGACATTCGAGCCGATCCGAAGGTCCTTTCGCCCAAAAATACATTGCAAAAAATAGAATCCGGACACAATAATCGTAATCGTTCATCGAGACACCATGGAAAATTGCTCCATTGAATTCTCGGTTGCACACAGTCCTTGCCGAACCTTATTCCACAAAAACAATTCACATGAGTATCTCAAACAGATGATATAATGCCAAAAATATCACATATGTATCTCAAAGAATAGCCATCCAAATTTTACATCCCCATTCAAACCAACATTAATTGTTTCCTTAATAGAAAAATTCAATAGGGAGATAGTCTCGTAAATTCTAAGGTACTCATCATCGACTATGAACTCACTTGGCGAACAATACCTTACTCGGTCGCTCGACCCGTAATGGGGTAGCCTTAAGGTATTTACCACCAAAGTGAGTAAGTGTACCAAAAATCCCATCATGAAGAGTCAAGAAGAATGAATCGGGCCTTACCCGCCGAGTGCCTCAAATTATCAAAACTTACCCATTTCAAATCATGACTATTTCTATACAAAGACATCTCTAAGGTTGTAAGAGCCAAAGCAATCGAATCCATATCCTATGTCTCAAAAGCTGAAAATTGAGCAAATAGCCTCAAAAATCTCCACAACGTCTTCGGCCTTACTCGCTAGATCTAATAAACCCAATTCCCAACAAGTAAATGAGATCAGCCAACACGAAGTTAAATAAAGCATTAAACAACAAGCAGTAGAACACGGATTCTACACCCACGAGTTGTCCCCAAAGTGTTAGATCTCCTCCTCTAAGCCATAACTTCAAGCTTAGGGGATTCATTCTCGCCACTACATTGATCTATTTCATTAAGTTCAAAAATATTCCGGAGAGAACAATGATAGTAATGAGAGGGCGGAAGGGGGAACAAGTAGAGAATAAGAATCATACCAATATCACCATGAGGAAATGGTCTACGGACATTGAATGGTATCGAGAAGATGAGAGTGAAAACAAACTTTGCCCAGCTTAAAAGTCAATAAAAAAAATAGTACTCGATAAACTAATATTTCCACCAATAAACCCGTAAATAAGTGAACCTAGGGAGAAGGGACAAAATCAAAAAGACCAATGTCGCAAGCAAAAGATCCGGTCCGGACAAGGAATTTAGAGCCCATAAACACCAGGAGAAGAAATCATAAAAACCCAACACGAGACTTTTATAAACTTAAGCATAATTGTAATAAAAGCTCATCAAACAATCGAGTGAAAAGCGAAAAAAGATGAAGAGAGAAGGGGAAGAGAAACATACCTAATATGAAGCCAAATGAACAAAAGCAATGAGGAAAAACCCTCACTCGGATGAGTAAACAAACTATACTCACTTGTGGTAAGCCAATAGTCGTGAAGCAAGGGATGAAAGAGACGAAAGCAGATGAACTTGGCCGCTGTGAAGCCATGTGGGCCGAAGATTGGGAGCAGTAACTAGACATCGGGGCCATCAACACCAATCTTATCCAAAAATTGGATCGTATCATCAAGAGAAAGCTCGAAGGTCGAAATTGACAATCAAGCTCTGAAAGGCTCTCTAAACGAATAGCATCAAAGGTGAAGTAAAAGGGCGATTTAACTCCAACATCGCCATAGCTTATTGAATTAATCGAAAAATATCTCGGAATCCCGGAACCGAACGCAACCGCAAAATCGTAAATCCACCAACAAATAGCAACATAATTCGGAGAAGTAATAACGGAGTTCGGATCTAATTTAAGAGAAAATCCAGGATAAGCAGAGCAAAGAGAAGATGGAAGAAGGATCGAGAAGCAAGGTAAAAGGCTAGGTTCATGGTGACGGGTGCGGCGGAGAGGAAGAAGATGAAGAGGGTCTAGAGGTTTCTTCACTTTAGGTTTCCAATTCATCATAGCATATCTCTCTAGATTTCCTTCTCTCTCAGAGGGTCAAACCTATGTGAAGGGTTGATTAGACTAACATTATTATGAGGTCGGAACGGGTTGACGATTCATGGCGGTAGACCATGATGACATTGTGCAAACCACTACCGAGTCATTTGCATTCCTCTCGGGCCGTAGATATGGAGGCGACATTGGCTCACGTTCCTATGAGAGTTACTCCGGAGACGAATGCATCACTTAGTAAGTCATATAGTGAGGTGGAAATTCATGAGGCACTAAATAAGATGCATCCTAATAAAGCCCCCGGGCTAGATGGGTTGAACCCGCTCTTTTCCAACAATACCGGGAGGTGGTGGGACCTTATGTTACAAGAGGGGTTGCGAACATTCCGTGTAACGCCCCAATATAGTCACTATATAAAACACACTTATTGACTAACCATAATATAACAAAGTAGTAAGAAGCTATGTCGTATTTGGGCGTTATCGCCGTCCCTCCTCGAGAGACTAGGCTAAATTTACAACAAGACGTATGATGATCCTTTCAATTTCCCCCAAACACTTACAATAAAAGTCTCGTACATCAAACCCAATATAAATATACATAATTTAAACCACCAAACATGAGTTCGTTCTTCCTAAGATACATTATGACCTTTAACAAATCACCATCTACGTAAATAACTCTGCGAGCAATTAAATCCACCTGGACGTCTTAACCCAAAAAACGCAATTGCCAAAAGCCAATCATGAAACGCTTCCCGATTAACCAAAGCCCGATCACTTATCCGAGTCAACACCTCCCGATTCCTTTGCTCCTGTCACTTCTTGCCCAACATTAACAATGTTTTCTTCCCCTAAAAACATTTAAGAAAACATAAAAACAAGAATGAGCCATAGGCCCAAGACGCTACCCTTGTACTCGTAAAAATATATTATAAAAGTCGGTGGGCGCCCGCAGATAATTGAAATCGGTTTCAAAAGCTATTTATGTGTAAAATCGAAGTAAACCGAAGTAGGGTCACTATGCGTTATCTCCGAAATAGTTAGGACCCAATTCGTACATATGCATGCCATGGCGATTCTGTGAGATAATCGTTTATGTAATCAGTAATCGTATAGACAATTCATTCATTTATTTATCCCGATCGATCGTGGAGGGCCCTCGTGAACTGTAATCGTGTTCGTAAACCGTAATCGTGAACCGTAATCGTAAACCGTGAACTGTGATCTGTGAAGTGGGTCCAAATTATTTGTATTATTAAAATAGTAAACTCAATAATAAAGATGAACACTTTGGAAAAGGTACAAGCAATAACGTACCTTTTAATGTATTTTCACTCCTTACACAAGCTTCCCGATTACCACGTTTGTGACCTGTTTGTGTTTAGAGTAAGGCTTTTATAAGTTATATTTGCTTAATGAATTGTTAATATTACTTATATAATTTGTATTCTTTGAACTTTTGTTATATAAGTTAACCTGTTTTCCTTGTCACTCTTAAAGACTTTCACGTCTGTTTATCTCCTTAGTTATTCATTAAAGAATCCCCTCAACAACCTAATACTTTCCGATAAGTTCTATGACCAAATAATCAAGCGAATCTCCTATTTTCCTTTGAAACCATTCTTGTAATAAAGCTCAAGTTTGGTCTTTTGTTTCTATCATCACTAGTCCGTGTTTAATGTAGCCTAACCTTACTTGTACCACTCGTTTCATCTAATCTAGTATGCCCAAATGTTCTCTTATCTCGTAACCCAAATATACCTCCTACTCAAGGTGTCGGTTTGGTTTTTCCACTTTTCTAAAACTTTTGGCGTAGTTTCGTTTGAAACATGACTTAACAATTAGGCTAAAAGCCTTAAAACCTGCATAAAATTCACAATAAAACTCAACGAGCCACACGCTCGGAGTATACAACTCAACGGTCACACACCGGAGTATATTTACAACCACAAAACTCAGTTTCAACTCAATCAACCTTCACATAACAAAGTAATTCAATCATGCTCAATACAACATCACGTAAATATATTCACAAGCGTGAGCATGCTCATATGAACTTTCAGGTTCCATATCAAGGTTCAGATAGCTCTAAATTCAACTTCAATTGCTCCTAATGTCCTCCCAATTCCACTAAAATCAATTCAAAACTCAATCTTGTCTAATTACTCCAAGTACAACATAAATTTGTGATACAATTTAAGTAGAAATTCAGGATTAGAGAAATACCTTAAAGGGGGTTTAGAGGTGGAATTTGGTGTTGGAAATCCGGTGGTGGATATTGGGTGGCTCGGGTACAGCGTGAGGCACCGGTCGACGGCGTCAGGCAGCGACGACGGCCAAGGAACAGCGGCGGTAGCCGGTTCGAGCGGCGGCAGTAGCAGCGCCGGCTTCGCCCCTGTTCGCGCGGATAGAGCCCAAAGGAGGGCGAGAGGTTGTTGGCGGCAGCAAGGGTGACAGCTAGGGTGCCGGAGGTGGTTGCCGGTGGCCGCAGGTCCGGCCGATGCCCGGCCGGCGACGCAGCAGCTAGCGAGCTGGGCACAACAGCCCCGCTGGGCACGTAACCGAGCGGGAAAAAGGGAGGAAAAAGGCTACTCACGGCAACAAGGTGGCGGCCAAGGGGCGTCGATGGTGGCGGATTGCTGGCGGCAGCGAGCCCAGCCAAGGCTGGCCGGATGCAGCAGAAGGGAAAGGCAGAGAGGGAGATTGAAGGGAGGGAGGAGAGAGAGTGATTTGAAGAGTTGGTTTTCTTCGTGAAAACCATCATCGCTTCCCAGCTCTCCCTAATTTATTTTGGGCCAAGTGATTTCTAGAAAGTCCTTCCTCCTTCCTCTCTCTTTTTTTTTATTTTTTTTTATTTTAATATTTGCACAACTCACTACTCTTAAACAATTTTAAGATAATAAAATACAAACTCAGCGTAATTGATTACGATTAAGATTCTGGGCGTTACATTCCGAATGGCCAAGCTGAATCATGCGAATGTGGTTCTACTCCCGAAGGTAACCCATCATGCAAACCTTGGCAATTTCGAGAGAGAGAGAGAGAGAGATTGAGTATCTCGGTAACGGATCCGGTCCGGTCCAACTTTCACCGCCCGATCCCGAGCCCGGTTCTAATCGGTCATATATATATATATATATATATAGAGAGAGAGAGAGAGAGAGAGAGAGAGAGAGACAGATGCATGCATGTAAATTGGGTACTGGGTAACGGGTCCGGATTCGGTTCAACTTTCACTACCCGGTCCCGAACCCAGCTTCTAATCGGTCCTAAAATTGGACCCGGTCCCTGCACTCCAGCTCGGGTCCGAACCCGCTGGGCCTAACCCGGGTTCGGGTATGGGACTCGAGTACCCGATTTTTTGCTCACCCCTAACTCGCTGGAGGAATTAGATATCTACTCTTTGTTCTTGTGCGGGCTTGCAGTATAAATTTGGTTGGGTAGCGAGTTTGAGGACAAGTTGTGGAAGGGAAATTTTCAATTAACTATGGATGTCTTGGTTAAAGCTTCAAAGACTTTGCCACCGACGCGTCTCGGAGAATTCTTAGGTGTTATAGAAAATGTTGAAACTCCCGGAACCAGCTCATCTTTGGGAGAAAGGAGGGGTTTAGAGCAAGGTTGACGAACCATGCGGATGACTTTTGTGAGGAGTTTTTGGGTGATGAGGGATAGAGCTATGCTAGGGGTGGTGGAGCCTCGATTGGATTTGTGGAAACCGATAGAAGCGAGAGTCTTCAAGATCAATTTTAATGCTATCAAGGTGGGTTATGGGGAAAGGGGTAGAGATGTGTGATTCGTGATTATCTTGGGGATACAATCATGGTTGGAGTAGAAAAATTCGGGCCGACTTCCAAGGAGTAGAACTACAGGAAGAAAGAGCTTGTATTTTTGTGTTGAAGAATACGGTTGCAAGAGGTATCCAAAGGGTGGTGGTGGAAGGTGATTCCCAAACACCGATCAAGAAAATTATGGAGTGTTCTACCTATTACTTTATTTGGTTTTTTCATTGCTGATATTGTGACTCTTAGTTTGTTCTTTTGAATTTATTTTGAGGAATTTTGTGAGAAATAGATGTAATTCGATTGTTCATGCAATAGCTTACTTCCATCTTATCGATTTCTATGAAAGCATATGGATGGAGGGGTGTCGGATCTTATCCACGATCCGACGGTGAAGGATATGTGTAATTTTATGAATAATTAGTTAATATAATGCCTCGTTCTCGTTAGCGATAAAAAAAATTACAATTTTGGTTTTCTTTTTTTCTTTGGTGTAACATTAAGCTATGCTAATTGAATTGCCTACTCGTCTATAGTGTTAAAAGTAATTTCGATTAGATTATAAGTTTTTGTTTTCTTTCTAGTAAAATTTATCTTTCACTATAAGGTCAAAATAAATTTCGATTTAAATTTGATTAATTTAATAAAAGAGTTAAAATTAAGTGGGTGGTCAAATTATCTTATATTATAATTGATTTTTTTAATCTTTTCTTACACCGCATTAAATCCTACAAAATAAGCCACCACATTTATTAACTCCCTTCTTGCAAATTTTTAAATTTTAACATTTAATTTCACCAAATTTAAAAAGAAAGAGTAAGTATAAGTATAAGTATAAGAGTATATATATATATATATATATATATATATATATATATATATATATATATATATATATATATATATATATATATATAATTTTAACATTTAATTTCACCAAATTTAAAAAGAAAGAGTAAGTATAAGTATAAGTGTAAGAGTATATATATATATATATATATATATATATATATATATATATATATATATATATATAACAAATTAATAAAATCTATAATCAGTTGCTTCTTTGATATCAATAGATATCCTCCTAGAATCATTGAGGAAAAGTTGTGCAGAAGGTCTCTCACCTCTAACTAGGGTTTGGGAAGAGAGGAAGCTCATTCATAGTGTTAAGATTGCTAATTTGGCTCCACTTGTTATCCATCTATTCTTTGTCGATGATAACCTAATTTTTGTCGTGGCTACTATCGATGAAGCACTCGCAAGTTATAGATATCCTAAAACTTTATGAGCGAGGCTTATGGACAAGTGATTAATATGTATAATTCTGAAGTCTTCTATGGCCGAGATTTGTCCGATCAAATTAAAAATTTTCTCAAGGGGAGTTTGGGTTTTTAAGGTTGCGGAGACTCATGATCGATACTTTGGGCTCCCAATGTACATAGGGAGGTCCAACAAATCAGCTTGTCCAATCTATCTAAGATCGTGTTTGGAAGAAGCTAAAAGGGTGGAAGGAGAAGTTTTCATCTCGCGCTGGAAACGAGGTATTGCTTAAAGTTGTTGTGTAAGCAATTCTAATCTACGCAATTTAGTGTTTTAAGGTTCCAAGCTCAATTTGTGAAAAGTTGGAGGGTTATTACTATAGTTTCTAGTGGGGAAAAAATAAAGAGAGAGGTGGTATCCAATGGGTGAGATGGGGTAAGATGTGTGAGTCTAAAAGAGATAATGGGATAGGCTTTCATAGATTTCGGTGTTTTAACAAATCATTCCTTGCTAAACAGGTGTGGAGACTTATTCAAACCACTCGAATCCCTAGTTGGGCGCGTTTTAAAGGTACACTATTTTCGTAGGACAGACTTACTGGGTGCATAGTTAGGCTTCCAGCCTAGCTACACATGGAAAAGTATCCAAGGGGCAAGAAGTCTACTGGAGAGATAAGTGGTATGAAGAATTGGGGATGGCTGAAAAGTTCATATTTGGCATGACAAGTGGCTCCCAAACTGTTGGGTGGTGTCCTAAAATCTCATATTTTAGGAAAGATTGTTTCCTTATAGAATTGGGTATCCTAAACCTAATTGTATTTTGTTTCCTATTTCTATTAGGTAATTGTTACCTATTAGAATTAGGAGTAAGGGTTTTGGTAGGTTTAGGATATTCTGTTGGGTTATGATTTCTTTCCTATTTAAAGGAGGGATGACCTCTATTGTAAAGACCAAGGGAGTTATTATGAGGAGAGTATAGTGAGATTGGGATATCTCAAGTTTGGGAAGATCTCTGGGTTTGAGATCGTATTGTACTCTCTCATAATAGTGAAATCATTGTGTTTGTACCGTTCATGGTTTTTCCCGATTTGGGTTTTCCACGTTAAATTCTTGTCTCGTTCCTATTTTTTTTATCTCCATCTAATTTCTTGGTATTGTTTTTGTCATCCTAAATCGCTTCCGCATCTTTGCTCTAAATTTCATATTCAAAGGGAGGTTTAGAGTGGGGCTAATTTCCTAACAAGTGGTATCGAGCCAAGTTATAGGATGGCATCATCACTCACTAAATTTGATATCGAGAAGTTTGATGGAAAAATCAGTTTCGGTTTATGGAGAGTCAAGATGAAGGTCGTTCTCACACGGAGCGGATTAAAGAAGGCACTTGGGAAGAAGCCTAACTCTATGTCCCAGGAAGATTCGGAAGAGTTGGATGAAAGGGCACTTACTCGCGATTCAGTTGTGCATTACGAATCAAGTACTTCGTGAAGTTGTTCACCGCAAGACTACCATGGATATGTGGACAAAGTTGGAGAAAATCTACATGACAGAGTCTTGTCAACAAGATTCGGCTCAAGGAGCGATTGTTCACGATTCGTATGGGTGAAGGTACATTGTTGAGAGAAATATTATACCGCAAGTGCATGGTGTAGCCGTAGCTAGGAACCGGCAAGTACTGGTCGTGTCCACAAGGAACTCGCTTTCAATTACTAAATCTAACTAAAAACTCTAATCTAGGTAAAAATTCAGTTCGACAATGATTTGGTTTTTGGATCAACTAATAACAAAATAACTAAGAGAAACCGATGAATAAAAAGCCTTAGATTGGGATTAATCACACTAATATGCCCGAAACCGGAATCGAATACCGTTTGAGATTTGCCTATGCTAGTAGTTTAGAAGAGGGAGACACCAATTAAGCCTATCTTCGCCTACTTTCGAAGGTCAAAGACTAATCTTGCACAATCCAATTACCTATTTTCATGGGATTAATAAAGGGCAAAATCACAATGAATGCATCTCCCAACCCCGATTAAAACCCCGATTATTTTCATATCAAAGTTCTAATCGTTCACAACGTCATTCTAGGTAAGTTTTCATCTTTCAATGTTCACAAAAACCTAATAAAAGTATATGAGTCCTCTCTCGAGGCAATAAATGAAAAAGTGATGAACAAAGTGAATTCTAACCTAACAAGTATGGAGCAACTCAATTGGTACTCAATTCACGATTATCAAGGCATAATCGGGATCAATCCCAACCTAAGTAGAGAAATTAGCCCCTAAACATGATACTAAATAATTGACAAAGATTGGGGAAAATAGCCATAGAAAAACAAAGAGAAATTGTGAAAAAAATAAAGAGAAGAAATTACGATTACCGAATGAAAAACTTGATGCGATTCAATCATAAAAACTTGAAGTAGATGAACAATAAAGAGTGTTCTTGAGTCTCCTCTTAGAGCTGCTCTCGAAACCCTAGCTAAATTTCTAAATTATAGAATAGAATCCTTCAACAAATACAATTAGGAAACTTAAATAATCGCTGAAACGATGAGTCGCACGGCCGTGCGAAAATCTGCTGCAGCTTCGTGCTCTCGCTCGTTTTGCACGGCCGTGCAGATTCTGCATGCAGGTGCCGTGCGCGTCTTCAACTTCCGTAACTTGTCGCACGGCCGTGCAAGATGTGCACAGGGGTCGTGCGGCCTTCCTTCACTTCGGGCCTTTCGCTCGATGATCTCGCACGGCTGTGCAACTTCGCACTGAGGGGCCGTGCGACTTCTCTTGATGTGTTTTAGGCTTCTTTCTTGCCTCCTCTTGGGCCCGAACTCTTCTCTTCATCGCTTTTCATCAAATTTACCTCGAATCTCTCTAATTTAAGCCCAAAAACCTAAAATAAAGAGATTCACGAGCTTAGGTGATGATAAAGAGAAATTAAGCAAAATCCAACCCAAAACATAATAAATATCATTGAAATCATCACGAAATTGGGCTAAATAATGCCTTAAAAACCGGCAAAAACGAGGTCTAACAACTCTCCCATGCTTAGCTCTTGCTTGTCCCCAAGCAAGACTATCAACTAACGATCTCGGGGTTAAAACCTCGCATTCACCTTCTTCAGGTGACAAGTTAACAGTTCAATCAATGGGGATGACTATGCACAAAGACAACCTATTCAAAGTGTCATACTTGCATGAAAACTTGCCTGAAAACTTCAATGACTACAATGCTTGGTTGTAATGCACAATTGTCTCATATTGAACCACAATAACATTCATGACGCCCTTAAACAAATGGTGAACTAGCTTGACTGGTGGAACCTCACTTATGAAATGTGGATCACTCCATCTCATTGGAAATTTCTTTTGAAGTTCCTCTCAACATCTCTTTCCAAAACACAACCTACCATAGGCTTGGTCATATTCTCATTCTCCACCACTATAGAGGCAAAAATGCAAGTGCAATCAAGAGGTCTTTCAAAGCTTGTAACGTGGCCAAGGTTCATTGGTAGAAAGGGGAACCAATTTTGGATATGTGGAGCTAGATAGCCGAGGCCTAACAGCTAAGGAGCAAAAACACTTCCAAACATGACTAAAAACTTTCTCCCAATTCACCTCTTTAAGTACAACATGCTTTAAGACAACTTTTGGAATGAGCATACAACTTTTTGAACTTTCCACATACCAACCACTTATTTCTTCACTTCTTTTCTTTTTTTTTCTTTTTCTTTTTTTTTCAATTTTTCTTCTTTTTTTCATTCTTTTTTTTTTTAAATATTCAAAATTTTCAGGAATAGAAATAATTGGCATGAGAATCATAAACACTACTCAATTCCAAAAGAGTCTAAAAGGGGAACTTATCATTTTTTTAAAGCAATAAAAGCTAACTAACAAAGATACCTCACATAGAAGAGAATGAAAGAAGGGATGGAGCGTGTTTACCTCAAAAGTTTATGAATTTCCCTCCTCCATAATTCCTCGAATGAGCCAAGATCAAAAAGAAGAACAAAAATGTAGGTAATGCAAAGATTCTAACCTATATGCTTAGGACTACATGATAAACGGAAAGGTGAAAAAAATGAAAAAGTAATCCTAAGAAACTACATGAATGCAACCTAAATGAATGCAAATCCATCCCTACCATCCTTAAAACATCATCCAAAAGTTGCAAACTACTCCCCCATGCTTAACTCTTGCATTGTCCTCAATGAAAAAGGGCAAGAAAAGAAAGGAAAGGGAAGAAAGCCTACAAACAACGGGAAATTATAATAAGGGCGGGAGGGAGGGAATTTTTTTTTTGAAAGCAATAAAAATGCTTGGGTTGCCTCCCAAGAAGCACTTGTTTAAGGTCCTTAAGCTTGACCCTTACCTCAAACAGTAGACAGGGAGGACTGAGGATGAGGATAAAGTGAAGAATGGTCTTGTGACATAAAATTCATTACCTCCTCATCATGATCAACACTACGAGCAAACCGAATATTTGCTTTGATGGGCAAGTCCGGTGGAGCAGGTCGGCGTGGGTGGCTCATCCCATGTGTAGAAATCAAATCAACTATAGGGCTAGGAACATAAGCCAAGGGTACAGGTGGTGGTAGGAGAAAAAATCAACACTTTCACCACGGATGTGAAAGGAGATCTTCCCTGCAGTACATCAATCACGACTCCTACAGGTTGTCGAAATGGTCTCCCTAAAATAATAGGGACTCGGATGCTCTCTTCCATATCTATCACCACAAAATCGCAGGGAACAACAAACTTCCCTACTTGAACGGGCACATCCTCCAAAATACCTACGAGGTACCGAACGGACCGATCCGTGAGCTGAATGGAGATATTTGTAGGTTGCGGATCACCTAACTGAAGCTTTTGTAAAGTGGAAATGGCATAATGCTCACACTTGCTCGGAGATCACAAAGGGCTCTATCAATTTGTACTCCCTTGATTGAGCAAGGGATAGAAAAACTTCCCGGATCCTGCAGCTTAGACGGTGACTTGCTCTGCAGAATTGTACCGCACACCTCCCCCATGCTTGCTACGTAAACATCCTCTAACCTAGTTTTCTTAGAAAGAATCTCCCTTAAAAACTTAAGATAGGAAGGTGTCTCCTTAATGACCTCCAAGAATGGCATGTTGATGTAGATCTTCTTCAACATATCAACAAATTTTAAAACCGAGGCTCTAATAATCTCTCGAGGATATGGTACGGATGGCCGGTATGGGCGTATAGGAGGTGTTTTGGGGGCATGCTCATCTTAACTCCGAATTGAGCTGTGTTGATCAACCTTAGTAGTGTTGTGCTTGTCTTCTTGCAAAATCATAACATGACTCTCTACTAACTCTGCGCCACGAGGTTTGAACAATATTGACATGAGCCCCAGGGTTGGTCTCGAGTTGACCTGGAAGTTGCCCTTGAGGTCTAGACAAATGACTCACTTGCTGAGCTATCTCGGGCAATCTGGGTATCCATCATCTTTTGGTGAGTAGACATGCTATCTAGTTGGGCAGTGATGATCTTGATGGACTGGGCCACGTCGTCGTTGACCTTACTCCGAGTCCGGATGAATGCTCTTATGAGGGCATCTGTTTGTGGTTCTTGCAAGAAGGAAGGTGGACAAGTATCCTTTTGATGAAAACCAGGAGGTTGGGTAGTCATTGGTGGCTGAAGGTTGGGGTTCCGATGAGACATGTTCCGATAGTTCGAACCCCGTGAGTTATAGCTTTGTGGGTATGGCCTCGCTTTGGGGTCCTTGATTGAAGTTGTGAAAAGCATTGACTTGCTAAGGGATAAGAGTTTGACATTCAGCTCCTGTGTGCCCATGTATACCACATATCTCACATAAAACTGTAGTCCCAAATGATGAACTCGAAGAACTCGCTTGGGAGGAGATTGTGGCTATCTTCTCCATCTTAGACGCTAGTGCATCTAACTTGCTTGATAAGAAGGCCACAGACATCAACTTCATACTTCCCTCCTGTCTTGGGTACTGTCCTTTCACTGCTCCAATGGTAGCTGTTGGAAGTCATGTTCTCAATAAGGGCCTTAGCTTCACCTTCACCCTTAGCCATTAGAGCTCCTCCCGCAGCTGCATCTATGGAAATTCGAATTTGGGGAGGTAGCCCGTTGTAAAAAGTCTATAGGAGCATCCATTCGGGAATACCATGGTGAGGACATTTCTTTTGGAGATCCTTGTATCTTTCCCAAGCCTCATAAAGTGACTCTCCATCTTTCAAGCAAAAGGTGGAGATAGCGTTCCTTAACTTCGCGATCTTGCTTGGAGGGAAGAACTTTGCCATAAACGCCTTAGACAAAGCCTCCCAAGTAGCATACTTGTTGGGATCCTCATTCAAGTAATCAGTCTTTGGCTCTATCCTTTAAGGAAAAGGGAAAGAGCTTAAGGCGGAGGGCTTCGTCGGTGAAGTTGTTGATCTTCACTGTTCCACACTTCTCGAAGAAGGAGTTGATGTGTCGGATGGCATTTTCGCTAGGGAGCCCTCCAAATGCATCTTGCCGCACAAAGTGAATGAGCGACATCTTTACCTCAAAATCCTCAGCAGCGACATTCGGCCCAACGATGGCCGAAATTACCCCGGATGCACTAGGGATGGCATAGTCCCCTAGCGGTCTCGATTGCGGTCCTTGTTCCACCATTCTTTCCTCTCTTCTCCGCCTTCTTCTAGCTGCGCTGATTGATCTTACTTGTTGCTTCGATTTCGTGGTCAAACGGGATAATTTCTCTCCCTCTTCGACTCCTCCTACGCATGCAAAAATAAGAACTATACCTAGCGTAAAAAGGTTCAAGCGAATATCAAGAAAAGATAGGTGCTGAGACAAGAACACACGACCTAGTTTCAAGTCTAAAAGCAAATTTAGTACTCAAATGAACAAAGTTCCCAAGCAACGGCGCCAAAAACTTGTTGAGAGAAATATTATACAGTAAGTGCACGGTGTAGCCGTAGCTAGGAACCGGCAAGTACGGGTCGTGTCCACAAGGAACTCGCTTTCAATTACTAAATCTACCTAAAAACTCTAATTTAGGTAAAAACTCGGTTCGATAGTGATTTGGTTTTTGGATCAACTAATAACAAAATAACTAAGAGAAACCGATGAATGAAAAGCCTTAGATTGGGATTAATCACACTAATATGCCCGAAACCATAATCGAATATCGTTTGAGATTTGCCTATGCTAGTAGTTTAGAAGAGGGAGACACCAATTAAGCCTATCTTCGCCTACTTTCGAAGGTCAAAGACTAATCTTACACAATCCAATCACCTATTTTCATGGGACTAATAAAGGGCAAAATCACAATGAATGCATCTCACAACTCCCGATTAAAACCCTAATTATTTTCATATCAAAGTTCTAATCGTTCACAACGTCATTCTAGGTAAGTTTTCATCTTTCGATGTTCACAAAAACCTAATAAAAGTATATGAGTCCTCTCTCGAGGCAATCAATGAAAAAGTGATGAACGAAGTGAATTCTAACCTAACAAGCATGGAACAACTCAATTGGTACTCAATTCACGATTATCAAGGCATAATAGGGATCAATCCCAACCTAAGTAGAGAAATTAGCCCCTAAACATGATACTAAATAATTGACAAAGATTGGGGAAAATAGCCATAGAGAAACAAAGAGAAATTGTGAAAAAAAAATAAAGAGAAGAAATTACGATTACCGAATGAAAAACTTGATGCGATTCAATCATAAAAACTTGAAGTAGATGAACAATAAAGAGTGTTCTTGAGTCTCCTCTCGGAGCCGCTCTCGAAACCCTAGCTAAATTTCTAAATTATGGAATAGAATCCTTCAACAAATACAATTAGGAAACTTAAATAATCGCTGAAACAGATGAGTCGCACGGCCAGTGCGAAAGTCGCACGAGGTACCGTGCGAAAATCTGCTGCAGCTTCGTGCTCTCTGCTCGTTTTGCACGGCCGTGCAGATTCTCGCACGGGTGCCGTGCGCGTCTTCAACTTCCGTAACTTGTCGCACGGCCGTGCAAGATGTGCACAGGGGCCGTGCGACCTTCCTTCACTTCGGGCCTTTCGCTCGATGATCCGCACGGCTGTGCAACTTCGCATAAGGGGCCGTGTGACTTCTCTTGATGTGTTTTAGGCTTCTTTCTTGCCTCCTCTTGGGCCCGAACTCTTCTCTTCATCGCTTTTCATCAAATTTACCTCGAATCTCTCTAATTTAAGCCCAAAAACCTGAAATAAAGAGATTCACGAGCTTAGGTGACGATAAAGAGAAATTAAGCAAAATCCAACCCAAAACATAATAAATATCATTGAAATCATCACGGAATTGGGCTAAATAATGCCTTAAAAACCGGCAAAAACAAGGTCTAACATACATCTATCCAAAATCATCTTGATGAGTTTAATTCTATTCTCTTGGACTTAGAGAATTTGGAGGTTGATATAGATGATGAGAATAAAGCTATTCTCCTTATTGTCTCCTCGCCCCTTTCATATAAACACTTTAAAGAAATTATGCTTTACAAGTAATAGTGAAGTGTTGAGTTATGAGGATGTCAAGTGCAACTTGCTATCCAAAGAAAAATTTGATTTTGAAATGCATTCTAATGAAAGAGTCGAAGGCTTGTCGGTAAGGGGTAGTACTAAGAAAGGTTCTAAGTACAAGTTTGAGGGAGATTGTTACTTTTGTAAGAAACCCGGACATAAGAAATCCCAGATGTTTAAAACTTAAGGCTTTGAAGGTTAAGAAGAAAGAGGAAGACTCTAACAATATGGGTGAGGCCGGTTTTGCCCTTGGTCGAAGATGAGTCGGATGGTGATGTTTTACTTGCTTCTCATAAAAGGGAAGTGATTCTAAATGGGTTTTAGATTCCGGATGTATTTTTCATGTGTGTCCTAACAAAGATTTGTTTTCCACATATGATACTCGTTGATTCTGGTATTGTTAACTTGGGTAATAATGCCCAATGCTCAATTGCTGGAATTGGTACAGTTCGATTAAAACTCATGACGGTGTCGTGAAGACTTTAACTAAGGTCCGGCATGTTCCCGATATAAAACGCAATCCGATCTCGTTGGGTGCTCTTGAAGCTAAAGGACTAAGGTATTCGGCTGAAGGTGGAGTCTTGAAGGTGGAGTCTTGAAGGTGTCCAAAGGTTCCAAGTTTTGTTGAAGGGTTCGAGACGCGGAGGTCTTTACATCCTTCAAGGTTCAATTGCGAGTTCAAGCAGCTTGTGTATAGTTACATATGATGGATCGATTCATTTGTTTGATATGTGGTTAGATCATGTCAAGAAGAAGGGATTGATGGAGATTATTCCTTTAGCTAAGTCCAAGGGGAGCTTGGATTTAGTGGATGGTGATAACTCGTTATTGCCCTTCGGGGTGGAGCCTTCCGGGTGCTACTTCTGAAAGGAGAGGTAGGGTAATGGTGATAACCTGTTATTCCTTTAGCTAAGTCCAAACGTGTTTCTTGAGATTTCGAGATTTTGGTCCAAGGTGGAGATTGTTGGGTGGTGTCCCAAAATCTCATATTTTAGGAAAGATTGTTTCCTTATAGAATTGGGTATCCTAAACTTAATTGTATTTTGTTTCCTATTTGTATTAGGTAATTGTTAACTATTGACCACAAGATACTCATCCATGTGGTCTTCTTAGAGAGCGATGCACTTTTTGAAGAGTTGATCGACCAAGATATGGGTGAGTGGAAGAGAGAACTGTTACACCTATGTTTCAACGACACACAAGCGAAGGAGATACTCGTCACTTACCATTGGTATTCATCGAATGGAGGACCGCTTAATGTGAAAATTATACCCAAATAATTCTTTCTCAGCTAAATCCGCCTATAGATTGGCTTGGGACTTGGAAAAGGAGTTGGCTCACAAGGGTTGGACTACATCAAGGGATAGTGATGACAGTTGGGCTCTTCCGTGGAGAGGCCGATAGAGCACCAAAAGCTAAGGATTGTGTCCGGCGTGCTTGGAAAGATGCTCGCCTTCTAGAGTGAATTTGATCAAATGAAACGTTTATATTGATCCTATATGCCCTTGGTTTGGTGGTGCATATGAAACCAATACTCATATTTTTCTAGATTGTGAAGTGGCCACTACTACGTGAAAAGTCAGCTCGTGCAGTAATTTCGACTCTTGACAAGAAGGTGTTGAGCTGGCCAAATGGATTGAAGACGTTTTACAAAAACAACCAGCGAAGTTTGGGCGTATGGTGATCACCATCATTTGAGCCGTTTGGAAGGCGAGAAACCGATGGGTCTTTAAGAACAAATGGACTCACCCTCCGGATAGCTACCTGTGCAACTTATTTCCTTAACGCTTACCTCAATACTCAAGTGCAAGTCACAACATCAAATAACAGGCAGGGGATTCGAAGTGTAGAAGACTCCTCCTAAAGGTTTATCGAAGATTAATGTCGATGCAAGGCTCGAGTAAGGAGGATTGGGAAGACATGGGTGTTGTGGTTAGAAATGAAACCGGTGTGGTTATAAGAGCAAAGCATTTTTTCAAGGATGTTGGATGGGAAGTGGAAGCAATGGAAGCAGGGCGGTGAGGATGGGACTCCGGCTTGCCTAAGAACTTGGTTTGAACAGGATCGTTTTGGAGACAGATAGCCGTAACGTGTATCACATGCTTGCCCAAAAGATTTTGAATCAATCAAGGACAACGATTCCGATTCGAGACTATTTGAGCTTTGCATCTTCTTTTGATTCAATCTCTTTGGCTTTTAGTCGTAGAAGTTGTAATAATGCTACTCATGGATTAGCCAAAGCAGCCGTAGCATCCAAGTCTAATAGAGTTTGGATTGGGGAAAACCCCGCTATCGTTTTTAATGTAATATACTTTGATTTAGTGGGTCATGTTAATGGATAAAGCATACCAGTTTGGTTTTGCCTTAAAAAAAAAAAATCATTGCGGAAAAGAATGAAAGCACCTTTTGCAATTTTTTCCATCTATTACTCAATTTACTTTTAGATAAAAAAAATCTACTCAAGTTCATGGCCGCTAAAATCAATTTAAATTTTAATGTAATATACTTTGATTTATTGTGATTGTTGAATGTGATTGTGAATATTGAACATGTATGGTATTGAACGAGTTTAGTAGTTGCTGAAAGTTGAATTAGGAGTTGTGAAAGGAATTGGTAGTTGTTTAGGCCGGAATTGGAAACCGGGGAATTCAAACGGAGTTGGGTTGCGTGGGCATAATGAGTAGTATCGGGAATTTGGTCGATTGGGGATGGGGATGGGGATGAGCACGATGTGGGTTGGGTATAAATGGTGAATCAATATTTTAGATTGAGCTTTAGAGATTTACCGAGATTGCGGCATTAAGAAATTATTGCTAATATCGGGAAATAATGAGGGAAGTGTACAAAGGGCATGAATTCATATTAAGTGATGCACAATTGAGGCTAGGAAGGGGTGATTCTCGAGTCAATTAAGTTTGAAGTATATTGAAATCCTCGAGGTTGAACCGAACGGGAAAGTAAGCGAAACTAACGGAAATTGAATAATGAAAAGCGATTGAAAGTTATATAATTAAGGGTAGATGAACAGGAGTCGATTAATGAGATAGCGATATACAAAGGGAGTTTGAGGCAGGGAAACGACGTGCGGGGAATTGTAAGGTTAAGTTGAGTTTAGAATGTATCTAAGTCTTTGAGATGAAATTATGTTGGAAGATGAACCTAACAAGAGGCATTTAAGTGATAAAGTGAGATTAGGAGTCATATGGCCGAGTATGAGCAAAGGAAGTTGATTTATAAAGTGGAGACCTAGAATGAAGAATTGAAGCAAAGACAGGGAGTTGTGAGAAGTTGAGACATAAGCAAACGAAGTGAATTCACCGAGTAGAGATATAGAATGAGGAATTGAAATAAAGACAGAGAATTGTGAGAAGTTGGGGCGCTGAATTAGATGATGTCCGCTTGTGGTTATTGTGGCTCGTAAAATGGAAACTAATCGTACTAGAGTGGTGGATTGAGAAATGTATAGTTGGAAAGAGTTGAGAATGATTGCTTGCATTGAATGGTGTTTATTCGTGCTATGTGATTTCTTTACGTGATGCTCAAAAGTAGTTTTGAAAGGTGTTTTGTATTTTACGTGAAATGATCCTTGAATGCAACTTCTTGTAAACCGCCTTTCAAACGTGACTGTGTTTTAAAGAAGCGAATCTTGTTTAAGAAAGTGAATCTTGTTTGAGAAAGTGAATCGGATTTGAGAAAGT
The DNA here is from genome assembly GCA_021018815.1 of Talinum fruticosum. NCBI lineage: Eukaryota > Viridiplantae > Streptophyta > Magnoliopsida > Caryophyllales > Talinaceae > Talinum > Talinum fruticosum. The sequence continues at coordinate 2,182,737 of JAITYX010000074.1, read as the reverse complement.
GAATTTAGAAGGGTGACAGGTGTGTCATGCCTTCTACGATGAGAAATTGATTGAGATCTTGGTTAGAAACCAAGTTTGATAAGTGATTGTGATCACTTCGATTGAAATGAATTATGGGCTAAGATTGTTTAGACCGGAGGAAGGAAGTGGTCGTGCGTATCAAGCCACGGGGTCCCGATATGCATATCAGGATGCCTATCAACCGGAGAGGTTGATTCTTTCCCGACGAGGAAAGCGGAGCCTTCCGGTATTTGACTATAGATAGGTCCCGGGAACCCGAGTCGAGGTCGCGCTCCCGAGAACCGCCTCGGTGCTAGTTCAATCGTCGAAAGCCCCGAAAGAATTTTCGAAAGTATTTGAAAGAAAGTGCAGATGATTTCACCTTGTGTAATGTGATTCCATTCCTAAAATGATTGCAAATCGTGCTTCCAAATGATTAAAGTGTTATGAGTTTTATGTTACAAATGATTTCAAGAGATTTCACCGAAAAGTATATAGATTTGTATTATATTATTATGCTTTCGCTGATTTCATTATTATGAATATTATGTGTAAAGAATTTTCATTTTAGGGGTATAGGACTCCGGTGAGCCCGTGGTTTATTGCTCACCCTCACAAATTCCCCCGTGTTGCGGGTGCATTCTCGGGCGTGTGCATTCTCAAGTGTGTGTGTTGCTTAACTTATTCGAACCCCGTTGATTGCTCGTTTGTTGGTTGCTGCGCGATTTGAATCGCGGATGTGTATTTTTTATGTTTCTAAGTATTGTACTTGTAATTTAGTTCATGTAGTTTATACCATATGTATAGTAAACCCTTTTAGATTGTTGTAAGTTTTATTGCATGATTGGTTGAACTCCGGCGTGTGGCCGTTGAGCTGTATACTCCGAGCGGGTGGCTCGTTGAGTTTTGTTATGCTTTTTATGCAGTGGTCTTAGGGTTTTAAGCCTAAGGGTTAGTCCACTTTACGAATAGAACTCGCTGAAATTTTTAGGAATCTCGGATTCTTTTGGAAACCACCCTTATTATCTTTAAGTTGAGTTTAGACAGTCAAACCGACACCGAAAAGAGCCTTATAAAGGAACTCGGCGATGTAATACTCCTAGGGGTGTTTTGGGGTGTTACACATGTACTATATTTCAAGGGTATTTATTATACCAAAATCAAACCACCTTTTTTGGGACAACTTAAACTAAGATATGGGGTATAACCGTTCAAGAAATAAGTGGTACGGTTTAAAAATAATAATACTCCTACAATACGGTGTACGGATGGTCAATGTTATAATATTGTATATAATTGTCCAAACACCTCAAAGTACATTTTATTTTAATCTAATAACCCTATTTTTAACTAAGCCTTGTTTCTTTTAGCGGTAAGAAGTTGTAGGGTTGTAAGTTATAAATTCTAAAGTTTTAATAAATTGTAAGCAACTGTAAGCTTTAAAAAATTGTAAGTAAAAGTAAAGAGTCATAAAATAGTTATAAGCTTAAGGACCCGTAAGAAGTTGTAAGGTTAAGTTCTTTTTTATTAGTTAGGAGTATTACATTTCAAACTTCAAACAGAACATTTACAATTTTGCATCAGGGCATTCCCTGGTTTTTATATGCTTTTCCTATAAGTCCACACCACTGATTCTATTTCTAATTGCTATCCCACATTCTATACTTAAGCTCAATGTATTTCTACTATTATTTGCAAGTAACCTCCTGTTTCTCTCCTGCCAACAGTAATAGATGATCACTCTGATGACCAAGTATAGCAAGTTCCTCTTCTGCTTGGCACCGTGGTACTACAACATTGCTTCTGTCCAGCTTCCAGCAGTGATATGTGCAGCTCTGTTGTTTATTAGCTGCTGCAATGTTTCTTTGTACACCAAATTGTGTATTCACAATAAAAAATAGATGATCATGTGATTCCCCTTCCTGCTATCAAAGTACACATTTTGGTTCACATGCATCTCCAGCAGCCTATCTTTAGCGAGCAATCTTTTGTGGATTACTAACCAAGTAATGAATGCACATCTAGGGATCCTATTCCTGTGCCATATGATGTTGTACCAGTTAACTATATTGTGTTTGTTCCTTAGTCAGTCATACCTAGAGTGTGTTGTGCATATTCCATTTGTAACTGGTGTCCATTTTCCTGAATTCTAATCATATCCACCCTTCTTAATGTCCCTAACTTTAAGTAACTTACAATGTTTATTAACTATATTTTCCCTACATAGGATAGTTTTTTACTGGCCAAATTGTAATTCTCCTTGTAATTCTGTCTGCCAGAATTTGGCATTCTATTTTTCCCAAATTTTGAGGTTTTAGAGAGACTCCTAAATATTTAAAAGGGAGTGAGCCTATTCTGAAACCAGTAATTTGTTGGAGTTTATGCTCCATATCCTCCTCAATACCAGCAAAAATAATTTTGTCATTTTTCTAGGTTGGCTTCTGGGCCAGCACTTTCAGAGAAGTGCTGAAAAGCACACATGATACATTGAATGCTGAATGGTTGTGCTTTATAGAACAAGAGCAAGTCATCAGCAACACTAAGTATGCATAGTTTCATTTGTTTGCAACTAGGGTGGTACCTAAATTCCTGTTGATTTGCAGCTATCTTAAAAGCTCTATGCAAGTATTCATAGCTAGCACAAAAATCAAAGAGGACATGGGGTTCCCTTGCCTTAATCCACTTTTGCTTGGGAAGTATCCATAATTCTGTTCATTTATTTTCACTGAGAAACTAGCTATGGATATACAAGTCATAATGCATTTGGTAAGCTTCGCAGGAAATCCATATCCATGCAACGAGTCTGTAATAAAATTTCAGCTTATTGTATCATAAGCCTTTTTCAAGTCCACTTTCATATGGAGAGACTTTCTTCATATGGTAGAGCTTGATCAAATCCTCGTATGTCATAATGCTATGTAGGATTGACCTACCATGTATAAAAGCCCCTTGGGATTGGTCAACCAAGAATGAAATCACTCTTTTGAACCTTTCACAAATCAGTTTAGTAATGCATTTATAGACAGTGTTGCAACATGCAATTGGTCTAAGCTCAATACATTGAGTTCGGTTTGGTACCTTTGGAACCATAGCCAGAGTTGTAGCATTCATTTGATTAAGTAATTGACCACTCTCAAAGAAATCCCGATAGTCCCGCAAACACCGATCCCGTGATTTACCAAATAGTTTTAAAGAAGTAGCTTCCATATCCATCTAGCCCGGGGGCTATTGTCATCGTCTATATTGAACATTGCAATTTTAATTTCTCCATATATGAATGGTTTTAGCAGGCTGTAGGATGACCTCATATGGAGGTCTTTGATGTGAGTTCACAATTGGTCCCTGTAGGATGACCTCATATGAAGGTTTAGCTCTTGGACAGTCATAATCTAAGAAGTCAACAAAATGAGAGACTATTTTCTCCCCTATTTCATGATGCTCAAATGTAATGCTGGAAGTTTAAAAACATATAATGTATGAGCATTTTAGACAAGTATTCCCCAATCTAAAATCCTGCTATTCAATATTAAGAGAATCGATCCGGTGATTAACCCAGCTTGGACGAGTGAGCTAATTGGTCAATTAGTTGGATCGTTAGGATTGTGGTTAGATCAGCTTGACCCAATGATTTAGTGTTAACCCGAATTAGATTGAAATAACCCACTAGAGCTTAAACTAATTATTCTATATATCTCCAAGGTAAATATATTTTTAATGAAAATTATTAACAAAAATATATTATTTTTTTCTATATTTAGTAAAAAAATAATATATTTTATAAAAAAATAACATAAAAACTAACAAATCATATCATATGCTCCAACGAAAAACTCCATTCATATTTAGATTCACAAAAAAGCCTTCAAAAAGTAAATTAAGCAAAACCCTTAACGTTAAATTTCCTTTTGCTGATTCTTCTGAGCCGCACCACCAACCCCTCTCCCCCTCTCTCCCCTCTTCCCATTCTTCTCTACTCCTCACTGCTCCTCCTCTGCTCCTTCTCACTACTGCTTCTCCAGCCGCTCCTCCCCCTTTCTCTCTCGTCTGCGCCTTCTCAGCCTCCCCCTTTCTCTCTCTTCCTCGCCACCATTTTTCTCTACTGCCATATGAAGGAGAAAAAAACAGAAGCTTTAACTGGGAAAATCTGGTCGAATCGCGAGTCGGACGGGTTATCGGGTCGACCGGGTCTTCCCGGTTCAATACTCTCAACGTTGTTTTACGTTAATGGTCTGCTGACCTGACCGTTCCCGATCCAACCGGTTACACCGGCCGATCCGGTTTTCTTAACCTTGCTGCTAGTTTAAAACCCGCCAATATAGCCAAGGATCAAAAGCGAGGCGTTATCTTCTTTCTTTGAAGCTCCTCCATCCTCAAATCCTCGTTCTACCTAGAACTACAATGGACGTAAATCTTCAAATGCCAGCACGATCTCAACTTCAACCATGTATACTCAAAAACCCATCTTTTCTATCTCCTCAAAATCGAATATTTCATAAACCCTGGTGCAGTTCTTCCTCATTCTGTACTGGCAGTATTAGAATTGGAACAACAGCCCCTTTGAGACCCAGAATCGGTTTGAGGGGTGTGAGTGGAATTACGAGAAGAATAAGAGAAATTAGAGCGCAATTGAGCAGACAAGAAGTAGAGGAAGAGAAGAAGAGGCAACAGGCAAATAGAGCATATCCATTTCTTGAAATTGAGCCCAAATGGCAACTTTTTTGGGAGAACAATAAAACATTTAGGACCCCAGAAGATGTTGATACCTCTAAGCCTAAGTTCTACGTTCTTGACATGTTTCCTTATCCCAGGTTCCTCTCTCTCTGTCTCTCTCTATAGAGTGTTTGGCGACTGGCCGCTTGCCATATCCCTCCGTTTGAGTAGTAGAAGAATAAAAGTTGCAAATTTGAAAATTTTAATGTTAGCCCAAATAGGTTGGACTGAATATAAATTCAAATTTGTTATTGCAGCCTAACATTTCTGTTTTTGCGTGTGTAAGTAATTTTGCTTCCCAATTTGTGGGAACACAAACATTTCACATTTTAGACAGCAGATTTAGATTAATGGGAAGATAGTTATGAATGATTTGGGTTCACAAAGCATGTGCTAGAGTAGCTATCTATTGAATTCTGCGAATCATTAATTGAAGTTCTCCCCATCTGTGGGGTCAGTCGTGTGTTATCTTTGATTCAATTCTGTAGTCAGTGATTGCAAAATCTCCCCTTGGTAACCTATAACTTGCCATATTGCTATGAGTACAACTGAAATTTCAATGGTTGCGTTTTTAGTGGACTGGAAAATAGAAAGAGTTCATGATGTTGTTATCTAAATGAACCTGTTTATGTTTTTGTGGAGAGATATGGGCATGTGGTATTTCTGGTCTTTTAGTTGCGAAAACTTGGTTGGAGCTCTCATGTGGCCTATCTTTGTCCTTATCATTGGCATGTGAAGTCATAAACTTGTCATGTTGTGGAAGTTGCTGAGAATGAAGCACACCGATTTTTATTTGAGCCTTTCAAGCACTTATGTTCTAGCGACATCAGTGGATACTGGGTAGCCCACTATATTTCCTGCTTTGATGCATACCCTCCACTCCTCTGGGTTTTTGAGACCCAAACTCTAGGACAATTCCCTTAAGTGGATTACTTACTTCCTTTTATTTGTCTATATGAAACTTCATGGCATGTTGGTTCTATGGATGAGTTGGTTTGGTAATGGATATCGATGTTGTTTTGGCAGTGGAGCTGGGTTGCATGTTGGCCATCCACTTGGATATACAGCTACCGACATTCTTGCTAGATTCAAAAGGATGCAGGGTTTCAATGTTTTGCACCCAATGGGATGGGATGCATTTGGACTGCCAGCAGAGCAATATGCCATTGATGTATGTGTTGAGATTCAAACGCATGGTTCATTTACTTTTAGTAGTCGAGCTTTTCTATTGCAATGAATCATTAGCTGCCATGTATGACAGACAGGTACCCATCCAAAGATCACAACGAAAAGGAATATTGAGCGTTTTCGATCACAGGTCAGTCATTCACCCTTCACTTTTACCAATATGTGGCTGACTTCCATGCAAACTACAGCTTTGTGGGGCATACTGTTTGCAGAAGCATACACTCATCCTGAAAGGAAATAATTTGGTACTCTAATGTGCCCATGTATGCTTTAAAAGCATACAATCACAAACATTCAAATCTGTAGATCAATAATATATTTGAGTTCCATAAGATGATTCTAAATCTTGCTTCATTGCTGACATTTATTTGCTGCTTTATAGCTTAAATCACTTGGCTTTTCATATGATTGGGATCGTGAAATCTCCACAACAGAACCAGACTACTATAGATGGACACAATGGATATTTCTTCAGCTTTTGAAGAAAGGATTAGCCTACCAGGTCAGGCTTATACCTTATTCTTTTTTTTTTTTTTGTTTCTTTTTTCATTCCATCCAGGGGAAGTTTATTTTACTGGCTTAATTATCATCATAGGCAGAAGTCCCTGTCAACTGGTGTCCTGCTCTTGGCACAGTATTGGCAAATGAGGAGGTTGTAGATGGTGTTAGTGAGCGTGGGGGCCATCCAGTTATAAGAAAGGTATAGTGAAATCACTTTCTATAATGTTTAATATTTTCCGTATTGTCTATTTGTGATGCTCGTCTTACTTCTATCTCTTTTGAATGTGTTCATAATTTTCAGTGTCATTGTTTATTACGAGCAGCCAATGAGGCAGTGGATGCTCAAGATCACCGCCTATGCAGATCGTCTTCTTGAAGATCTGGAAGAGCTTGATTGGCCTGAAAGTTTGAAGGAAATGCAAAGGAACTGGATCGGTAGGTCAGAAGGTGCTGAGCTACAGTTTCATGTGCTTGATGCTGATGGACAAGAAAGAGGCATGGAAATTACTGTCTATACAACTAGGCCGGATACTGTTTTTGGAGCAACGTATGTGCCATTTTTTTACATTTTGTCTCTCTTTTCTCATTACAGTTTGATGATGTTGACTGATTTATTTTTCCATTTATTGCAGCTATCTTGTGCTGGCACCTGAGCATCCCTTGTTGGGATCACTAATATCCACAGACCAAGCTGAATATGTATATATGTTTAGTAATATTTTCAAACTGAAATACTTATTCGCTTGTTAAACATCGCTGAAGACTGTTTGAAAAATAGGTAGAGGAATATAAAGAGCTTGCCTCAAGAAAGAGTGATCTGGAGAGGACTGAGCTTCAGAAGGAGAAAACTGGAGTCTTTACTGGTTGCTATGCAAAAATCCTGCCAGTGGAGAGGCTATTCCCATATGGGTAGCAGATTATGTTCTAGGAAGGTGCGCCTGAGCTTAATTATTTCTCCAATTCTATTTCTTCTAGGGCTGTATGCTCTGTCAGCTATGGCTTTTGAGAGGGACAATTTCTATAGCAGGTGTTGACGATGTTTCATTCGTTATGAAATTACACTCTCCAATTTTTCTATTATTAGTTCTGGGTCTTTGCACATGAAGGGAATGCTAATGTTCGGCATCCTTTTGTGTTGTTGGTGATTTATTTGCATGCTTGTTTTTTGCATGCTGAGCTGCTAGTTTGCTGATTTTAGCAAATAATTATGTTCATGCAGTTATGGTACTGGAGCTATAATGGCTGTACCAGCACATGATACACGTGATCATGAGTTTGCTTCAAAGTATGGTATTCCAATTTGTTGGGTTGTGAAGCCAGATGATGGAGATTCTAACTGCTCTGGAAAGGCTTATCCTGGTGATGGTATTCTCATGAATTCTTCTAGCTCTACAACTGGGCTTGACATCAATGGATTGTCTAGCAAAGAAGCTATTTCCAAAGTAATCCACTGGGCAGAAGAAACTGGAAATGGAAAGAAGAAGGTGATAATATTTTTGAAAAATTGATTACTTATTAGTTGTGTAGCTTTATGGAGAATCATGCTCCACTGTATATCAGCAATAATGTTTGCCATTTTCTGTTACGCAGGTGAACTTTAAGTTAAGAGACTGGCTTTTTGCTAGGCAACGTTACTGGGGGAGCCTATACCTGTCGTCTTTCTGGAAGATACTCGCGAGACTGTGCCACTTCCTGATAGTGAATTACCTTTGACACTTCCAGAGTTAGATGATTTCACTCCTACGGGGACAGGCGAGCCACCATTATCTAAAGCAGTGTCATGGGTAGGTGTTGAGTTGTCTCCAAAGTCCAAAGTGACTATCTGGCTGCCAAGTACCAATTATACATATCGTGGTTAATCTATCATAGTTCACATTGTCTGCTACAGCTAGTTAATCCCCCCCAAAAAAAAAGAAAAAGAAAATTTGCTTGAATCTTTTGCCAGTTCTACCAATTAAACATTTTCTGCTTTATTAGCAATGACAATTTTTGCTTCTATGAACACTCACGGGCATCTTGGCTGGACGAAGAAAAGAAATGTGCATTGAGCTAGTTTCTTCCCCTCCTTATTGGTATGTGCCTTTGTATATCTGGTATTTCACTCTCCTTATGTTTGATCCACAGGTACAAACCAAGGACCCATTGTCTGGAAAGCCAGCCAGAAGAGAGACTAACACCATGCCTCAGTGGGCTGGTTCTTGCTGGTAATATTCTTCTTTGTGACCTTATTTTTTGTACCTCTGGTCATTCTGTAGATGATCCATGCACCTCATGAGCAGAAGCAAATGACCTTCAGCTATTGTATTTGTCCTAGCAATTAATTTACAGATTGTTGGCTTTTAGCCTTGTGTTTGTGTTGGGTGACAAATTTTCGAACATTTAATGTTTCCTTCAGATCCTACATGAGCAAAGTTACTTTCATGTTTAACTGATACATCCCTATAATTTAACTGTCCCTCATCTTCTGGATGCGACGAAGGTATTGCTGCTAAAAGATGAGGGACAACTATCATTTATTTCATTCAAGATCCCTTTTTTCGGTTGTGGTCAAGGCATCGTAGGTTGGCAGGGGTTTTCTTTCTTATGCTTTCTAATGTTCACGATCTCCCCACAAACTTTTAGGACTTTTGGTCTCCCTACATCAATATCCTCGTATTCAATAACAGTTCCTCTTCAATAAAACAAATAAGAAAAGAAATTATCCCCTATTCCTCTTCAAGTTCCTTTACTAACCATGGATGTTGGGAAGGAAAACTTCTTCAAGTTCCTTTACTAACCATGGATGTTGGGAAGGAAAACTTCTTGTTTGATGCTAGCATGGATTATTTGTACTCGGTGCCTGGCCTTTCATTTGATGAACTACCACTATTTGTGTTCTTCCTCACAATAAAATGAACCTTGAGTGAGTACTCGGGGTGTCAAACCACAAAGAGAAGGGTTTCAAGTACCGAAGCTGATCAAGTTAGGCCAAATCACAAATGTGGAAAATTTGAATAATGAAAACTGAATTAAAGAAAGCTAAAAGGTGGTTCAGTTATGGTTTTGCCAAATAATGAACTAAATAGCCAAGGCGTGGTCCTAACCTATCCAACTTAAGCTAGAAAATAGTGATGGTCGGTTGGATTGAGAAAGATCATCCAAACCCACTTTCATTGGTCATGAGCTAGTTTAAGTGGCCTGACCACCAATTTTCATGGGGTTAGCCCAAATAGACTACAAGGTCAACAACCCTTAGACCTAGTTCGGATTCGGGCAACTTTTTTGCCAAAAATCTAGGCTATTCAACTTTCTTATATGAGCAAATTGACCTCATCTTTTGGCATAATTTAATCCGCCAAAGATATGGATGAAAACTCTTTCAAGTATTTCACCAAACACTTGGTAGCATGAGAGAAAACTCAAATTTGTAAGCATAAGTTGGGTGTGGCTAAACCTAATGCATGACTAATTAGCCATCAAATGGCTAATCACAACCAAAGCCACAAAACCTTAGCCGTTAATCCACATGAGAGCAGCTGAGACTAGCAACATAACCAACAAGCATGAACAAGAGAGAGAAAATAGATGAAACTAGCATAAACATGAATCAACAATAAAAACTAGAGATTAAGGCTAAACATAAACATAACTCGAATGTAAGAAAATAAACAGGTAAGAATGAGAAAGAGAAAACTTAGTAGATTAATGGCTTGGAAAGCAAAATCTTAAATCTTATACAAATATCAGCACTAATCTAATTTAATCACTCCCTAATGGAGCTTTATTTTGACTTACATAAAACCTAATATGTACTCCTAACCCTAACAAGAGAGGAAAATAAACTATCTAATGGTTCCTCCAAAAGAGAGAGATGGGTATTTATAGACCTCCACAGGGCCAGGGAAAGGGCAGGAAAGGGCAGTGGCAATCAAAGCGGCATGCCGTTCCAAGGTTCTGGAAGCAAGCAGCGCATAAACGGCCGTGGCAGGAGAAACGGCCAGCCATGGCTCCTCGCAGTGGTAGGGATCATGGGACCATGCCACGGCCAAGCCGTGGTGGCTCTTCTCGGCCCCTTTTGCTTGTTGTTTTTGGTGGCGAGCTTTGGGACCTCTTGTGCAGGCTCCATATGGTCTTTCTACATTGCTCAAGGCTTGATCGGATATCCAAGTGGCTCAATCTTTGTGATGTTTTCACCTAGTTTCCATCATCCTATGTATTTGGGTTTATTTCCTACAAAACAACAAAATAGAAGTAAAAATCTGATAAAAGTAAATTATTACGAGCTAAAATTAAGTACATACACGAGGGACATTGTATTATATGTAGCTTAGGCTATATGTTGGGGATATCGTTCAGGAATCTAGTCTCGCAGTTAGCAAATGTCTATTGATATGGTTAAGGGCGTCATGGTGTATCTACATTGGGTTGGGCTCTTACGTTTTTATGTTCTCAGAGTTGTACCGTCTTTATGACTCTTTGAAGTGCCTGTGCACACATTATACACAAACTATTCTCGATCTTACATGTTTTCAGCTTATGAAGTAGTCTTGAATTTTGTTAGAAGTCAATTTGTGCTTAATTTTCCATATGGATCATGTCCAGGTATTACTTGAGATTTATGGATCCAGAGAATTCAAAGGAATTGGTAGATAATGCAAAAGAAAGGTCAGCTCTTTCTAATCCACCAAATTTGCATTACTTGTATTCCAACATTCTCAAGGGTAAATTGAGTTAAATCACACTACTTGCCTTCTTCTGGTTGTTATTACATGCAGATATTGGGGCCCAGTTGATGTTTATGTTGGTGGTGCTGAGCATGCCGTCCTCCATTTACTTTACGCTAGGTTTTGGCACAAGGTTTTCTATCTATATTTATGCCATTTCTGGTTTCAGATGCACTAAGACATTGAGGCCTGGAATTAGGTTTTTAAACACAAATCATGTGCTTCTGCTTCTGGGAGTGTCTCATGTTACCAATTTTATTGGCTTTTTGTATGTCACTAGGGATTTGAGAAATGCAATAATCTCAATCTCATTATTTACCTGTTCCTGGAGTTTTTCTAATTGTCTTAAAGCCTCCATGTAAATTTTGTGATCAAGTATTGTACATTTTGCATGTCATTAGGAAATTTGGAGAAGTTTGTGCAGGTGTCTGATGAGAGTGGGTGGGATGCTGAGTACTAGGGGGTTTTCAGGGGAAAGAAAGGCATGGAATTTATGAAACCAAACACCAGCAAAGGGAGCTCCAGTACTTTCCCCTTTCAGCTAAATGTCTTTTTCAAATTGCTTTTCTTATATACATACATATATATATATATATATATATATATATATATATATATATATATATATATATATATATATATATATATATATATATGTATGTATATCCACAACAATCCGTCTAAGAAAGGTATGGGGAGATTCAAATATAGACTATTGACCCTTGGAAGATCTAATTGAACCACTACCCTAAAGTCCTGCATGGAATAGCACCGGGAACTGTAAAGATGTTGTTTCCTCTAGAACTAGATTTAGGACTGTCTGCTGCCTCCTAACTTAGCAACAAAAAGAAGTGAAGGACAATTGAGTGAAACATTTTTCTGTTATCCACCCATAATTTCTTTAAAGAAATTCTGTATAAAAATCCTAAATCTTTTAAAAAGGATTCCATGAAATTACTTTATACTTGCCAAATTTCACGAAAAATCAATAGTGGAATCCCCTTGGTTGAAATTTCTTGATCTGCCCTCGTCTAATTCCCTTTGTTCCTTTCCTATTTCTCTACTTTGTTGAGTCCCTTTCCCTTTCTAGCTAATCCAGCGGCACCTTAGTTATTGCTGTGCTTGTATTGGTTGCTTCTATCTTGTGATCAGTGCTCTTATATCCCCTTCTTCTCAGGTGCTATATGACATTGGTGTTGTGTCAACAAAGGAACCATTCAAGTGTGTCATAAACCAGGGTATCATCTTGGGGGAGGTGAGTAACTTCTAGGATTAGTTACATAATGTTTCAGCATTCTTTCAGGGTTTTTGATGTTTTATTGTTCCAGGTTCAATATACAGCATTTAGAGACAAGGATGGAAATTTTGTATCTGCAGATTCAGCTAATATTTCAGATGAACTATATCAAGAACTAGTACCCGAGGAAAATGTGTGATTCTTTATTTGGCTGATTCCAATTTTTCTATTATTACAAATTCATCGGCATTGTTTTATTGGATTTTTCCAAATATCAGAATCTGATAGAAAACTGATCTGATTTGGGTCAAGGTTATAAAATCAGGAGATTCTTTTGTATTGAAAGACAATCCCACTATTCGTCTGGTTGCCCGGGCCCACAAAATGAGCAAAAGTAAGGGCAATGTTATCAATCCCGATGATGTGGTTGCTGAATACGGTGCAGACTCGCTTCGGTTGTATGAGATGTTCATGGGACCATTGAGGTTGATTTCTTTCTCTTGAGCTGGTTTAGTTCTCTCTTTCTCTCTCCCCTGAGCACATGGTTTAGCTCTTCTTTCGATGAAGTGTGTTATAAATGTTGGAGAACTGCATATTTGCACTGCAAAAATGGGTAATCTCTAGTCACATGCTAACAAAATTGTCTTGGGCTTTTAGGGACTCAAAACCATGGAATACCAGTGGGATTGAAGGCGTGCATCGGTTTCTGGGTAGAGTTTGGAGGCTAATAGTGGGGTTACCTCTACCTGATGGTTCATTTAGAGATGGAACAGTGGCTGTTGATGAAGAACCCACTGTGGAACAACTTCGTGCTCTACATAAATGCATTGAAAAGGTCTGTGATATAATTATTCCTTAATATGTGGCACTCCTTTATGATGAAGTGCATGTTTGATTAGTCTTTGGGATTGTATGTCTCCTACAAAGTTCCCCAAGTTATTATGGTTCGAATTATTCGACAAAGTCCTTTTCTGTGTTTATTGCCATATATGCTTTTCATCTGTGTAAAGCATAACTTGCATATCTAAAATGAGCGAGGCTTTAAAAATCGAATGAACAATCAAAGCAGTGCTGATAGTTGACCTTTTTCCCAGGTCACTGAGGAAATCGAAGGTACTCGGTTTAACACTGGTATCTCTGCAATGATGGAGTTCATCAATGCAGCATATAAGGTTTTACTTCCTTCTCCAAGCTTTTGGCAGTGATCAACAGTAGTCATTACTGTCTCTCTCTGTTTTTTTTTCCTTTTTTTTGAGATTTTATTATTCATTGTTTTTACCTAAATTTAGTGGGACCGACATCCCAAATCAATCTTGGAGTCCTTTGTTTTGCTGCTGTCACCATATGCACCTCATATGGCCGAAGAGCTCTGGTCTCGACTAGGGAACCCTAATTCACTGGCGTATGAGCCTTTCCCAGAGGTAAGTTGTAATCTGTTTAGTGATCCTAAAGTTGATCTCTTCTGTTTTTGCGCTTAGCGGAAGTTGCTGGTCTTTTGTCTTGTACTCTATCCTTGCTGTGTTTGTCAAGCGACTGCGATTGCTTTGGTGGTTTATAAATGGAAATTCTTAGACTTGAGATTTCCTGGAATTTATTTCTTAGGTTTGTCAAGTATCCTCTGGTGTATTCATTTGCTTTAATTCTATTTGTTTTCCCCTCTTTCCTGATTTTTCCTTTTTGAAGAAGATATCGTTCCCCCTCCCCCAACCCCTAACAAGGAAAAACCTTGAGGAAGGAAAGAAAGAAAGAGAACAGGGGGAAAATAAGAGGTCTTGAAGAAACGAAGACAACAATTGTTTTCCCGGCGGGGGAGGGGGTGGGAGAGGGGGAGGGAAGTAGTCCACCTTTTAGCTAGAGATTAATGAATTCGTACTACTCGTCAATTGTGTTCATATGAATGAGTGAAATGGCCCTATAAACTAGGAAATAGCAGCAGTGTCCGGGATTTATAGTGTTTTGGCGCAAAATCAATGCTTGTCAAATTTTCTTTCTTGGGTCTTCAGCCGTCCAAAGAGGGTAAAATAGGGGGCTGTGCGAGGAGTAGTGGAGACAGCGGGGAACTCTCCTATAGTCCTATGCCAGAGCTGAACTTATTGCCCACTGCATATCTCCCCACTATGGGGAAAATGTACCTTTTAGATGATTTTTCCGAAGGCCGTCAGAGACTTCAACATCGAAAAGCGCTTTCGATCGAATACAAGTGGGTCTATTGGCTAAATGTTACCCTTGATTTGTTTTCAGGCAAACCCATTGTATTTGAAAGACTCGACAATAGTCCTTCCGGTTCAAGTGAACGGAAAGACCCGCGGAACCATACAGGTCGAAGAAACATGCACCGAGGAAGAAGCTTTCAGAATAGCTGCCATGGATGAGAAACTAGCCAAGTACATAGATGGAAAAACCATCAAGAAGAGAATATTTGTCCCTGGGAAGATCTTGAATGTTATTGTGGCTCCTGAAACTGCTAAGGTTGGTCAGCGTTAGGTGTGTAGGTGGTAGTAAATTTTGTCGCATCATTGCAGCCTTTGTTGTAATTGTAATTTCTATTTTTGTTTTTATTTTCCTCCTAGCCCTAGTCTTTGTGAGGCTATTTCATGTAAGGAGGGATAAATAGAGGTAGGATTTTGTACACTATGAACAATCTATCAAAAAGAGATGGGTCTTATGGTAAAATCGTCTTATATAAGAATTTATAAGGAATTTTCTTTCAATAATGTATTGAAACATTTGTACTTTAATTTTTATAAGTTTAATTAATTATTTTATTTTTCATAATTAAAATTTTGTGTAATATTTTCAATAATAGTAATATATATGCAAATTTAAAATATAATTATGTATCTAAGTTGATAGTTTGTTTTTTTTTCATTAATAAAGGTGATGGTAATATATTGTTCATGTTGTTTTTTGATAAGGATACCACCTTTTGGGACCCCTATCTCAAAGGTAAGCCCAGAAAGCTTAGTGGGCTAGGGGGATGGGAGGATGTCAAAGTTCAACTCAATCCTTTCCCACACAATTCCTCAAATTGAGGAAATTGTGTCCCCAGGATCGAACCTTGAGAAGTGAGGTTGGAATTGAGGTAAGTTGCCACCAGGCAACTTAATGTTTCGACAATATATTATCCATGTTGATGGATCCTGAAAAGGCAAAAGGAGACTTTTAATGAATCTCTACACGTCTACTTTGACCATTAATTAGATGGATCAATATTTGGTTATTATTCCATTTCTTCTTTGGGTCTTAGCTAGCATGAGTAATATCCATTAATGGGCTAGTATGCTCACAAATGAAATCCTTTTTGCTTCACAGTAATTATGAGAGTAAAAGGTAGAAGGCATTAATGAGTTGGATCAATCGGAGAATATAATGGTGAATAGTGTATGAAACAACCCAATATTTTTTTAAATATTATTATTATTATTATTATTATTATTATTATTATTATTATTATTATTAATTTAGCATTAAACATGGCTAATTATTGAAATTTAATACATAATTTTTTGTGATTTAAGCACATGTAATGGATTATTACTAAAGTAGTGTCTAGATACATATGGATAAGCAAAGAGACAAGATATTAAGATTAGGGATTAATTTAAATCATAATTTCTAGAAATAATTAGAGCACTTATTAAGACTTTTGAGGTAACATAACCTTACGATAGTCCATTGTTACTCACCTATAAATACCCCCAAAATGTTAGGCAAAATACTCACTTACTCATCTTTTCTCAACTCCACTCATCTTTAGTTTTCTCTTTACTCTCATCTTGAGTGAAATTTTTGTTCCTGGAGTTCATTAAAGTTATCTAAAGATTACTTTCCAAGTGCAAATAGCAAGGTACAATGCATATCAATTCATTCATCGAAATTATCGTTTTTAGTCGGAGAATGTGTGTGTGTGAGTACAATGATTTTCAAGTGTTTTGCGACAAAGGATACCTACATTACTCATTGTTTATTGTTCATTGTTCAAGTGATCACTTCGGTACGCGCATTCATCAACTCATCGTTCATCATCCCTTTCAAAGGGAATCATTGTCCATTATCGGGGCATCCGAAGTCTAAGTGCTTTCTTATCTTATTTCTAAACAAAATGAATTTTACAAAATTGTTATTTCCATAATTGAGTGTAATGTGCTGAGAGTTTTCTTTCTCATTATTTTTTCGAGTAAAGTGTGAATGCATGGATACAATTGGATCATCGGGACGTTCGCCTAATATCATTTTATAGTTGAAATAAGTCTTCAACTATTTTAGTTATATTATAAATTCAATGTGAAAAGTATAGCTCCAACAAATGTTAGTTATTGGAATGAATCAATGATAAAGTTTATTTTTATTTTATTGAAAGTATAGGTCTTAAGTGTCTTTTTAGGCACATGACATAACACTTTATCAATTGAATCTTTCTAAATTTTATTTGGTTTCATGAGTAATTTCTCCAAAAAAGCTAGGGTGTTACAAGTATATGTGGAAGTGTGAAAGGAAGAAGGTATTAATAAGTTGGATCGGTCGGGGAATATAACGGTGAATAGTGTATGTGGAAGTGTAGGTGAACTTAGGTTTAACCTTCTTTTATTTAGTGTGTGTCGTTTTGTCCGTAATTCTAAGTTTTTCTACTCCACTATTTAGCCATTTGGCTTAATAACAATTGAAAATAAGGAGGAGGCTAAAATCACCCAAGAAGAGGGGATGAATGAGATGGTTATTTTTCTAGGTTTAAGAAAATTCAGTGTTCTAGAATGTAACACTTATTTTTGTTAGGGTTTAGAAATGAGGCCAAATAGTGGAAATAAAAATGGGACAAAACAAGTGAATTTTTCCCAAGCTCGATTAGTCCAATGAGTTAATGACCAACTAAAGGTCCTTCCCTTATGATTAATGTCTACTTCTTTTACTCCACCAAATACACGTTACAAAAACTTTTCACTTAGTCCTTGATAAGCCACTCAAGTACAATAACTCTTTGTGACACTTCTCACACCTCACCAGATGTGGTCACGCACATAAGATTGTTGCATTCAACTCCCTTGCTAGAAAGTATTATCAAAACTAGAATACTTACAAAATAATTATGCAAGAGTACACTTGAATTTATTAACAATAATAGCTTGTCGGGAGTGGTGTGTATCTTATCCGAAGCTTTGGTCTTCTTTTATATCCCTGTTTAATGATTAAATATGATCGTTGGAGTGCATTCTGTAGCTTTGGCTGATCTTCAACTAATTTAATCTCTTATCATAACTAAAACTTGTCAATTGTGATGTATAACACTCCATCCATACTTTATGCAAATATTCTAACCTTTGCACCCTTCAACGCCTTTCTTAACGCCCTTATTAATATGTTATTCTCTTATTAATTTATCGTATTTTTCTTATTTGTATCACATTGGCCTATTAATTTTAATATAATATAATTTAGTTATATATAATTAAAAAAAACTTAATAATTTTAGGTGGTCAATATGAATTTAAGTTTTTGAATTAATTTATTTGAAGAATGTGATAAAATTGTTTTACTAGGAAACAGGAGGATGATGATTATGAAGAGAATTTCACGTGATCTAATCACGATTAGTAATAAATTAGTGGAGTATGCAGTAAAATAAATAGTAATTAATGATACAAAAGCCGTCCAAATCCAATCATGTTCATGTGGTCTCGTCTTGTACTTCCATTTCGGCATTTCCGCAGATCTCGCCATCCGAAAGCCTCCAAATTTCTGCTGATTTCAGAGAGAGAGAGAGAGAGAGAGAGAGTGAGAGTTGTATATGCATTATTGCTTCGGCTTCCTATGATCTTATCTCCATTGGAGAACCTCCACTTCCATGTAATCTCTCTCGCCTCATCTCCAATTCTATAATTTTGTTTGTGAATTTGATGATAATTCTGAGAATTCCGAACAAAACTGGGCAGGAAGAGGAGGTCTGCAAATGCAGAAGAAGATGATGATGACGGCGAAGAGGACGCCGCCATTATCGCTGCTGCGGCGCCGAAATGGCGGCTTCAAGCTCTTGATCGCATTCACTCTCTCAGTTCTTCTTTGCGTGTTTGGTTTGTGGAAGTTACAGTCCCAGTCCGAGGTTCTCACCCCCAATTCCACGCGCGGATCTCGGCGCGTCCATAGCACTCTCCGCAGCTTCGATGGCCCTCCGAAGATTGCGTTCTTGTTCCTTGCTCGCCGCCATCTCCCTCTCGACTTTCTCTGGGGTACCTTCTTCGAGGTTTTCCTTTCATTTTTGCTACTTCCTCTTTTTCTAGGAATTCTCTCCCCCTCCCCCTCTACAATAAATAAGTATATGTTGAAAGTGAACCCGGGAAAATTTTATGGAAGAAAATCTAATTTTGGTGAATTGTAGTACTTTATTTCCTAATTTACCTGATCATGATGAATTCAACAAGTTGACATCGTTTTATATTTTTAAGGTGGTCATCTGGGCACCCATCAACCATGGAGTTAACTCACCTGGAAATTTTTTTGTTTTTTTTGTTTTTTCGTTTTTTTGGGCGGGGGAGAGGGATTGGATACCACTAGGCTGTCCCTGTGATGCCCATTATCAATCATGAACATGGTTCGGAATCAATGAGAGCAAGTACGAATACTATACCAAAATGTATTGCCTTTGAGATTGTTTGATCAATTTAGTTACGGCTTTTTTATGTTAATACCTGATACATTTTGAAAAAAGGTCCTAGAATCGAAATGGGTCAAACCAGAAAACTAAACAAGTTAAGAGTAGGAGTGGCACCAGGTCCAATTACAGTAATTACACTGCATCAAATTTTGTCTTCTCCATGTGGCCATAGAAACTTCTAGAGCAGTTTTTGCTGATTGGGTTGTGAATTGATAATGGCAGGAGGTGGATGCAGCTACTTATTCAATTTACATTCACTCACAACCTGGATTTGTGTTCAATGAATCAACTACTCGTTCGGCTTTGTTTTATGGACGACAGTTGAGCAATAGCATACAGGTTCTGGACCCAATTCCTTCTTAATTCACGGCCATGGCTTTGTTCCGTCTGTGTAGGGGGTTTTGACTGTGTTTGGGTGGTTAACAAACTGGTTTGGCAGGTCGCCTGGGGCGAAGCGACTATGATTCAAGCAGAGAGGCTATTGCTTGATGCCGCACTCGAGGACCCAGCAAATCAGAGATTTATCCTTCTGTCAGATAGGTTATGTTTTATCCATTCGTCTTGTATTTTTTGCTCTGCATTTGGTTAAAAAATCATCATACTATTGAGTTAATTGTGCTAAGGTCAAGATCAAGGGTTATTGATGTACTTTGTGTTTAAGCTTTATTTTTATTCATAATGCAGACTGAAAATGCACCAAACATATAGTAACTCATTTGTATAGGTTTGTTTAATATTTTATCATTGAAAGCCCCTCTGACTGGGGGGGATCATTGAAAAACCCAATTTTTAGGGTTGGTGCCATGTCTTTTACTGCCACATTGAGTCTTTCTTATGTTGATGCAGTATTAGTCAGTGCATTTGGAATGAGTTTACTTTGTACGGCAGTAATTTTCTGTTCATAAATTTATTCAGAGGGCACTGCTCAATTGCAATCCTTACACTTTATTGGTTATCTGAAAGATGTACCACTTTCTGTTTTTGCAGTTGTGTTCCTTTGTACAATTTTAGCTATATATACAACTACATTATGGAGTCTCCTAGAAGTTTTGTGGACAGGTATCTTTGTTTCACTGTGAAATTTTGATAGCAATTGTTAATTTGTATGGATTTGCATTCTTGAATTTTCATACCTCTATTAGTTTGTAATTCTTTTTGTTAGCCAATGATCTTTGGCCCATTTTTTCTAAAAGCTATTCTGTGTACGGCTGACTTTGCGCATGGTTTGTCTTCATACTAGCTTTCTTGATAAGAAGGAAGGTCGCTTCAACCCGCAAATGTCACCTGTTATACCAAAGGACAAATGGCGGAAAGGATCACAGGTAACGTAGCCATTCTTGCTCTTTATTTGAGTTAATATTGTATCCATTTTATGGTAAATTAATTTCAGGTTGGACTTTGAATTATATTGTCCGACATATGAACTACTCCCTGTATGACGACGGTTTACAGCCACTCTGTGGTATTGGTAATTGATACTACTATAACTGATTTTGCTGGTGGATAATTCTTGACATTGTGATTTTGTGATTGTATTTACATCACATGTATACTGGATTTGTGTATATTTTATGATAAAGAATTTCTTTTGCAAAATCCTGTGACTCTGGCTCATTGGAGAACAATATCATGAAGAGCATGCTTCACCTGTATGATTCACATCATACCGATTCTCTAATCTATTACTGTGGTTTAGTTTTCAAATTGAATTGGGACAATGAATATATGTTGTTCATTAACTTGGTTTTTTGTGATGTCAACGATGGACCTAAAAGATTTTTAAGATAAGTCGATAATAACGGAAACAGAAACCTCCAAGAGAAAATCAAATTTGCATGAGTTTAGAAAGGTAGTGGCAAGGAGTAAGCAGTGTTAGGAGCATTCAGCCGAGCTAGCACAAACCAAACTAAGAGAAGGTTCCATGACAAGCAAGTTTTTGGCCCCTCAATAATATTTCGTAAAGATATTAGAGGAAGAAGTTTTCAAGCATTAGGATGCTCATGTCTTCGGAGGTGCTGCAAGGACCTCAGATGGATGCCTTTTAGCTTGTTTGTTTGCTTGGAGCTAAAATAAGTATGCACAGACCTGAAATGTTGGAGGATATGGTATTGACACAAACAATGTGATGTTACCAAGGAAAGGGGTGACCAAACTCCAAAGTGCATCTTTAGATCTGGCTCCAAAGACCTATCTTTCAGTACTGGAGTGACTGCTCTTATTTCGACTACTAATGGGTGTGATAGAGAATAGGAAAGGGAAAAGGGAGAAGAAGAGGAATTTAGAGGGGAGAGAAGAACTAGAGAGGGAAAGAGGAAGATTTAGAGGACAAGAGAGAAGGAAACTAGCATCTTAGTGCTTGATTTGTATTCATTGCATATTTGATGTCTTTAACAATACTCTAACATTCCTAATTTAATAACAAAAGAGCTAAAGAGCTGAGAACTTAAGTCAAGTAAGACAAAATATCAAATAAGTCAAGATACTCGAAACTCCTTCCCCAAGTAACAAAAAGCAAATACAAATACCTTGGGAACTTAAATCAAGTAAGGCAAAATAACTAAAACTCCTTCCTCAAGCAACAAATCTAAGCCACATAAATTTCCTAATTATTATTTTTAAACTTTTTTCTAAAATAAACTTTTGTAAATCCATCATTTCTCCCCGGCTTCCTCGCCCCAAAGAGTTTTCATCACGATACACATGAAGTAGATCAGGAGCTATGCGGTGGAGATCATCTTCGATAACCCATGAGTTATACAATTGAGGAAGACCTTTCCACCGAACTAAAAGCGCTCAAAACCTCCATTAGCACTACTAACAACTTCATCTTCTTCGATGATAGCTTCAATATCATCAATGGAAGATGGCGAAACAATTGCAACTCAACTTAACTTAATTGAAGAAGTCGCTGAACCACCCGTGACACTTAGGAGAAAATGCGAGAGACTCGAAAGTACCTCGGTAAAGTGTCAAATCCTCAACATTGAAGATAGGACTAATTGATAAATTAGGAGGCAAGTCAATCAAATATGCATTGGGGCGAAGACGTTCCAAAATGCAATAAGGCTCGGAAGCTCGAGCAAAAGCTTCTTAAAAGAGTGTTTTGGAAATCTTTCCGGACAAATTCGGACCATCGGATAATCACTCTCATTAAACTCTAGCTTTCTACGATGCGAGATAAAGTTTATAATTTTCATTACTTTCTGCAATTTTTGTTGAACATCGACATGCAATTCATGAATGTGCTTAGCAAATGTTTCGGCAAATTCAGCTGGAAATCAATAGGCAATGGCACCAAATCAATTGGAAGTTTAGGAACGACACCATGCACAACTTCAAAAGGACTTTTGCTTGTGAACCATGTCATTGTTATAAGCAAATTGAGTAGTAGGCAAAATCAAATCCTAAGTACTAGGTTTTTCCTCGATAAGATAACTAAGAAGGTTACCTAGACTTCGATTGACTACCTCGGCTTGTCCATTAGTTTGAGGTGAGGGTGGAACACAGTAGAAAATTTCAAATGAGTGCCAAATAGTTTCCACAATGTCCTCCAAAATGACTCACAAATTTAAAATCCCTATCGGACACAATAGAAGAGGAAAAACCATACAATCTAATGATTTCTTTGAAGATTATCCTCCCAACATGGGAACGCATCAGCAATTTTACTACAAGGGATGAAATGTATCATTTTAAAGAATCTATCCACCGCAACAAGGCATTCATGATCTCTAGCGGTTCGGGGAACAACTAGGCCAAAGTCCATGCTAAGGTCTTTCCATGGAGAATATAGCGGTAGGGGAGTATATAATCCAAGTATTCCACTTTCTAGCTTTTGCAAATTCTACACCGAGACGCAACTCGAGCCACATCTTGTTGCAACATCTTGTCGCAGAGAGTGTGAAAGAGAGGGTAAAAGAGAACTGGTTAGTAACAAGACTAGTAGTCTTATCCCTACCCATATCCCGACCCAAATGACCAGCACCGTGCAATTCCCATATCAGAAAATCACGTAGTGAAGTGTGAGGGATGCACAATTTGGACCCATAAAACAAGTAACCATCCACAATCATATAGTCAACAAAGTTACGACGGTTGCTATGCAACACCTCATCTTTAGTCATAGTTAAGTCGGGGCATAAGGTATAGTGTTCTTTCATCTTTTCAAATCTCGTGTGGTCCGTGTGGTCTGTCGATGCCTTGCTTAGAGCATCATCAACAATGTTTTTAACACCAAATCGATGTTTTAGCTCAAATGAGTAATCTTGAAGGAACCCGACCCACTTAGCATGTTTCTCTTTAAGCTTCGCCAAAAGATGTGGCTCGAGTTGTGTCTTAGTGTAGAACTTGTAAGCTTGCAAATGTTAGGAAGCAAAACACTTGATTATATATTCCCCTACCTATCCCACATTCTCCATGGAAAGACCTTAGCATGGACTTTATCCTAGGTATTCTCCATGGAAAGACCTTAGCATAGAATTTATCCTAGGTATTCCCCGAACCGCGAGGTCATGATTGCATTCTTGTTGTGGTGGACAAGATAGATTCTGTAAAATGACAAGTTTCATCCCTTGTAGTAAAACTATCGATGCATTCCATGTTGTAAAGATATTCTTCAAGGAAATTGTTAGATTGCATGGTTGGCCCTCTTCTATTACGTCCGATAGTGATATTAAATTTGTGAGTCATTTTTGGAGGATATTGTGGAAATTGTTTGGCACTCATTTGAAATTTTCTGGCAGCAGCAGAGTTAGGATGGTTTGGGAATTGAGAACTTGCGCTGATGCCAATTTGATAGGAAAGGGGAAGGGAGAAGAAGGGGGAATTTAGAGGGGAGAGAAGAATTAGAGAGGCAAAGAGGAAGATTTAGAGGAGAAGAGAGAAGGAAATTAGCATTTGAGTGCCTGATTTGTATTCATTGCATATTTGATGTCCTTACAAGACTCTAACATTCCTAATTTATAGCAAAAGAGCTTAGCTCTTAAGTCAAGTAAGACAAAATATCAAATAACTCCTTCCCAAGTAACAAAAAGCAAATACAAAAACCTTGGGAACTTAAATCAAGTAAGACAAAATAACTGAAAATCCTCTCCTAAGTAACAAATCTAAGCCACATAAATTTCCTAATTATTATTTTTAAACTTTTTCCTAAAATAAACTGTTGTAAATCCATGAGGGTGATTGTAAAACAATGTATCAGGGGTAAGACTGGTTATATCTAAGTCTCCCAAAACCCGTAAAGCGGGACCCATAATGGTAGTTGTTGTATTTTTAAAACAATTTATCAGTGGTTTGATTCATGGAGGGAGCTTCCTATAGAAAAGAAACTAATCTGGCGGCTCATCATGCAGAGTGATCTAGTTTTAAAGGACTTCGGACTTCCTATGGTTCTTGAGTGGGTGGGGTATCTGTTCTGCTTGCCCTTGCTTTTCTCGATGAAGCTAAGTGATGAAGGACCACTCCAAATCTAAACAACTCAATTTTGTTCAATCCCAAAAATAAAGCAACAGTAATGGGCACAACCTTACACGATAAAAAACCGCAAAGATCAAGCCAATTGCATGGTTGGCCAATCACACAATCAGAAAATACATAGCTATTTTGTATTTTTGTTAATGTTAAGCAACTTGATAGCAATTGAAGACTGGAAGAGTCTAGTGGAAAATGTGGTGCCCTAATGTTTGTATGGCAATTGGTCAGTGAAATAAGTAGAGTGCTCAAGTATCAGAGATTTATTCATTTGATCTGAATTCTTTTTCAAGCTAGCATTTGCTTACTTCTAAGATAGAATTTTCTTGTTTCTCCTTATCAAAAAAGAACCTTCCGTCATTATAATATAGGAAATATGAGCTATTCAGTTTACTACCGACGTAAAATCAGAGATTGGTTAAAGAGTAGAAGGGTAAATCAGTGGGGTATCACCAGTGTTTGGTGGGCTCGACTGCTGTCCACAATGTCTACTAGTCCAATACTTCTGAACTAGGGGTATAGTATAGCTGGCACAATTGAGAAACAGATGGCAGACTGGCACAACAGGCTCACAACAGCTAGATGCTGGTTGTGTGAAGAACGGGGATCCTATTTATCAAGTCAGCTTATGTAAAATACCCTCTTAGTAGAAACCATAAGCAATTGCTTTGATACTAGCATTTGCTTTAAATTTTTGGAATTGAGTAGTAGTTATTGCATTATAATACTTCTCAACAAAGCATTTACTACGCATCACTGCTGCCCAATTTTGAATCGTTTTCTGATTTAATTTCTCTTCTGGTTTTTTTGGTGGCAGTCCAGAGGTATCTTTCTGGTGTGAGATGTTCTGTGACCTGTAGAATTGTCAATTAGAAGTTAGCCATTAATTGCTTGTGATACTTGTGGTGCTAGGACTCTTATATTTTGACGATTGCTTTAGGTTGTTGATGTAAATTGGAAACAGTGATGGGTTGTCATGTAGGAAGAATAGTGGTGGTTGTCTCATTTAGTGACCTTCATTCATATAGCCATCAATTGCAACTTCCTTGTATTTGCCAAAAGTTAATTTGGTACTGTTTATGTGTTACCTACTCGGCTTCAATAATTCTGTTTTACTTGAGCTCTCTGTTTTGTTTGCAAACCCGTATCAGGCAAGTCATGACAGGGGATATGGGGATGTGCATCTGTTGTGTGGTCAGATTAGGGATTGGAATATTTTATGAAAGCTCTAAATCAGTCTTCTCCTTTACAGACTTCTTTTAGTACAATTTTTTTTACTCTTTCATGATTGACAGATTACATTTTGATAACGCTTTTAGACTTGGCTGTTATCCAGTAGATGGATTGGAATTATAAATGCTGGAGCATTTTCTTCATCAATTAGTTTTTTGACTTGTGAATTGTATTTGCACAAGCAAAATGACATGCTCTTAGTATCCACAATTCCTCATCCATATATGTATTCCAGACAAGTTACATGCTTCCTACGTTTAGAACATTGACAAGTCGGACATTTGGATCGATAATTCAATACTCATTTCAGAAACCCCTATACGAATCCATATATCATGGTCTTCAAAGATAGTTGCCTGATGATCATGATAACTTCTAATTTTTTTTTTTTTGCCTTCAAATGTGAGTTGTAATTTTTTTGTTACCATCATAACGTATTGTTTTCTTTACAATTTTAGTGGTTCACCCTGATTCGGAGACATGCAGAAGTTGTAGTTGATGATGAGCTTGTCTTTCCAGTCTTCAAAAAGTTCTGCAAGGTACACATCGATGCTACTTGTACGTGATTGGATTGCACATGTAGCGGCTTGCCTTCCTAGTAATTTGTTATAGTTATTTCTTTTTTCTCCTTGGTTATATCAACCTGCATACCTTTACTCTCTTAGCATGCAGATTTGTGCTCTTGGTTCGTTTCTGAATTACTGATTTTAATTATGTTCTATGTATTTATTCATTTATTTTCACTGCAGCGACGTCCAGCAATTGATGGTAGAAAGGGAAAGCTGAATCTGGTAAGCTGATTTGACTATGAGTCTTTCCTGTACTCAGATCTCTCTCTCTCTCTCTCTCTCTCACATACACACACACACTCACACACACACACACACACACACACACAATCAAGTTTCTCTATCAAGTTCAGCAATTTCTTGTAGAATTAAGGGATGAAATGGCTAACATCTTTATCTGGTTTATACCCCTTAATTCTAGAAGGAATTCTTTATCCCATCTTTACTGCGTGACCTTTTGTTTGCTCCTTCTGCATCCATTGATTTTACCCCAAAAATGGTTTTTGTTTGAGAATCTATCAGAAACAACTCTGTTATCTGGAGAAGCATTGCCAAGCAGCATATATCAAGTTACATATCCTGCCCATGATAGGATTGTCATTTGGTTCCGTTGGTAGCGGATACTGTTGTTCACAATCTACTGCTTTCTCCTGCATCATTTTAGCTTGGCATCCGTTATGCCCCACAATTCCTTGTCAGCCTGTCCACGGAAAGTTTTGTTGTAACATGAAGTATCTGTTTGAAGTTTGCCGAAATCTGGAACAGTGTTAACTGTATCTTTCATACACCATCATCAGTCATCATTTATCACAAACTTTCAAGTTAGCCATTCCTCTTTAAATAATTGTCCCCTTCTAATGATGCCATTGGGTCAGTTTGATCGAATACTACTCTTTATCGGCTTTGGGGGTATACAAGGACACAACGGATGTTCTTGTTAGAATAACCTAACAATGTTCAACACAACGGATATTCCAGTTAGTAATCTAACAATTTTCTCTAAATGGATGGTTATCAAAATTATCATGAGGGGTTGGAGAATTACAATTAATTTTCTGTCCAGTATTGAGACAGAAGTCTGTATCTTTAGGCTAGTTGCTGTTCTCCCTTCTTACACGTATTTGTCGACTCGATTTTAGAAGTATCTGTCAGTGTTTCATATTCAGGATCTACCATCTGAACTGATCTGAAATCTGCTATCAGGTAGAACTGACCACGTTTGCTCACACGAATGCAGAAACTCCAGAAACAGCACAATTGCATTCCGGACGAACATTATGTGCAGACATTGCTAGCTGTAAGTTTTATCCGTGGTTATTTCGGTGGTAATAGGTGGGGAACTCTTCATGCCCCACCAATTTATTGATGTTTAAGAATAATCTGTTTAGTTGCCATTCCATCTGCAACGGTGTATTTTGGCACGTTCTGCACTCAATTATGTCAAATTTATCTGTCCAACTACTTCATGATCCTCTTTAATACATACATATGATAGTGTCTGAAGTCTGTTGCTTCTCACAGATGATGGGACTTGAGGATCAAGTTGAACGTAGGACATTGACCTATACTCTTTGGAATGAATCTGCATCAAAAATGGAAGGCAAAGGATGGCATCCTGTTACTTTCAGCTATTCAACTGCAGGTCCCCACCGGATTAAAGAAATTCAGGTACTGATGCTTTGTACGTGATACCTGCTACTTACATGATCTTCAAACAAGTAGTGGTGAACTAGGGATGCGTTGAGCCAAGCCTGACCTAAGCTTGAAGCTTACCGAGCCAACTTGCGTTTAATTTGGGCTCAGGTTGGTTGCCCCAGCCTCCATGCAGTACTCTGGTCAATTGCCGTAGCCTCAACCCAAAGGCCAACAAGGCTTGGTTCTACTCAGTCATTTTACTATTATACCACGATATTTCCTTTTTCAAGTGTTACTCCAGACTTCATATTTAAACAGGGAAAGAAACAGGCTTTGATTCCAGAAAAACATTTTTAAAAAGTTGACGTTAAAAATCCAGGACATGGTAAGGCCCAAGCTCCCCATCTAACCCGTATTTTCACTGATCTTTTTGACAGGACATCAACCATGTATATTATGAGACAGAGTACAGGACGGAGTGGTGCCGAACTAATGCTACTGCTGTTCCTTGCTTCCTCTTTGCTAGGAAGTTCTCCGAGGGAGCTGCTATGCGGCTTTTGAGCGAGGGATACGACCCTTCACCATTGTTGGATAAGAGCCCGTGATGATCATCCCTTTTTGTCCTGAATACATAGATTTTTGACATAACTTTACTAACCTTCGAACCACAGCTTCATTCCTTCTTCATGGCAGCACAATAGAAGATGTTTTAAACGAGTGTAGACAACAGAGGACATAGAGGTAATTACTACAGTGATTCAGGTGTTGGATTATACAGCAGAAAGCCTAAGGCTAGAGCTTGTAGATTATTGTTCTGTTGAATTATTTTTGGTTTGAGAAACTAATAATTACATGATGTCTAATTTAAAGTATGCTAAATGAGGGCAGCACTTCTCTGCCTTCACCCTTGTAACTTTTGTATTAAAAGAGAACGTAGGAAAGCATTCTACATTTGCTATTTAACCTTTCTCAGCTCTCTAAAATATGCCTTTTGAGCTTTCTTGTTAAGCTTTCTTCTTCCCCGTTACCACATTTGTAGGCATCGCTGTTTCCCTATTTCTGTTTGTCATCTTTACTCCTACAGGGATAAATATACCTTGGCAAGATTCACTCGGTGTCCCTAGGCCCCCTGGTGAGTTCTCACACGGGGTAAGCTAATCAAACCCTTGCAAATGGCCGAGTTTGAACCTCCTCGTTAATAATTTATGTGGTTTGTTTTCTTTCTTGGTCGTTCAGTCTCCCCACAAATTTTAGAGCTCTCTCAGGGTTTTGAAGACCATTAATGCGTTCAATTGTCTGTAGCCTCGTTCGACGTAGTGTTGGTGATGTGGGACATATTTGTCGTGTTGGGCATGTTTGGTGATGAGGTGGGTGGGTGAGGTGATGAACCTCCTTATTGATGAGGTGAAGCTTTAAATGTATAGCTAGCATTCTGGTTGGATTTAGTCAACTTATTTAAGACTCTGTATTCAGTAAAGTCATTTGATGGTTGTGTGTTGAATATTTAAAATCATTAAAGATACATAATGATATTTTCACACTGAAATATCATCAACGGTTTGTTTTAAGTCAAGTTATGACATGTTAAACTCACGTTTCTCTTAGTACTATCTAGTTTAAGTTGATTTGATTTGTTATTATCATACTTTGTCATATTATTGGCTCAATCTTAATGGTCTATGTTCGAAAATATTTTCTTTTAACAAGGGACAGTATCATGTTTCGAGAAGGGACAGTATCATGTTACTCTCGAATTTTCAAGTTATTCGCTCCCCATTAGTATTAGACTACCAATATATATGACAAGTGTGCTTAATCATTTTACGATTAGAAAATGACAATGTCATTACATAGAAGACAAAATGTGAAAACATTGAAGTCCTTAATTTGAATCCGAAAACATAATCGTGTTTAAAACGAGACAAACCAAAGACAAAATCATCGTGAAAATGGGAGTTGTTTGTCTAACATAATGCTTACAAAAGGTTTACTTTCATCAGCAGTAGTTTATGTTTTCCAGGTTCGTGTTCTTCAAGGATGCTTGTCTACCTCCTCAAGACTACAAGTGTGGCATCCTTTATATTGCGGATGATTCTTGAAAGTCTTGTCCCAAAATAGGGCAATGAACTTAATCCTTGCTTGTATAGCTTATATATCTCCAACAGAAAAAAAAAAAAAAATTGAAATCAACTGATAATTTCTAACTAGTGTATAATGAAACACCCCAAGACTTATTATTACAATTACAATTAATATTATAGACACACCATTCCTTTAATTTTTTCTGAATAACAGTATATAGTATAAGGTTTTCATCAATTTACTTGACTACAATCCAACCTGACTTCACCCTTATCCCCAGTAAGAACACCAGTTGAAGCGAGTTTAACAAACGCAGAAGCAAAAGTCTGGAAGAAATACAATCTATCAACTGCAAATTGGCCGACAATGGCCATGGTTCGAGAATCCCTCGAAATGCTTGAGTCGATGGGGAACAAGCCCTTGCCAATGGCAGCGTCTCTGTAATACTGGTTATCGAATATTGTCATAGTGATATCGTTTGGTACCACTGTGACATTGTTGGTGGGAATTGCAGTGGGGCAACTGAGTCTCAATTGAACCTGGAAACCAAGGTCCATTTGGTCAGTTGGCTTGGGATTATAGAGTCTGTTTACGACGTTTCTGCAGTGTCCACCACCAAGTGTATGTGCACCTACAAAGAAAAACCCCCACAGAACTTGTTAGCCCAAATGCAACAAGCTGAAGGCAATCCTACAATTATACGAGTACTAGGGGATTTTTATGCCTTGGTGAGATTATAAACATCTACATTTTGGATCCCGGTTTTTTGGCAACCAACATCAGTACATGCGCATGACAAGCTATTTGAATGAAGTTACTATAAGATCTAGCGTTGATTTAACCGGAACATCCTGTGAACCTGTTATGATTTAATCTCTAACTAACCTAGTCAAGAAATGCATTCCAAATAACTCATTAACCATCTCTTGCACTGATAAATACATTTAACACATTGTGAAATGTTTATCCTAGAATAACTTACAGGAGGGTTTGAGAGACAAGTTACCTATAATCGCAACAGACTCTTCCAGGTCCATCCCTTTTCCCATGAAGATTTGAAGAAACTGATCAACATTATCGATGCTTGCGGGAGGAAGATGAGCATCAGCCTGCTGGGAGCTAGAAGTGAGGGAGTCCTTTCTTCCAAGAGGAATTTGAATGAGAGGGCCACCTGAAATAGCAACCGCCTCCCTGGCTGCTAAAGCAATGATATCTGCACAAGAGACTTGCCTTGGACATTCATCCTCCAAGACGGATTTTATTTGACCAATCTCATCTAGCTTTCGTATCCCAAAGTTCCTCGAAGATTGCAGTTCTGAGTCCTCAGATTCTAAAAGGATTGATGCATCACATCCCTGTTTCACAATGCGTCAACAATTTCTTTATGTAAACGAAAGGCAAATGAAAACAACATTTGAAATTGTTGGAGTGATTATGCACTTTTAAGAAAATGATTTAACACTTCGTTTTCAAGTATTCAAAATTTGGGAAAATTGATGAATTAACCGCCAGTCTTTTTGTGGTGTAATAGGTAGTCAGTGTACAAAATCCAATTAAAAAGCTCTTGTTCAATTATGAAGGTAAGTTGTGGAATCGGTATCTTTGCCGGCAGAATGCCAGCAGTCTGGATCTTCCTAGACCTTGGAAAAGCAGAATCCAAATTAAGAGTTGTTATTGTAAGTAAAGTTGTCTACATTTTAACTTTCTCTCCTTCTGCCTCCAGGCAGAAAGCCTTGGGGGACTACTGGTATTGATTTGCCGAGATTTGGTAGGTATAGTTGCAAAAATTGTAATGGACCATGTGAAAAGGGCACATCAGCCTATTTAATAGATCTGTACTAAGTCACCCCAAACTCCAAGTTACAGAAATAGATGCTACGAAAGACAAAGACCCAAGGTTGTCTGTACCTCACAAATGTCAATGATATTTGTTGGTTGTTTCAAGACCACAAAAATTCAGAAGAAATTTATTCTCCATTAGTTTGGATGAAAGATAAGCATAAATAAATTCGGCATGTTGACTTATATGCCAATACAAGTTCCATATAGTAGTGTTTGCTTCGGCCTCTTCATCTTTTTAGAATATTTCTGATTAAAGCAAATGAAAATTTCAGAATACTGATTTTATTTATCTACTAACAAAAAACTATTGATAAATTTGTGTTCAGAGATTTCCAAGCACATAAATAAACGAGTTGATGGGACTAGGCTGGCCCCAAAAAACTAAAAGAAGTGAGTACTTTAGATGCCTTTAATGATGATTTAGGGAGGGTCAAATCCGGATTTGGGTTAATCCAGTCAAATCGGACAAAAGGTAGATTTGTTGTTAAAGTCGATCTTCAAGCAAAGATATCATGCTGTTTTAATTTGATATCATTATCTAACATACAAATCTAGTGAGTGTCTGCTGTCTCAAATTGTTACTAAAGACTTCGGTTCAAATCTTGCCTAACTCAGCCTTTGCACCTCAATTGCACAAAAAAACCAATAAATGTATATATTCAATGCTTTCATCAATAATATAAAAACACAACTAAATTTGATAAATTTAAGGAGTTATCCATGAAGTCTTGCATTCCAATCAGTATAACTCTTTATCAACAATAGTCATAGTCACAGATAACCAGTAGAAATGAACTTTAATAGGGATGTATGCATTAAATAGAGAAAGTGAGTAATAGTGTAAAGTGGATTATCAAAATGAAATAAGGCATATTAAAAAGAACAATCATTATTAAAGAGAATGGGTACTAACTAACCATCATATCATTAACCAATAAGTGACATACATGGATTCTTCCCAACGGTATATTATCTAAAAAGCAACTCCTGCCCAGGGTTAGGAAACCAGGTGCCCTCCCCAAAACCCCGAAGAAAAGGTTTGTTTTTTTTTTGGGGGGGAGGGGGTGCCGAGAATTAATGGGATGTAGTTGATCAATGAACATAGATCACTTTTTGAATAAAGAAAAAAACTCTTATATGAAGAATAACTAGTTATTAAGATATATGGGAAACTCTGAGAGATGTCCAACACATTTCATGGAAAGAAAAGGAGCCATGCATAAGGACAATCTTGATAACTATAACAACTGAGTGTAAAAAAAGAATGAGAGAAAAACTGAAAAGACATAGAGAAATCAAAACAGAGAGTTCATGTAAACCCAAATGCATATGATAGAAACAAAATGGTATGTAGAAAGCATACAGTCATAAGAAATTATCATCATAGAAAGAAGACCTCATGATCATCTATCTCGTGCACCAAAAGGTGTAAAGATGAACAGTGATCTGGCATGAATATAGCTCTAACCCACCATTCAAAGACTCACTTTCACTAAAAACTTTACTTGCTCTCAGATAAACCAAACCGTCATCCAGTAGTCTCATCCAAGAGCGCCGCCCGCGCGCGGGCGAGACAGAGGGGGGAATCAATGCACTTATTTAACCAAAAAAAGGCATTTAGTAGTGATAGACCAACCTGGACTTGGCAGTCATGGAACAATAGCCGTAGGAACGCTGCAGGAGCTGTAGCATCAGCGGCAAAGATGCCAAACATCTCTCTCCTCACAATTTCTTCCACATTTGGACATGTTGAGTCATAGTAATTGTAATCTAACCCCTGTACTTCTCCTGTTCCACCACAAGCACCGAGCATCAACATAATTAGTTGCAGTATCAGTACACACCTGGATCTTTCCATTTCTTTTCACTGTACTATACAAGTATACAAAAAGAATGGAAAGATAGTAGTATAATAACAAACAACAGATATTGATGGCATAGAGGATGAACTGCCAAATTCTTATAGGACTGATGCCTACAAACTCTCAGCTATGTGGGTGGGGCGCACAGCATTTTTTAAATTTTAAAAATTCATTTATTCATAAAAGCCAAACTGCATTCCTAATAAAGACCCCACAGTAACTGTAGACGTAAAATGTTGAGGTAAAATTCAACTCTAAATGACTAATATAGCGCCTTGGACTCTAAAATTATGAATGTCTTCCCATGAGTAATCTTTAATGACTCTACATTATCGATGTCGTTGACATAAGATCTTACACGTTCTGTTATAGTAATTTGAAAATTGCGATTTCGTCTTACACTAACCTTGACAATTGATCACAATTCTCTGGAAAGAAAAAAATAATCCCATCAAAAGGAAAATAAGAAATAGTCTTACTAGAGTAGAAAGTGCTTTTTCGAATAAAAAAAACTATGTGGCCACTAGTGTAGTACATAAGGTAATTGGGCCTTACAATCAGCAAAAGTAAGTGATTGTCATGGTCACCCCTTCAAACAAAAAGTTAGTTGAGGCTTCAGTTGTTTTTTTTTTGTCCTTTGTTTTGTTGGGAGGGGGGAAGAGGCACCTATATATCTTCTTAACTTTAAAAAAAAAGTGGAAATGTATTAGATGGTAAACCATTCGAGCTGGAAGCAAGTAATGTCCTTCGAGACCAAGGACACTTACTGCCTTGATGCCCCTATAAAAGAGGGTGAGTTTGCAATTTCTCATGACAGAAAGTACTGCAATCACTAGGGTCGGGAGAATTAGGTGACTTGGTGACAGATAGAGAGCATGCATAAGAGTTTTCAAATTATTTTTGGCTTGTTTCAATTGTGACCCAATGTCATATTTAGTTAATTTATAATAGCTTCCCTCCTCTCCCCAGCCCAGGCGATTATTCTCTTATTTCTCTGGTGTTTTCCCCAGTTATATGCATAAGATAATGGTCATGTTAATGTCTCTACATGGCGATTTTGCAATATGAAATTTGTAGTAAATCTGGGAATCCAAAACAGAGTAGACTCAGTGGCTCTAAAATTACCATTTATTGGAAAATTTAGATAGACTTTCCAATGAGACAAACTGAACAAAGTAAATAAGGGGAAAAAAAGAGAAAGGAAAGAAAAAAACCTACGGAAAAAGTTGAGGTTCCAAAAACTTCTATTTATTGGTGAAAGTTTCAGACCACTAAAAACCCAAGGCAGAGTAGAAAGAATACAGTTATCATAGGCCAGCAAAGATCAGTCATAAAAGGCACGTCCACATCTACGAAATCAGGGACAGATCAAATGTGCAAATTTTCTCCAATTAACATCAATAGCCACATTATTGTGGGGGTCTTTTCCTTGTCACCCCAAAACTCTCATTATTCTTACCTGGTTAACAGTGCTGGGCGGTTGGTTACACATGGAAGGTTGTTGTGCATTAATTTCTATTTTTTCCATTCATTTTTGGCCTAAGGTACGAATGCTTCTGAACTCAACTGCAGATTCCTGTGAAAATTGTCTAAACTATTTCTCTCCAATCTTTAACGGGAAGCAGCAGAATAGTAAACCTACTTGAAACTAGCAAAATTGTTCTACACATCTGATTATCTGACCACAAGAATGACATAAAAACAGGATCAACTTATACCTGAAATAAGGCAACATGATTTTAAGTTGGATCGAATTAACAAGATACTCAAATGAGTTAACAAGATACAAAACAAATAGTAGACTCTACGAACCAGTTTGACTTCCTAACATGTTTGCTAGGCCACCTGACAAGATGTCAGATGTGCTACATTAATGTAACGACTAGGGCGCAGAAGAAACTGATATCTCAAAAGCATACTGTCAGCAACAATGGCTTTGAAAATTCATAGGTACAAGTTATAGCATTTCCAGCAACAGAACCTTTTTCTAATAGCTGCGTGAGGACTCACAAGTGTTACAAATGCAAAGCTTGAAACTTCCATAGTTTGGAACCCGCGAAAGCTCATACTACTATTGTCTACAAGGAGAAAGCAACTTCAAAACAAATAGAGGGATAAAAGAAGAAGAAAAATACCATAACTAATACTGAAATGACCTCATTATGGTTTGTTTATTGCAGAGTAAATGTGATAAGCTGCATTTTGCACCCCCTAAAAACCTAATTGTATTTGCATTTCCAGTTGTTTTGATAGATAACAGAGGCAAGAAAAAAATAACTGATCATTAAAGCCCCCAACCCAACAGAACTATATGGGTTTTTGATCTGTTAAACAACTAAACAAGCCTTTATTTTTCTATGGAAAATTGTTAGAGATAAGGTGCACGCATCTTCGTATCCATAGACTAGCTTCAACAAATCCACATTGCGCTTGATTTCTTGTTCTTGTAAATTTTGTATAAAACTTGCCTTTTACATACTAATATATGTGCACAAGTTCTATTTTTTTGGTTCATCAACAAACCCAAATCGATTTATTGGAAAACAAACCATTGTAGCAATCATTTCCAGTATGTTGAATGTTTTCCTTCACACAGATTAAGTATGTTGAATGTTTTCCTTCACACAGATTAAGTATGTTGAATGTCTTCCTTCACACAGATTACAATAAGCAATGTGAATTTCAATTAGCTTAGTGAGTAATCTTTGAGGGTTCTAGGTTCATGAACATCCGTGCCTATCTTCACACCAGCAAGGAACTCTGCTCTAGAAATAATTCAATACATTTTACATCCCCGTCCCCCCCAACCCTCCTCTTGCAGTAAGGTACCCAACTAAGGAGACTCATTTGGATATTATGGCACCTTAGTGCGGGAAAATGTGGGAGGAAAGAAGGGCTAAAAGAAGGGAGACTTCTCATGCCTCTCATAAGATTTGAGTCTTAACTTTTTTTTTACGGCTAAATAAAATATTTGAGCGAACTTCCTCATGTCAAAGTTGGGTTTCCGCTGACGAGCTATGCTTCTCATGACTAATTCTCTAACCTTAAGAGAAAACACGAGGACTCTGATTCCTGCACTGGGTGCTGTTGCAGTCTAGACAAATGCAGGCGAGTCAGAACCACTATCTAGTTTTAGTGGCTAAGATAAAAGATTTAGCAGGACCCAAGTCATTTAAGTAGAAGGGATTTTAATGCAAAAGGGAAACAGGAGCCACAAAAACAAAGAAGTATCCTATACACCATCCCCAAAGAGAAAAAGGAAGTATCAGAACACAGAGGGTCCCTAACATTGCAGGTACAATATTGAAAAAAGAAGTATATGCCAGCAAAATACATTGTGGGCACATTAGTAATAAAATGAAGCACGTAACAACATATTAATATGACTATACACACAAGCTAACATTCAAAGATTTACTACTTACCAACTTCTACAACCACTGAAGCAGTTAAGGCGAGTTGACTTTCGGCTCGAACCGCTCATCCATCAATGTAGGCATCCTATTACTGCATAAATGTCATTAAGTTGAAATTATTAGGACAGCATAACAGGCAGCAAAACTTTCAAACAAAATTTCCTTATTATCGATTAGCCATGTCACTTAAATTCTTCGTTTCAATTCACATATTTATGCTGGATAGTTGGCGATGCAACTGTGGATATTCTAGGCCAAAAAGCATGCAACTTTGTTAGAGATGGATGGGTATGACATCTAAATATGCAAGCATTCTCCATTAGCAACTCAATTTTTCAAAAATTTGAACAACAGATATTTCCAATTTCACAAAGAGACATGAGTAGATAAATAATATAGCTGATAGGTGTGCCTATTTTATCAGTTGAACACATGAACAAATTGTGACAACCATGGGAAAGTTTGTCATGGAAACTATGAAACTGTCCTGCATTTGCAATGAAGATTATGAGGTGGAAGATTGACTGTATATTAGGACTTCCTAACATTAGTTTCATTTGATTCTTCTGGTGGACCCTTCACTCCTACATAGCAGAAATGCTAGTTTGTGCTTCTAGATCTTTTGACCTCTCTCTACTCTCAAGTTTACACATGCCTAAGCTGCACTTATCCATCGCATTTTTGATATGGGGATGTAATTTTCTTAGTCTCTAATGAAGCATATTAGATTGTCACCAGCTTTTTGTGGCCTTGGCCCCTTTCCGTCTCAGCTCATAGGCTGTGAGTTCTGCACAATTTTCACATTTCATGTAGTTCGTGACACATTAATAAAGAAGAATACTAACTATACTTTAACATAAATGCTTATGAAGGAAGTCGCCATGTCCTGACAAGAACTTTCACCTTTCAAGTAACAACAAAAAAGGCGAGGGGGTCAAATAAACTGATGAAGAATAGAAGATCAGCTTATGTATTTTCATATATTCAAATTTTATACTACTCTTGAATTAACTGATTTTGGGGAAAAATTGGCAATGCCTTACATCAATACGAGGGTGGCCCTAAATCTAACCACCACACACATCCCCACAAATCGTGTTGCCATTTTTCATCACGATTGGTTTACATATCCAGTTCCGCCCTTCTGATGTCCCATTCTCTCAATTTGTGCCCTCTGCAGCCAGTCATTAACAGTGCCCACTGCCCCCACTAGTTCGCTTTCTTTCTTGCAAATTTCCTATGAAAGCTATCTTTCTCATTTACTTTGTGTCCCAACACTTGCAATTTAATTCGCCGATTCTTCCATTTTTTTATTGCTTCATCTTTTTCCTAGCTGTTATCAAGGTTCAACAGAGATAACCTAGTCAATACAGCAACCTACAAGCCCGATCATGTGGTGACATTTTCAATCACATCTATTTCCCTAGTTCTCTTTTTCTTATTTCCCACACTTCCTCTTGTCATTCTTGACCTTATTTGCAAAGATATTATAATGATAGTTAAACTTCCCGATCTGGACTCTATGATCCTATGATTCTATGATTTAAAAAAAAAAAACCCTCCATCCATCCAAATACCATCAAATTCTTCAATTGACTTTTTCTTAAATAATGTATGCTACTATGGTCGGATCGTAGTATGAT
Source organism: Talinum fruticosum (assembly GCA_021018815.1). Taxonomy (NCBI): domain Eukaryota; kingdom Viridiplantae; phylum Streptophyta; class Magnoliopsida; order Caryophyllales; family Talinaceae; genus Talinum; species Talinum fruticosum. Next base: position 2,144,001 of record JAITYX010000074.1, on the reverse strand, counting down.
TCTATGTACCTAATCCCCGATCCGAAATGGACCTCATAATATTCTCATATATAATTATATTGAATATTTCATTGTTACAATATAGATTTTGTCCAAACATTTCTACAAAACATTGCAAAATAACGTTTTTATTTTCTTTCAATATATTTATTAGGATTTTTATTCTTATAAAAATAACTTTCGTTTTTTCAAATATTTAGTAGAATCTTATGATTCTTAATCAGATTCTACGACTCTGATTCCAAGGACTCCAATTGTATCTAACTAGGATCTTGATTCCAACAATGATCATAGTAGTGTTGCCATCGCCATTTGTTCCACTTTCAAATACCTCTAAACAATGTGGCATTATTCATTATACACATTTGAATTAGGCACACTCTCACCTAGCTTCTTTATAAGTTCGTCTAAACAATGTGGCGTTATTCATTATACATATTTGAAAACATACAAATGAAACAATAAATATCTTAGCTTTTCTTAAAGTTCTCCAAGCGTCTAGTTATAAGGTCATTTTTGACAACTTATTGTAATAATTTTCCCAACTCCATTTTCTCCTTCAGTAATTCTACAACTCTTAAGTTAAAACACAAACTCAGGCAACAGAGTGAATTTGGAACCGAATTAGTAAGGAAGAATTAGTATTGCATATCATCCCTTTTTCTAGTTGTACTCTCACCGTCTCAAGATCAGCAATGTTTTAAATAATGGGACATTATACACTATAAATAGGAATACGAATTTAGTATTCTACCTTAACTAGTTCGTTCCTTTTCCTAAAGTACCACATCAACTGCTGATCTACCTGTGCATAGTTTACTGTCCGCACATCCTATTGTTGAACCAAGTTTCTGACAAGGTCCCAACTGTCATCTGGACCAGCAGATGATAAATTGACAATGCTTTTGTGAGACAGGATATAACTTCAGTGATTCTCCTTCCCTCTTTTTTCTGACTAGTAGTATATGTGAAATCAGATCAGCACCCAATTTTGTAGCATTTATATTTGAGTTCCCATCCTACCAAAATTTAAAGGGCTAATGCTGATTTCTTCCATTCTCCGACATATTCTGAACATAATTGATTGATCTTCATTTACAGAAATCAAATGCCACCAAAGGCAGGCTTGTTCACAGCTGCTAGCTTATCACCAACCCTCTACTGAGTGTCATTGTGTAGCACGTAATGGCTTCACCAGCCAGATGAAAAGCAGTGGCACCAAATGCTGATCAAAACGCCACTTCCAAAACGAATAAAAGCACACCTCAACATCTGAGTGAGATGGCCACCTACCACTGATCGATTTACCTCAGCAAAACAGGTCATCATCCAAAACTTTCCAATTGAGGGCCTAGAGTTATGCTGGTTCATATTCAAACATTTGTGAGCCCTAAGCATGAGATGGCTGGAATTTGATTCATCAATTTACAAGAAAGATGAAGACAATAAGCAGAATTTGCCAAAGAATTTTGGCAAACTACGTGAAACATTCTGTCGAGCTCCAGAAAGACTTGTAAGGGTTTTGATGTCTCACGAAATGAAATTGTTTGCAAATTAATTTGTGGCCTCTGAAATACTCCTCTAGAAGTCATTGGAAGCTTCTTCACCCAAATTTTCTTATGTTTATGAGCTGTCCATGTTGTAAAACATGCAATGTAGATCATCGCTATTGCTGTTGAGATCATTCATTTCAAAGCCCAAACTTTCCAGGGCCAATACTATTTCTTCGAACAGAGGATGGTCACTTTGACCATTAAAAAATGTTGTCATCTTCCCATGTTGCTGAATATAACTCCAACCAGGGAGCTTCCTTAATCCAAGAGCCTTCATTTGCATCCATACATCACCCACTCCCTCCCATCTATTCATTGAAGCATAGCTATGAGCCAGTTGTACATAATTCTCAGCACAAATGGGCTGCAGCATCATGATGTCTCTAGCAACAAGTTCTCCAAGTTTAGCATCACCCTTCATCCTGCATGCATCAAGAAGTATGCCTAAAACATCAACTGTAGGTTCAGAGAACATAGTCTTGATGAAGTTATATGCTTCTTTCAGTTTTCCAGCTCGACAAAGTAGATCAACAATGCAAGCAAGGTGCTCCAGTTCTGGTCTGGTTCCAAATTCTTCAGTCATAGATTGGAAAATGCTAAGACCTTCAGAGACGAGGCCATTATGGCTACAAGAGAAAAGGGCAGAAAGGAAGATGACATGGTTGGGTTGGATCCCAGTGTCCAGAAACTCTGTATACAAATTTACAGCCATCTCCCCCATGCCATGACTACCATATCCTGTAATGATTGTGCTCCATGAGACAACATCATGCTCTGGCATTTGATAAAAACACTTGTGAGCAGTTTCCAGGTCACCACATTTTGAGTACATGTCAACCAAAGCAGTGTCAACGATGATGCTTGGTTGAGACAAGCTTTTCAGGATAAAGTTGTGAACCCATTTCCCTTGCTGAAGTGACCCAGTAGAGGCACAAGCTTGAAGCAGGGAAACAAAAGTAATGTGGTCTGGTCTTTGGAGCATTAATCTCATCTTATTGAGCAAGCACAAGGCCATCTGCAAATCACCATTTTGAGCATATGCTGCAACTATAGCATTCCACGAAACTACATCTCTCTCATTCATGCCATCAAAAATAGTCAAACTTTGCCTTAAATGACCACACTTAGCATACATAGTAATAAGTGAATTTTGAACGGGAATATCTACTGGCATTCCTCGGCGTAGTATGTGTCCATGAACAGATGTCCCTAGAAGATGTGAACCAACTTTTGCACAAGCAGAAAGAACAGTAGCTATTGTTGCGGTAGAGGGTGTCAGCCCAGAATCCAGCATTCTAATAAAAAGAATTAATGCTTTTTGGGCACTATCATTTTGCACAAAGGCAGAAATCATTGATGTCCACAGAATCACATCTTTTTCTGCAACCCATTCAAATATCTTAGAAGCACTGATGACATTTCCATATCTTGAGTATAGTACAACAAGAGAAGTTGCCATAGGGGGATCCACTTCTAAACCACCAGTTATAATCTGCCCATGAATCAGCCTTCCCAACTCAAGATCAATCTGTACAGAATCAGAGCAGGTTAAAAGGCCCCCAAATGTCTGTTGGTCCGGGACAACACCTTCACTCCTCATTCTCTTTAAAAGCCACATAATCTCCTTGAAATTCCCACTTTGGGCATAACCTGAAACCATTGAATTCCAAGAAACAATATCCCTATATACCATACCTTCAAACAAGTCCCTTGCGGCCTCAATTCTCCCATATTTCCCATACAAATTCAACATACAGTTAACCAAATGAAGATCAGAATCTAAACCAGAAAAAATTGCACTAGCATGGAGGCACTCCAGTCGAGAAAGCTCACTAACCCCGGACAGCACATTCAAAATAGTAACAGAGCTAGGTTGGATCCCCTCACTTCTCATCAGATTATACATATGAAACGCCTTGTCAGAATCCCCACAACGCGAATAACAGCCTATCATAGCAGTCCATGGAACTACATTTCTCTCAGGCATTAAATCAAACACTTTCTGGGCACTCTCAACCCGCCCAAACTTGGCATAGAAATTGATGAGGGAGGAGGCAATGTAGGAATCTGAAGAATACCCATCAGCAATTACACGTTGATGAAATGAAATCCCAAGAGAAAATCTGTTGAGGTAAGTGCAGGCTTTGAAAAGACTGGGGTATGTGTGAGGATCAGGGGTGTATGGGACCTCAGCATAGAAGAGAAAGAGAAAAGGACATCACGGTGTAATCCCTCAGAAGAGAGCCGGTTGATGGTCGAATTGAATGATTTGGTGGCGGTGGTGGTGGGGGCGGTAATGGTTGTGTGCGGCGGTGGCGACGTTGGCCTTATGTAGGCTTTGAGCCTGGTCATGAATAAAATAGACAGACGCCAAAATTCAAAAATTTGCAACGTTGCCTAGTCTTTTAGTCTCAGTTTTCTTTTTTTTTTTTTTTTCCGGCCAAATCAGATTTATACATTTTACTTTTGCAGAAGAGTGGAAAACAGTGAGATTATTAGGGTGGAAATGAGATTTATACATTTTCGCTGTTAAGATCATGTTTTATTTAGCTTTAATTTATAATCTTACAGACTTTTTACAACTCTTTATAACTTCTTATAACTGTTTACATCTCGCTTATAACTTTTTATAACTAACTTTACAACTATCATACAACTCCTTATACCTTCTTACAATTTTGTTTATAACTTGTTATAACTTGTTATAACTCCTTACACCTCCTTACAGTTAAATGAAACATCACCTAAGCATATGGTAGTGGTTAAAACACCTAATTAGATGGTTTAAAAAATAAAAATCATTTTTAAACACAAATATTACTTATTTTCCATATTTATATTTTCTCTTTCCTCATTCATCTGCTCTCTCTCTCTATGGATTGAAGACAGAGGCGGTGCAGGTGGTGGAGGAAGTGGTGTAGGTGGTGTACACTACGGTGAAACAAGTAAATTAGCGTCGGACAAAATCGGACGCCAAATAAGGAAAATCCAACGCTAATCGCCTTTAGCGTCGGATTAGAGACGGATAAAAATTTGACGCATAACATCTCGACGCTAAAAAATTTAGCGTCCGATTTTGTCATCCGACGCTAATTAGCGTCGTATTTTATCATTTTTAAAAAATTGAATACATATATGTTTAATCCAAATTATATATATATATATATATATATATATATATATATATATATATTGAGTGATTTGCTATGGGTTAGACATTTGTCACATCACCATTGGTTCCTTTTATTTTATCATTTTTCTTTTATTTTTATATTATCAAAGCCTTTTTGTAACACCCACTTTATTATCTATAAATTTTAATTATAAGTGAAATGAAATCTATTTACTACTCTTGAATGACTATGATCATCAATCATACTTATTTTGCTAAAAAGTTAATTACAGTTTATTGACAATGAATTTTAATTATAATCATAATCAATTTATATTTTATTACCTATATATTTTTTGAAGGATTAGTCCATTATTTCAACCATTACAAAATTATATTTTTTAAAAAATTTTTAATAAAAATAATATTTATTGTATATAATTAGTCTAACTATTGTAAAAAAATTATAATATAACATATCTATTAATTATAGTAACAAAACTTAAATAAATTAAGTAAATTATGATAATTATAAAATAGTATTATAGTAATTATAATTTAATTTGTTTAAAAAATTTTTAACTATTTATTTATTTTTATTTTATTGCATGTATTCAGTTATAAGAATATGAAAGTTAGCAATTAGTATGAAAAATTATATTGATTATATTTAACATTTTTTCTTATTATGATAAAGAATTTTGGTCCAAATTATTTTTTGTTTATCCGTATATGCCTATCTCATGTTTATAAAATACAGTCATTTAAAACTTTATTTTTGTATTATAAAAGGGTAAAAATTCAAATATATGGGATAAGTGACTTACACAACATCATCTGCTATTTTTTATTTTTTTTCATCAAAAACCTTTCTTTACAAGAAATAATCAACTATTACTCAATTGAGTGATTACTCTTGAATGGTGCTCTTTATCTCCATTGTCAACCTAGGGGTTTTATTGTAGTACAGCGATGAGAAGAGAAGCAAAGTTGGCAAATATAGGACATTAGATTGAGAAGAAATTAAAAGTTGTGTATTTCATTATTTTGATGTTTAATTTTCTTATTATATATATATAATTACATGTATTTATTTTGTATATAGTGATTAATAATATTATTATAATATGTTTAAATTATAGATATAATCCAGTAGTAACATGTGAGATAATTATATAAAAAAGAACCAACAATAAACACATATTTAAAGGAGTTTGGTGCTAACAAAGTGGGACGAGATACGTTTCAACTTTAAAACGTGGTGGGAGAAAATGATAAATTGAAAAACTATTTTATAGGTTTATATGATGAAGAATTATTTTCGTTCATTAAGTAACTCAAAATTTACATTCTTCCTCATAATAATTACCTTTAGATTATAAAACATTCATATGTATTCTAAGGTTAATATTTATAATTGTATAAGAAGTATATATATATATATATATAATATTTATAATAGTATATCAACTAATCAAATAATAGCACATACCCATGCGAAACACGAGATTCACACCAATATTCATCATATTTGTATTAAATTCATTAGTATGTATTGATAATATTAAGTCAAGTACATTGAAAAAGTGTAGTTAAGTTATTAAACTTTATTGAAAAATTCGCCAAAATCCAAAAAAGTATACATTACAAAAATTCATCATTTTATTGTGAAAATTCATCATATATGTGGGCACTTTATTCAACCACCTACCCAGGTGGTTGAGTGATCATCGTAGAATTTTCGGAAAAGTTACCTAGATTTATTTTATCTAAAAAATTGGGTTCAATTATAAATTTTTTTTATCTAAATTTAAATTTGAAACAATAATTTTAGAACTCAATTTAATTTTGGATTTAGCTTATCCAATTTGTTCAACTTGGAAATACTAAGCATCAAACAAATGTACGAATTTTAGACATTGACCGATTTGTTCAATCCAAATTTGTCGAACCCAAATTTTCATTAGTGTTAAATTAGAAGATGTTCTTGTCAACGAGAACATCCTATGTAGATGTTTGATAAGGGTTAGTGTGGTTGGTTTCACAAGAAGTTATAGTTGTGTTTGATAATTAATTGATACCCGAAGTTATTAGTTTTTAGTTAATAATTGCATTTATTGTTAGTTAATAATTTTTTATAGGATTTGGATGGAAATAATATAAACTTTATGAATATTTAGACAGAAATAATAGGAACTTTCTTTTGGAAGTCAGCTAGTCTAAACTTTAATCCTATTTAACCACCGAGTTATAAAAGTTAGGATTAAGTGGAGGTGGAGCACTGACATGGTGAGACTTGGCATGCACGTGGATGGTGGATTAATTTATTGATTTTGACTTCTTTTATTTAAATTGACATATAAGAAACTTTGACTTTTGAGAATCTAATTAAGACACATAGGCACCTGCCTTTGATCTTTTAGGAAAATATTAAACTTGACATAAATTATTGTTGTGTACTATGGAGAGTACGGTTGTCGGTCTCGAGGAGTTAGGTCTCATACAAGTCTAAGGTCAATGTCATTTTGAACTAAGCAGAGAAACGAGTTCAAGTTGGTTGGTAACGTAAGCACTTAAAGAACGAAATGAAATCAGATAAAGAAAACCTTAGGCAGGGATTTACCAAGCTAACATGCGAACAATCTTAATTACATGCTTCTATACTATTCACAACTCGAGATGACTTAGGGAATTTATGCAGTTCAAACCACCTAAGCCTTCTCTCGAAGGTCATTAAACTAACTCAATTGAATTAATTGTTGTTCTCATACAATCAAAACCAAATAATTACACGATTATCGACTCTTCCCTTAATAACAACCTAAATTATTCTCATATCTAAGTTGTAATCATCCAACAAGTTGAAGTAGAACTAAGCTTCTTCTCTCGAAGTCTACTCAATTACCAAAAATAATAAAGGCAGGATTCTCTCGAATCTTACACCAATTCAATAAAGTATCAACAAGTCGGGAATTCATCAAATAATTGCAAATTAGCATCAAAGCATAAATTACGATTAAACTAGCATATTAGTGGCAAAACCCCAACCTAAGTTGGAAAATTAGCCACACAAATTCATGGCATATGACAGCAAATTGAGGAATGAATACCAAAAAGAATAAAAGATAAAAATAGAGAAAAGAATAATAATACCGTAAACTTCAATTAAATTGCGATTAGTTGAAAATAACTCCAAGCTTTGATCTCTTAACAATGGAAATAAGTACTTACAAGTAGAGAGAAAACTAGCCTAGAAACGCAGCATAAAAGTTTGATGCAGAAAAATAACGGTTTCGGAAGAAAAGAGGCGAAAAACGAAATCGCCAATTGGCACTGGCAATGCTCGAAACCGTGCTTAACCCGTGCAAGCTCATGGCGTCAATAATTAAATTCTCGAATTCCTAGCATGGCCTCGTGCTGACTTTGGCATTGCCTCGTGCTGACCTCTTCGGCTTCGATGCAGCCTGTGCTAGGTCTTCTTTTCCTTCTTTCCTTCAGACACGACCGAGTGTTACGACCTGTGCTGACTTGCCTTGATCTCTTCCTTCGCTCTCCGACCTTCTATGGCCTCCCGTTCTTTTCCTTAACACTTTGAAAGATATATTCTTTATCATAAAATGTGGGATTACCTGAAAACGTAGAAATTCGCACATTTTAATCATAAATGAAGAAAGTAAGCGAAATCAAATAAGAATTGAGGTGAAAAGCCATTTGAAGTGTCGAAATTAGCCAATAAGAGAACGGAAAAGAAGGTAAAATTCCGGTTTTTCAATTATCTTGTGAAAATTAAAGAAAAACTTATTTTTTAAAAGCATTTTGTTAAAAAATATAATTTTAAAATAAATACTGGTTTTTGTTTTTGTTTTAAATAAACACTATTTTTTGCTTAATTTTGTTTAGTTTATACTATTTTCATATCATATTTAAAAATTTATTTTTTTGTAAAAAATAGATTTCGGTTGTAAAAAGATATTTTCTCTATTTACACATTATTTTCGATGCTTTCTTATTTTACATAATTTTTCCTAAATTATTTTATAGTTTTAATAATATTTTGGATATTTTATGTATTATATAATTTTTTGAAATTATTTTAATAAAAGAAATTATATTTTGTGATCTTATTACTGTATATAAACTTTTTTAACGTTTTTTTAGGACATTTCCTTATTTTAAAAAATATAATTTTAATTTACCATAAAAGAAAGATTAACACACTCAACTGCTTATTTGTCATAAAAAAAAGTCAAAGTAAAAAATCAACTTTGTTGCCTACGTAAGTTTCACGCCTTGCCACGTCAGCTCTACGTTGAGTCATAACTGCCATAAATTTGTGGAAAACTTTTGGCATTAAATGGCATTAGAGTTCATATTGTTTAACGTCCAAAAAAATTTATATTACTTTTATCCAATACAGATAAATTTCGTATTATTTCCGTCTAAAAATCCTTTATTATATCAATTGTGTATACTAGTACGTATTTGATTGTATATTTATTTTTATATAGGATTATTGGACTAAAATAAATATACTTGTTAGGGGTTTGGACAATTATATACCATACTATCAACTTGAATGTTCATGCATTATACTTTTGGGGAAGTTAATATCATTAAACCAAACATTTACTTTTGGACAACTTTAAAACTAAAATATGGTATATAATTAGAGAAATTTTCATTTACCCTCCCTCCTCGAGGTGTTGGTAAATGTTTTTCCGATCCTCAACTTTTTTAATCATTTTTTACTTTCCTTCACCTCTCTGTCAAACTATCATAAGTCCCCAAAATTTCACATTTGCGGCAACAAAAATGGTTATTGGAGCTAGTATTGATTGTTCATAACCATAATGACGACAATTTGTCGTTGGGAACTCAACCAAAATAATAAATATGTTTTAAGAGGAAAGAGAAAGAGGAACACACATCATTAATTGTGAGCAGAGAAGTGCCGAACCATGGGCAAAGTAGAGTTACTTTGAGGATAACGAGTCCCTTGAGTCAGGTTTTCATAAAGGAAAAGATTCGCGGACTGGTCGGGGTTGGCTGGACGAGAAAAAGGGCATTATTATAATTTCGGTTTTACGATAATGAAGTGAAAATGTTAAAGGGGGTAAAAAATAATTTTAAAAGTTCAAGGGTAAAAAGAACATTTACCGAAATTCAAGGAGAGTAAATGAAAATTTAATTATGTAATTATCCCAAAAATAAGTGGTGTGGTTTAGAAAACCTAGACATTTCTAAAGTATACTGCACTGGATATCCAAGTTTATAGTATGGTATATAATCATTTAACGCTTACAAAATACAATTTGTTTTAATCCAACAACCTTCTTAAAGATTCATTTGATGAAATTAGTTATTTCTCAATAACCTATTTGATAAAATTCTCTATTATTCAACTCTATTTTGTTATATATATATATATATATATATATATATAGTTTGACATTAAAAAAATTCCTCTTGACAGCATAAAGGTGAGTAGTATGGAGGGCTTGCATAAATTAGGAAATTACATGTATAACATAAGCAATATCATGTCTAGTTATGGTAAGATACTACAATGCACCAACCATACTCCTATATTCACAAGCATATAAAAGTAATTGACCATTAATCAAAGATAAAGTAGTCCTACAAACACGGAGAGTTCGCACAGATTTCAAAGTATGTAAGTGAAACTTTTAAGAAGATCACTCACATACTTATCTTGAGAGAGATAAAGACCAAAAGAAGTGCGAATAATCTAAACCCCTAGAAAATAATGAGCACCAATGTCTTTCATAGCAAATTGAATAGACAACTAGGATGTAAAAAACTTAACAAAAGTGGGATTATGCAATGAAAAGCATATATTGAACATATATAGAAGGAGAACAAGGACAATAGATTAGTGATGATACACAAACATAGAAGTATCACTTTTACTCCAAATGAAACCTTTAGAAAGAAAGAAAGAGATAAAACATTAAAACTCAGCAGGAGGGGCTTGTTTCAAATTATAAAGGGATTTCTTTGGGCGACATACATGATGAGGATAATTAGGATCATATAAACTTCCTCATCAAGAAACCCATACAAAAATGCATTCTTAACATCAAGTTATCAAATAATCCAATTGCAAGAGATTACAATAGACACAAGCAAATAACAGTTGAAGATTTTACAATTGGACTAAAGGTTTCATGGTAATTAATACCTTCATGTTAGTGATTTACAAGAGCCACAAAACAGGCTTTGTCACACTCAGTAGATTCATAAGACTAAAATTGAGTTTTACAATTCTACTTACAACCAACCACATGAAGAGAAAGAGTACAAAGTACAAGTTCCCAAGTATGATTTTATAAAAAGGCATTTTATTCTTCTGCCATGGCTTAATCCCACTGTGGTATTTTACAGCCTTAGTAAAACAAGTTGTGTCACTATCCAAATGTAAAGTATTTAGTGAAAGAATATTTTTGGCTTTAAGAATTCCCGATTAGGATAGAGTTTACATTGGGTGGTGATTTGATGGGATCCTCACGTGCTCCGAATGAGGGGTGGACCCTGTAGGGCTGACTAGAGATTGGTGGGTTGGACTGGCTCGGTGATGTGAGCGTAGGGATGACGGAGGCTGGTATTGTAAATGTCGGCTATTAGAGAACGAGCCAAGCAAACACTGGATCGATGGTAAGCAAGCCCAATAGATATAATAGGGGAAGGTGCAGTAGGCCTAGGCAGGGGTGATGTCGTTGGGTTGGACAAAGGACAAGTGGCAAGTTGAGGTCAGAGACAGCCTGGTTGGGCCAAGAAACCGAAGCTGGACGAGGTGCACAATCGTGAACGTGCGGGTCGAGGAAATAGGTAAGGTGGAAGAAGACATTCTAAGGGGTATATAATTGAGAATTTCTGCACATGGAAACACATGTTCACGAAAAACATTTTTGGTTATAAAACTATGTCCAGAGATAGGTTTTAAGCATTTATAGGCCTTATAATATGGGTCATAGCCTAAGAAGACACATCTTACAAATCGAAGTTAGTTTATGTTTAACCATGGGAGTTAAATTAGGAAAACATTCACATCCAAAAATAAGAAGAAAAGTGTAATAAGGAGGTCATTGAAATAATTTCTGAAATGGGGAAAACCTATTAACCATTGGAGTTGGCAATCTATTGACGAGGTAAATAATAGTGGCAATGGCATCATGCCAAAAAGAATTAGGCAAAGCAACATCGATCAATAAAGTTCTAGCCATTTCTGAAACATGCTTGTGTTTTCTTTTAGGAACACCATTTTGTTATTGCGTGTGAGGAGCATATTTACAAAAATAAATCTCATTATTAATTATTTTCGTATTCTTTTCCTCCATTACTTTGAAATTATTTAATTTTGGCATTAAAAAGATTTTCCACTATTTTTTAAAAGGCGTTACAAATAGGAAAAACATTAAATTTATTTATTATAAGATAAATTCAAGAGCATCTTGAATAATCATTCACAAAAATAATAAAATAGTTATAACCTTGAGTGGAATAAACAGAGGATTACCCAACATCATTATGAAATAAAAATAATGGTCTATCAGAATAACATTCAACCTCATAAAATGTTAAGCATGTAGGATTTCCGAAGCAGCAAAGAACACAAACATTAAGATGTTTAGAAGTTAGAACAATATGTTTATTGTTATCCATAGAGGTGCTAAAATTCTAGAATTAGGATGTCCTAAACAACAATGTCATCCTTAAGCGGGTTGATGAGTAATGATGTAGGTAGAGTGAAAAGTTTGGGGTGGTAGACATTAGGTGGCACCTTAGAGCAGTTTGACATTCTAGTGCCAGTGTGTGGCACTCCCGTGTCAGTTTGACACTTACATGGCAAATTATGATTTTTAGGAACACTAAATTAGTTGGATGGCTTAGTAATGACCATAACATGTGGCACAACCGTGTCGACTTAGATTTCGACTTGAAAAAATATATTATTTCATCTATGAAATCGGATGGGTTGAGTTTTTTTTCTTCTATTTTTAGGATTATTATTTGCAACTTTCCTCTCAATACTCCCTTATTACCTTAAATTTTAGTTTATGTAAGTTTAATCTTCATAGAATATTAGGGGTTTGAATAAGCCCTCTAAACAAACTGAGGTGAAGAAGCTACTTACTGCAAATAATATTGGTTTGCTTAGCTTAGTTGAAACAAAAATTAAATCTCAAAATTTCCTTTCTGTTTACAATGGTTGGGGCTCTTTCATCAATCATACTCATCATCTCAATGGACGAGTTTGGGTGGTTTGGAGGTCTAGTGATTATCAAGTCTAGGTTCTTAATAGCTCCAGTCAGTCAGTCAGTCCATTGTTTGGTCGTGGAGACATCTACTAAAAGCAGTTCTATGCTACTTTTATCTATGTTTCTAATGATGAAGCAGAAAGCGAAGATCTATAGGGCAATATCACACATACTTCCTCTTCAATAGATCAACATTGGATTCTTGGGTACCCGGGTATACATATATATACTTTTTAATTTTTAGATTCTGAGTTTTTGTGTTTTTTTGCTTTTTAATTTAATATGTATGTGAAATGTTAGATTATTTTTCTAGGACTTTGGATAAGAGTATTTACTTGAAAATTTTATAAATTGTTAATGTTAGTTAACTCCGATCTAAAAATATCCATTTTTAACCATCACTCAAACTTTTAAAGTAAATTTAATATATATATATATATATATATATATATATATATATATATATATATATATATATATATATATATATATATATATATATATATATATATATATATATATATATAACTTTTTGTTTAAAAATATAAGTCGAGTACCGGGTAACAGTGTCCGGGTCCAAATTTTCAATACCCGGTCCCATACTCGATTTTAACGAGTCCTGAAAATTGGACCTGATCCCGGACCTAGTTCAATCGGGTCCAAACCGGGTTCAGTGCGGAACCGGGTACCTGATTTTTCTGCTCTTCCCTAGTGTCAACTCTATTGTTTTATGGCTTGTTAAGTTGAGAAAATGAGAATTATTGTACTACCCTCCATTAAATAAGTTATTCTTTTCCTTTTTCTCAACTTGACACGTCATAAACAACTTAGTTGTTGCCCCTAAATCAGTGGTAGTTTAGAAAAAAATCCCCCAAGTATGACACTTGATCAGTCAACTTTATAATTTGGTATATAAACGTCCAATACTCCAAAAGTACAATTTATTTTAATCAACAAACCATTAATATTATTATCTATTCTATACGTTGACCTTTTATATCATCTGCATGAAAAAAATGTTTTATATCATAAGGTTCAAAACAATATATAATTTCATACAGTTTTTGAACTTTTTATAAATTAGTTTAAGATTAAAAAGCTAAATCCAAGAGACAAGTAAAATTATCAAACATTTTAATTAAAAATTTGGTTAGGTCAAATAATTGGTCTTAGCTTAAAAACTACATTTATCTAACTTTTAATCTTTGGGGCTACAATATCATCAATAGCGACTTCTCCCACTGTTTCTTCCTAAACTTACATCCTAAATACTCCTTTTTTGATTTACTTAATTTAAAACTTTGGACTTTGCATCTTTGGAAGGAATTAGGAGCTAAAAGGATTTAAAGGGAATTGAAAAAAGCTGGAAGTAGTTGTTCGAAGAAGATAGAAGTAGTTACAATTGAAGTTATTTAAAACAAAAAAGAGTTGGAAGAAGTTGAAAGAAATAAAAAGACTTAGAAAAAACAGATAAAACTCGCGAGTCTTATTTGGCAAAATGAACTGTTTGAGTAGCGGATAATTATTTGTGTAGTTGGCAGTATGTTAGATTTTAACTGTTAGCGGATAGTCTGTTCAAATTGAGCAGTTGAATAAATATGTTCGGTAAATTTAGGCCCTGTTTGGTTGGGCAAAATTGGAATGGAACTTGATTCCTCCGGTTTCAAGTTCATTTTTCAGTTGTTTGGTTGGTTATTTTGAGGGTGCAACTTGAAATTTACAGGTTTTAAATTCCCTCAAAACAAGGGAATTTGAATCCCCCAAATAGAAGGAGAATTAATTTTCAATCCCTCGGGGATCGGTTTATAATTATTTTTAAAAAAATTAGTCTCTTTGCTATACTATTATTATTATTATTATTATTATTATTATTATTATTATTATTATTATTATTATTGTTGTTGTTGTTGTTGTTGTTGTTGTTGTTGTTGTTATTATTATTATTATTTTAGTTATTGTTATTATTTTTGTTATTAGGTTGGGGTATTTTTTTGTTATTGTTTTTTATTATTTATTTATTTATTTATTTATTATATATATATATATATATATTTTCATATTGTTTGATAGAACATTACAGTTTGAAAATACGTTTACTAAAAATTATAAATAAAATTTGTTAATTATTGAAAAAATTACAAGATAGTTAATTAAAAAATTAAATAAATATAAAACTCAATATCAGCAAATATGCTAACGAGCTTCAACTTTTATTGAATCAAATAATAATAATAATAATAATAATAATAATAATAATAATAATAATAATAATAATATAATAATAATAATAATAATAATAATAATAATAATATAATAATAATAATAATAATAATAATAATAATAAATATTTAATAATAATAATAATAATATTTAATAATAATAATAATAATTTACAATGATATAAAATAATTTAAAAAATAAAATAATTTTAATTTTATCCCATAATTAACAACCAAACAACAAGAACTAGAACTTGATTCCATTCCTATTCTCTACCAAACACTTAAAGAGAATATTCAAGTTCTATACCTAACTCCTCAAGTATCATTGCTTAATTTCATTCCATTTCGGTTTTGTATACCAAACGAGGCCTTAGTGATTAAGTTAACTGATTATTGTAAATTAACGTAAAAGGATATAGATAATTTTCCAAATATAAATTAATGAAGGGATAATTTTGTCAAAAAAATATAAAACGCTACTTTTAAATGTGAAAAGTTAATATTTTAGTTTTTCCAAAATACTACTTGAAACATTATAAACTACCGCAAACGTTAATTAAAACACTAGTTTACCGAACACTAATATTTGATTGATTAGTGTTTTGACTTGGTTAAAACGTTAAAAGTTACTTCAAACGCTGTTGACGAACATCTAAGAGTTCTGACTTTCCTTACATTTAACACCCCAAAACCCACCCTAAGAGTATTACATCGCCGCAGTTTTGCACAAGGAACTCCCAAGGCTTATTCAGGTGTCGGCTTGACTTTCTAACTCCAACTTAAAGGCAATCGAGGTGATTTTTCCCGGAGAGTTTGAAATTTCCTAAAAATTTCGGCAGAGTTCCGTTTGTAATATGGACTATCCCTTAGGCTTAAAGCCTTTAAATCCCGCATAAAAATCATAGTATAACCCAACGAGCCACAAGCTCGGAATATACAACTCAACGGCCACACGCCGAGTCCAACCAATCATGCGTTAAAACTTAAAACAATCTAAATGGTTTATGATACATCCGGTACAACTATATGAACTAAATTACAAAGTACAATTCTTAGAAATATAAGAAATGCACGTCCGCAACTTGAATCACTCAACAAACAAAGAAACAAGTAATTAGCAGAGTCCGGAATATGCTAAGTACCGCACACATCTCTTGAGAGTGTACCTGTAATACTAGGAGGGAAAAGGGGAATTTGTGGGGGTGAACAAAACACAGGCTCACCGGAGAATCTTACACTCTTTAAACGAAAATTCTTTACACATATTACTCATAATAATAAAATCAGTGAAACTATAATAACGTACTATAAATGCGGAACTTTTCAATGAAACAGAACAGGTAGCGAGAGGGATAGAGAGCGTGAGAGAGGCCGAGAGAGTGAGGGGGAGGACTCAGTGAGAGGGGACGTCTCCGGGGTCGGACTGGGCTGTCGATCCCGGGGTGGGTGTCTAGCCGGGCGCAGTAGGGGGCGGGGCAGCAGCAGCAAAACAGGGGACCGAGAGGGAGATAGGATAAGCGAGAGTGGGGAAAGGGGGTCGGTCCGGGAGGGGGAAGTCGGGTAGTGGCGAGCAAGCGGGGGAGGGGAGTTACCCGAGTAGCCGGCAAGGGAGATGACGAGACCGAGAGGAAGGGGCGGAGAGTTGCAGCAGCAGCCGGAGGGAGGGAGAGGCGCAACGAACGAAGGGCTAGGGCAAGAGGAGAGAGAGGCGGGAGGGGGTTCGAAAAGGTGGGCCAAGGGAGAGGGAGAGCGGGCCCAGATTAGGGGAACCACAGGAGAAGGAGGGCGAGCGTGAGAAAGGAGGTGGGCCGAGAGGGAGATCGGGAGGAGAGAGAGTTGGGCCGATTGGGGAGGTAGGCCCAACAGGAGAAGGAGGGCGAGAGAGAGAGAGAGAGGGAGCCGCGGAAGGGAGTTGGGCCGAGAGTGAGTGGGCCGAGGGAGTGAGGGCGAGCATTCGTAGTTAGAGGTCGGTAAGAGGAGTCGGGTTCGGGAGTCCTCAAAAAAAAATCATCCCGACAAAAATTGCAAGAATTGCAGAGACAAAATGAGCAAGGCCCGAACACTCATTAAGCAACAACTTAACATCCGAGGGTTACCAAGTCGTATCTCTACCAACACAAGGGGCTATCCTTCGGGGTTCGGAACCAACTTACATTCAGCGACAACTTGGCCTCCGGGAGCCGAAAATCGCGTTCTCAATCCCCTAAAGGAGTACCCTTCAAGAAACTATCTCCCAAGCACTTTCAAGTCTCGGGGAGCTGAAAGGTCGCGTAAAGACCCATTCCGCCATGGGCACTTGCACTCCCGACGTAAGGTTGGGGGTCGAGTTCTCCCCGGGATGTTCCCTAGCGAGACTCACGCACTTTCGAACCTTCGGGAACAAAAAGGTCGCGTAAAGACCCATTCCGTCATGGGCACTCGTACTCCTAACTTAAGGTTAGGAGGTCGCGTTCTCCGCGAGATGTTCCCTAGCGAGATATCTATACTCAAGCTCTTTCAAGCCTCCGGAGCTGAAATTCGCACAAAAATTACTCTTTAAGCCCAAGGGGCTAAGTGAAAATCATTCATCATAACAGAGCGTTAATGACAAGATAGGAAAGAGAAGAAAAGCAAAGCCGACAAAGCAAGTTTCATTCATTCATTCATTAAGACAAAAGCGCGCAACACGCCATTACAAGAGAGGAAAAGCGTCTAAAGTTCAAAGATACTACGCTACAACCCTACGGTTACATTACTATGCTACAGCTTACACTATTCCGACGAAAGGATAGCAAACGACCGCCATCTCACTTCTCCTTCGGAAGGTTCCTCTTCTTCTCCACCGGAGGGTTCCTCCTCTTCTCCACCGGGAGGTTGCTTCCCTTTTCCTTGGGCAAGTCCCTTCGGCCACGATAAGAGGGAGTAGGAGGGTCATCTACCGACTCACCGTTCTCCAAGGGAGGGTCGGATGACGAGCCAACACCGAGAGCGGTTCCCCTCCAGTCGCAATGTTCGCCGAAGATATAAGGTTCGCCGATTGAAGCTCAATGATACGATCGTGGTTGCACTCCACCCAAGCCTCAAGTATGCCCCACTCGGGACGGATTGCAACTTGAAGCAACTTAAGATACTCCGCATCATTGTTGATCAACCCCGCCTTCGAAGCGTTGTTGATGAGAAGTTGATAGAACACCTCCACGACAAAGGATGGTCGGCGATACTCAATCGTTGCTTGCTGGGCCTCAGCTTCGGTTGAAGCCGGGGCACAACTTTTCATACCCAATAGGAAGCTCCCGACGGTCATTGTCACCAAAGCAAGAGAAAGGAGAAGAATGAAGAAGTGAGAACTGGCTATCCTTCTCAAGATTTACACCCCTATTTATAAGAGCTTGGGGTCATAAAGGCATAGCAGAGTGGGCTCCACATTCCACTTACCTACCTCGGGCGGCATGCGGGTAAAACGTGAGGGGCTAAATGATTCGAGTATTTTCCGGACAGTTCCAGCTGAACCGCCACATCACCAGCCTAACCGGGCCTAATCAGTCGGATAAGGGAGGAATCGACCCAAAGCAACCCTTCACGGGCCGGTAAAAGCCCAAAGCCCATTAGGGTTAGGGTTTCCCCTAAACCATGGTAAAGTACTCGTTTTACCCCTTTAAAATCTCCTATAAATATACACCACTTCCCAAATCCCAAGGGACACGTTCACACTCCAAAAAGTCTCATCTTTCTCATAATCCTACCTCCAAGCTTCCCAAGCTCTCAACATTGAACATTCATCAACGTTCATTAACCCTCATCCCAAGAACTTCCATCTTTGGAAAGTTCCTCGACTCCCAAGGAATCCCCCACGTACATCGAGGAAGATCTCCTCAATCCTTTCAATCAAATCAAGTACTAACTTGAGCGTCGGAAGGCGTTCCGCGGGATCCACCACCCGGGCTTCGCCTTTTGCGGGTTCAAGCAGCCGCCACTCGGACTCGGATCGATCGTGCCACGTCAATGGAACCGGAGCGATAAATCCTTCCTCTCTCCGAATCATCATCCATATCATCAACTCGGTTTCGTCCGGAAACACAAAGTATTTTCATCCCTCACCTAAAACCTTATACCCTTTTTTATGGATAGCAAGTTCCATTTTGATTGATTTCTATGTTAATTATGAGTTTAATTAATTTTTTGAGGAATTAAGTTTTTCGTCTTTATGTAGTAAGAATTTGTTTCACATCTTGACTGATTTCTATGTCGATTATTACTTTTTTAGCAAATAAAATTTTTCATTTTATCTGTAAGAGATTTCTTTTTCACATCTTGATTAGAGCAATATTATTAGTCTCTCTTCTTAACAAAATTACAATTAATTAAAACGATCCAAAATGTTGAATGAAGGTCACTTTCAAATAATTATAGCACAAATATATATATTGCGAGGTTTAACATGGAATTTAAGGGCATGCATCAATAATACAGAAGTAAAATTATGAAGATTGCTCATCACAATATTGTGATGGACCCATTTTTTGAACCATATATCATAATATTTGTATTAGTTATTAAAAATTTAGATTTGATTTCTACGTTTAAATCTTTACTTGTACATAATTTTATTTTTATCTAGATGAGTCACAAAAAATAGTACAATATAGTAAAGGAGAGAAAAATAAAAAATGAAACCTAATATACTTTTTTTTATTTTATAAAAATCTAATATAGGTATGAAATCTAATATACTTAGTACGTCATTTTTAACCACTAGACTAACACTTTATTAATATTTTATTATAAAATCTTTATATATATATATATATGTTACATTGAAAAAATTGTGGGCATCATTTTATAATTGTAAGGGGGTCAGATCCACACACCTATGGGCGACCCAAATATCCCAAGTTGGATTAGGCCAAAAGATTTGAGAAAAAATGCTAAAATATTCTAGTCAAAGATGCAGTTATAGATTCAAAGGGTTGACTATTTGTTTTTTTTTTTTTTTGGTGAAAGGGGTTGACTATTTGGGGAAGGAAACAAGTTTTCTTTTTTGGCTTAAAAAAGAAGTTATTATAGTTACCAAACTGAGTATTTTATGGTTTCCTAACGGTAGAGAATACGACCAACTCTTTCTGGTATTTTCTCCCAAGAATTTTAAATAAAATTGGATTTCCAAACTCCAACAAATTAATTAGGCCAGTAGGCATTGGTGAAATTGAGAGCTATTAGCGTAATCCCAGCTGGAAAGTTTGGCCCTACTCCAAAATATCTGATCCACTTTTTTGAAATTTATCTTTGAATATTCTTATTTGTCTCCTAATAATTTCATTAAAAGGTGCTCATCAATTCAAGAATATTCTAATTTCTCAATCACAAAACTCTCCTTTTTATATTGCTCCACACTAACAATCTAATTTAATTTCAATCCAGTCTATGGGAGATATAATCTTGTTTTATTTAATTTTAATTTATAATTTTTTATAAATGTTTATAACTTCTTATAATTAATTTTATAACTATTTTACAACTATTCATACCTACTTACAGCTCCTTATAACCGTACAGTCTTACAACTCTTTACAACTAAGTGGAATAGAGTCATCTTAGTTAGTATTTTAGTAATAAGTATTTCTAAATGGAGTTTTTTTTTTGCAAAAATTAATTAGCTCAATTTTAAAAATTTTATGAAAATAATTAGTAAATATAAAACTAAATTAGTATTCGATGCAAATCAACCAGTATACAGTTTTTACACCAAATTAAGTAAAAATATATTTTACTGAATTTCAACCAATCAACTTCAAATTTTGTATGACTTTCGTAGTTCACCAAATTCATGCCCTTGAACCCTTGACCTTTGTTGTTACACCATTAAGGTGATTGCCAATCAGGTTTTTCTGGGATCGGTAAGCAACTCATCCATTTGGACCCCCTTATTTCGAGAAAGCTTAAAGTGCTCGATCGACAAGGGGCATGTCAAGTCCAACTATCTCCATCTCACAAATTTCTCACATAAGAGGAATTTGTGCCCCCAAATTTGAACTTGGGGAGGGTGGAAGATAAGATGAGTGGCGGCCACTTACAGCTTCGGCAGACACAATATGTTTTTTTTTGGTAAAGAAGACGAAGCATGAACAAAATAACCAAGATAAGACTGGTAACAGGAGTATGCATGAAGATACATTTGTCCTTCCCTTACCAATTCCCTGTTAATATCTAAACTAACATAAGACTCATGATTAATATAAGACGAAAGAAGTTTATCAACATGTCTTCCGATTTTCCCCTTATCGAGCATGTTTGACTGATTCCATTAGATCTTCCCTTGTCGGCTGTCCCGCTTTCCTCTTTATCACATAAATTCTTTCTTTATCACTTTAAAATTAATGTATGTTACATTTCGCAACCGTGGTTTGACAGACAGATAGTATAGCATGTTATTCTTTCAATTATGAAAATTTTATAATCACGTAATTTTAAGAAAACATTGATAGAATATTCAGATTGATATTTGTACATCAAGTATATTTGTAAGTTAGGGGCGGGGGTGGGCATGAATTTACCTAGTTAGTAAACTCTTTATTATTATTATTAAAATTTCAAATTTGAATCGATCTTATATCTAAATTTTTAATTTCTTCAAAAGTTTGGCTTACTTTCTTTTATTTTAGGAGGATTCTCCTACTCTATATTTTAAATTTTTCGGGACGAGCACAGGTCAAGTACATCGAGAACGGGATGTTTCGGATGAAAAAGCTAAGAAGGGCCAGGGCGAGCAGCCAACACGAGCTAGTCGTGTTGGCTAGCACGGCCCATGTCGGCAGCACGGGCAGACCGTGCTAGACAAGCACGGCCTCGTGCCGGCTTCCCAACTCCTTGGCTCTTCGGTTTTGGCCATTTTCTTCGGTTTTCTTGCGTGTAAGTGCGTGTTAATGCACGGTAATTGGCTATATAACACTGCATTGGTCTCCATTGTTATGAAGAGTAGCAAGTGAAACGTATAATTTAGGTTAAGATTAAGTGTAAATTCCTGGTAAATCTACTCGGTTTCTAGTGCATCGGTTCGTGAACTTTTTTTCCGGTTTGGGTTTTTCTACGTTAAAAAACTTGTGTCCCATTTTGTTTATTTCTTTTATTCCAATTTTATTGTTTGAGTGAGCTCCCGATCCTAACAATTGGTATTAGAGCGAGGTGAGGTTAGTGAGTTCATCAAACATGGAGAACGAAAAGGTGAAAATTAAGAGGTTCGATGGCGAGGACTTCGTGTTCTAGAAAATGCAAGTCGAGAACTTGCTGTAGGAAAAGGAGTTATTTCAACCACTCGGAGAGAATCCCGCTGATATGGAGCAAAAGAAATGGGAGGTGCTGGATCGGCAAGCATTGGGGATGGTGAGATTGATGTTGGCGCGGAAGCGTGACGTTCAACATGATGGAACAAACAATGATGAGGGGGCCGTTGGAGGCGTTGTCCAACTTATACGAGAAACCCTCGGTGATGAATAAGGTGTATCTCATGTGTTGGTTGTTTGATTTAAAAATGGATAATAACACTAGTATAGTAGATCATATTAATGATTTTAATATGATCATTTCTAATCTTGCTTCGGTGAAAATAAATTTTGAGGATGAAGTTAAGGCGTTAATCTTGTTGTTGTCTTTACCCGAGTCATGAGATACCATAGTATCTACGGTTAGTAGTACTAGGGGTTCAAATGCATTAAAGTATGATGAGGCCCGGGATGTAATCTTGAGCAAAAGCATTCGCAAGAAAGATTCGGGAGTCATCGGGAAGTGCATTTCATATTAGGACTAGGGAGAAACATGTTAAAAACAGTCGGTCAAAGTCCAAAATAAGGGGCGGTTCCAAAACCCGGAGAAGGTTGTTTGTTGGGGCTGTGGTGACAAGGGACATTTTAAGAAAAATTGTGTTAAAAGTTTGATGAATGGAATTCTGTAAATTCTATAGAAGAGGTAGGTGATGCACTTGTGGTGAGTGCGAGAAAGTCCTATTGAGTCATGAATAGTGGATTTGGGGGCATCATTTCATTCCGAGTCTAGTAGAAACTTACTTCATGATTTTGTTGAGGGAAGCTTGGCGAAGTGTTCGTTACAAATGGGAAGAGTTTGGATGTACTAGGCAAGGGGGATGTGAGGATCAAAACCTCTAGTGCGAGTTTTGGACTTTGCAAGGAGTTAGATATATCCCGAGGTTGGCGAAAAATTTGATTTTAGTGAGTCAATTGGATGATTTGGGATATCTAATAAAATTTTACAATGGTGGTTGGAAAATCATTAAGGGGCATTAGTTGTAGTTAAGGGTTTAAAATTTGGTTTGTTGTACACTAATGGGGAGTATAGTGGCTTAGTTACAAATGTTGGGATGGTTTATGGTTCCAAGTGGGAGTTTTCGGGCTGAACGACTTGAATTGGGTCCTGTTGTGGTGGGAGTTGGTGAGGATGATGAAAAGTTTGTTGGGTGTACAAATAGGTCATCGGTTGCTCTATAAGATAAATTGCAAGAACCGAGTATAATAAAGAAGGCGGCGTTGTCAACGGAAGGTAAAGCTCGGAGATATAAACTCTTTCTTCATTATGTTTTGTTGACTAAAGCCGGTGAGCCAGCTTTACATGGTAACCTTATGCAAGAAGTTGATCAATCTGAGTGGGAGTCCACGTCGGGTGATAATGGGCTTGAAGATTTAAATAAGGAGAATTCGAAAAAGGAGCTAATCCAAGGTGAAGGTACTAAACATTGAGGCAGGTGCAAGGCCTTGGTGGGTCTCTCTTAATGAAAGGGTAGGGTTTTGGTGAACTAGATGGATGCAATAAGGAGGTGAGCGATTAGTCTCCAAGTGGGAGATTGTTGAATATATATAGAGCCTAGTGGGTGCTTTGGACTTGAGAAAATCGCATTACAGGGCAAGTAACGACGAGCACGGATCAAGTACGTTTAGAACAGGATGTTTGACACAAAAAGCGAAGAAGGGCATGGGCAGCAGCCAACATGGACTGGTCATGTTAGCTGGCATAGCTCGTGCCAATAGCACGGGCAGACCGTGCTGGCCAGCACAGCCTATGTCGGCTGCCCAGCTCCTTGACTCTTTGGTTTTGGTCATTTTCTTCAGCTTTTTTGCATGTAAATGCGTATTCAAGCTAGTTTAATGCACTATAATTGGCTATATAATAGTGTATTGGCCTCCATTGTTGTAAACAATAGCAAGAGAAAGGTGTGAGTTAGATTAAGCTTAAGTGTAAATTCCTCGTAAAGCTACTCGGTTTCTAGTGCATCGATTCGTAATTTTTTCCTTGTTTAGGTTTTTCCACGTTAAAAATCTTGTATTCCATTTTATTTATTTCTTTTGTTTCAGTTTTATTGTTTGAGTGAGCTCCCGATCCTAACAATGTCTTGCAGCAAGATATATGCAATCACTTCATTTATTATTAGGAATACTAATTTCAAATAAAGTGAAGAAAAGTTTATGATCAAAAGATTCAAAACCTAGGTGGGGCAATTACAAAAAATGTTTATCAGTTCTAGTAGTTATATATTTTTTCACATAGACAATTTAATTTGTTCCTTAAACATGATTTGATCACAAAAAGTCATACCTTTTTCGAGCCTACTTTACACAAATTTGACCCTACTAAAGGTTGGTGTTTTTTAAAAAAAGTGAACTTGTACAGCGTTGCTGGATATCCAATAGGATTAACAAGGTCAGCGAGCTTATAAAAAGGATATTGATATTACTGGTAGATTTTTTAAAATATGTATTTATTAATTTTTTATTGAAAGGACTAGTTATTATTTTTCATTGAAAGGATATTGATATTGCTTACAAATACTTATATAAGATTCACAATAATTTTCAATGTGGATCCCACTTGTACAGAATATATATTTAAGAAAGCGCCACTTTAGAGACCGAAAATTTCGAATAGAGATCGGAAAATTTTCGTCTCGAAAATGTGGTAGTAATTTGAATTTAGTAACCGGAAACACGGAGCGGTCTCAATCGGAGACCGAAAAAGTTAGTCTTTGTTAGAGACCGAAATCATAATAAGTTGATTGTTACTTAACTTTAAGGTAGTTTTTAAATTTAGGGGCAGCTAAATATTTCATTGAGAAGTAGTTTTGATAAAATTCAGTTTGAGGTGAGTCATTGATCACCTTTAGAATCATTCAAAAGTCACCTTAATATTTCTTAGATTATTCAGTCTCATATAATAAGATTAACTCTAATTTAAAAGTTGTAGTTTTGGAGATTAAAAAAAGTTGTAGTTTTGTGTACTATCACTTGTGGAAATAATAAACGCGTAATTTGAGCTAAATTTAAATGTGAATATGTTTAAATATTTTTATTAAATATTTTTTAGAAAAATAGAATCAAATAATAGTGGTGGTTAGCTCCATTTATAGCCAATGTTTTTAATTTTTTTTTTTTTTTGTCAATTCTATTTTGGATCATATTTAAATTGAGTTTGAAGTCAATAGAGATCCAATTTGGAATGATTTAATTCGATCATCTCATAAATCTCCTCCATCATCTCATGCTTGAAATTGGAGAATCGACTATACTTGTACATCCAATGATAAATACGTAGAAAAGACCTTGTAATTTTTAAGGTTTAGCCTTAGCTATATTCTCAAATACTTCCTCCACAAACCTAACATTTGGTGTGCTATGACTACGTACACGGTTGAATTAAGACCACCCCACTATAAGCTTTACCCGCCTAAAACCCCCTTGAAATAATCTCCTTTCCCCATCCAAATTCTCCTCACTTCTCCCCTCTATATATACACATGTACACCCACTTCATTTTATCCATCTCATTATCTTTTGTTCAAGCCCTAAGAGAATCCTCTCTCTTTAATTAAACTTCCTCTTGTACCCATATATACGTACTTTATCATTCAAGTTATAAACTAGCCGAACATCATGAACTCTCTTAAGATTTTGTTATTTCTAGCCGTTCTTGTGGTCATCCCCGTTGCCCTTTCATCTGCACATGCCAAACACAATGTAGAGACCAATCCTAAGGAAGACCAGAAAACACAAAGTATTAAACACTATGGAAAGCCGAGCCATTACTTCGACACTAAGAAATACCCACATCATTCTGTTGCACCATGGGATAACCCGCGTGTTAAGATGACATGCGATAGATTCCCTAGGGTTTGCCATCTCAAGGGTAGCCCTGGTCACGATTGTTGTAAGAAAAATGTGTCAATGTTAAGACAGACAGGCTTAATTGTGGGATGTGTGGACGGAAATGCAGGTACCCCGAAATTTGCTGCAATGGGAGGTGTGTTAACCCTTTCTACGATAGGCATCATTGCGGGGGTTGTCAGAACAAGTGCAACAGAGGGAATTTTTGCTACAAGGGCATGTGCAACTATGCATAAACTACTACATATATTCTCGTCTTATAGATATACAAATTTGTCAATTAATTAGATTGCATATGGAGACCAAAAGGGGAATTATCCTAGGTAGCTTTATGCACCGACGCTTCATATGAAATTATACTTTGTTTATTCTTTTATGTTTGATTTGTATTTTAGCAATAAGAATTCAATAATATTATTTAATAATAATATTATTCATATATTATATTTGATGTTAAAGTTGTAATGCAATTGCTTAATAAAGGTGCTGATGATTTTGTATATTTTTTTGGTGTTAATTTTGAAAGAGAATTTTACTCGTTATTATATAAGGCATTAAGGACTGCTTCTTTAGGATAATTGTTTTTTTTTTTTAAAGTAGCAGTCTTGCAATTTTACATGATGACATCGAACTAGGTTTCCTTGTGATTTGACCATAATGGTAATACTATTTAAGTTCTTTTTTAAAAAAAATTGTCACATTCCTCTATAATCTAATCTAATTCGCTATTGATCAGCAATTAAAAATGTACATATTATAAATTTCTGATTAATGTAAAGTCCTTTGACATTTGTTCTAAAACAAATTATATAACTAATGTCATTAGAGTACTAAGTCGTTACAAATCTAATGTAACGATAAGTATTATTTCCCTAAAAAAATGTACATGGAGAAGTTTGTGATGAGTACAGTATTTTTAAAAATGGGTAATTTAATTTAATCTGAGTTTGGTTAATTTCAGATAATATGTTAAGTGTAGTTTTTTTTTTATGAAATAAATTAATAAAAATCATTTTTAGGGTCAATGTATAGTAAGTATTGATAAATTTAGTCTCAATTTAATTTTGGGTCAAAATTAAACTGAGTTCAGATTTAAAAGAAAGACAACCTATAGTTACATGCATACATTATAAAATGGATCATCAATCTCTCTTACTTTGAGTCTAGTTTTGAGTACATTATTCTTCTCACCAAGTGGACATTTGTTTGAAATTGGAGATGGACTTTGCAAATCAAAATCATAAGAAGAAGAAGAAGAAGAAGTATTGTAATTTCTTTTTAAGGTTTTGGCTTGTATTGTCAAATACTTCCTCCACAAACCTAACATTTGGTGTGCTATGACCACTACACGGTTGAATTAAGACCACCCCACTAAACTCTACCCGCCTAAAACCCCCTTGAAATTAATTCTTTCTTCCCCATCCAAATTCTCTTCATCCCCCTCCTATATATAAACACACATGCACATTCACTTGGTAATATCCATATTCATAACCCATTCAAGCCTTAGGTGAACGTAAGCATTCACTCAATCTTCTCTCTTAAACTTCCTTTTCTATCAATAATTTCCTTCTCGTCCAAGTTATAAACTAGCCAAACGTCATGAACTCTCTCAAAGCCCTCTTATTTCTTGCAGTTCTTGTGGTCATGCCCATTGCCCTTTCATCGGCACATGCCAAACACAATGATGAGATCAATGCTGAAGAAGACCGAAAGACAAAAGGTATTAAACACTATGGAAAGCCAAGCCATTACTTCAACATCAAAAAACACCTTCATCGTCCTGTTGCACCATGGGATAACCCCCGTGTCAAGATGACATGCGATAGGTTCCCAAGGGTTTGCCATCTCAAGGGCAGCCCAGGTCATGATTGTTGTAAGAAGAGGTGTGTCAATGTCAAGACAGACAGATTTAACCGTGGAATGTGTGGACGGAAATGCAGGTATCCCGAGATTTGCTGTAATGGGAGGTGTGTTAACCCTTCCTATGACAGGCATCATTGCGGTGGTTGCCACAACAAGTGCAACCGAGGAAACTTTTGCTACAATGGCATGTGCAACTATGCATAAACACTATATATATATATTCTTGCCACTTAGGTTCACATATTCATCAATTAATTAAATTGCATGCGACGGCTAATAAAGGAGAGTTATCCTAGTTAGCTTGACGAAAGATTCATATGAAATCAAACTTTGTTTATTCTTTATGTTTAATTTGTACTAATAACTATAAGAATGCAGTGGAAACATTCATATTGCATGAATGATAAATTTTTTAATGCGATTTGTTGATTAATAAAGGTTCTATTTTTTAATTTTTGGGTTATTACAAATGGAGAAATAAAATTTACTCATTGTTTTGAGGACTATTTTTAAGGAATTATTTTAAAGAAGTAGCTTTTACAACTAGACAAGTTAGGAAATTACATTCGGTTATGCGGGTTTAGGTATAATTTTGTTCAATATTTACAAAATTTTCAGTAAAAATTTGGACATTCGAGTTCAAACATCGAAAATTCGGGTTCGGGTTCGGTCATACACATAATTTGAGTCCAATTTTCGAAAGTTCATATCACAAATTCTGACATGGAATATTCGGGTTTGGACATCAGTCATTCGGGTTTGGGTTTGAATAGTGTGTCCGAATGTACAAGTTGAACAGGTCCGGCTATGAAGATATTTGTCCGAATATTCGAATTAACCCAAATCCAAATTTTTACCAATGCTATTCTCGTTCAAAATCTAAGCTAACAAAGGGGAAGGGGCAGGTGAAACATCCCAATGGTTCCCGTTCAATAGAGCCTTGCATCGCCCAATTAGATTTATCCCTATTTTGCATAGGTTTAATCGCGGTTTGACCATAATATTACAATTTAATTTTTTTATTTAATTAGCCAAAAAGTCAAATACCTAATTTATTGATACACTAATTACATGTTTCTCATTTTGCATTTGACCTTTTTTTGTTTAAGTGTAGAGTATATATTTCATAACCAAAATTGTGAATTTGTTCACTGATACAAATTCAAAAGGGAGAACATGTAGTTCAAGCCTTTTAGATCAATTTTGACTATATAAATAATTGCGTTTCCCTCTTTTTAAATCTCTTTGCTATGCAAACTAATTTGATTTAGATTAAGCTAATGCACTTCATGATTATATCTCCACTGCTCGTTCTGTCCCCTGTATACATTTGACCTTTTTAGTCAAACATTTAGTTGACTTATATTATTTTTTTTATCAATGATTGCCTATATTACTTTGGTTGAACATAACATTGGAGGCACACCTCTAGAGCTATCAATTTGGGCGGGTGAGTTAAATATGGGACGGGTGTATTCAAATTCGGGTAAAATACGGGTTAGGTGTATTTCGGGTTCGGGTAAAATACGGGTGGTCGTGTATCGGGTTATACGGGTTTCGGGTTGACCAAATGGGTTGTGACCGTCTTTTTATCAGTTATTTTTCTTTTCTTAATTATAAAAATTTACCATATTTTTGCTTAAAATTGCCCAAAGTTCTATAAAAAAGTATAGTATTTTCTAAAAAAATATTCAAAATTTTCATTATGATATTTATGTGAATACCCTATTGAGTAGAGTGGCTTGACCGCTTGACCCGTTTAATAAGATCAATGAAAGGTTAGGTCAATGA
The DNA here is from genome assembly GCA_021018815.1 of Talinum fruticosum. Classification (NCBI taxonomy): domain Eukaryota; kingdom Viridiplantae; phylum Streptophyta; class Magnoliopsida; order Caryophyllales; family Talinaceae; genus Talinum; species Talinum fruticosum. The sequence continues at coordinate 2,114,040 of JAITYX010000074.1, read as the reverse complement.
TGGATTCAATAATAATGAATTTTTCTGTTAATGATTCGTTTAAGGTTATGATATTTATTTCACATCTTTTATTATACTAAGAAGGTTTATATGAATGCGTTTTAAAACACATTGAGAAAGGGGTTGACTTGGGAGCTATGGTTCGGATACAACTAAAATAATTTCAAATAAATAAGAAATAGAGATTTACAATAAACTAAAATTATTATTTTTAATTATATCAAAATTTTACATCATTATATTAATTTAATGCTATTTCTACAAAACAAAAGTATATTATTTAAGATGTGAATAGGTATATTCACTTCACCAAAAAGACAAGGGTTATTGGATAAAAATAAAGCTGTACTTTGGGGGTTTAGACGATTATATACCATACTATAACATAAACCATCCATGAACTATACTTTAGGGGTATTTATCATACCTAAACCAAACCACTTTTTTAGGATAATTTTAAACTAAAATATGATATATAACCATACAAGAAATAAGTGTTATGGTTTAGAAATAATAAATACCCCTAAAGTATAGTGCACGAATGGTCAATGTTATAGTATGGTATATAATCATCCAAATCTCCCAAAGTACAGTTTATTTTAATCCAATAACACAAAAATAAACTGTACTTTAGGGGTACTTTAGGGGTATTTTAATCCAATAACACAAAAATAAACCGTACTTTGGGGGTTTAGACGATTATATACCATACTATAACATAAACCATCCATGAACTATACTTTAGGGGTATTTATCATACCTAAACCAAACCACTTTTTTAGGATAATTTTAAACTAAAATATGATATATAACCATACAAGAAATAAGTGTTATGGTTTAGAAATAATAAATACCCCTAAAGTATAGTGCACGAATGGTCAATGTTATAGTATGGTATATAATCATCCAAATCTCCCAAAGTACAGCTTTATTTTAATCCAATAACACAAAAACAACAAGTATAACTTGTGCACTTTTAGTGTTTTTAATATATTGCACTGTTTAAATCTAGATATATTTTTATTGAAATTATGTATAAAATATTTTTTTATAAGGAAGAAGTTAAGAAATGAAATAATATTAGTCTTCGTTTGTAAATGATTACGATAAATATGCAACATCTCTCCAAATGATGTGATATGATAAAGAAATACTATTAAAAGAGTGATAAAGTGAAAGAAAAATCATATAATGTGCATAAAACATTCAATCAACAAATCACAAAGTTAAAATTGTTATTCTTATACCTTAACCCAATGGGTCGAACAGTTTCGAGTCGGATTTGACCCGCAAATTTACAGTGTTTTTCAGCTACGGGTTTTTTTTGGATTCGGATCAAGAAAATTGTATACAAAATCCAAAAATTTTCGAGCGGGTTCGGATCCGATTAGTTTTTGCAAGGTTTACACACCTCACACCTATAATCCATATTATAGTATGATCTCAATTTAATTTTTAAAACTAATCCTTAAAAATTTTACGAGTAAACTGATAAATAATCTATTATTAACTCTCACCAAAAAAATAATCTATTATTAACTATATACATGTGAATTATCATATAATCCAATGATTCGATTGGTAGAAAGCTAGGCATATATAAATTTCTATAACAATACTATTTTTTGTTTTGGGGTGGAGAAAAAATTAACTACAAAATATTGATGTTCAAAACATTTTAAGGTATAAAAGGCATTTAGCTCACATAAAATCATTTATTCAGTTATGGAAACACTTTCAGCGTGAAAATACAATATTAGTTAAGGGATGGACTGCTAGTCGACGATAGCCGACCCACAGGGATGACTCATAAATAGATAAAACTCTAAACCCCCACCTCTCGGATATGCCCTTGACCTTACGCCTATGGGCAGGGTATGAGTCTACCATTTGCAAGTACACAATCTTGGTATGAGAAGTCTCCCAAGGGATTTTTCTCACATAAGATTAAGGCCGGTTATTCGAGTAGTGACGCTTATTCCAAACACCTTCACGTTAAATTTTATCAGTAGCTATTTTTCTCGTTTCTTGTAAAATACTATCCTTTTTTTCATTGCCAATTTTGATTGAAGATATACTGTTGGTATCAATTTACACAACTGGTAAAATTTGCATGATTAATTACTAAAAATCTAAATGTAAGTTCCACTTTTTTTCCCTAATCATATTGATAACCAAATGACAATTCAAGAGTACAAGAGTTCAAAAGATATAAGTTACACATATATTAACGTTTGTGTTTCATCATATTTTATATATATATATATATATATATATATATATATATTAAAAGTTGAGTTCAAGTAATATATGAGTAACACGTATAATGTCACGTAAAATGGCATATAGGATGTCAAATAGGTAAATTTAATGCAATTTTAATTTAATTTAATATTGAAACTATTCACACTAACATTAAATATAATGAACATTAAGAATAAAAAGTATATTCATCAAAATAGAAAAAAAAAGGCGACATATCTTTTACTATTTATAATAAATTATATAATCTAATATATCAATTTATTATTATTATTTTAAAAACTATTTTTTAATTTATAATTAATTTTTATTGTCACATAACACTAGTATACATAAAAGGTGCCAAAGAGTACCAGGAGGACTTGCACAGCAGCTGATCAGTGGAAGCCCAGCCCAAACCCGTTTTGATTTGTTAAAAAGAAAAAAATATGGGTAGGCCCAAATTAGATTTGGTTTGATTTACGCCAAATTGAACTGCCCACTTTGTATTTATCTCGTCTATTGGCTCAAATTTTTCAAAAAAAAAAAGTTAAAAAAGAGATCAAAGAGTTTGTTTATTTAAACTGTTAAAATCAATTGTTCTTATTCTTATAGTTGTTATGAACTTTTATGGTTAGTCGTTATAACCGTGATGAGCCGATACGAGCGGTTTTGAATTTTGAAGATACCGTTTATCGATATTATTTATTGTATATTTGATCCAAACAGACATATATTGATTAATTATAAAGATTAGAGGTGAGTAGAAAAATATGTTACCCGGTTCTGGACCCAGATTCAATTTGGATCCGGTTGAATTGGGTCCGGGAATGGGTTCAATTTTCAAGACCTGGTTAGAATTGCGTTTCGGATCGGGTGGTGAAAAGTTAGACTCGGAACTTGACCTATCGTCCGGATACCTAGTTTATAAAATTTTGTGAATTTGAGAATCTCTCTTTGATTGTTAATGTTGGATTATTTGAGACTTCATTTTTATGTTTTTTTCACGATGTTTTTTAAGATTCAAAGTTGTAATTTGGTATTTGCATTACATATGGATTTGAGACTTTTTATTTCATTATTGATGTTGGATTTGAAGCTTTTTGTAATAGTCACAACGGTTGTATGTTTCGTATTGTTAGATTGAGTGTATTGTAAATATTGGATAATTATAGGCCAAAACATTACGACAAAAATAAAAAAATAAAAAATCGAAAACTCAAATGGTGTGAAGTAAACAATCGATTACCCGATCTCGGACACTTGTTCCAACCAGGTCCGAGACCGATTCCGAACTTCTGGACCTAGTTTCAATCGGGTCAACCAAAATAACTCGGGTACTCGATCTTGCTCACCCCTAATGAATATTCAAACAATTTTTTGAATAATTAATTAATTTTCATTTGATTAAAAATTCATATATTGGGAATCATCATTTATTTTTACATGAATGTTTTTGGGGAAAATAGCTCCCTTTAGTACTATTTTGCTCTGTCCGGGATGTCGAGCAAGAGTTCTATGATAATTGTAACACACAAATAATGAATGTATTTAGGGATGAAATAATTAATATGATTAGTGATGTAGTAGGGGATATTAACTTAGGCGGTATTAGTCAGTCATTTAACTATAAATTGATACACTGTTAACTTTAATATTTTAAGTAAAGTTATGTTATAGAAAAATGTTCTCTAAAAAACTATTTCAATTTCATATCATCTAGGCCTATTTGATATAAACTTATTAAAAAATCTTTTCACATTAATATACAATGTGGACAATAATATGAAAATAACGATAACGATGTCAATTTTTATAATAACAAGTCACGATGACAACAATAATTATAATAATCATGACCATTTTATTTTCTTCGCTTTGTGATATGATCAAGTTAGCATTAATTGAGAAATATTAATATGGAAAACATGGTAACATTTTATTATATAAAGTAACCAATCAAGATCATTCTAATCGTCTTTTATATACGTATTTTATAATATTAGAATTAGATATTTAGGATCAATTAACCAAATTAAAACATTTTATTTAATCTCCATAATTGTTTCATATGGATATCCGAGAAAAGATAATCAATAGTCTTTCATTTCAATACCTTATTAATTAGAAACTAACTATACGCATAGACTATTTAGGATCAATTTTTAGATGCACACTAAAAATTTGAAGTTCTTTGTACACAATTAGTTTAGATATGTTCTATAAAAACAAGTTAGTTTGGATGTGAGTTACAATAGGGTAAAAAAAAAATTTAAAATTTTTAACCACTTCCGTCTTGCCTGATATCTACCAAATAACCTATGTATTTAACTTTGAATATGTATCACTAATACAAATATGACTTTTTATCACGGGCTTTACACGATGGTTAAAACAAAAACCGTTCTAAAAATTAAGACAAGTGGTATTTTTGTAAATAAGCGGTCTTTTATTACGCCTATTATTGCGGCTCGTTCATTGAACTGTCGTAATAGGTGGATATGTCTACTTTTGATTATGATTCGAGTGACGAACAGTAGTAACGAGATGTTACGGTTCTTTCATCCAACCGTACTCAAAAGTCCGTCGAAATTAAAAATCACCAGCGATCCGCTTTCTAACTTCACTCTATGGTTTCGACTCTCACTCTTACTTTCGCTCTCCGCTCTTGCTCTTGTCTCTTTGCTCTCTGCTATTTCCTCGCCATCGTTGCTGCTCTCCTAATTGTCGTCATCGCTCTCACTTTCTACTCTTTACTCTCGCTCATTGCTCTACTCTCGTCTCTCGCTCTTGCCTCTTGTAATCGTCATTGCCGCTCCCTCTCGTCATCGTCGCTTCCGCCAGTATGCAAATTCTCTATCCCTCTCTTATTTTTTTACTTTAATTAATTTTCTTTCGTATTTTAGGGTTTCTATTTCTCGCTGTAACTTAGGGTTTTTATTACTTGCTTTCGTGTCTACCTCCACTCGGCTCTCGTTTCTATTTCTTGTTTTCCACCTTTATTCTATTTCTTCCTATAACTTATATACTGTGTAGATTTGAAGAATGTGCTACGATTGTGCAAAATGTGTTATTGCTTGTTGTATACTATTGCTTGTTGTAACTTAGGGTTTAGGGTTTCAACGAGTAACTTAGGGTTTAGGTTTCACCAATAACTTAGGGTTAAGGGTTTCAACAAGTATAATTTTTTGTTGTAAACTATTGTGCAAAAACGTGATACGATAATGAGGGAAGACTATTATCTAATTAGGTTCATTCCTAGGGGATCATGAAATTTAATTATTAAATACCTTTGGTGGTTTACTCCGATGTGTGGCCATTGAGTAATTAGTTGTTCGTTATTTTTGTTGGTTCGGATGAAGGTTGTTATCTCAGGAAAATGTTTACTTTTAATGGAAAACTCGTCCTTTTTTTTCTAGGATTCTAGATAGTTTAAGTTGTCTCTCAAGGTCTAGAACTAGAATAATTCCTTGGCCTTTGGGCTTGCAACTTTTATTGTGATAACTCGTGTTATTCTAATAAAACTATTTTATTCTAATTATGTTATTCTAATTAAATTATGTTATTCTAATTAAACTATGGCAGTATCAAATGGATCCTTTCAAAGTTACAAAGAGGGGACGAATAACGATGAACAAGGAGAAGTTGGCACTTAGTAGAGATAATCTAACTCTCCTTACCCGGTTCAATTCGACAGGCACCATAACCTAGCAGGTGAGCACGCAGCTCGCTTTATAAGCTACGTTGGTACAACAACCGCACCACACGTGAACTTCAACTAATAAAATTGGAGCACATATTCGAGTTAAGGAAAACCTTCGGAACGATATACGACTAAATGCACTGCATCTCAACTTAGAATTGCAACTTATTGCAAATGATTAATATTAATGCATGTCACTCCTTTGTTTCGAAAAACATTCGACTTGGACGTTGAGGAATCGAGATATACCATCGAAGAAACACAAGACCCCATGTCAGCGGCAGAGAAATTTAGAAACTTCAAGTCTTAATCACACTGTCACCTTGTCTAGGTCTACAAAACAAGGGATACCAAGGCAGAACATAGACCCTATGAGGGCTACAACTTTATAACCGAAAAAGATTTGAAGAATTTTGAAGCATGTGTCCTCTCCTGAATACAAGATAATTTAACATTTGTTCTTTTTTTATAAATCCTATTTACTGATAATTTTTAGAGTTAGTTTCCTTAGATTGTATTAATTACTTGCGTAGGCATGAGATGAAGTCAACCGAATGATTAAGAGCATGCATATCCCCATACAATATCCCATGGGGGATACATGAAGGTCGAGAAGAATTTGTACAAGCGAAGCTTCAACAACTTCAAAGAGGATCCAATGAAGGTGCCATCACGGATCCCTTGCAGCTCACTATCGAAAGGGATGAGTTGTAGGTCGAAGAAAGAAAGAAAAAAGATGACACCTTCAATACAATAGACGTACAATCTATTATGCAACGACCCGCGAGTTTTTTTACTATTTCTTTATTTATTTTGAGAACTTATCGGTTTTAAATATATGAATTGTGCAATGATAATTTATTTCCTTCTTACGGGAGTCTTTGTCACAAACCTCGACTTCGAAGTTGCCGACACCACCAGGACAAGGGACAAGTTAACCTTGGCGTTAGATAGAGATGAGCATCACAATTGTGTTCAAGCCATTGGTGGGAGGGTGGGGATACTTAAGCACTTCGGAAATAGAAAGAAGCGCCCGTGTGTTCCAACCAAGCGGATATCAAGGCAATGATGTCTCAAATGGAGTCTCGATTGTCCGCCCAAATGGAGCCCCAAATGGTCGTCCAAATGGAGTCCCAAGTTGCTGTACAGATGGTAGAGATGTCCACCCGGATGAATGTCCGCCTCATAGGCGTACTTCACTAAGATTGGTATCCTGACACCTAATTTGGAAGAGTTATGTCAATTCTCACCCTAGACACCAGCTGAACGCGAGCTCACCCGTCAACCAATTCGAAGATATGGTTGGGGTACTGAAGATTTTGCCTCCTAATTAGAATGCATGTTTTTATTTTGACTAATTAGCGATGTATACTTGTTGAATAAATGGTGTATATACTTTGGTTGTTGTGGAACTCCGACATCCGGACGTTGAGTAATAGTTGTATTTGTTGTGTCGGATAAGGGTCGTTATCCCTGAAAAATGTCTATTTTAAGGGGGAACTCTGTCCATTTTTTCCGGGGTTTTAGATAGTTTAGGTTATCTCTCAAGGGTTATCACTTGATTCTAATTCTTATGCAACCGGTGTCGTGTACGCTAGCATCTCGTCACCCTCCCTAGATCACATTGTGGCAAAGAGTGTTGTTTACCCCATGCAGCTAGGTGTCGTTGTTCATGCGGCATCGCTTTTACTTGATCAGAGCGAAGGTGAATGTGAAAGAAGCTCAGTAGGGGAAAGCACTCGTGAGTTTTCGATCCGTTGACGAAGCGGTCAACAGTTTTGTAGCTTGGTTCAAGAGTTTGGTCATCCTCTCGTACGAAATTTCATTTTGAAAATATTAGATTATTGTTAGGAAGAATTAAGTTCTAAAATTCTAACCGCAAGTGCACGCCGTAGTTGTAGCTAGCCGGCAAGCACGGGTCGTGTCCACAGAGAGTTGTGTTTCAAATATCAAAGCTAACCTAAACTTTCTATCTAGGCGAATCAACACAGATGAGATAGATATGGTGATTAAACTAACCTAGAGAGCAATAAAAATAAAATACTCGGGTTGTGATTTTACCACTTAATAAACTAATTAATCAAGTCAAGCCTAAACCTACCCAAGTTTATACAAGTATTTAGGAGTGGTCAGTTGCACCATCAAAGCCTACCCAAGCCACACTTTCGAGGGTCATGAGTTAGTCTAGTTATTATAACCACCTACTTTCATGGGGTTAGCCCAACTAAACTACAAAAATAGCAACCTCGGACCTAGCTAGAATTCGGGTTGTTTTCACGCCAAAATCCCAACTATTCTCTTTACCCACACTAGCAAATTGATTTCACCTTTCAGTGATAGACCAACCACCTAAAAATCAAGATGAAAAGACCCTTTTGGGCATCTCATCGAACCTATGTGGCAGGTATGAGAAACAATCCCAAAATACTATCATAAATTGGGTAAGTAAAGGCCTAAACAAGATCAATTGGCCATTAAGAGATTAAGCACAACCAAAGTGACACAAATTAACAACTAATTAACATGAAACAAAATTAATCTAACAACTACTAACAAAAATTGACTCGAAAAACGACATAAACTAACAAAATAAAATTAAACATGAGATTAAACAATTAAACTAACTACTACTAACATCAAAATATAATAAAAATCGAACCTTTAAACTAAACAAAACAAACGAAGAGAAGGGAGAGATAAAAGGGAAGAAGTTACTGAAACGAATCGAACCGAAACCGAAAACTCGTCGGAACCGAACTTTCGAACTAATAATTAAAACTATAACAAATTGAATCTCAATATTTACAAGAGAAAAACTAATTTTAATTAAACTAAAATTAATGAAAAGAAACTAAAATAATCTTTGACAAAACAATCAACCCCCCGAAAAACCAAGTTGCGCCTTATATATATATCAATGTGACGCTGCCCTTGCCCTTGATTTATTTGCAATCCTAGGAATTCTGATGATGACATCATGCTGATGTCATGATGATGTCATCATTAGAATCTTGTTTTTGTTTTCTTTGCCATGCATACCAATGGAATATAGATTTTGGGTCTCGTATTTCCGCATTTGATCAACCCGATTTGTTCAACTTAGTCTCTCAATTTGTATTTTTCATTTATTTCGAGCTCAAATTATGGGATCCACTCAACCCAATTTATTATCTACAAAATCAACCAAAACAAATAAAAATCTATAAAAAATATTATTTTACGAGACAAAAACTAGATAAATAAGGGTATAAATAACGTAATATTTAGACCGAACAATTAGGTTGTTAATATGACATATACATATATTTTTAATTTGTATATTATGGTCCTCCCCGAATTAGGATGTTGTGGCTAAAGTCGAGAGTGGGAAGAAGGGCACTCTCATGTGCTCAATTCGCACCAACAAGTATTTAGTAGTGCCCGATCGTCATATACAACAGTCCGCTCTTCAACTCGTTCGAGATTGGTGCTCTCTTATGCAAAGTTCTATGAAGACTTTACCGGAAGACACAATGTTCAAATCAAAGCGCCAAATCACGTGTTTGGAGTATTAGACGGGGACGATGATGAGATGACCATACAGGTTTTCTTGGATGACATAATAAAATTTCTGTAGATGTAAGAGATTAGCACAGCCACTATTATGCTTGGCATGATGTGAGTTACTACATATATGAATTCATTTAACTATTAATTTTTATTTTTAACTATATATGTACAATTAATATGTAATAGGTGGTTCCATGAGATAGGAATTGAGTTTATTCGGTTTCTCAATCCTCATGCCATTCAAGCATTGGGACAGGCATCCGACGTCCAATCCAAATTTTTCTTGAGACTCACGAAAAGATGCGGACAAATGTCATTTGGCATTGTTCATTGAGGGGTAAGTGTACAAATAACTTAAATAGAGTTTTAATGGTGTTAATAATTACAGTTTTATATATGTCATTTGTCTTGGTATATGTCACACTCGGATGCTTGCAGCCATATATCCGAGGAATAACGTCGCGTCATGGCTCGATCCTCCGAGTCATCCCGTGAGGAAAGATATCAAAAGAATACTCGACTTGTGAGTCATTACTTACTCATTTTCTACTTTTTTGTTAAGTATTCTTTTCAATTGTACGTTGTATGTATGCCTTTATGATATAACAATACATAATATTTAATTTGAGTTTTTATTTTTATCCGATTGAAAAATAGTGTTCTCGGAATGTATTATTATTTGAGAGGCTCGATAGGCACACATAAGGTAAAACCAACCCCAACTGTTGTCTCCGTAAAAATGAAGTTCTCTTGCTTAGTGTTAAATTAGTTTTCGTTTAAAATTAATTCTCCATGTGTTGGGAATCTTTGATCTATTGCGAGTGCCACAAACAATCGGGGAATGTGGAGTGTGGCTTCTAAATTCTCTAGTTCATGAAAAAGATTGTGACCCAACTAGATTTCAATGATCACAAATCTAATCCCAAAGAGGTAATTGCACTTACAATTGTTACTTTTGTTTATGAAATTTTAATTTATATTGTTATATTCTTTTGAACTTAATTAGTACTTGCACTTGATGTAATTATATTACTTTTACAATATTGGTCACAGTATTTCCAGGGAAAGAAGCCCCATACTCCCTATACAAAGCTGTCTCGGACAAGCTAAGACATGGTTGGGCTCGTATAATGATACTTACATAGGTATATATTTACACACGATTATTTTCTTCATTATTTGATTGGTAAATTTTGTGATTTTTTAATTGTATAACATATTATACTATTGTGTGAAACATATGAGGCGAGTTGGTTGTATATATTCTGGAGTAATTTTCTGGTTGTATATATTTGGAAATATTTTGTGTATGTTGTGTAAATGGTTGTATATATTCTAGTTAATTGTATAATGGTATAGTAGGGGGTACGAAAATAAAAAATATTATTAAAAAATTCAAACTTTTTACTACAATTGTTATCAAAAAGTAGTAGTAATAGGCCTGAAAAATAACCTATTACTACGGTTCTTAATTAATAACTATAGTAAAAAGTCTCACCCAAAATTGTGGCCAAAAGGGGGTGTTTTGAGCCCAGGCCTATTTCTATGGTTTTGGAGAAAGAACCGTAGCAATAAATGAACCTATTACTACGGTTTTGTAACATGAGCTATAGTAATAGATCATTTTTTACTATGATTTTTCAAATGAACCGTAGTAATAGGTTCTCTTTTATTACGGTTGAGAACCATAGTAAAATATACCTATCTACTATTATGTCCACATATACGACACTCAATAACCGTAGTAAAAGGTCTTTTTCAACCGTAGTAAAAGATGGTTACTCGTAGTACTCGTGTTCTTCTCTTATCTCTTTTCCTTTCTAAGTCTTAATTCTATATCCACTATTTTTTTCTCTTTTCGGATTGTTGGAGCTGCTAATGGCCTAATTACTCGGTAGAGGTAAGCCCCTTTTATTTTAATTTCTTCAATCGAATCAAGATCTAAAGGTATTTTTCCAATAAACTTTCTCTTCTTTTTGTGAGAGTTTGGATTTCTCTCCTTCTTGTGAAAATTTGTGATAATCTCCTTTTCTTTATGAAAGTTAAGGTTTTTCTCTATCTTGTGAGAGTCGTCTTTATGCGAGTTATTTCTCTTGCCAATACGTGCAAGTTTTATTAGGGTTGTTGATTCGATTTTTTTATATATATTTTTATCAATTAGTGTCATTGATTTTGATTGAGAATGATTCAACAATGGAATTTCATTTAACTTGATCAAAGTTATGTTTTATTCAAGTTAGATCTATCATATAATACAGATATTTATTCTATACAGCTTTACAATAACTTGTCGAAGTTCGGAAAGATATATTGAAATTGAAAAACACGGTTTGTGGCCAAATTGATACTCGTAAGTATCGAGACGAATGGAATTGTATATATCATTAATTTTGTCGAAATATAGATTTGTTTTGATATTGTAGGTTTATTCTTATTAGAAAATTATGTTTGTAAATGTCGTATGACTTTTCACTAATGAAATTTTCGTTTCTATCAAAATAAAACTTTTATTATGTAAAATATTAGATATTAGATTAGATATTAGATAGATTAGAGATATTAAATTAGATTAGATATTCGCCAAATTTTGTGCATTAAAATAATTTTCGATGGACAAACAACTATAGCTTTTAATATTTGGAAAAATAACCTTTTGAATTATTATTTTTATTCGAAAAGTTAATTTTTAAATAACTAAAACTAATAACATTTTCATATTTTTTTAATAACAAGTTTTTATATATCATTTGAGAAACAACTTAATTCAGGACATAATTGTTTTTAGAGACACCAAATATAAAACCATGTTTTTTCTTATAAAAACCAGTAATCTTATCATTAAGCTAACCGAACATAAGGCTGGTCAACTCAAAGTCATGTTTCTGTAGTCTATAACTCATATGGTCTTTTTTTATTTTCTTTTTATTTTTTTGAATTTATTTCTTCTGAGCTAAATTGATTGGAGTTGAACATGTCTTAGTTTACCCATTTATAATTACATAAATATAATTAGTAGTGACAATAATAGCTTGAAAGAGGAATTGGTGGCAGAATCCATCAAATTTACAAGTCAAGTCATGCTTGTGGAAGCTTATTAAATTAGATATGACTTGAATTTCTATTATTCAGATTTTTCAAAAATTCAAAGGGGAAAAAAAAAAAAAAAGATGAGCAGTCTAAGTCCACCATGGTAAGTCAGTCCAAGCCAACCTAAAAAGCTCATTAATGCACCTATCTAGTCTAACTCGATTCTTTTTTTTTTTTTTTTTAAAAAATCTGAACTGAATCAGATTCAATACGTCTGATTCTACACATACAATCAAATTAATTTGAGTTGACCCAGTAAGCACTATTTGTAGTGCAGTTTCTAGTTAGCCTTAAATGTTGCATTACTTATCAAAGTTTAGGTCACAGTTTTGTGCATGTCGTTATCCAACTTATATGATACGTATGAATTAATGTTATCTGTCTCGGATGGCGCTGTCTTATCTGAAAATTATAGGTCGACAAGTTAAAAATTTTGTAAAACGAACGAATAAGAAGAAGAAATCTCATATCCGTGGTGGGCCTTGAGGAGAAAGAATTTCTTCTCATTTGGTTAATTAGGGTAAGGAACTGTTCAAACTTACATACAAAATATAAATAAATAGAAACATAAATAGAAACAAATATAAAAGAACATAAAACAGCAAAACAGTAACATAAACAAACATAAATAATATAAAAACGAATAAAAATGCGTTGTAAATAAGAAACAAACATAAACAAAAATAAAAGAAAATAAACAAACAAAAATAAATAAATAAGTATTGTTTTTTCATATAGAGCATATTTGGCCTAATTTTTAAAAAATTATTTTTGTTTTTAAAAAGCATTTTTTTGAAAATTGTTTTTGAAGAAAAACTTAAAGTGTTTGGCCTAAATTTTATATAAGTGTTTTTCAAATAATTAATTTGTTTGGCTAAAATTTCAAAAAAGATAGAAATAAGATATAGATAAAACAAAATAAGAGAGAGACAGGAGAGAGATAAAGATAAAGAGAGAGAAAAATTAAAATAACGTAAAAAGATAGGAGAGACGAGAGATAGAATAAGATTCCGGGTGGTTATTACATAATTTTTTCAGAAATTAGAAATAGAAACAGCTTATTTGCTATTTCTATTTCTAGGCAGCTTTTTTCCAAAAGCGTTTTTGAAAAATAGTTTTAATTTTTTTAAAAACTAGTGTTTGGCCTAACTTCGTTTTTTAAATTCAAAAACAGTTTTAAAATTTAGGCCAAACACCCACTAAATTGAACCGACCTAAATTTCCTGCACTAAAATCGTGGAAATGGCTTTCTATCTCTCCTAAAAAGCCTATCTCTATCATATTGCCGGGCGAGGGACGTCGGATGTGATATTTGATGGTTGTAAGTTATTTCAAACATTTGCGAAATTGAAAATCTAAAGCATATCTGTTGACTTAAAAGAGTGGAAAAAAATTTGAAGCCACATCTAGAAGATTAATAAAAGGCTAATTACGTGTCATTTTGATCACAAATGACAACTTTTCAAATTATTTATTTATGGGTTTGTTTTGTGACAAGGATGTAATAAAATGAAATCAATAGGAAAAAAACTTTTAAATTTTTTAAAAAATTCTCTGGTAAGTGTATCATACACTCGCTCCGTGAGTAAATATGTTTGTAAGTGTAAATTTGTCCATATTTAAATCTCTCCAAAATTTAACACAAGCGGCGTAAACAAGACCCGGACTTAGAGTTGTTTTTATTGTTGAATTATATTTATTATCGTCTTTAATCTATCTTTGAGTATTTTGTCGATTAGTTCTGATCAAGATTAGTTGAAAAAATTGAATATTAGCTTGTAAAATGTAATATAAAATAAACTCTTCTAAGTTATCCATGATTTTAATTTGTTGTTTGAATTAAATAAAAGGAATTAATGTAAGAAAGATACTTTGCGTGAAGAAGGAGAACCCCTTGAAGAAATTCCAATAGAAGACTTTAGAAGTCTACAATAAATGAATGATAGGTTTTGGGTAATTTACTTGCTGAAGAAACCCAACCCAACCCAACCCAACCCATCCCATCTTCTCATTTCAACCCTGCCATTGGATTTGCATTTGAAGCGTAGTTGACAAAAAGGGCAAAAGTTATCAGAGAGAATAAGAAATATCTTTACTTTTTGACAGCAAAAGTCTTGATCGTGCGTGTAAAACAGAATTGTCCATGCCATGCCTTCAATTCTCTTACTGCTTTAAGACTAGGACTTCTCCAAACTGACATTTCAGTCTTCTCATTCTTGGAATATTTTTTTTCTTTGGTAAAAGTATACCGATACAACTTTAAACTTTGTATTTACCCTCCCCAACACACGCGCGCGCACACACACGCGCACATACATATACGTACATATATGTATAACAATGAATTTGTCATGCATGTGGTCAATTATCTACTGCTTGAAGATTTTTGGTAAAACCATGTGGGATAAACCTTATATTTCTTAATTTAAAAAGTCTGAAAACGCTAACAATCTTATTTTTAAGGTGCACCATAGAAAAAATCCAACGTCTAAAATTTAGCACTGATATATATACCTTTGGAATATACAATCCTTGTTCCATTTCACTTTAATTAATACGCTTACAACTCGTTACATTTTTTATGACTAACTTTACAACTATTTTACTGTTGTTTACAATTTTGTATAACTCATTAAAATTTCTTACAGCAAAGCTTTCAAGCTCCTTATAACTTTACACCTCTTTACAGTTAAATGAAACAGATTATGTGTGTGTAAAGCTACTAGTGAGTTAAATATTTTCTTGACTTGCAAATCTAATTATGTAGTAGTTACTTATCACATATGGTTGGTATACCAGAAAAGTGGGGGAAAAAACCATAAAATTCGTAAGTGATAATGTATGGTAAATTAGCAAGCAATCATATTGTTGCACCGTGGATTTTTGGATATTTATTTTATATGTTCCATAAATACTATGGCCGTGTCATGGACAATTTTGCTCAATATTTAAGACATGCTAGCTTGCTGACATTTGTGCATCATACTATCTTCATTTTAAAATGATGAGTCTATCTTAATTAGAATAAAAAGTCGAGCTTATTTATGTCTTATAAAAATTAGGCTTTTCAATCCAACTTTTTTTTTCGGTAAGAATTTAAGTATTTTTATTCCTAAAATGCATCGGCCCCGACATTGTCAGAGTTAATTACATACTAGGCCTACTGTTGTGAATGGAAATTAGTCCAGCCATGCTTTACACAATTTGTATTTTTCCCCTTTACTAAGAAACTGAAACTGCATCCTCGTAGTGTCTTTAATCATACTAACTGTCCTACTTGTTTCTGAATTCTTATGAGTGAAAACCTTTTCATTTCCTCCCTCCAAATTTCATAGAACATAACTGCTATTGTCGCTCTTGTGAAACAGATGATCTGCTTTGAACTCATATATCACCCAAATTTACCCAATCAATTTACTTTGTTTCATTAACTCACTTGAAGCCTCGAGGGCTTTGATGTAGTCTGCCCTGATTTTAGCCTCTGTTTCCTGTAAGACCTTATTAGTAGGATCTTGCATAAGTGATGTCTGAATTGTAGTCATCTGAACCTCCTTTTAGTTATTAGCTGTTCGACCTTCAAAAATTGGTCTAAAATGTTTCATATGATTTGTGTAGGCAACCATTGCAAAAACTCCTAAAAGATGTACAATTTTTTTTTAAAAAAAAACTATTAAAATGGTTTGGTATATCACATATGTTGCCAAAATAATGTATGATTGACACTCCGTATTAAAAAAATGTGCGGTAGCTAAGTAGGATAAGTTAGACATAGGAATGTTCACATAAAACTCAATGACTATTTACATTAAAGGTTTTTGAATCAATAAACCGTAAGTTGAGGAAATAGCGATCTCAATCCAATAAATAAAAAACTCCAGTCTGAATATGAATTGTATTCAATATTAGCGATAACATAGACACACATTTTGCTGACATGAATTGACTATGTTTAAAATAATTTATTCTAATGTTTAAAATATATAATGAAACACCTATCGTTCTAATCTTTCTGAATTTTTTTTTCCATTTCAGGGAAGAAAAAGGACATAAAATCAACTTTGATGGCCATTTTATTTGACAGAATGTGAAAAGTATCTTTTGGACTAACATTATTTTCTGTAGAGTCTATGGATTTTCCAGTGGTTTGACTGCCTTTCGAACTACTACAGTATCAGTATGATCCACCATGGCTAACTGTCTTAATTACCTCTAACGGTTCCTTTGAATTGAACTCAACAAAACACTTTGAATTCAAAGTATTCTCCAAGACTCTAACTGTGAGCAAGTCATACATCAACCAATTAAAGATTACGAATATGAACAGGAATATACTGTATTTTGGAGGTATTCAACGATAATAATTCCAACTTTAAATCGACGTTTGTGCAGCCATACTATAGGCATATTTACTACCAAAACCAGGTTTGAATGTACTTTAACTTAGTGGAATGTAACAATTTCATGTACATATAGTTATATTATTTGTATATATGTTTTTAAATTGAAAGAATGTTTAAGTATATATACGTAATTATATATATTTAATATGCACTTGTATCGTTGAGTCAAAATATCTTGAAACTCTATCTTGTTATATAAACTTATAAATAGGCCGATAGCATGGTGCACGAATGCTTATGTTTAAAGTTGGGAGTATTATCATTGAAGATCTCAAATTATTTATCGTTTAAAAATCCTATTAAAGTTTGAGAGTTTAGTCGAAACATATTAACAGAACGAAAAGGTGAAAGAAACTTATTTTTTAACTTCATATAACTTGATAAAATTAGTTTACATTCAATTATTCCACCCAAAATTCAATGGATCCAAATGACAAGATAATTTAACATTATGTCACATCTAAATTTAGTTAAAGTGACATGCATTTTGAAATGGAGGGAGTACTTTTTAAAGTAAGAGTTCAGTGAAGTGGATTCTTACTGATTGAAATTAAAAAAATTACATAAACTGAAAACCGAACTAAATAAATTGTTTGTTATAAGATGACGACTATTTTGCTCTAGTCAAGTATTGTGGCCCTCTTCTTCAAATTTTGCCTTGGAAAGTTGATGAATTTTCCTTGGTTTTCTTCAACTGCCATTGCCAACGAAGGATCGTCCATGAGAGCATCATTTGAATTCAAAGATTTTCTCGCAAGTAGGTTTGTCTATGTGAATTTTGTTCTCAAGGTTTCATCTCATCTCAATGTATGTTATTTTTATTCAAAATTAAAAGTATTTATAAAAATATCGATTCAAAATTAAATGAAATCAAACTTTTAAAATAATGAATTAGCTAATGCCCTAATGTTTCTAAAAATTCATAGAACTCAGGTTTATTAGACTTAAAAAAAAACTTTGTTTTATTCTTTAGACCAGCGGATTTAACCAGGCGTAGTTGTAGCTACTTTTATTTTAACTTATCGAAAGTATCGGTGGATGCTTTAAAGACATTTGAGCTTAGGAAAGTAGGAGACACCAACGTCTTTGTACTCTTGAAAAATATACAAAAATCAAATTTTTAAAGAAAAGTCATTGTGAAGAATAAATCCCCTTCTAATAGGTCATGAATGGGGATGGTCCCGATCTGATTGTCGATTTGGCTATTGAAACCCCTATTCTTTCGATTAAAAAAAAATCCTGCATCAAGAATGGGGATATTATATAACTCCATCACTGTAACCCATGAGTTCAGATGTATATGGTTTGTAGGTATAATTTGATGGTTAAGATAAACCTTTAACAACCCGCTTGTCAAATCAGTGGGAAAAGACATGGTCAGAGCACTGAGAGGAAGCAAATGGTACAAAACACAGCGGTCATAAAAAACGGTGAGGTAAGGTAAGGGTGATCTAAGTCCAACTAGAGCTGGTCACCAAGTGATCCCATTTATCCATTATTTTCTGGCTCATTTGGAGTGTTCTTTCGTCAGTCTGGATAATCCATTTGACATATGGAGGAGGAAGGGTGTAGAGAGTGACTGGTTCCAATTGATTTTTGCTGGTGATGGCGAGGACAGCCGCGGGCAGGTTAACTGCACCAAGTGCATGGTTAATCGTCACCTCCCATTTCCTTTTTGATAAGCTCTATGACTTGACCGATCATATACTCGATAGGCTTGGAACTATTAGCCTCAAGGTTCCTCTTGGTACACCTAATCACATCTTCCTCCGAATCAATCTCCAGCTTGGGGATGTAATCTCAGGGGGTTTCCTTTATCACCTCGAGAATTGCAATATTTTTATTTTTACAATGGACCACCATCGCGCACCCCAGGAACCACAAGTTGCTTGCAGGTCTGATCACACCACCTGCAATTAACTCAATTAAAGATTTATATATATATATATATATATAATACTCGATATGTATTACGGAAATTAGACCAAAAAAATGAATATATATTATGTCCAGTGCAGGGTTTGAAATTAGACCTAAAAAAATCATTAATGCGCATAAGAAACATAAAAAGAAATATTAAGAGAATGACAGATAAAATAAGTTAGGTCCCATTATCATCTTAATATTTGACAAGACAACAATTAAAAAACGCATTAAAAGGTGCCTTGTCTTGTTTCAATGAAGTATCCCACGATTTCCCCACCATTGACATCTTTATTCATGATTCTAGGTTTAACTAATTACCAAAATTTTAAATTATTATATATTTTTAACATTTTGTCGATGCCAACCGTCAACTTGCCGAGTTAAATTTTCCACGCTGATTAAAAGTTATTTTGAAAGTAATTGAAAAAGGGCTTTGTGGATTTTATATCTTTGAAACTAGCAGGACCTAAGAGTGCATAAATTTATTATCGGAAATTTTTCTTTGAGCATGTGAGTTATAATTTTGTAATTTATATATTATTTAGGAGTTTTATTTTGATATGACAAGATGTTCATTTTAATTATATGGGTTGTCTTACTTGTTTAATTTGAGTATATTTAGGGGACTATTTAACACAAGAACTTGTTATTCGTGCTATCCTTTTAATAATGTCATCAATAAGGGTTTAGTGACTGACATGCTCATGTTTAACTGCACCGCTTACACAACCTAATTACCCATTGGAAAATTAGTAAGCAACCCATCATCTATTAATGATGGAACATTTGATGATTAGTTATTGTTCACTGGTTATATACATCAAGATTAGGCTTACATTTTTAGGTCTAGGATGAGTCTAGATGGGCTTAAGCCTTACTAAATGAGCTCAGCTTAGGCACCATTTTACTGAGCTCACTTAACCATGAGTCAAACCCGACTTTGGAAGCATCTCCAAGTCATGAGGATATCATCATAATTTTCCCTAAAAGGCTAAATAATTTAATTAAGTATTCTCATAAGACTTTCCCCAAGAAAGTAATAGGCTGTAAACAAGTCGAGCCGAGCAGAGCCCAAGCCGACAGGCTCGGATTCGGCTCAGTCATAGTTTAGTTTGGCTTAGGGTTGACTCGACACTCGTTGAGCATTTTAAATTTAGGTTCAGACTTAGCTCGGATGACTTGGGCTCGACTCGGCTAGGTTTTTTAATTTGCTTAAAAGTTTATAAAATTAAGGTTTTAATTAAAGTTAAATTATATATTTTTATATTAGATTAAAAATACAGGTTTGAATGAAATTTTGGTGATTTTAATTGTAATTTTGTACTTTACACGTAAGTATTTTTAGAAAACATTAATTACTTAGCCTAAAACGAGTTGAGCCAAGCTGAGCTTTACGGAACTTGTGCTCGACTCGGTATGCTTTCCAGCCAGTTCGGGCTCAACTTGGACTCAGTTTGACTCGAGCCGGAGTTGAGTTTTGATCAAGCTAAGCCCGAGTGCTTCGGCGAGCCAGCTCGGCTCCTTACAATTGGTATTTTCTAAATTTTAAAATAAGAAGCTACCTAGGTAGCCATATGCACCTTGATTGTGGGAGAGAGGAGCCACAAGTTGTGATTAATGAGTACAACCCTAGTATTACCTAACTAGGGGGTGCCTTAATTAAGGAGTCTACGAAAAGTCTTTGGAGTTTCTTGTTTAATTAGTTTAATTAATGGAGATTAATTGATTGAAAGAGTAGAAAAAAGGTAACACATCCCGAGAAAAATACCGAAAATTTCTATATCAATCAAGTAAGCCACGTGAGTAGTTGTGTTCTTAGTCAACACCCCAATGTAATTAAGTCAGCTCCACACTCTACTTAATTCTCTATATTTGGTTGGACAGTTGGACTGTTAATCTTTAATGTTTATTTTTTCAAACTTTATAGAGACTTTGTTTTTTTTTTTAAAAAAAAGAATGATCATTAATTGAGATCAAATAATCTAAAAATACAAATTTCGATCCAACTACTATAACAAGACTTAAACATCTAACCATAAAAAATTATAATGAAAACTGTAATATATGAAAATAAAATAGACCGCGAGATAGTATGAGACTGAGTATCTGTGCCGTAAATTTTGGACATTTTGAACCCTAGATAGACAGGGAGAGTGCATAGACATGGAAAATAAATTGGTTGGAGGGATGTGACTCAAATACAAGCTAGATGCCTAGATGACATATAAAAGAGAAGACTAGGAGTTGTCGATTCCCTTGATTGTTGATGAGCTGAGTGATAAGAATTGAAGTTGCCTACATATGCTAACGTTATTCGATTGTCAATGAATCTATATGAATATGGCTGATTAGTTTCTAAACTAATGTGTTGCAGTTTATGAGCCAGTGTGAACAGTTAGCTGCTAATTTTGGAATATGGAGAGAGCCTATTTAGATGGAAGATAGATTCAAACATTAGAAAAAGTCGTAATCTTATATGGTTGATTGGTTCACGCCATTGGGTCACTAGGATTGCTGGCAAATATGGCTCATATATGTCGAGCCGCAAGCCTAAAATCAAACCTTTGTTTCTCATATGAATGTGATATTTGGTTGGGCTAGGTCGAGTAGAGTCTACATCCTTCAAGCCAACCTAACCCGCTTATAAATTTTATCTTTCTCTCCAAAATGAAACTTAGGTTTCCTTCGTATGGCGTGTTTGTATCCCTCTATCTAGCTTGTGGAGAGTAGATTTACACACGGATATCTTTCATGAATTAGGCAAGCAAGACAAGAATGAAGGAGAAGGTGAAAGTGATGGAGGACCAGAAAATATCATACAACTTAAAACATATTGTAATAAAATGGCCCTACTAATAAGGTTACCTACTTAAGCTTCCATAAAACAAAATCAATTTTCAGTGTGGATTCTTCTTTCACAAGGTCTTCAATGATCCAGTAGTACATAGGTAGTTTTATCCCTTACAAGTGCTCGTATAAATAGAAAGAATGATAATGATATAATCTTTTGAAATAACTTCAAAGGTAGAAGCAAGCAATAAAAATATAATATTAAGCAAACTCTAAGATACTAAATAAATAATATGAAAAGATTGGTGCGACATAAGAATATTAAAAAATATAGACATATTTACATTGACTAAAACCAATATGAAGAAACATATACGATCATGGGTTGATATTTAAGACCCTATGTTAAAGTGAGATCCAACTATATTTATGGCAATTATAACGAAATAAAATGTATAACACCCAATATATTTTCAATTAAGTTATGATGTCATTTTTGTCTAATTTTCAGTCGATTTTAAGTAAATTGATGTTTAGTCTTATAAAAGTTTATCTTACAAAAACAACAAAACTAATCTTGAAGGAAAAAAGTTCCAGTCCAGTTTAGTTCAATTCGGGGCAATTTGAATTTGAGTCTAAAACCGATTAACTTATTTCAAGTATTAATTAAATTTTGAATAAAGGTCATTCAATTCAGAATTCAGGTAATTGATTTATAGTCGGTTTTGCCAACTCTACTATATATATATTTTATTTTTATTTTATT
Source organism: Talinum fruticosum (assembly GCA_021018815.1). Lineage (NCBI taxonomy): Eukaryota > Viridiplantae > Streptophyta > Magnoliopsida > Caryophyllales > Talinaceae > Talinum > Talinum fruticosum. The sequence goes on along the minus strand of JAITYX010000074.1, from coordinate 2,091,578 downwards.
TTATTGATGATTAAAGTGGGCAGGTTGATTAGGGAATGAATTTTGACTAAGGCAAGTGTTTTGTTATTGGGCGTACAACAATAACATTGCATTGGTTTATAAGGAGGCTGACCCACCGGGGTCGTCGGTAGGACCTTCACATGAGAGAGAGGAAACGACATAGATACGTGTCGTTGATCGTTGAAAAAAAAGGGATAATAATGGAAGACAGATTTTGCTATTAACTTATTATTATCTGCATTTGCTGGCAAATGCTAGTATTTTATATCAGTTTCAGCCTTCTTATTTATTTATTTATTAAAAAAAACACCCACGTCTCCATCATGTTTGGACTTTACAACTACTTATACATTATAACGTATTCTTAGGTGTATATACTCGATTTACTTATACATATAGATTTATTTTACAGTTATTTTTTAAAAATTAACCCTAATATGATGTTCTTTGTTAAAAAATATAAATATTGGATTTGGAGGAGTCAGTAGCAGAACTAAAAATTTGAAACAAGGGTATATTGATTATAAAATATATGGTTGAAATGGTAAATTAAAATAGAATATTTAAGATAATTGTTTGAAAATTCTTAAATGTTCTTAGGAGTATATATTTTCGAAAAGAGAAATTAAACCCATAAAATTCTCCATATTTTTTCTTTTGTTCAACCATCCGTTGACATATAGTGAGACAGTATACTTCCAAGTATATATAAGACATTCTGATAATTGTTGGTATACACCAGCGTAGATTAGATTTTCAATTTGGTTTATGTTTGCTGCTCTAGTTTGTACTTCTTTTTTTTTTTCCCCTTGTATGACAAATACTGTACGAATTGAATAAATTGTTTCCACACAACGTGGAAGCAAATTGATTGTGTTTCCTCCTCCATTAGCGAAAAAGTATTATAAAAAAATATGCAGTTTTTTTAAAAATTGATTATCTGGAAATTCGACAAACCCGTACATAAATTATAAAGTTAATTATTGTGTCAAAAAAGTTTGCATTCGTTTCCTCTAAATTGGCGGAATATTAAAATTTGGAACTCAAGTCTCTTTTTACATCATCAAAAATGCATTCATATTTGTTGAATTGAATGTATAAATATTCAATGAAAAAAAGGTTTATAATTTCTTATTCTTTTATTTATATAATAATAGAGGAACGCAACTCGAACGCTTATTGCATTCATAGAGTGTGTTCAGCGATGAGCTTTTGAGGTAGTGGTTACTTGTTTTAGAGTAGATAAAAACTACTTAGCTAAAGCTGTAAGTGTTTGGCAACGTAGTGCTTGACATAGTGATTAGAGTTTTAGGTAGTGTTTTCGAAAACTACTCAAAGTAACGTTTTCAAAAACACTACCTAGTGTTTGCACATAATTTCGAAATTCTCCTTTTTATTTTCTAAAAGCTTTTATCAATTATGTCGTTTTAAGTCATTTTATACAAATTTGTTACTTAAATAGCTACTATTACCATACACACTTATTTTAAATTACTAATTAAACATCTAACCACCAACCACTAGTTAGTAACGACTAATCGCTAATAAAACAGGTTAACGACTACTAAAGCAGTTAACCGCTATTAAAATAGCTAATTTTACTGAACACGCCAATAATTTAACCATTACTAATAGCTACTTATGCATTCACGGATCAACATCATAACAACTATGTCAAAATCATAGTTATTAAACTCCCAATTTAGATCTTACGATTTTACGATTCTACAATTTAAAAGTCCTTCATCGATCTAATAAGTAACATTAGAATCTTAAATGTATTAATTAGAATCTTATGATCTGAGTTTAGTCTAAAAAACATGTGGGAGGATAATAATATGATTCTACGATCCGATCCAAAATTCTAAATACATTTTATAAATTGTTGACGCATAATTTAATTCGAGAACTCATCACAATAGTGTGCTTATGAAACAAAATTTTTCACAAAGTATAGTTGAGTTGGATTTCTATAATCTTTATAAATATTTGCTAAGATTTTTATTGTTAGAAAAAAAAATCACTATTATAAACAAACATTAAAATCTTATCATTCTCGATCAAGTTATACGATTCCGATTCTAACCACCACCAATTGATTATAACTAAAATATCGATTCTAACAATCTCGGTCAAAATCCAAAATGTTAGAAAAGGGTTTTCTAAACCAACATACAGTTTGATTCTAAAACAATGTAACAAAAATCGATCAAAGTTTACGTGGATTCATTTTGTTATTTTAATTATCTTGAGGAATATTTACTTTGATTTGATCAAAAATTGGCAAAAATATAGAGTCGAAAGCAGAGATCAAATATCTGGCAACCATCAGTCTAAGTTCGTAGGGTGGTATCGACTACTGGCCGACAGCTACAAAATCCATCAATCCTTACTTGCCCCAAAATAAAAATTTTAAAAAAATCAATTTGAACCATCTTTCTCTTTTCTTCTTCACCTTCTTCTTCGTTTCCCATTTTTATCAAACTAATTATTGGTAGCCAATAGATTTGATCGACTTGGGTCTTCTTTTTATTGGATTGTAGTTGGTTAATGAAAATCCCTTTTTCTAAAAAAGAAATATAAAAGTAAAGACCAGCAAGGGTTTTGCGCAATGACGAAGCTAGTAAAAATATATTTAATAGTGTTCAGTTTTAATATTCCTGAATTTTATAAGTATTATTATTTTTTATTAGTGTCCCCAAACTGAAACCGATTTTTCTTTTTGTTACAGTTCTGATTACAATCGAATCAAACTTTCAGTGTTGAAATATTCGATTAAATTCAAATTCAATTTAAAAATCGAAAAATCAATCAACCGATTAATTTCACAGAATCGAACCTCGGTGTCTCGAATGAATAAGCTTTGTATAGTTGATCCGACGATTCTCAAGTACAAAGAAATTAAAATGAAGCTTAATTAAGATAGAGGTATAAGTAGATGTCACGTTTTAAACCTGATTTGAATTACTTTTGTAGCTGTAAAGGGAAGACTATATAGTGCAACTTTTTCTCCTCAAAATTAAATTAAATTAAATTAAATTTAATAAATAAATGGTGAAGATGTATTTTGGACCAATTGTATTGGGTCTTAGTCTTAATTTCTCACTTTTTCAAACTACTTTGATTAATTTTCTTTGGGCGCCGTTTGTTTGGATTTCACCATATCCCGGCTTTATTCCCTTCACTTGCTCCTTCAGATTTCCCCCTTCAGCAGGCGCCTGTAATTTTCTTTTTCCCCTTTTTTGACAAATAAGTTACAAAAGTCAATATCAACGGAATTTTACAGTAATATAACTATGTATCATACTCCCGGAAGCATATACGCTTCAAGTCACTTAAACAAATGTACTCCCCAAACGTTTCACAATATTTATCCCTTTAATTAATTTTTTTCACTTTACAATATCCGTCACTTTACAATTTCAATAACATATTAATGATTACTTTTTAAATTTTGTCCTTACTAGTTTTTTTTTCTCTTTTTCATTGAATTTTTTTAACTTGAATGAAATCTTGGGAGAATTTAGTATTTTAACATAAATTTTATTATGAATTTTGTATTCTCTTTGTATTCTTTACAGCAAAAAAAAAAAAAAGACAAATATTGTAAAACGGAAGTAGTATATAATAAATATAATATATGACAAATACACAATTAAAAAATATATACACATAACAGTGGGAGTATGCGCTCTGGAGAGCACATAATAATTTGCATATGTGTATAATTTATTACACTTTATAATGGATTTTTAGATTAAAATAAATTGTATTTTAGAGATATTGAATGTTTATATACCAAACTACGAGTTGACTCGACCATATAACATGTCCAGATCCTAGTGCATTTATTTTACCAACATTATGAATGATCAATCTTAACTCCAAATTCACATAATCATAATCTTTTCAACAATTCAAAATTATTCTTGATATGAATGAACTTAAGATATATTCAAATCCTTCAAAAAACAAAAAGGGAAAAGATAATAAACTCTAAATACTACTTGTAAATTAGATCCATGCTTGTAAAATTATCATGAAGGTTATAAAATTTAAACATTATTGACAAGCATTTCAAATGACGAAATCATGAAGGTTATAAAAACAAATGATGAAACATTACGAGTACAGTGTCATGCACATGAAAATTATTTTATTAAAATAGTTTTTATATATAAGGTCCTATTATTATATTTTTTTAAGGAAAAAAATTTAAGCACCACATTCGTTACTTTAATTACCAACATATAAGAATTGATTCAGATGAACGTTAAGTCCATTTATATAAAATGACTTAAAAGGACACCATGGATATAAGTTTTTAGAAATTCGACAATTTTAGAAATATATACGCAAATATTAGGCGATGGTTTTGAAAATGTTACTTTGAGTAGCTTTTGAAACGCTACATAAATATCTAATTGTTATGTTAATTACTATTTTGCGGAATACTTACATTTTTATATAAATAATATTTTAATTATTTCAAACTAATAATCACTAAAAATTAGTACCGAACACACCTTTATCAACACGAATAGACATGTGAAAAGTAGAAGGTTCAATTGATTAACTTGTCAAAAGATAGAAAATAATTTCCACGCCGACAAGAAAGGTTTATGAGCCACGAGTAGAATAAGGTGAGCAAGCTCCATATCGTCACATATCCCAATTCCCTTCCCAATAAATAAAATAAAAAGGGAGAAGTTAATTTCCAAGAAGGTTCAATGTCTTCTGTTTTTTTCTCCGTCTATCATTGGTCAAGTTTATCAAGCCACCCCATTTTCTATAGTATATAATTTTACTTTAAAGTTTCTTCTTTGGAAGACTCTGGTAAAGAAAAGAAGCTAAGCTTAAGCTTAAGCTTAAGCTTGTTGTGTGAACAAAATGAAATTTGGTGGCCATGCAAAACTAGACGAGGATTTGGTAACCAATTTCTATTTTACTTTTATTTATTCTAATGAGTTGTTTTGAATGAAATTATTTTAATCATCTCGAAGATATAAGAACAAATTCATTATAATGGTCGAGTTTCAAAACTGTAAAGTAATGGTTTAATCAGAACTTTATTATATCTCAAAGTTAAAAGTAAACATAAATGTATAGTTTATTAATATTGTTCAAACCAAAGAGATTAGCATTGAGCAACTTAAGGGTATTAGTTTTTCACAACTTCGAAATATCATTTCTAAAAGAACCTTTTAACTGTATATTGTATGAGATGTCTGTAATATAATAATTTACATATTAATGTTCGGTATCTATGCAAAAACTTTTAATCAATAATATGCATGACATATATAAATATATATTAAATTTTAAACATAAATTGTTATTCTACTCAAGACTTTTAATTTCAAAATTTACACGTATATATATTCCAAACTCTTTAATTTTAGATTACTTCTTCAAAAACGACATTTAAATTTTATATGATGATGGAAGAAATTTGACTAAAGTTTAAAGGATAAACCTAAATAAAATTAATTTCAATTTTGACAGAAATAGTAAAATGATGCAGGCTGACGAAGAAAAATATTTGCGACACAAATTATATTCTCCAAACAAGTCATTACACCCGAATGGATCAACATGTTTGCGTAATATCAAAGAAAAACTGCTTGCTGGAAATTTAATTGACTATCAATTTTTACTAGGATTATTAACTAATATTTTCACTAATTTAAATTTTTATTCAAGATATATAGAGGTATTTTGGTTTATTTATTTTTATTTTTATTTTATGGGTATAACTTTTTTTCTATTATTATTACATCATGTAATGTAAGTACCGAATTGATAATAATTTTCATCTATTTGTTTAAAATGATTGCATTAATAATAACATAATATTGATAAACATAAGTGAGTTAACAAAAACAAATCAATTTCATAGTGAAACCAAATTATAAAGCCATAAGGTTAAATAAAACCAAATATATATATATATATGATCAAAATATTGCTTAAATATTTTGCATATACAAAGAGATCCAAGTGCAAGAAATATATATATGTAAAATATCACAAATATATGAAAAAAATTCTAATTCAACTTTGAGGTAATAAGGTTAGATTTTTTTATTGGTAATAGGATGATAAGAAGTTAGTTTAATAATTTCTAGATTATTCAACAAATATATATTACGCTTAATGACAAATACCAATAGATGGTCCAAACCTCCTTACGCTTTCGAACACCAACTTTCTAAACATACATTCTTCAAAATCGTAGATTTAAATGAGAAACGTAAGAATACTTCAATAGGTCTTTGAGTCTTATATCAGCCTTAAAAAGACGATATCCTTTGAAACCATTTCAAGGACCCAATCTTCCTATCGTGGTAGTGATGAATAATGACTCCCAAACCAACTACTTTCATTGTTGAAGACTCACATTCATGACATCTTTATGTTTGATTTTTTTAAAAGAACATGGAAGACCAACCATGTTTATTTTTAATTAATAATGTGCCCATCCGTTGTTGATTTTCGAGAGAACCAACTACAAGATTTGAAATTAATTGGAGATTGATTTTACACCTACGGTTGACGGAAAGAAAATTTTTTCATCTTATTAGAGACCGACACTAAATCTTCTAATATTCATACGCATAAGATCATCTTTAATTTCGAGAAAAAATAACTACTGATATCACCAAAAGCACACGTTGTTTTCCAAAACCGATTCTTAAAAATAAAAGGAAAGGAAGAGTATTACGAAGGGTGGGTGGTGGTGGAGGAGGTAGTCCTAGTCAACAGAGGGGAGCATCGTGTGTCCTTATTCAAGTTGTTTGAAGTCCAAGCATAGGACTCGGTCCCACCTCCCCAAAAATAAAAATAAAAAAAAAGAAAAAAACACAGTCAATGTAATCAATCAGCTGATAATGTTTTTCTTCAGATTCGAAACCTTGTTTTCTTCTCTCCTCTCCCTTCCTTGGAGCTGGTGTGGGCCCAGTCCAGTCAACTTCTCTCCAATCCAATTCCAGCTCCTATCCCCACTTTTCTACATCTACATATCTTTTCTATTTTTCTTTTTAGTTATTATGCTATGGACAATCTTTAATTAATTAATTAACTAGTAATAATCATTCTATTACTTTTATTTTTTTATTTGACTAAGGGTGTAATTCATTTTTAAACGTGAGTATTTTTAAGTAAATTATTTCAATAAGTGCACTTCCAAATATTCAAACTTATATTACGAACGTTTCTCAAATTTGACCACTATTACTTCAACCAACGCTTTATTGATATTGTTGTACTACTTTGTTCCATATATTAACGGTTGTTGAGGTGACATCATTAATATTAAAATGAAAATTTATTTCTAATTTCAGAAGCAAAGTTTAATCAATAGTGAATTCCCCAAATAAATATGTGACATCATTAATATTAAAACGAAGACTACCTTGATAAACAAAAAAATAAAAAAATGTAAAAGGCGATAAAGATGGATCTAATGGGAGAGAAATTTGAGAAAAATGGGGATCAATTCGTGCTCTTTGGTTTATCATTGTTCCTATGTACTCTTCATTAGTTTTACTAGTAGTCAAAATTGTATAATTTAATTTAATAAGTATCTAATCCACTATTGTTTAAACTTCCTTTTTTCACATAGAATTTGATTAAACTCTTACGTTTTAACTTATTCGGCGTTTATAAGTATAAAATTGATTGATCATGTATCGTACTTTGAGGGTGAATTTTTTTTCCTAAACCAACATCGATTTAATGATGACAACTAGATTATTTTATGACTGGTCAAACCGAGAAATGGGGAAAAATAATTGATTTAGTGGGAGTAGCACATTAATTTCCCATTTTCTTAGCTTGACAAGTCATAAAACAACGGAATTGTCACCCCTTAAATCGTTCGTGGTTTAGAAAAAATAATTAACCACCAAAGTACGACACATGATCAATCAATTTTATAATTTAGTGTATAATTAAAATTTGATACCAAATAAGAGTATAAATAAAAAATAATAAGATTTTGAAATTATATATAATGTACTTAAAATTAATATTTATTTTGATAAAACTTAAAATTAATTGAACATAGACGAGGTGGTAAATTTGATTTTGATAGTTGTTTGAGGGAGGATGGTTGAATATAATATGGTCACGTGGAAGGCGCCGCAACCCACGGGGCGGTGGTATTTCATTTCTTGAAAGAAAGATGGGAGTCGACCCCCTCTTGGCCTTTTGACGACTTTTAGACGAAACTCTATGCCTTTCTCTCTCTCTCTCTCTAATGCGTACTCTGACCTCACAATTCCAATTTTTATTTTCCATCTTATTTACATTTTTCCAATTTTCTTTTTGTGTGGGAAATAAATTCAAGTATTTGGTCCACATTCCATACCCTTTTTATAGGCGAGCTCCTTGTTCAGTTAAAAGACTTCAGAGACTGACTTGCTCTTTTCTCCCCCTACTCTTTCTGACTTCCCTTCTCTCTCTCTACTTTCTCTCTCTACCCCCTCCCCCTTTCATATTTGAATGGAGAGAAGAGGATGGGGACTTGCCCTTGAATCTGATCATCATCTTCTTCTTCCCCATCATCATCATCATCACACTGCTTTGTTCGATATGAAACCAGGAGGAGGAGGAGGCAGCAACAGTCAGCTGTTCCCAGGTGTAGACTTCCCCGTTAATCTCAACCGTCGAGATGATCATGATCATATTCACCATGATGAAGATCATGAGGATAGCCACAAAGTGGCGGTGGGTGAAGTTGATTTCTTCTCTGATCAAAAGGGCAGTGCAAGTAGGTCACCTCATAGTTATCATGTGAAAGAGGAGGATTCTTCTCGAGACCACCATCATCATCCTGCTCCTACTGCAACCGATCCCAGCCGGGACCTGCTTCATGTAAATGTAAGTCCCTTTTTTTCACTTTTTTCAGATGATCTGGTTCCTTTAAAAACCTTCTTTTTTTTTTTTTTTTTGTGATCTAGCGATTTATTCCGATTTTTGTTAGATCCTTCCTAAATTTCAGTATCGAACAAAAAAACATAAAACAATTTGGAAGAAAAATCAGCGAGTTCACACTTTAAAGTTCAGATCCTGTTTTTCTTCTAGCTGGCGCCATCTTCATCATATACATCATTTTCTTTTCTTTTTCTCAAAATTTTTTCATCGTTTTTGTCGTATTTTTTTTTTTTTTTTGGTTAGAAATCATTTTTAATTTTATTTCGAGTGAAATTACCTTACAGGGTGTAACGAATTAAGTCAAAAGAATGTGCAATCTATAATTTCTTTTTCCTTATGGTAAAGTTTGTTTTATTATGAGGATTAGTAGGAAAATAAATTAAGTCGAATAATCTATCTATCTAATAAAGAAAACATGATTGTTTTCATTTTGTGATTTTACTTCTTTTTCTCAATTTTATATAAGTTAACAGCCCGTTAATTGTTTAGTAAAATTAAATTTATTTTTGAGAAAAAGAAATAGTATTGGTGTTTTAATTCTCTGTTTTATTAGTGTAAAATTATTATTAATCTATTTGAAGTAAAGCTCTTTCATTATATATATATATTTTTTAAAAGTATTATTAATAGTTGCGGCATTCCTTTTTTTTTTTTTTTTTGGTTTGGGATCAAAACTACTGATTTGTTTACATGCATCTACTTTTGATTTATTTACGAATTTTATTTTGGATACGCAGACTGGTCTACACCTTCTCACGACAAACACGGGAAGCGATCAGTCTACAATAGACGACAGTGCTTCTTCGGATGTAGAGGACAAGAGAGCCAAAAATGAGGTATTTATTATTTTCAACTATTTTTGGAAAAAGAAAAAAACATTTGAAAATTATAAACTATTATTAATTTGACTAACTTTAAGCATACTCCAGAATTTGAATATCTGGTTCTAGACAAGTCTAATCAAATCAATATACCAAAGTTATGCTTCTTTTTGCCACCAAACATTGTTTGGGGACAAGGTGTCCTCTTCGTTGAGGGAAAAAAGAGAGGACTTTTTCATAAAATAGACAGAAAATTCATTTTCAAGGAATGATAATAAGTCAGAATTCGTGTTTATCTGATTTCAGATTGTCAAGTAGACGTTGAATTTTGAGTCTGTTTAAGGTCGTGGTTACCTTAACTTACATATATATATATGTGTATGTATGTGTGTGTGATCAGCTAACAGTGCTTCAAGCCGAGCTAGAGCGAATGAACACCGAAAACCAGAAGTTAAAGAACATGTTATCTCAAGTCAGCCACAATTACAGTACCCTTCAAATGCACTTTGTATCTTTGATGCAACAGCAGCAGCAACAGCTTCAAAAGGGTGAAAATACCCAAGCACAAGAGGTATGTTATCATTTCTCAGTGTTCAGTTTGGCTGTCTTACAACTCTACCTGAAAAAATTCGTGTAATTAATTATGTGTAATTTGCAAATGTAGGTGATGCAAGGGAAGGCAGACGAGAGGAAGAGCATAGTGCCACGCCAATTCCTGGACTTGGGTCCAAGCTCGAACACTGAGATCGATGAAATGACATCTCAAACGTTGTCCGATGATGAGCGAACCCTTGATGGTTCGCCTCAAAACAAAGAGGGTAATGTTTCATATGACCATGGGAAAAGTGGTAGCCATGGAAGAGAAGATAGCCCTGAGGATTCAGACTGGGTGCCGAATAAGGCTCCAAAGTTGAACCCCCTAAGAGTAATAGTAGCCCTGTTGATCAAGCTGCTGCGGAAGCCACGATGAGGAAGGCTCGTGTCTCCGTTCGAGCTCGATCTGAGGCACCCATGGTTAGTCTAAGTTTATCACACATGCTCTTTGATATGTGATTTGGTTTGAATTGATGTGCTATGTATATAATTGGATTACATGAAGTGAATGAGATGTACTAATGAGTGATATATGTTGCTTGACTGAATGTAGATAAGTGACGGATGTCAATGGCGAAAATATGGGCAGAAGATGGCTAAGGGTAACCCTTGCCCTCGAGCTTATTATCGTTGCACCATGGCCGTTGGTTGTCCTGTTCGCAAACAAGTACGTCTTTTTATTACTCTCAAGTTCCTCATATTTTTTACATGAAGTAAAACTCATACGAGTTTCGTTACTCAATCAAATAATCGAAAACTTAACGGCAAAAGTAATGCAATTGAATCTAGATAGAACCAAACTCAATCGAATTCAAAACTTAACCTATGTTGCTGGTTGTATTTTTAGCTAATTTGTTGGATATGTGACGATAAAATTTGAATTATGTACATTTTAATTTATACAATTAAATTATATTTTGACTCAAATATTCCATTAAGTAGCTTTGACATTACTTGAAAACTAACCGGATGTTGATTTTGCCAAGTGATCATTTGTAGATTATGAAACATTGCATAGAGGTGACCACCTAAAAATCACTTGATCACTAACATACTTACGACTGTTTTCTTGTAGGTACAAAGATGCGCAGAGGATAGGACAATACTGATAACAACTTACGAGGGTAACCACAATCACCCACTGCCACCGGCAGCCATGGCGATGGCGCAGACCACGTCAGCAGCTGCTAGCATGCTCCTCTCGGGATCGATGCCAAGTGGAGACGGGCTAATGAACCCTAATTTCCTAGCAAGGACAATTCTCCCATGTTCATCAAGTATGGCCACAATTTCAGCCTCAGCTCCCTTCCCAACAGTGACCTTAGACTTAACCCACTCACCAAACCCTCTCCAACTTCAAAGGCCACCACATGTAGGCCAACAAACTGCCCCTTTCCAAGTCCCCTTCCCCCACCAAATGGCGTAGTGCCCTCCAACTTTATGGCCTCATTGCCCCAAATATTTGGTCAAGTGTTAAACAATAATAGTCACAACCAATCAAAGTTCTCTGGCCTACATACCTCCTCATCCTCTGCCTCCTCACAAGGGTTGGACCCCATGCATTTGCAACTGCCTAATCAAAACGCTGCGTTTTCCGACACTCTTAGTGCCGCCACCACCGCCATCGCCTCAGATCCCAACTTCACCGCCGCACTCGCTGCCGCCATCTCATCCATTATTGGTGCTGGGGGCCGGCCCGGGGAGAACAATAGTGCCAATAATGCCCCTGGGAACTCCCTAGTGGTGGCGGAGGTATTAGTGGCAATAATGTCAATTCAAGTAGTAGCATGCAACAACAATAAAGAGGAGCACAATTGTTTCTTGTGTCGATGCTTTTCCTTAGTTGACCTTTTTTTTTGGATTAGTATAATTATATGGTAGAATTATTAGGAGAGATAAGAAGTTACAAATGTTCATACTTTACTTTTTGTTTTTTTTTTTCTTTGGAGGGAGGGGGTGTTGTTTGAGGAGAGACTCTTAGAAGATAGCTTCATTCTTTGATCACATCAATATTTTCTTTTTGAATAATTCCATCCAAGTTTAAACAAATTTATATCTGTTTTTTTAATAAATGAGTCACAAAAGGTAATCGTAGATGAGATTATAACTCGGATGTTTGATAACAATTGTTACAAACCTTATTAACTAAGACACTGACATTAAATTGAGTAATCATGTCCCACAAACCTAGCCAAATTGTAGCTTGTATGGGATCCTAATTATTCTCTACTAGTAGTGAATTCGTGCTATATATACAATATATAACTTGAGAAATTATTGAATTACAGAGTGATATTGTACAGTGAGTTCCTTTTCCTTGATTGCGTGATCTTATTGAATAGTTTTACCTTCAACAACCTTCTTATATATGTTATTCTCTCACAGAAAAAATGATTTTGTGACGCTTCAAATCTGTCAAAGCCCCACACATAAAAATCATTAGAGCCCAATGCACATTCACCTTTCAATCATTCTAATTTGTAAAGAATAAACAAATAATCTAAAAAACTAAATAGAAAAACACTAGAAAAAATGTAATCAAGGTTTTAAGATTACACTTGTTATTTGAAACATTAAGAAGTCAATCCCTCCAAGAATCAAACAATTTTTAAATAAACCTCACTCGTGAAGCTCTAGGAATAGTGTAGCAATCTGTTTAAGTATTAAAAGACAAATATTAGTAGAAAAATGAATAATATATGATTGGTAGAAATTGAAATAGACAACCCACAAATAAAAATAAGTATCATTACATCCCAAATTAATGTTACAATACAAAATACACCAAATCAATACAAGAATATCAAACTTACAACTCATAACTCTCTATAAAGTCAATACTAATTTAAGTTAATTGATGTTTAGACAGGTATTTACATGCAAGTTATTAAAACATTATTGACTCAAATATTACACGAACCCTTAAAAGGTACACATATACCGATGATGGAATTTCAATTTTCAGGATTCTAGGGCGAACATGATGATTTATCTGTTCTTTCCTGCCTATGTACACAAAGGCAATCCCTTTTAACCTTCTACACTCTTCGATCCTCCTCAAGAGATTATAAATAGTAGAGTTTAATTATAAATAACTTTAAGCACTCCATTTCTTAATCATAAATAACTTTAAATTGAAAATTCATATCTTATTTTCTTTCATTGGCATCCTTAAATCAATTATATTCCCCAATCATTTGCCCAACATCCAACTCAACTTGCAAAATGGATTCACATATTCTACCTTCGGTTCTAGTACTATCAAAATTGAACTTGCAGCTATATTTGCTCTCCGAAAGTTGTAACATCTTAGTCATCTAAAAGGAAATGAGAAAAATCCATTAATTGATGTTGTTGTAAACATTCACACGTAATGATAAAAATATGGTGAGAGAAAATTCATTAACGAATTAATAATTGTTCTAAATGTTATCATATTATTGATAGTTATAATTATAATAAATTCTTTACTTATAAAATTTATTCATTATCTCAATGAATGAAAAAAAGGTGCTAATAGATGTTCAGCTCTGTTTACAAAAAAAGAATTGCAAGTATAATTTTTTTTATTTTTCATAAGAATAATTTTTAAAATGAGGAAAATTTTCTTTGTTTTTTGTAAAATTGAGGAGAAAAATAATAAGACATTAGTATTAAAAAAAAAGGAATAGAAAAGTCCACTAATAAGAGGAAATTTTTTTCTTTTTGATAAATTCTATTATTTATTTATTTATTTATTACATCAACGACTCATATTTAATAGACAAATAGTTTTTATGGTTGATATTGCACTAGGCTCGTACAATCATTCTCGTTACAGTATTTGACCAATTTAAAAGATTACTATTATATATAACTAGTCCGGACTCGTGCTATGCACGGAACAATGTTATATAATGCATAACTTAAGAAATTATTCAATTACGGAGCAATATTGTTCTTATGAGTTTCTTTTTCTCGATCATTTGATTTTATTGAATGATTTCACTTTCAACAACATTCTTGTACATATTATCCCCTCATAGCGAAAACGCTTTCGTGATTCATCAAAATTATCAGAACCCAACACATAAAAATCATTAGAGCCCTACACACATTCATCTTACAATCATTCTAAATTTTAAAAGAATAAATAAGTAATCTAAAATAATAAAATAAAAATATTAAAAAATATCATCAAGGTTTTAAGATGATACTCGTGATTTGGAATATTAAGAAGCCAAGCCCCTTTAAGAATCAAACAATTTAAATAATCCTAACTTATACGAGTTATAGAAATAGTGTGACAATATGTTTGGGTATCGAAAGGTAAATATTAGTAGGAAAAGGAATAATATATGATTGGTAGATATTGAGTTATATAACCTATAGATGACAATAAATATCATTATGTCACGAATTAATATTACAACACAAAGTACATCAAATCAATAAAAGAACATCAAACTATTATAACTCATAACTCTCTAAAAAGTTAATACTAATTTAACTTAATAGACGCCTAGATAAATATTTATATGCAACTAACCTACTAAAACATCATTGACTTAAATATTACACAAACTCTTAAAAAGTATAGATATACCCATAATGAGATCTAATTTTTTTAAAATTATAAGGTGAATATAATGATTTATTCATTCTTACCTACTTGTGCACACAAAAATAGTTAAACATATAATGACTACTTATACTGAGATTAATAGTGAAATATTATATAATAGAAGTGATCCAAATATATTTAACAATAATAGGTAATTTGTATCATAGTAAAGGGTATGATAGGTCAATTCACGGTGTAGGTTAATAAAATCATCTATGTTTTGTACTTATATTGAAAATTAATCGCGATTTTAGTAGTGAATCAATGAGGCAAAAATATTGATACAATTGATGTTTTATAAATACATGTTTTACTCAATTAACAACCAATTGCTTCCTCGAGACACAACTCTTCCTCTCAATTAATTAACACAATAAGAGTAACATGAAGTTGTATTTTAAGATGGCGGGGAGGTTTGATGGCAAATACTCTTCTTTTAATAATTTAGAAAACTTACAATAATAAAAGATATGATTTAAATATATTTATCAATAATAAGTCACGAGATAGACATGTTAGGAAGAAACTAAAATAAATTGTATTTGTAACCAAAAAAAAAATGATCTCGTATGTTGTGCAAAAATTTTGAGACAAATGAATTTATTCGAAGTCATATGGGTTTAATAGAAGTTGGCATATTAAGTTTGCAATCCTTTAAACATAACACAAATAAAAAACTTAAAGTCCACAGATTACGATCCGAATCAATATAATTCCTAACTTTTTATTCATTACGTTTTATTCCACAACATATTTGAATCATAACTTTCTATCTTGTAGGCATTTTTAATTATTAATATCAAGTATATATATAGTTGTTACATTTTTATTATATTAATTTATGATTTCTTAAGGTTTATTAAATCATTCTTACATAGGATGAATGTAATAACCAAATTACTTCCTCGAGATAATTAAATATTTAAATATTATTTTCATAATGTGCTCCTATTGATTTTAATTTTAAAAAATCTTATAATAAATATATTTTAAACTAATACAATTTTATGGCACCAAGTCAAAAAACATCATCAACAATAAAAAATTAATAATATTAGACAAAGTTATTATATTTCAGGCCCAAAATAATATTACATATCAATATACATAAAAATAAAATGAGAGCTAATATACAAACCAAACCCTAAATAAATAAATACATAAATATATATATTAATTTTATTTTATGTTTTAATATATTTTAATTTTCAAATTAATTTTCTCTTCGTTTTTGTTATTTTTTAGTCAGTTTGTTAGAAGTTAGAATAAAATTATTCTTCTTCGGTTAATTTTATTTTTATATTATTATAGGGTTTAGTTAGTCTTTTTAATCTATTAGTATTAAATTTAGTTTTTTTCATTTTGATTTTAGGTGTTTAGGATATATTCAGGTCCAAAAATAATTTTAATATTCTGGTAATTTAATTATTTATTTTCTCATTTACTTAGTGCAGTTTATTATTTGTTTTACTTTATGTTTAAGATTATATTTTTATTTTATTATTTTTAATTCTGTTTAATTTTTCTGGAAAACTATAAAAAAATATTTTTGGATTTTAGGTTACTTTTATATTTTTTCAGATTTTTGATTTAATTTGTTATATAATTTTGTATATTTGTTATTTATTAATTTTCTACTTAGTTTTGTTTTTATTTTCTGTTTTATATTTTTATGAATTAATTAGGATGATTAATTATTATTTAATTTTTATATTATGATTAGATAATTTTATAATATATAAATAATTTGATAATTTTTCAAACTTATTTACTAATTTAGGTTCAAGCATGTTTTTAATTTAATAAATTTATAAATTTAGTTTTTTCATTTTTATTTTAGATTTTAGGCTGTTAGGTCCAGAAAATAGTTTAATATTTTGGTAATTTAATTATTTATTTATTTAGTTCATTTTATTATTTGTTTAACTTTTTGTTTAAGATTATGTTTTTATTTTATTATTTTTAATTTTGTTTAATTTTTCTGAAAAATTATATTATATTATATTATTATTATTATTATTATTATCATTCTTATTGTTATTATTATTATTATTATTATTATTATTATTATTATTATTATTAGAGTCCATAGATGAGTGGAAACTTATTTTTTAAATGATAAATTATTTATTTTTTATTGGACTGAAACTCCTTAATTCACTCTGGTTGCAGAGATTTCAAAATTTGAAAAGATTGGCATTATATAGTGTATAGATATATAAAAGTATAAATTATTATTATTATTATTATTATTATTATTATTATTATTATTATTATTATTATTATTATTATTATTATTATTATTTACAATAGGTTTTTGAATGCAATATGGCTAGGTAGTTGCTACTCGTGTAAGATTACATAGTCACGACATCATTGCCTACGTACAAATACGAATTATCCACCCTTCACGTTCTTGCACAACTCTACTCTTCATTCAAGATATTTTCCTTAAAATAAATTTATGCATGTTATTCAAGTTCAAGATAATTTTTTTTTTTTTTTTTTGTTGATGGAAAAGATAAATGAATTTTAAATACATGTTTGGCTAAGATGGGGCAAAAATCGAAGTTGATCTTTCGATCCCCTTTCAACGCATATTATTCGGTACATGAATTATGGGTGGTCCCAAACAAGCCCTCCCGAAGACCAAAGAAGAAAGATCGTAGACGTTTGAAACAAGAAAATGAAAAGGTGACAGGTTTTTAATTAATTAATTATAAATTAAGCAAAGTGTGAAAAGGCCAAGTCTAGGAGGAGGAGGGTATGAGATATTCTTCAAGGTCAAGGTCAACAAATCCGGCTAATACCATATCGACACGTAATAATTTGGAGGTTTCCTACCAAGTTTAATTTTTTTCAAAAATAAATAAATAATAATTTTGATTCGGTGAAATATTTAATTGGAGGAGGGTAGGTTATCAATGAATGGAAGTGTTGACTTAATGGGTGTAAAAATGACGTCAATAATCACCTGCCCACCCTAACCCTAATCAATATGGTGTGAGTGAGTGAGTGAGTGAGGAAAGATTTAGTTTATTAGTAGTAGTAGGTGTAATGTGTACTCAAAGGAGGAAGAATTCACCTTAAAATGAGGGCCAACAACAGTTTTTAATATTATTCGATTATCGAAAGTTCACAAAATGTTAAACTCCATCCGTCTCATATTTGTAGATTTTTTTAAAAGTGTGTAAAAATCGGTATTAAATGGGTTTATATGGTTTGAATAGGGTTTTAATAAATAAAAATAATATTAAATTTTTGCAAAAACAAACTTTGACGATGAATAGGAGATGGAGGGTATAGTGATAAGGATTTTAAATCAATTTAATTAGACTGATATTTTTGAAGTTATCGTTAAATATCTACGTTTGAATTCTGGTTGCATTTCATTTGCATTTTTCTATGCATTTAAAAATATAATAGTGGACTAACTTATATGTATTTTTTTAATTAGTTGTACTAAAAAAAGGCAAGATTTTTTCATATATAGTGTACAGAAAATATTAGATTAAAATTAGATCACAAAATCATTGAAGTTTAATTGATGTTTGAATTAGAAATAGGCTTTAAATTCCTATGTTGTTACCAACAATATCATGATCTAACAATATACCCCAGCAGTAGAGTATAAAACCATTTTGGATCGATACCGTCTTAAATTTTAGTTAAAGTGATTATTTAATATGACATTAAAGTTTTTATGAGTAAGAGGCCTCAAATTGGAGCCTCAACAACCCTCACATTGATAATTACGCAAGTTAGAGGAATCTTCAACCATCAACATAATTTATGAAGGGACTTATAACATAATTTATGAACCTTCAACCATCAGAGTTAAGGGTGTGTCAAGTAAATTAGTTGTTTTATTAATGTTAGTTATTTTACTAGTTGTTAGCTGTTTTATTAGTAATTAACTGTCATTAATTAATATCTAATGATTAGTTATTTAACTAATGATTTAAAATATATGTGTTCGGTAAAAGGAGTTATATAAGTAGTAAATTTACATAAAATGACTTAAGATGGACAATATGAATTAACTGATGCAGTGGGCTAGGCTAGGCGATGGTTGAGTTGGGTTGTAGCAAAGTGTTGGAGGCATTGGCTGAACTTGCTGCTTTAGGTGAGATTGGGCTGGGCAAAGTTGTAGGATTTGGGTTTAGCGGAGATGGGCTTGGCATATTTGAGCTTGGAGATTCAGGAGTTGAATTTGGTGGAGATGGGCTTGGCAGATTTGAGCTTGGAGATTCAGGAGTTGAATTTGATGGAGATGGGCTTGGCAGATTTGAGCTTGGAGATTCAGGAGTTGAATTTGGTGGAGATGGACTTAGCAGATTTGAGCTAAGAGGTGATGGAATGGGCTTTGAGTCACAAATAAGAGAATCCCCAATAAAGTACTTTTTTCTAAAAAATTCACATTCACCGGTAAAGTACCACAAATAATAAACCCTAAATATATCTGTTTCCGGAGAAAATTGAGTTGATGATGTCGATGATGATTCAGAGAGAGGAAGGATTTACTACTCCAGTTCCGAGAACGTGGCACGATCGATCCGATTCCGTGTGGCGACCGCTTGAACTCCGCAAAAGGCGAATCCCCGGGGTGGATCCCGAGGAACGCCCTTCGACGCTCAAGTTAGTGATTGACTTGATTGAAGGGATCGAGGAGATCTTCCTCGATATACGTGGAGGGAATTCCTTGGGAAATTGTTTGAGATTCTTCCGAGGAAGAATGCCCTTGGATTTGTGTTGAGAGCTTGGAAGCTTGGGTGTATGATTGTGAGAAAGATGAGATTTGTGGAATGTGTAACATGAGAGAATCCCCCTTGAAGTTGGGGATGGGTGAATATTTATAGGGAGATTTTATAGGGGTAACATAGTAATTTACCGAGGTTTAGGGAAACCCTAGCCCTAATGGCCTTTGGGCTTTTACTTGGCTCGTTAAAGGTTGGTCCAGGCCGATATCTCCAGTATCCGACTAATTAGACACCGTTGGCTAATGACGTGGCGGGTAGTTCTGAACTGTCCGGAAAATATCCAAATCAATATCAATTCTATTTCCAATACTCTCCCCTTGGACCCCTCCAAACCGTGACACCTTATTGCCCAGGTCAATGTAAGTAGTTAACTCAGTATTCTAGATATCGATTAGTTTAATTGTTAAAATTTTTAAAAATTATTATCAAATATTTAGATTTAAATTTCATCTCACATTAACTATTACACCTCATTTGACCCCCAAAAAAAAAAAAAAAAAGTGGGTTGCCGTGGTGTTAGTTGATTACAAGAAGCTAAGTGTTGCCTTTAAACCACCACGTAACCCGGCCATGTCAACATCACGATGCATGTCTTCCCCTGATGTTGCATGTGTTGCTTGGCCACTTCAATTTTGTCACTGCAGTTTTGCTATCAAATTACCCCCACTTCCTTACTTTTTTTTTTTTAAAAATGGCAATTACAATACAATATTAGATAATCGTCCTCTCAAGGAATCTAACTATGTTATTATCCCACAAAATATTACAATGCTGAATCAACGGAGACGAAGAGTAAAAGTTCTTAGTTTGAAATGGAAGATGAATTGTTCGCTGTCCAACCCAATCTGCTACGATATTTTCGTCACGATAGATGTGATAAATGGCAGCGTATTTATTATACATATATGTGAGTTTATACTTTTTTAAGACACGTGTCAAGAAATGGTAGGATGAATGAAAAATACGAAGAATTTTATGAATATTTGACGATAATGTGATACCCGAAAATATAAACTTTCAAATGCATATAAGAAGTTACGGATAAATAAAGACCATGGTAATTTGATGCAGAAATAGTAATATATCTTCAACCAAATCAACCACGCGGTCCGTTACATGTACATTTCACTTATTATAAGACCTTTATAATTTTTTTCAAAACGAATAATAATTATCAGCACCTTTTTTTTTTTTTTATCTCTTATTGCAACTACGTGTTACTTCTTTTATATTTTTTTATAAAGAAGCCTCAAAATTTAAAGCAAATTACAAGTCTAAAAATAAACAATAAATATGATCAAAACAAAAGTAACAAACAAGACATGACACTCCTTCCAATATACAAATGAAACTATTAAATTTTAGATGAATAGGGCTTAACAAGTTGAGCAATGCATTCGGTCAAGTGAGGTGCCTGACTTCAACCCCAAAATTTTTCAACTGGAAGAAATTCACGAGTTTATGCACATACTCAAGGTCATTTATTTTGTTCAATATAAAACAACACTCGTTATAATAGTTTTACTAAAACAAAGTTATTTTTTTAATTATATTATTAAGGATTCCATACTATTGAGTCACTATTTTGATACGCCAATCTAATGAAGTTTGGGATGATAAAGAGTAGATCAGGCTTGAAAATTTGGTTGCAGTCGAGCATATATATGAACTCCCTTATTAGGAGTTTGAAAATGCATTTCATGCTGGCAAAATTATGTTAATTATTATCAACAAAGTGTTAGTTAAGGTAGTAGCTACTTCAACTTGATAAGGAGAAAAACACGAGTTCGAATCCGCGAAGCGTATTTATTGGAAGAGTTTTTATCTTAAATGTTTGCGACTTTAAAGGATTACACCTTCGGCTAAACTTATGTTGATTATTAAGGAGGAAAATATTTTTTCAGAAAATAGTTTTCTATAGAAATCGTTTTTCAAAAAGAATTATTTTTAAGTCATATTTAAAAAAGAAAAATAAGTTTTTGAAAAACTGCCTTTAAAATCATAGTCAAATTAGTCAACTATATTTTTTTTGTTTTTAGAAGATCATGAAAAGAATCTCAGACAATAAAAAATATTATAAACTAAGTTAATTAAAATATTATAAAAAATATAATAAAAATTGGAGTTAAAATTAATTATATAGTGTAAAAATATTGAGCTAAAGAAAAAGAGATAAATTAGTTAATTTGGAGATAACAAAAATATCTAAAGCAAACTCCACGTGGTAAAACTTGTCATTGCCCACGTAAAATACAGGCTACATCTGTTAAACTCATATTCCACCTCCCTCTCTCCCTCCCCCTCTCTCTCTCTCTCTCTCTCTCTCACCATTCTTTGCTTATCTTTGCTCTGCACCGAACCACACCAACAAACTACACCTTCCTACTTTTCCTCTTATTTGCTCTGCCCAGCTCCGGGTTCCACCTCCGGTCAGCCGCCCCTTTCTCCGGCCAACAACCACCACACGACCGCCACCATCACCAAGCATCACCAAAGCATCATACCACGCCACCTTTCCTCACTTCCCCTTTTGCTTGCTCTACTCAGCCCTGGTTCCGCCGCCAGCCATCCACCTCCTTCTCTAGTCACGGCCTCGGTCTACAGACAAACAACCACCGCTCGGCCACTGCCCCGGGTTCTATCTATGCGGCTCCCTCTGCCGCCTTCTGCCTGCCGCCACCGCCGTCCGAAGCTTCCCACCGGCTGCCATTTAAACCACCACAAATACCCCCTTATTCCTAACTCCCTCCACCTCTCTTCTCCTAGGTAAATCCTTAATTTAAAGTTTTTCATAATTTAAATATTTAGAGAATAATTAATTATCTTGTTCAATACGTAAAAAGGAATTGAAATTGAAATTGGCATAATGTATGATTGAATTAGCGAAGGATAAGTATAATTAATTTTACTAAACATGGTTCATATATGAGTAAATAATAATTAGGAATAATTAGTATTAGTGTGAAGCATGTGTAATTTAATGAGAATTGAAATTTAATAGAACTATATAAATATTATGCATGTTGGAAAATGATATGATTAAGTCGTATCCTAGTGGAGTAAATTATAGTATTTGATTATAAAAATAAAGGAAGAATCTATGCATGTACATTAAAAATTAATTTGAGAGAAAAATAGTAACTAAATAACTAAGCAATAAATTAGCATCGTAAATAAATATCTTGTCTTGTGGTGTTTAGAAAAGATTATTGTTAATAAAAAAAATTATAGTTGGGATATATTAAAGTTAATATTAGTTGAATTATTTTATGGGCAAGACACATAATAGTGGCAATTTGATGGTTAAAATATGAAGTATTATTTATGTCTTCGGTCTAAAAATGAACTAAGAAACTTTTGACAATTGTGAATTAATAGAATAATTGGGTGATGTACACCTTTGAAGAATAAGTAAAAAATAAATAAATGTATTGTAATTAGGTTATGATTAGGTTAGATAATAAACATAATATTTAAAATTTAAAATCCTTTTTATTTGTATAGTAAACATAAAATTGAAACTTTTTAGTTACTATGAATAAAGTAAATGGTTCTTTGTATCTCTAAAATTAAACATTAATTTGTAAATAGTAATAGATAATGTTTATTTTTCAATTGAAATAACACTGAATATTAAAATAACTAAATGAAAATTCGATTTTCTTATCGAGATTTATTTTTGTAAAATTATATTGAAGGCCATCGATCATCGGTCATTCGGGTCCCGTTCAAGATCACAAATAAAGGAATCAAATTCAGTTTATTAATCAAATTCAGCTCATCGAGTACGTTCATTGATCGTGCCCTTCAATATTTCATTTATAAACCAAAGCCGGGTGAGGATGATGTTAATAAAAACAAAAAATTATTTGGAAATAGTATTTGTCATTATAAACGTAAACCTGACCTATACTTCACCATTATATTGTTACTCGTACCACAATTAACTAGACTTTCCGATTGGTCCAGGTGTATACACATTTAGGGAAAACCGATGATCGTAAATGTTCCACTCGAGCAACTGTTTTACAATATGCTCTCCCCTCATTTATAAATGAATTGAAATATATGCGTTCAACTCAACTATTTAATAGGTAAAGACGTTGATGGTATCAAGCAGTAAAAGAGTTCTACTCAGGACTTAGAGGCTCGCAGATGACAATTATGTTGGGGTATTAATGGTCGGGTGTTGGTGACCTCATTTATCAAATGTTAAAATGTATTTTTGTTTATCATTGTAAAGTTATAATTGCCTAGCAAAAATATAACCATGGGTAAAAATACATATAATTATGTTCAGAGCCTTGCCATTTTCTTTGGTAAGGACGATCGATCGGTTAGTGGTTTGTATAAACTAGACTAATGATTACGGGTTGGGGCATTACCACATTGTTTAAATAGGATTTAAACAAATAAAAATAATATTAAATTTTTGCAAAAACAAATAAATATTATATTAAATTAGATCACAAAATCATTTAAGTATAACTGTTGTTTGAATTCGAAATAGGCTTTAAACTGCTATGTTGTAACCAACAATATCATGATCTGACAATATACCCCAGCGGTTCAGTATAAACTATTTTGGATCGAGCCTTCAACTATCGTCTTAAATTTTAGCTAAAGTGATTATTCAATATGGTATCAATTTTTTTTTTAGTGGGAGGTCTCAAATTGGAGTCTCAACAACTCTCCATATTGATAATTACGCAAGTTAGAGGAATCTTTGCAACATATATGTTTCAAGCACAAAATACATTTGCATGAACGGGTATATTAGAATATAACATAATTTATGAACTTTCAACCATCAGCTTAAGGGTGTGTAGTAAATTAGTTATTTTATTAATGTTGTTATTTTACTACTAATTAGCTGTTTTATTAGCAATTAGTTGTCATCAGTTAATGTCTACTAGTTAGTTGTTCAACTCATAATTTAAGATATATGTGTTCGATAAAGGGAGCTATATAAGTAGCATGTATGAAATGATTTAAAACAACAATATGAATTAACTCACGCAGTGGGCTAGGCTAGGCGATGGTTGAGTTGGGTTGTGGCAAAGTGTCGGAGGTATTAGCTGAACTTGGTGGTGCAGGTGAGATTGCGCTGAGCAGAGTTGTAGGATTTGGGTTTAGTGGAGATGGGCTTGGCAGATTTGAGCTTGGAGATTTAGGAGCTAAGAGGAGATGGAATGGGCAAGTCACATATATGTTCTTCCCGTTAAAAATAACATCTGGAGAGACAAATATATGGTGAGTTTCATGATCATAAACACGCTACGTTTTTTTCCCTTGAGCATAGACCTAGGAATATGCATTTTTTGGCCCTAGGATCAAACTTGTCCTGAATATAGTTGTAGTCGTGACCATAACATAGACACCCAAACACCCTTAAGTGTTCATTCGACAGTTTCTTCCCAAAAAGGACCTTGAAAGGACTTTTAAATTTATGTAGCTTGGTGGGAGTTTGATGAATGAGGTAAGTTGCAGTAAGTATATACTCCCCCAAAATCTAATTGGTAATTAGCTTGAAACCGAAGGGCTCTGGCAATATTCAGAAGATTCCTATTTTTTCGTTCAATTAGTCCGCTTTATTGAGGTGTCCCAACACAAAGAGGTCTCATGTAACATCCCTCTCCTAAGAAAATGTTCTTACATTTATCCTTTAGTAAACTCTGTTCCATTATCACTGTTTTATTATCACTCCTTATGGTTTTAACATGTGTTCCAAATTGTGTTTTGACCATGCAATGAAAATCTACTAACAAGCTTCTAATTTGTCCCGAAGTAAATAAACCCAAGTCACTGAACTAAACTCATTGACAACACACAAAAAAATAGTGACATTCAGACATAGATAATGAACCAAATCAAAAGGGTTTACCAACTCCAGAATCACTTAAAGGAAAACTAGTTAGAGTTTGTTTTAATCTATGAAACACATAACAACACTCCAAAAAGTTCCTTATTTATTTGAAAATCACACATATTAGATAAAGCCAGTAAACTACCATGCGAAGGTTGTCCCAACCAAATCAAAAGGGTTTATCAACTCCAGAATCACTTAAAGGAAAACTAGTTAGAGTTTGTTTTAATCTATGAAACACATAACGACACTCCAAAAAGTTCCTTATTTATTTGAAAATCACACATAGTAGATAAAGCCAGTAAACTACCATGCGAAGGTTGTCCCAAGAACAGCTGATGCCATCAAACCGGATCAACCTTTTTGACAACCGCAAAGACTCGATCCCCCTGCAATTTCTGAAAGTATTACACCCCGTTGCCCGGATCACTCACTCCAATATTCATCTTCGATGTCTGTATGACACAAATATTAGGTTCATAAGATACTGTACAATTTTCATCAAGAGCTAATTTTTGAGTAGACACAAGATTACAATTAAACTTTGGGATGTAAAAGACGTCTTTCAGACGTATGCTCAGTTCGAGTTTTGCCATGCCTTCCCTTTCAGCTACCACTTGTTGTTGCCCGTTAGGTTAAACAATAATAATAGGCACAACAAGATTATAAACATTTGTAAGAGCATCAATATTAGAAGTATATGATGTGAGGCAACCGAGTCTAGTATCCATTGTACTGGAGTTGTATGAAGCAATTTACCACTCATCTTTTCCATTTTCTCCAAGCTTTGCCTCTCTTTAAAAATGATATTTATATTTTTTATTTTGGAAAGCAATAACATCCATATCTTATGTATAAAAATATTAAATAAAAATATAAAAGATTTTATAAAAACAAATTATGATGGTTCTTATCCATCACCCTAAGGGTGACGTTTAGCAAAACCGTAAAATAAATTCATAATAACAAAAGTTACTTAACTTAAACCGTCTTTTTGCAATGGCTAATTTGTTTGTGCGGCTTACTCGTTTGATAAACATTACAACCCATGACATACTAATTATGGGAGGGTTACAATTAAGGACATGTTTTTTTGTGTGGTAAAAAGGAAAATCTCACATCTAATAATAAAAAAAGAATCTCAAAAATAAGTTAGAAAATTATACAATTAACCATACTCAACAACTCTCAACCACACTTTTCTAAAAAAATTTAAACACTCAACCACACTCACTCACTCCTTGAATTACAAAAAATAAATTCTTAAACACACTCAACAATTTTCAACCACATTCAACTGCTCTTACATACACTTACTCGTAATCAACCACACTCAACCATTAATGTCCTTGCATAATAAGGGTGTAACCCTAGTGACATAAATATTTGATCTAATGATTACACTACTCTAAGAATTAATGATAAATAGTATGGAGTACTACTTCATTTTCAGTACGAAACAAAGGTTGTGGATTCAAATCTTATATAATATATGTAAGTATTGTTATTTTTCATGGATGATTTGATGGATGAGTCCGTTCGAGAAATACATACATATATATATATATAAAATGATTGAGTTAAGTTTGACCGAGTAATATGATTAGGAAGAGCATGAATCAAACCCATTGCATGTTAACCTAATTAGTGACCTATCATTTATGGAATTGTGTGATTATACATACAAGTATGGCTACAACATTGTCACGTAAACTGCTAGGGATTTGATTAGGCTAACTTGAATATGAATATGGCCGGATTCAAGCCAAGCTCATTCATATATGAGCCAAGTTTAAGTCATTTTGAAGATCACATAAGTATGAAAAATTTGGTATTGAACTCACGTTCAAGTGCATCTATACATTTCCTGGCTTGCGGCCCAATGTCTCAACTTGTCTTTGGGTATGTATATCTTTACCATAAATTAGTCAGGTTAGGGGGAGGAGGGGAAGATAATGTAAGGTATTTTTGTCTTTTAACTATTTCGATTAACGTTAAATTTTAAGTTTAACTATAATTGTAATATGCCAGTAAAGTTAAGGGGGTTAAAAAATATTCTCCATAGGACATGGGTAGAAAAATGATTACTCGCATAATAGGAGGGGTACGGATGTTAATAATCCTTGATAAAACATATGATCTTAACTAGTCGTGACAAAATTTCGTCCGATTTGATTACCCGAATTCGTTCGACTTTAAAAAAGTTGGGTTCGGGTATTATTTTTTGTCCGAATTTTAAATTCGAATATAAAATTTTCCTATTTTTGTTTTCTCGAACTCAATTTTAACTCGAATTTACGAATGTTTGAATTGTCCAATAAAAAATTCGGGTATCGGACAAAAACCTTCAACCGATAACCGATTTACTCAACATAAGTTTGACTTGAATATAAATTTTTATCAGTAGTGCTAATTTTAAACTTATTTATAATCTTATGAGTTATTCATTTGAGTGCCAATCGTTTTTGGGACGAAATATTGGGTGTGTTCGGCAATAATGTTTGAGGTAGTGATTAGTGTTTTGGAGAATGTAAAACACTACTTATCTAAAAATGTAAGTGTTCGGCAAAGTAGTGTTTGACATAGTGAGTAGAGTTTTAGCTAGTGTTCTTGAAAAGCTACTCAAAGTAACGTTTTCAAAAACACTACCTAGTGTTTGTACATAATTTCCAAAATTCTCCTTTTTATTTTCTAAAATCTTTTATCAATTATGTCCTTTTAAGTCATTTTATACAAATCTGCTACTTAAACAGACTACTATTACCGAACACACTTATCTCAAATCACTAGTTGAACATCTAACCACTAACCACTAGTCGAGAATGACTAATCGCTAATAAAACAAACTAACATCTACTAAAACAGTTAACCACTATTAAAACAGCCAATTTTACCGAACACGCCCATTGAAGTTTTGCAAACATTACTCGTTGAATGAAGATTCAGATGAGTCTAAAATTAGACCTTACATAACTGATGGTCTAATATTTGACTGAAGGAAGAAACCAAAAAAAAAAAGAAAAAAAGCGCGATTCTCGAATGTTGAAGCAGCGTTAGTCTCTTAAAGACTGTTCCGAAGCCCATCGTCTCTGTTGTCTTTTGTTCTCTCCCTCTCACTGAAATCGGTGAGCACTGTCCTTATTCAATCCTTAGAATTTTAATGAATCTGTTTACGCTTTAGTTTCATTTCTTTCCATCAATTGCATTATTGCGTTATTCTTTGTTGATTATGTTGCTTTTTCACTTTTAAGCTAAGAATTTTCTGGGTTTTCATTTGCGTTTTGTGCATCCTAAAATTCATTTTCTATATATTTACAAATTTCATTTGGAGTTCTAGGTTGTTCCAGTTTGCCTTGTTCATCCGTTTCGTTTTCTCTTTTTGGGTGTCATCATCTTTTGCACAGAACTTCAGTTTTTGAATATGTGATCGTGGCTTTGGTGAAAATTACAGCCCATTTTCTGATTGCGTGCGTTTGGAATTTGTTTATTTGTGTTTGGCGTTTTTGGTTTTAATGAACTCGTTTACAAGAACTTGAATTTTTAGTTCTCTTTTCATGTAATCATAGTTAGTTACGGATTTTTTGTCTGTGTCGAAAAACTGGCAATTTTCTTTAATTATTTGCAAATTATTTGTTGAACTTTAGTGAAATTCTACATAGATGGAAGAGCAAGTTTTTTCCATGAGAGTTTGCTCGCTTCCACCCCTCCCTAAGATTCTTGCTTAATTCCATGTTATGGCTGGGCCCCCTTCTTTTTGATTTTTGTTCTTCCCTTTTAAGCATGTAATTTCCTGGTAATTGCTTTTGCTGTCCTACCTTAATTATAAGGCTTCTTTTTTCAACATCATCAAGTTTTGAGTGAGTAAAGCTTATTTCATGCATTCTGTATGAAGAATCTTATAGAAGGTTGACAACAACTGACCTTCATGTTTGATGTCCACTGATGAAATAGCAACTCTGTTATTGTTGGGTTGCCCATTATGACATTGATATCACCGATGTTAGTGGACTTGTGGTACGAGACGATTTGAGTTTCTATTTGTTCTGCTTGAAGTGTCCTAAATGACATATTTTATGATGGCATTCAAGGGTATAATAAAGCATAGGGGCATTGGTTGGATTAAAGTCTCTGTGTAACATGGCTTCTCAGGTTGTAGTGCCTGCTTAGGAGGTTTTTGTAATTTAGATTGTCACATTAGGTTATGAATCTTGTATGATTGAGCTGTGGGTGCTTTTTTGTTAAGCAGTTCTTTGTCATAATAGTAAGTTTGATGTATAATGACAGGTCAAGATGGTTAAAATCAAAGCGTTAGTGATCCCGCTGTTTCTTTCGTTTCTTCTGTTTCAACTTGTCATTTGCACATCGAATGACGGGCTACTTAGAGTTGGATTGAAAAAGAAGAAACTTGATCAAAATAGTCGAGTTGTTGCACGACTTGGATCCAAAGAGAGGGAGGCGCTGAGGTCATCTTTTGAGCAGTATCTTTTGGGCAACTCTGAGGTTCCAGACACTGATATTGTTGCCCTCAAGAATTACATGGATGCTCAATATTTTGGTGAGATTGGCATTGGAACGCCCCTCAGAAGTTCACTGTCATTTTTGACACTGGTAGTTCTAATTTGTGGGTGCCATCATCAAAGTGCTACTTCTCGGTTAGTTCCCGTTTCTTGCAAATTATTTTATTTCATCACTTGGCAATCTATTTATTTCAAGTCCTTATTCATAATTTTGGTTGCAGATTGCTTGCTTTTTCCATGCTAAGTTCAAGTCTGGCTCATCCAGTACTTATGAGAAGAATGGTAAGCTTAATATCCCGATCAATCTCACTTGGGCTAATCGCTTCTTCTAGCACATATGTTTGTAAGATACCAAGGGATTTATTTGAGAACATAACTAACATTTCTACATACATACAAGTTGATTGCTCTTGTTAGCTGTAGCAGTTATCATACGATATGTTGATGAATGCTATGTTGATGAATGCTGGCTGACAGTTCTGTTTGCCAGAGTTCCTTTTTTTCTTCTTGTTTTAATGCTTATTGTCGCTTGTTGCTGTATTGGGTTTTCAAGATTAATGTATATTAATATAGTTGACGAAACATATCTGTACCTGGTTGCCCAAAACAGACAGTTCAGTTCAAAACTAGACCTGACATGCACCTAAAATAAGGCAACCAATTTCCTGAACCCAAACATCTAATTAACCAAACCTTAAAAAAAACTTTTCCGGATATTGGTTGCATTTTTTGACAACCTTATTAGGCTAGAACAAGGCGTCATACGATGCAAAGCAGTGCTTGAATTGGACTATTGCTAGGTCTACGTTTTTACTTTTCTTTTGCTGAAGGTACTTATCTCCACTTTCAGACAGTTGAAAACACCAATTTTAGCCAGATTTCAACTTATTCTATAGTGGACTCCAGCAATTCATCTTTAAACCGTCTTTTACTTCTTTTATAAAGAGTAGGAGGTAATCAACAATGTTTAAGGGTCTAATGGAACTAACCTTCTTGCGGTAAAGCTATTACATGGGGACCCCCTGTCTAAGTAGGAATTTGATGGATTTTCTGAAGGTGCTTACTTCATGCTTGTATTGTAATGCATCTGTGTCTACTTGCTTAGGGATGTAATTGTAGGGAAAATTTTCTCCGCATCTCAAGGATTTGCTTGGAGCATCTAGTCATTGACGTTGTTATATTATTAATATAGCTACTTTTTCAGATTAATATCATGTTGATTGTGTAGGAACAACTGCTTCAATTCATTATGGTACTGGAGCAGTGTCAGGCTTCTTCAGTGAAGATAATGTGGAAGTTGGTGATCTTGTCGTACAACATCAGGCAAGTGGTTCGTATGTGAGTTTGGTTGTGGTTTAATTAATTATTTTAGTCTAACAACTTTTTTTGTTTTTGTTTCCAGTCATTCATTGAGGCAACGAGAGAGCCCAGTATCACATTCATGGTTGCCAAGTTTGATGGTATTCTTGGACTTGGGTTTCAAGAGATATCCATCGGCAATGCTGTTCCAGTATGGTGTGTTATACTCTACCCAACAGAGGTTTTTCAACTACGTTAAGTTACAATGATTTGTGAAACAGCTGTTCAAGACATTTGATATGAGGGCATTGGTGTTTAAAGAATGATTTTTATTTTATTTTATCCATTTCAGAGTTCTATGTTTTTTTCCTGGGGGATTGAGTCTTACTCTTTTGTTATATTATGGGAATTAATGAAATTTGAAGGAAGAAAAACTCCCGCATTTGACACGGGATGCTTGTGTTTAAGGTACAATATGGTTGAGCAAGAGCTGGTTAAGGAGCCTGTGTTTTCATTTTGGCTCAACCGTAATGCAAAAGATGAAGAGGGTGGTGAACTTGTGTTTGGTGGTGTCGACCCAAACCACTATCTAGGAGAACACACATATGTTCCTGTGACAAGGAAGGGTTATTGGCAGGTATTCTTTTGATATCTACGAATTAAATATAGGAAACTGGACCCATACTGCCTCAGATCTTATTGAACTGGATTATTTGTTGACAGTTTGATATGGGTGATGTTCTTATCGATGGTAAAACAACAGGTATGCATATCTTAATAACTCATCACCCTGTGAGTGAAATGGAAAACACAGGAATTAACACTTTAAATCATATTTTTAATCCTAGAAAATGATAGGAAGTCTGTTTAGACTTTATGATTTCCTCTAGCACCCAATTTATGATGTTGGCGTTGACTTGACTCTACCTTTTGTGGTAATCAGGGTACTGTGCTGGTGGATGTGCTGCTATTGCGGATTCTGGAACTTCATTGTTGGCTGGTCCTACGGTTAGCCCTCATTTTCTATCTGTTTGCGCCATTAATGCCTCCTGCTAATGTTATTTCATTGCACTGAGAGCATGAATTACTCAAGTATAGCTCTGATTTCAAGACTTGTTTGCATATTTATACACTGTGAGGTTCATGCCTATGATTATGAGATGGCGTTGGAGCCAAGTTAGGTTGTTCTATCTGATTATTTAGAACCTGGAATAAGACATAGGCAACTGATGTATGTTCCCGTCCTGTTTTGTGGTTGATGAATAAAAATTAATGTGCAAACTTCTTGCTGTTGCATGTTAGTTCCCATGGTATTGAAGTAGGATTTTCATGCGCATTGTGTAGCCCTCATGATGACATTATAGGGTATCGTGTAGCATTTAGCTATTTTGTTCTTGTTTTTGTTTATGCTCATGTGACTACTAATCACAATCCAATTTTATGCAGACGGTTATTGCACAAATAAATCATGCAATTGGAGCTGCTGGTGTTGTCAGTCAAGAGTGCAAGACTGTAGTTGAGCAGTATGGTCGAACGATTATTGATTTACTTTTTTCACAGGCAAGTTCTCAGTTTGTGAAGATGCTTTCTCCCACAATTTGATTTTCCTGGATGAGAGCTATGTTTGGGTGAATTTTTCATTGAGGTTACTGTTGTGTTTTTTCTTGTATGTTGCATTGAAGATATTAACTTGCTTTCGGGAAGCATATGAAGAGAGAAAGTAAATAAGACGTACCACAAAGTATGGACTGATATGTCTACGCATATATGTAAATATTGATTACTCAGAATGTGGGTTTGACATATAGTCCTGTGTGGATTTTATTGTTAAAATCATTTATTGAAAATAGTAATAGTGCAAATTCATAACATCATTTCAGTAACCGCATATTTGTTATCTTCCAAATAATGTAGAGAGCATTTGAGAGTTGCTTAAACTTCACAGGGTACAACTCCCATGATGGAAAACACTCCACTCTACTTAATGCTTAGCTCCACTAGTGTCTTCCCTGTTGTATGCAAATGTATTGTATTTCTTTTGTGTATTGTCACTTATGAAATTGTGACAAATGGAATGAGGAGGACATTGT
Organism: Talinum fruticosum; assembly: GCA_021018815.1. NCBI lineage: Eukaryota > Viridiplantae > Streptophyta > Magnoliopsida > Caryophyllales > Talinaceae > Talinum > Talinum fruticosum. The sequence continues at coordinate 2,058,091 of JAITYX010000074.1, read as the reverse complement.
GAAGGCGAGTTTTCTTTTTACCTGGTGACAATTTGCCTAGTCTGACTTGACATGATTTTACGCATGATCTATGAATAACATGTACTTATGGATAATATATATCATATTTTGTGTGAATGCAATTGTTGAATTTGCTATAGCTTTTGGGGATTCTTGTGTACGAGAATTTTTTTGGATTTATTTTGTTATATTGGTTTTGATTTTCGACAGGCATCTCCAAAAAGCTTTGCTCCCAAATTGGTCTTTGCAATTTTGATGGTAGGCATGGTGTCAGGTATGTTCAGTTTTGAATACTTCAAAAAATTACTTTGCTAATAAATGCTGCTAGGGTTTTATGAATTTTACTTATTATAAAATTGTAATATTTATGTTGGTTTATTTAGATGAATGTTTCTTTGCAGCACGGGCATTCAGAGTGTGGTAGATAGGGAAAGTTCTCAAAATGGATTGAATGGTGGAATGTGTTCAGCTTGTGAGATGACTGTAGTATGGGTTCAGAATCAACTCAAGCAAAATATGACTGAGGATCGTATAATAAATTATGTAAATGAGGTAGGTGGTCTCACCCCAAGTTCGAAGCTAGCTAGTCAAATCTTTATTAAGTTCTCATTTATATTGAATTTGGCTCTTTGGATTTTGCAGCTATGTGATCGACTCCCGAGCCCAATGGGAGAATCCTCTGTTGACTGCAGTCGTCTTTCTTCCATGCCTCCTGTGGCTTTTACTATTGGTGGCAAAGAGTTTGAACTTACACCTGAGGAGGTAACCAAAACACTTTACACGTGTATCTTGCAGCAAATGACTACCATGTAGTTTTCTTATGTGCAATAATCGTTCAATTATCATCTGGAAGATATTTGAAATTGTTGATTTCTTTCTGCATTACATTGCTTTTCCTGTATATTTAATAGTTTTCTGGTTTTTTTCATGAGATTCAGTTCTCTTTTTCTCTTTTCTCTGCAATTCTTGTCTTTAAGTTGTCACTTGTAAAGTTTTACCCATTCGAGCTTCAAAGTCCTCTTTGCTTGTATTGGTTTGGTGGATGGGTATGGGGTTGGAGCCGAGGGGGTGGAGAATGTTTTTAAAGGTAGACCAAGTCATCAAGCCTTGAAAAACTCAAATTTTAGAATTATCCATGTTACATGGACTTTTTCATTTCACCGCAATCAAACACATGATGCTTTGGTGCAGGTGTAACGAAGTTATTTGAAAATTCCTTTTAGCAAATGACTTGGGTTTTCGTAATGCAAAAGGCAATGTATCCCCCTCCCCCTGCCTCCTAAAAAAATTTAAAAAACTTAATCATACACTACATCCCAGCTGGAATCTTGTATTCAGTCTCTCATGCATTTATTGAAAGTTGTACTAATAATGACTTTGTTTGGTTTGCTCTCTTCACAGTACATACTGAAGGTCGGTGAGGGACCTGTAGCTCAATGCATTAGCGGATTTACTGCTCTGGATGTTCCCCCTCCTCGTGGACCTATATGGTATATTATGCATCTCCTTGCTTCCTTCTTTTTACTCCAGGAAATGAAAAATGGGTCATGATATTCATCGCTTGCACCTCGAATGAAAACAAATGTGGCAGGATCTTGGGAGACGTCTTCATGGGTCGATATCATACAGTGTTCGACTTTGGACAACTCAGGGTTGGATTTGCAGAAGCAGCTTAAGTTTCAGTCTCACCCCTGCATTTCCAGTTTCATGGCGTATGCAAAGTTAGTTTTTTTTGTTTCCCTTTCGAAACTACAGCCTGCGCATCTGGAACTCAATGTCAAAGCCAACGGAACGATGAGTGTTGGACTTCTTGTAAATATTTGTATGTCTGTTTAGCTAGTTCCTCTAGTTGGAGTGATACACATGTTTTTTTGTTTGGTTGTGTTATATTTGCTTTCTAGTATGCTGTTTTGTGGTAAAGTGGTGACTTGATTACTAAAAAGGGCACCTATCCATTATGTTAAGAGAACCGACCCGGTCATTGATTTGGTCAAAAGAATGGGTCAATGGTTCAACCGGTCTCACTGTTTAGATCAAGTTACACCTGGTTGATCCGGTTGATGGTTGGACCAGGTTAAACCGGCATAACCTGGTTGGTCTTAAAATTCTCTCTATATGTTTTCAATTATTTTTTCTTGTTGCTTAACATAAATATAAAAGATCATATAATATCAATTTGAGTTTTCAAATTTCAACTTTTACAATTATAAAACACAATAAAATTAGCCATAAATATATAAAAATTAATTTTTTAACTCATTATAAATACTTATTATAGCATTTATAACTAGTACTCAATATTTTATGAGCATTAATAATTAGCTCATATTTTTCCAATATTACAGTGCTCATGTGATAACGTCTATCTCCTTACGGATATATTTTAAACATTTTGTATCCGGTTAAGTATAGAATTATTTCTCTCGTATCTCTATTACATAAATTATCTATTTTTTAAAATAAAAATTGAAAAAGAAAAATGTATAATTTTTACACAGACCTACTAAAAATAATAAAAGTTTATTTAATCTTTTCTAATTAAAATTTAAACCCACAATATTTATTCTACTTTTTAATATTTAAAGCTTTGTATAAATTAAAACATGAGCTCCTTCCTTCTTCTGCGTGCCCCCCTCTTTCCCATTTTTTCTCTCATCTCCTCTTGTGTTGCTGCTTCTCTGTCTTTCAGTCGCGGCGTCACCGCCTACCCTCCCCTCCCACTGTCTCTCATCTGCTCCTTCTCTTATTCTTCTCTCTCCTCCTCCCTTCCCTTCATACCATTTTTTAAGTTTGCTCCTTCCCTCCTCACATCCCCTTTCTCTCTCCTTCCCCATCCCCTTTTTCTCTCCTCCTCGCCATCTTTCTTCTCTCTTACCCTTCTCAGTCCCTCTCCCCCATGGGCATGGCATCCCCTTTCTCTCTGTCGCCATATGGAGCAAAGGAAAACAGGTCAGACAAGTTGTCCGAGTTGACCAGGTTCAAACAGGTTTTTCTGGTTTGATGTTGTGATCGTTTTTTAAGAGTAACTAGACCGTTGAATTGGCAGGTTTTTGGTCGACCGGTTCAACTGGCCGGTCCGATTCCCTCAACATAGCCTACCCATCATTGAGAGCCTATAAATTAGTTTAACATTCTTCAAATGAGCACAAAAGGTTGTCGGCTAATAGTAAGACCTGACACAGGTCACCCAATGATTTTTTGCTCAAAATCTGAATTGAACGGATCCTGACCAACTCTTCAAAAGATTATTTGAGATGAGTTAAACCTGAATAGAACATTTTTCATTACAATGTTTTTTCTTTGTAAAAACATCATCAAATATGAAGTCAACTTGACCCCAAACTCGGACTATGACTTAAGGTGTGTTCGGTAAAATTAGTTGTTAAAATAGTGGTTAGCATGTTTTAGTATCTATTAGCCGCTTTATTAGCGATTATATATTATTGACTATTGGTTAGTGGTTATAAGTGTGTTTGATAATAGTAGCTATTTAAGTAGCAGATTTATATAAAATAATTTGAAAGGATATAATTGATAAAAGTTAAATAAATAATGTTTTACCTACTCCAAAACAACAACCATTACATCAACAACTAGTATCGAACATACCCTAGTTGAAATATCGAACATACCCTAGTTGAAATTAACTCACCCTAAAATTAACGTGAATAATTCATTTGTTAGGTCTATACCACAATAAAGTACATGATAAGATGATTAATGAATAAAATACATGATAAAGTGATAGAATCTACATTTTATGCGACCCAAAAATTAAAAGAAATTACTCAGAAGACAGAAATGATTACTTGCATTTTTTTGGTTTTGTTTTTTTTAAATTCTTATTTTACGGATCTGTGTTAATACATAATAGTGGAAGCTTACCCTTGGTCATGCATGCACTTTAGTTACATGGAAGGATGGAATGAATAATCGCTTTTTAAATGTGATTTGATTAAATTTGGTTGCCGTGGTGATGAAGTCATTACAAGTTAAGTTGTGTGTTTTCTTACTAATTAAGCATCAACAGCCGCAAACTGCCCCACACTTACCGTTGAACTAACCTCACTTAAAGAGACCTCATTGCGAAAATTAACTTTCCTTCATTTATACACAACCCTACTACCCTTATTAACTATTCCAAGTATCGATTACTCGCACAACTGTTTAATTTAGTGGTTGAAAAAAACCGTGTCGACGTAGAAGTGTTTAATTTAACGGTTGAAGAAAATGTATTTATTTATTCAAAACAATTCATTTTTTATTTTCTATTTTAGTTTTTTTTGGCTAACTTATTCACTCACATTTGTTCTTTGCACAAAATTACAACATGATAAAGTTTGAATTCAAAAATTATGTGACTTTTCATGCAATTCTAAGAAACATAAATGAATTCAAAAATATCATTTATATTTTTATTCTCCTCTTTAACGTGGTGAAATTGTAATATACTTTGATTTAATTTAAATAACAAATAAATTTTCTTTAAAATCTTACATAATTTTAAGTAAATACCATGAAATAAATATAATATGATGCTTAGATGACGGTATCACTCACTGCAATCAATCAAAGTGTAGATTCATAGCATCCTTAATCTTGATTTAAACAAAGTTTTCCAATCATTAGGACTAATTGATTTACATTATCTCGTTAGACTTTTGCAAAATCATAACTATTAGCGTTAATTAAAAACTCCAAATGAAGTCTTTTTCTATCCCTGAGTCGATCCAAGGGTTAGGCTTCCAAGAATATACCAAATTATGTACTAATTATATCCACAAAGCCCAAGTGATTAGGGTCACCTGCCCACTCCTTGAGCATGTGCTCACGTGCCCCCATGTGAGCCCCTAGTGAGGAGTATAATCACTTCCAAGCAACCGCCAAATTCACGCGCTAAAATTAGACCCCATATTTGAATATCAGACTTATATTATTAATATATACCATTGAAATTATAAAGTTACGTGATATTATATAGTAGAAAAATATAAATAAATTGAAGTTTATAAAATGACAGACATTATAAAGCGTAAAAATTATTTGCATTTATGTGCAAGCATAAATGAATTAATAGAACTCTCCTCTTACTAACAAAAAGCATACCTACTCATTGTAATTTTTTTATTTTTATTTTTCAATCAAAATCTTGATATTTTTCATATTTATTTCTATTGTGCCGTGTTATTAAAAATTTTATATTCTTTTAGTTATTATATCTAAAATAATTAACTGAGATAATCAACAACAAATTCTAAAAAAATTATAGATGAAAATAACTCGATCTAGTTAAATTCAAATCCAACTAAATCTTATTAGTGTAAGCACAATCAAATTTAAAGTTAACCTAATCCAAACATAATGTGAAACTCCCTTTAGTCCTTTCCCTATTATTTCATCAACTCTCTCTTTCCTTTTGTTTTTATTCTTTTCTTTTGTCATGTGAAAATGGGATCTATCTCTCCTATGTTTAAAGCCAAGGGAGCCGCCAAATTTTTTTTTAAAAGGAAAAAGCAACGAAAGAGCGCCGCTCATTGGACGACAAAAGAAAAATAGTATTACGTTTACTTTTATTTTCCTTTTTTTATCTTCTCATCCAAACACCCCCATATAAAAACCTTACCTGAAATTGAATCTCCAGCCAATTCAAACACCACCCATCTCTCTCTCTCAACCCCCACCCCCTCTCCTATGGCAACGAACTGGACAAGAGGCCAGCTCATCGGCCAGGGCTCCTCAGCGGCGGTCTCCCTAGGGAAGGCTGTCCCTAATGGTGACATTTTTGCTGTCAAGTCGGTCGAGCTTTCGATGTCGAATTCCCTCCAAAGGGAGAAGGAGATTCACTCGACTCTAAGCTGTGATCGGATTATTGGTTACAGAGGGTTCGATATGACATTAGAAAAGGGTAAGCTCTTTTTCAATATTTTCACCGAATATGCCCCCGGTGGCACTCTTGTTGATGTAATTAGGAGACAAGGCGGTGGCCTCGGCGAGCCCTTGCTAAGAAACTATACTAGAGAAATTCTTCAAGGTATAGGGTACCTACACTCTAAAGGGATAGTACATTGTGACATTAAAGGTTCTAACATTTTTGTCACAAATGACGGGGTCAAAATTGGGGACTTTGGGAGCTCTAAATGGGTTGATGACGTGGTGGGTCCTTGGTGGCCGGGAGCGATAGCTGGGACCCCAATGTACATGGCTCCGGAGGTGGCACGTGGCGAGCATCAAGGGTTCCCGGCCGATGTTTGGGCCTTGGGTTGCACGGTGCTAGAGATGGCTACTGGGCTGCCCCCATGGCCCAGTATAGGAAATGACCCAGTCTCGGCCATGTATTGGATCGGGTTCTCTGGCCAATCACCTGAAATTCCTAGCTTTTTATCGGGTCAGGCGAAGGAATTCCTCTCTAGATGCTTGAAGAGAGACCCAAAGGAGAGATGCTCCATTGATGAACTCCTCAAGCACCCTTTTGTCAAAGAAGAAGGGTTAGCCCAATCGGTGGTGAAAGACATACTTGGGCCTGCTTACAATACACCGACAAGTGTAATGGATCAAGGCTTGTGGAAGTCCATAGATGAACTGGGCTCGGCCCAAAATAGCTTAAATGTGGCCCAAGTAGGATCTCCCAAGTCTCTCAGTGAGAGAATGAGGGAGTTGTCATCAACTTTGAATGAGTTTCCCAAATGGGCTTGGGATGAAGATTGGATCACTGTTAGAAGCAGTACTAGTAATCAAACAGAAGAATATTTTTCTGATTTGGGCCCAGTTTTGGCCCAGATTGTGGAGCCCAACATCTCCAGTTTAGTTGAGTTTTGTGTAGCCTTTGAGGAGATTGATTTTTGGTTCCTTATTATTAGGTTTTTGAATTGTAATTCATGTTTCATTTGTAATTCTATTCATCATGATTCATACGAAAATTTTATCCCATCAAAATTTGAGAATTTTCCTTTAATAGATGTTATACCTATTTTGACATTACTGTGCTTATATTTTCTTTAAAAATTTTATCGTGGACTAGCTAATAAGGTAGTCCCATTTTCCCTTTTTGTTCTCTAAACTCTCTTTTTTTTCTTTTCGTCTAACCATGTGTTGATATCATCTAATATTACAATGAAACATCAACATAATTTGATTTACTATTGATCCGAACAACTGGCCTGATTTTGAAGTACATACAACAATACGACGGATAAAGTTCCATCTAAAATTCGTATTATAAATGGGAAGAAAACAAGACACAAGAATTTACCTACTACCATCATGTATACTTGTAGACACAACAAAATTCGTCCAATTTCAAGAGAATCCTTCCACATTATAAACCAAAAGACAAAGGCGAAACACCTTAGGCAAAACCAAAGAACTTATCTTCCTAATCAATTTTTCCAAGCATGTCATCTTCCTGAGCTCCAAAGTTTATTCCTTCCAGAGATTAGTTACATTCAAATATGTCCTTGACTCCTTGCCACAACATCCCATTTGACTTATGTACTTGTATTGGTTTTAATAATACTGGCTAATGATCCGCGCATTGCTTTGGTATTGATTTATTTAATAACTATACGATAATTTATAAGTATCGTCAAATAAGTTATTTATCAAAGAAATGTTATTCAACACAATTTAAGACCATAATCAATAAATATAAGAGTTGATGTTAATGTAAATAATAGTTGATCAAAAAATATATAATTTTTATGTATAGATCACCAAGATAAAAATTTGTGTAGGGCACGGTTGAGTATTTATGCTGTTTAAAATTTTTTAAACTTTATGCATTCTAATTTAAATATATAGTATAGATTGAAGAATTATTAACGATACCTTTCAATTTCCATATAATTATTTAAAAAGTTTATTAGGTGGAAACTCGTAGGTATGAGCTAGTACATATTATTTATACACTATATAATGCCAATCTTTTTAAATTTCAAAATGCTACAACCGGAGTAATTTTCGAATTTAAAATGATATCAATCATTAAAATTGTGTAGATAAATTCCAACCGTTGATCTCAATTAATTTATTAGTAATAAATAAATAAATCAAATATCCACTGTTCCGCCGCCGACGTCTCTATCCTTTCACTCCAACCGCGACGTCTTACCACGTCTCTATCCCTTTCGCTTCTCTCTCTATTTCTTCTCTCTCTTCCACCAAATCCCCGTATCCGTTCTTCTACCTCTATCTTCACCTCTGTCTCTCTCTCTCTCTTCCACCACTTCTCACCGGAATCAATCGGCCTCGCACCGCCATCGTCGTCCCGCTCCGAAGTCGAGGCCACGGTCGTCTCCCGGAATCAACCAGCCACTTTTCACCGGAATCAACCACCCTCGCACCGCCATCGTCGTCCTACTCGAATCCCGGGCCGCGGTCGTCTCCTGGATCAAACAGCCTCGCATCGCCATCGTCCTCCTCATCTCGAAGTCGGAATCAATCAGCCCTACACCCACCGTCGTCGTCCACAGTCGCCGAGGCCACCTTCGTCTCCTTCCTCTTCGAGTTCCGACGTCCTCTCGTCTCTCTCACTTTCTCATGTTCGCAATTTGAAAATCACTCGCGTATTCTAAACTTTTGTACGTTTAGTGGGTGTCGGGAACTCGTTTTGTCCTCTCGCCCGCCAAGTGCTCGACGAATTGTTTGTGTGAAATTGGTATTTCCCTTTCATTGTGAATCTTTGTTATTCTTCACCTTTACTTATGCTCCCCTTTTAGGGTCTATTCGGGGTTAATTTTGCGTTTGCCTTTTATTTCTGTACTCTGAATATACTTGAATGCACTCCCTAGTCCCTTCATTCCCCCTCCTTGGAGATAATCATGCATTATATTTCATGAAAGCTTTGATCTTTTAACCTTCCTAACGATTATAACGATTAAATGGCGATTCCTCACTTTTTTTTTCCTTTTCCCTTCTCTCTCATCATGTTTTCGAAGAATTCTAGAGTGATTTCGTGGCTTATTTCGGAGCTCCTCTACTCGTCGTTTGTCTTCTCGTTCTAATGGGTGAAGCCCTATAAGAAAAGTATATCTCAATTCGCAAAGCGTGACATGGTTCTTGAGGTAATTTTTCTCTCCGAAAGATTTTCCCGTTAATTGTTTGTGGTTCCTTTGCATTTTTTAGATTCAAGCTTCATATTTCTAATCTTAAAATTGTCTACAACCCAAAGGTGGGGGAAAAAGACTTAGCAACTCTATTGGATTTACCTTCGCTTGCTCGTAACTAGTTCCGAGCCGCCCAAACCGATTACCTCCAAATGCATATACATCACCTTCATTAGAAATACAAACAAGTATGCCACAGCCTCGCAGCGTGTTGTTGTACTATAGAGAGTACGGTTGTCGGTCTCGTGGAGTTAGGTCTCATACAAGTCTAAGGTCAATGTCTTTATGAACTAAGCAAAGAAACAATTCAAATTGGTTGGTAATGCAATCACTACAAAACGAAATGAAATCGGATAAAGAAAACCTTAGGTAGGGATTTACCAAGCTAACATGCCAACAATCTTAATTACATGCTTCTACACTATTCACAACTCGCGATGAACTAAGGAATCGATGCAGTTTAGACCACCTAAGCTTTCTCTCGAAGGTCATTAAGCTAACTCAATTGGATTAATTGTTGTTCTCACACAATCAAAACCAAAGAATTACATGATTATCGGCTCTTCCCTTAATAACAACCTAAATAATTCTCATATCTAAGTTGTAATCATCCAACATGTTGAAGTAGAACTAAGCCTCTTCTCTCGAAGTTTACTCAATTCCCAAAAAATAAAGGCAGGATTCTCTCGAACCTCACACCAATTCACAAGTATCAACAAGTCGGAAATTCATCAAACAATTGCAAATTAGCATCAAAGCATAAATTACGATTAAACTAGCATATTAGTGGCAAAATCCCCAACCTAAGTTGGAAATTTAGCCACACATATTCATGACATGTGACAGCAAATTGAGAGAAGAACACCAAAAAGAATGCAAGATAAAAGTAGAGGGAAGAATGATAATACCGTAAACTTGAATTAAATTGAGATTAGATGAAAATAACTCCAAACTTTGATCTCTTAACAATGGAAATAAGTACTTACAAGTAGAGAGAAACTAGCCTAAAAACACAGCATAAAAAGTCCGTGGTCGAAAATTAACAGCTTTCGGAATAAAATGTGCGTAAAAACGAAAATCGCCGATTGGCACAACCAAGTCTGAAACCGTGCTTAACCCGTGCAAGCTCACGACTTCTTCAATTAAATTTCGAATTCCTAGCATGGCCTCGTGCTGATTTTGGCATTGCCCATGCTGACCTCTTGGGCTTCAAAGCACAGCTCGTGTTAGGTCTTCTTTTCCTTCTTTCCTTTAGCACAGCCAGTGCATACACTCGTGCCGACTTGGCTTGACTTTTTCTTCGCTCTCCGACCTTCTATGGCTTCCCGCTCTTTTCCTTAACACTTTGAAAGATATATTCTTCATCATAAAAGACGGGATTACCTCAAAACATAGAAATTCGCACACTTCAATCAGAAATGAAGAAAGTAAGCGAAATCAAATAAGAATTTAGGTGAGAAGGCCTTTGAAGTGTTGAAATTAGCCAATAAAAGAACAGAAAAGAACGTAAAATTCTAGTTTATCAACCCCCCATGCTTACTCCTTGCTTGTCCCCAAGCAAGGCTACCATGAAGTGCTAAAGAAACAAGGGAGATAGAAGACTAAGACCGCCCTCCTCAGGTGAAGGGGTACGCTAAACAACCAAAGCAAGTATATATAAAAGAATCATTGGCAAGATTGAGAATCAAATCGAAACAAAAGTTGTAGCTCGAATCAAGATTGCAAAGTCTAGTAGCAACACAACTAATCTATCCCAACCCAAATACAATCAAGTTCCATACAAATGCTTGGCGAACTAGTTGGAATTGGTAGGACCTCACTTTGGGGTATGTGGAACACTCCCCTCATGTGTTTGAAAAAGTATGATGGTTCACTCAAAACTCTCCCAAAACCCGCACACTACCATAAGTTTGCCAAATATCTCAATTCTCCACCACTAGAGACAAACCATGCAAGTTTTCCAATCAAGAGGACTTTAAAGAGGGTTGTAATGAGGCTTGGGCTAAAGGAAAGGAGGGAAAAACATTTAGGAATGTGGAGCTTAATAGCAAGAGCTAAGGAGCACAACACTTTCCACTACAACAACGTCACATCTCCAAACATCTAAAACATAATACTACATCACTCCAAGCTTTCAAGTAACGAATGAGTGAAAATTTCTCAATACAAAGCACCATTCATGCTTACAACACTTTATTCCTTTTCTAACTCTTCTTTTCTGATTTTCTTCTTTCTCTTTTTTTCGACTTTTTTTGGTCTTAAAACTTTACAAGCAAACTAAGCAAGGTAAGCATGAATGGTTAAAACTAAAATCCATCTCCACTCATAACTCCTCCAATTAACCAATAAACCAATCACCACCAACAAGGTATCACCCAACAAATTCCCAATCAATAGAAATGCTCCACTAGACCAAGGCTTAAGGATGGGAAAGAATGAAAAAGGCTAAAGGTATATTGAGCAAGGTTAGTGTAGGGGAAGAGGAAGGCTTGAAGGGCTTGGAACAAAGGATACATAATCTTCAGGTGGCTATTTGGCTCTTGTGGTTTATCAAAATGAATGCCTCTATCCTCTTGGTCAACATGCATGTGTCAAATGTGATTTTGAAGAGAAAGATGGCAAATTCTAGAGTTGCAAGCATAGGAAAGTAACACTCATGAGAAATGAGACTACAAAAATGGTAGTCGTTAAGGCATAAAAGAGTCTCACAGAGTTATTTCTACCACAATCACAACAACTAGTTCATTTGATGTACCAAACATAAGAATTTCACAATTATGCACAAGAATTGTTCAAGACTAGATAAATCGCAAACAAGACGATCAATCTTAATCAATTTAGCAACCGAGTCTCTTTCATCATCCCAACCAAGCCAAAGATTCCAAAGTACACACTTCCCATGATAATTCAAGTACACGCCCCTTCAAATGTTCATCACAGGAAGATTTTCACAACTAAAACAAAATTTTTTTTTAAGGCTACCACTAAAAGCGAAATTAAAAGTAGAAGGGAAGAATGATTACCTCAACTCGCTTAAAAATTGATCCCTTTCTCCTCCAATGCCCGCTAACTAGGGTAAAAAGATGAAAAATTTAACTAATGTAGTGCCTAAATGCAAACCTAAATGAGGATGATGAGCAAGTATGTACAACCTAAACGAATATGTACCCAAGTCACCCACCGAAACATGATAACCATCATCTACAAGCGACCCCCCATGCTTAGGACTTTCATTGTCCTCAATGAAATGCGAAAATCGAAAGGAGCAAAAGAGGGAAGGGGGAAACTTACAATGGGGTCACTCGGACCCGGGTTGCCAAGTAAAATCGGGAAAAATGATGAAATCGGACTTCCCAAAGTCTTCAACAACTTCAAAGACAAAGTTTCTCTCGCCTCAAGCTCCAAAAATACAACAATGGAGGATGAACTTGAGGAGAGAGGAAATTTGGAAATTGGTGGGTGAAGATGGGTGAAATGGGGATGGTTAGTGATGAAATCAAGTGGGAGATGATGATTGAAGGTAGAATTGATGTAATGGAAGAGAATAGGAGCGAGTTTGATGGGAGGCACAACATGGAGAAAGGTGGCACACAACGGTGCTTAGGGTTTGTGGGAAGAAGAAATTGAAATAATGGAAGAAGGAGAGAAAACCGCGAATTTGAATCCGGGCAGACGCGTCGCACAACCTGTGCTGAACCCGTGCTTAACTCTGTGCCAAGCCACGGCAGCTTCGAAAAATTGTTTGGGCATGCCGCACAACCTCGTGCTGCACTCCGTGCCAACCCACGACATTTTTGAAAAATTGTCCGGGCAGGCCACACAAGCCGTGCCGCAACCGTGCTGAACCCGTGCCAACCCACGACATTTCTCGGAAAAATTACGCAGCTGCGGATCGCATGACCGAGTGCTCAAACCGTGCTGAACCCGTGCCGCAGGTTTGTGCCAATTTTCACCAACTTTGAGCTCAATGAACTTCTTTAACCTCGCAACATTCAGCCCAATAAGCATCAAAATACCTCAAATCAATTCAATAAACTCGTCAAACACACTCTCATCAACCCTACTTGATTCCCTATTCCTCAAACATTTTATTGCACTCTTTTGTTTTTCATTTCTTTTTCTTTTCGATCAGATTTTTTTTCACTCTCACCCCTCAATAATACATCACACAAACTTTTCATCATCTCCTTTTTTTTTTCTAAATAAAAATAACCTAAGCTAGAAAGCTAGAAAACTTGGGTTGCCTCCCAAGAAGCGCTTGTTTAAGGTCCCGAGCTTGACCAAAACTCTTGAGCTATCGAAAATGGGGAGGAAAGTGCTTGAAACCGCCATCGGAATAGGCTCTCCTTGGATGTATTGCTTGAGTCTTGAGTCTTATTGTTGCCTCCTTAGATTGGCTCTTAGAGCCATCACCAATCAAACATTTCTCTAAAAGGTCCCTCAAAAACCCATGTGGTAGCCATTCATCATGAAAAATTGGCTTCAACACATCCACCCTACAACATGTGTCTTCAAGAGTCGGGGTGGAAATGGACTGGGTGAGAATAAACTCCACCTTCTCTTCCCCAACATGTAGTGAAAGCTTGCCATTCTTTACATCTATTAAGGCTCCGACGGTGGCAAGGAAAGGCCTACCCAAAATGATAGGAATTTGTGCATCCTCAGCCATTTCCATTACCATAAATCACATGGGATAAAGAATTTCCCGACTTAGAGTGGCATATCTTCTAGAATTCCAATTGGGAACTTGACAGATCGATCCGCCAACCGAAGAGAGACTGGTGGTTGGCTTCAACTCTCCCATTTGAAGCCGCTTGCAAATAGAGTAGGGCATAAGGCTAACACTTGCTTCAAGATCACACAAGGCCCTACTAATGGCTACATCTCCTCCAGAGCATGGTATGGAAAAACTACCCGGATCGAAAGCTTTGGGGGTAGTTTATTTTGGATGATGTCGCTACACTCCTCTCGTGAGAGATATGGTGGCATGCTCTAACAATTTCCCTTTGTTGGAAAGCATCTCCTTAAGAAACTTGGCATAAGAAGGCATATTGGTGATAGCTTCCGAAAAGGGATGTTGATATACAACTTCTTCAACATCTCCATAAACCTAGAAAATTTCTTTTCCTCCTTAGCTTTCACAAGCCGCTGTGGAAATGGAATGGGAGGCTTATAAGGTTTAGGTGATGGCATGGATGAACTCTCAATCACAATTTGCTCTTTTTCACTCTCCTTAGCACCACCCTCAATAACACCTTCCTTCACAACATCATGCGCATCCTCACTCTCCTTCTCCTTCCTCGTTTGACTCACCTTAGGGCCTTCTAACTCCTTCCCGCTCCTCAAGATAATGACATTGATGTGCCCCTTAGGATTTGGCTCGGGTTGTGCTGGCAACTTCCCTTGGGATTGGGTAAGGTGGTTCACTTGTTGAGTAATTTGTGCAATTTGGGTCTCTAACATCTTTTGATGAGTGGATAATTGCTCATTGTCTTGGTTTGGGCTTGGATGAAACCTTCCAAGAGAGTTTCAAGGTTAGATTTTTGTGGAGGTGGAGGAGGAGGATTGTATGGAATGGGAGGCCGATTTTGTGGTGGTGGATGGAACCGGGTGGCTGAGATGGATTTTGGTGGGGATAAGGATTATTGCCGAGGTAGGAGAAATTGGGATGATTTTTCCAATCGGGGTTATAAGTTTGAGAGTAAGGGTTGTTCCGTGGTGGTGGCCTAGGAGGGAAGTTATGGAGAGCATGAGCTTGTTCGGATATAGAGAGGCTAGGATGGCACTCCAAATGGGGATGAGGACCGCCACATGCTTCACAAGAATATCCCATCTTTTGAGCGCTGGAAGAAGAGGAAGTGCCAATTGAAGGGTTTGCCACAAATTTCTCCATTTGCAATATGAGCTTCCACCTTGTTGGCCAAAAGAGCCATTGCATCCATGTTATGCTTTACTCGTTCTCGATCATCTCTTCCAATGCCCCAATTATAGGCATTGGAAGCCATCTCTTCTAATAGAGCATCAGCTTGCTCTGTTGTCTTCTTCATGAATATACCCCTCGAGGCATTGTCTACAGATAGTCGCACCGGTCCGAAAGCCCTTCATAAAAAATTTGAGTGAGCATCCATGGTTGAATACCATGATGAGGGCACTCTCGCTGCATCCCTTTGAACCGCTCCCAAGCTTCAAACAAAGACTCTCCGGGATGTTGCTTGAACTGGATTATATCAAGCCTTAACTTGGAGGCCTTGCCTGGTGGAAAGAATCGATTGAGGAAAGCAAGGTTCAACTCAGCCCAAGTGTGGAAAGAGTTGGGAGCACAATTTTCGAGCCAGTTCTTTGCCTTATCAGTGAGGGAAAAAGGAAAGAACTTCAATCTAATGTACTCGTCATTTACTCCCGCCATCTTGATCATGCCACATCGCTCAAGAAATGAATTGATGTGCTTGATGGGGTTCTCCGTAAGTGACCCTCCGAATTGACTCCGCTCAATGAGGTTTATGAAACCGGGCTTGAAATCGAAATTGGTTCCCTCCGGTAGATCGGGCAACACAATAGCAGAGCCTCCCGTACCCGTGGTAGGAGCGGAGTAGGATTGAAGGGTACGAGTTAGGGGTGGATTTCCAGCCATATTTTGCTTCTTTCTTCGCGCACTTCAATCATAAATGAAGAAAGTAAGCGAAATCAAATAAGAATTTAGGTGAGAAGGCCTTTGAAGTGTTGAAATTAGTCAATAAAAGAACGAAAAGAACGTAAAATTCCGGTTTATCACAGCCACTCGCCTCAATTCGTATACCAAGCAATTAGGACACACAAGTAGGGCTTAACACATCATCCGTGCTTCCTTGGCCACACTGCAACATGCAGCAGCCTTCATCGTCAAAACACTCACAAAGAGTAGAACATTACTTCATTTACTTGCTTTTAACAACGAAGTAAAAAGAAGAAAAGAATACTCCATGTACTTGCCTCCAACAATAAAACAGGGAAACAAAGAAGTAAAATAAGAAAAGAATCATCCGATCCCTTGCTAGATTGAGCTACATCTTGACCATTATTCTGTTTTACCAACATATCAATGGCGAGAGAAGTTGATGGAATGAAATGATTAAGAGGATAATACAAATCTAGACCCAATCACCGAACCTTAAGTCCATCAATTGCATGGATTCTTCTCCCTCTCGTGAATGCTAAGATGTTTAAATGGTAAACCGAAGGGACAAGAATAAAGAAACTTAAATGTCCAAAGAGTCACGCATGTGTTCCGAGCCTTCTCATGCTCGCACATATGCAGCAGTTCAAAACTACAACAACTGCTTTTGCTATACATTCATGTAACTTTAATACCACCTTAGAAACAACTACTCTAATTGCTGCATACATGTAATAGCTAAGGTGTCTGTCCCTACTATTGCTTCACACATATAGCAAGTATCATGGACAAATCAGCCACCTAGGCAGAAAAAACATGAACGTCCCGCATCTAGACCTTCCAAGACCCTACTTCAGTAGGATCCACGGTAAAACAAGTACAACTCTTGAATGTACGGTCAAGTACCACTTCATGTTGGGAAAGAATATCTAGCAGAGCTTAAATAGGCGTAAAACAACTACAAGAAGACAAAGTAGAATTCCGTGGACTATTAGCTACCGATCACTCAATCCCATTGAACCCACCGATTCCGAAAGTTTTGCCCTTTTCTTGCATGATTTCAGTTCAACATAGTTTTACGACCATTAAGGAAAAAGGGATCACAATCATACTTTGGGTGTATAGAAAACAGATTTGCTGATTCCTACTTAATTTTTCACATCATTTCATTAGTTAAAACATTCAAATATTGATTTCCAAAGTTGTTCTCTCCTTTCAATTAGAAAAAGGCAATTAACTTTACATTGGAGCTGGAAAAATGTGATTATACTCGAAAATTCGGATCCACAAAGCTGAAAAGGTTAGGTGGTTTACCGTAACCGTAGAATTTTTTGGAGTTGACTTGCAAGCACGGCTAGCTAGCGAGACTGCACAAATGGCGTAACTATGGTCCGATGTGGTTTTTGGTGTTGCTAAGGCCGGTGTTCCAATGGCTGAAACTCGGACTTGATTTATTGTTTGTTGATTGCTGGAAAAGTTATGTGTTTCTACCATGATATTTAAGCATCGGATGGAATTTCTTTGTAAATTCATTTGCTGCTCCCTGTGCCTTAAAAATGGAAAATATTGACAAGGGATACTTTGCAAAACAGAGGCTGGGGGTGGTTCTTGGATACTATGTGCTGTATGTGTAACTAGGAATTTCTTTTTATTAATACTTGCATAGATTCGAAATGAAGACATGATGGAATGTGGTTTGATTGCAGCCTAACCGGAATGTGCCCGATGTTCATTGGTCCGTATTTCGTGCTATGGGCCAAAGGCAAAGAAGGCTTCATGGTTCCCAAGAAAGAGGAAACTGGAAGCGAGCAAGGAGCAGAGAAGCCTCCGTTAGCTCTGAGATTCTTCCTCTCACTATCAATCCATCTTCTTTCCCAAAATTGTGATGCTATTGTCTAAGTGCAAATTAAGAATATGCAGTTGACACAAATGGGGCCAAAGTTAGCTGGTCAGGGAAGATGGCAAAAGTTAGTGCGATGTGAATTTGGCTTTTAACTCTTCAATGTTTGTAATATTGTTAGTAGATGCATGGTTTTAACTCTATCATAGATTTATCAAGATTGAAAAGAAAAGATCATTTGGAGACAACAATGAAATACTCATGTAATATTGGTATATGTATCTTATTCAAGTAAAGATAACTATATGTTAAATTAAAGATAATTATCAAATGATCGAGAAATAAAAGGTTCCTCATATAGTTAGAAATCAATTTTCATACTTAAGAATTACGAAAATAAAAGGGGAAGAGTAAATATTAGGAAAATAAAATTAAATGCTATAATAATAATCATAATATACACAAATAATTATCTGTTAACAATAAAAAATACTTTCGCAAAAAAATCAAGAATTAAATGGTTATATATTAGGTGTGAACACCACAATACTTGCACTCAATGCAGTATTTTAGGTAAAAATAAAACTCAAATGTTAATAGTTATATGCTTTATGTCACTGCATAATATTTGCACTCACCTATTGCCATGATTACAAGATTTTACAGGAATTTGTAATCCTAGAGAATGGGTGGATTTTAGGTTAGCCGAAAATTATAAGGAGTAGTAAATTTGTTACTCCAACGGAGCATTTATATACGCGTATCCGTATCTTGGTTTGTCAACCGATGAATTATTTGAACAAATTGATGAATTTTTTTAGAACCGATAAATTTTACAACAATTTGTTGAACATTTTTACTTGAATTGAATTTTTACATTTTGATTAATTTTTAACGGAATTGATGAATTTATGCATTTATATAACTTTTTAACATCAATTAAAATTTAATTACTTAATGGAACCTTTTCCATTAAACCTATTATAAATGTGATGAAAAATTTAACTTAGATAGATACTTTTAAGCTTTTTTTCCTGAAAAACCACAAATGAGCATAAGTATTCGTTTATTTATGTAATCTATACTATATACAATAGCAATCTTTTCAAAAAGATGACATGGCGGTATGAGAGTGAATTTACGAGTTTCATCCAATAAAAAAAAATTTTATCATTGAAAAAAAAGTTATATATTTATTTATTTAGTTATAACTCTTTTTATTCCATGCCAAAATAATAATAATAATACTATATAATTTTTCAAAACAATAAACAAATTAAAAAAATAAAATAAAAACATAATCTTAAACAAAAAGTTAAACAAATAATAAAATGCACTAAATAAATACGAAAATAAATAATTAAATTACCAAAATATTAAAACTATTTTTTGGACCCAATAGCCTAAAAACTTAAAATAAAAATAAAAAAACTAAATTTATAGATTTATTAAATTAAAAACATGCTTTAACTTAAATTCGTAAATAAGTGTGAAAAATTATTAAATCAATTATATATTATAAAATTATCTAATCTTAATATAAAAATTTAATAATAATTAATCATCCATTAATTCATAAAAATATAAAGCACAAAATAAAATTAAAACTAAGTAGAACATTAATAAATAACAAATATACAAAATTATATAATAAATTAAATCAAAAATCTGAAAAAATATAAAATTAACCTAAAACCCAAAAATAATTTTTTATAGTTTTCCAGAAAAATTAAACATAAATAAAATAATAAAATAAAAATATAATCTTAAACAGAAAGTAAAACAAATAATAAACTGTACTAAATAAATAAGAAAATAAATAATTAATTTACTAGAATATTAAAATTATTTTTTGGGCCTGAATATATCCTAAACACATAAATTAAAAATGAAAAAACTAAATTTATAAATTTATTAAATTAAAGAACTGCTTTAACCTAAATTAGAAAAAAATCTAAAAAATAATCAAATCAATTATAAAAACTAAGAAAATTAATACTAATTGATTAAGACTCTAAGTAAACCCTATAATAATATAAAAATAAAATTAACTAAAGAAAACTAATTTTATTCTTAACTTCTAACAAAAGACTAAAAAATAACAAAAACGAATAGAAAAGTAATATGAAAATTAAAATTTATTAAGACATAAAATAAAATAAATATATATAGTTATATATTTATTTATTTAGGGTTTGGATTGTATATTAGCTCTCATTTATTTTTATGTATATTGATATGCAATATTATTTTGGGCCTGAAATATAATAATTTTGTCTAACATTATTAATTTTTCATTGTTGATGGTGTTTTTTTGACTTGGTGGCATAAAATTGTATTAGTTCAAAATATATTTATTATAAGAATTTTTAAAATTAAAATCAACAGGAATATGTTATAAAAATAATATTTAAATATTTTAACTATTTGAGGAAGCAATTTGGTTATTACATTCATCCTATGTCCAAAATGCTTTAATAAACTTTAAGAAATTATAAATTAATATAATAAAAATATGACAACTACATATATACTTGATATTAATAATTAAAAATGCCTACAAGATATAAAGTTATGATTCAAATATATTGTGGAATAAAACATAATGAATAAAAAGTTAGGAATTATATTGCTTCATTTAGTAATTTGTGGACTTTAAGTTCGTAACGTGTATTATGTTTGAAGGATTGCAAACTTAATATGCCAACTTTTATTAAACCCATAGGACTTCGAATAAATTTATTTGTCTCAAAATTTTTGCGCAACATACGAATCATTTTTTTTTGTTACAAATACAGTTTATTTTAGTTTCTTCGTAACATGTTTATCTCGTGACTTATTATTAACAAACATATTTAAATCATATCTTTTACTATTGTAAGTTTTCTAAATTATTAAAAGATGAGTATTTGTCATCAAAACTCCCCGCCATCTTGAAATAGAATTTCATGTTATTCTTATTATGTTAATTAATTGAGAGGAGGAGTTATGTCTCTAGGGAAGAAATTGGTTATTAATCGAGTAAAATATGTATTTATAAAATCTCAATTGTATCAATATTTTTGCCCCATTGATTCACTACTAAAATTGCAATCAATTTTCAATATAAGTACGAAACACAAATGATTTTATTATCTTACGCCGCGAATTGACCTATCATTCCCTTTACTATGATACACATTACCTATTATTGTTAAATATATTTGGATCACTTCTATCATTATAATATTTTTCATTATTAATCTCAATATAAGTAGTTATTATATGTTTAATTATTTTTGTGTGTAGAGGTGGGTAAAAATGGATAAATCATTATATTCACCTTATAATTTAAAAAAAATGAGATCTCATTATGGGTATATGTAGACTTTTTAAAAGTTCGTGCAACATTTAAGTCAATGATGTTTTAGTAGGTTGGTTGCACAAAACTATTTATATAGGTGTCAATTAAGTTAAATTAGTATTGACTTTGTGGAGAGTTATGAGTTATAAGTTTGATATTATTTTATTGATTTGATGTACTTTATGTTGTAATATTAATTTATGACATAATAATATTTATTGTCATCTATAGGTCATCTAACTCAACATCTACCAATCATATATTACTCCTTTTCTTACTAATATTTACCTTTTAATACCCAAACGTATTGTCACACTATTTGTATAACTCGTATGAGTTAAGATTATTTAAATTGTTTGACTCTTAGCGGAGTCCGACTTCTTAATATTCAAAATCACGAGTGCAATCTTAAAACCTTGATGATGTTTTTTAACATTCTTTTTATTTATCATTTTAGATTATTTATTTATTCTTTTGAAATTTAGAATAATTGAAAGTTGAATGTGTGTTGGTCTCTAATAATTTTTATGTGTTAGATTCCGATAACTTTGATGAGTCATGAAAGCGTTTTCGCTATGAGGGGATAACATGTAAAAGAATGTTGTTAAAAGTGAAACCATTCAATAAAATCAAATGATCGAAAAAAGAAACTCACAAGTACAACATCGCTCCGTAATTCAATAATTTCTTAAGTAATACATTGTACAACATTACTCGTGCATAGATACAGTCCGGACTAGTTATTAATAATGACTTTGTTTGATATTATGACTATTTTAATTTCACATACTATCATTGGTGTTTAGAACATATATAATTTTAATGAAGCCTAAGAATATACTTGAAAGACACCAATCTATTATTATATAATAATACATATAATCCATGTATTGAATTTGAGAAGTACATAAATGTTGAATTGTAAAAAAAAAGTGCAATGTTGATAGGTTACAACTTAAACCTCTTCTCGTTGAATATATGGCGACTCCACGATTGTTGTTGCCTTATCTTGTAATGTTATCACACCATAATAAAGACAAATTGTTCCTTCAAACCATAGTTAGGGACTAAAAATGGTCATAAGGGTACATGAGTCTCATATATTGTTGCCTTATCTTGTAATGTTATCACACAATAATAACAATAAATTGTTCTTTCAAACCATAGTTAGGACTTAAAATGATCATAAGGGTATATGAGTCTCATATATTGGTATAGTAAAAAAGTCACACACCTTTACATTTTATTTTGACTTATTATGTATTTGGTTATATAATATTTTTTTTTGAATACTTAACGAAATTAGTGGCCTAAGAATTCCTAAAGTAAGCAACTATAAATGTGGCATCAACTGTTACAAAACTTAAAGAAAAGAAAACTACTCTCGTAGTGGAGCTATCTCTACCCTTTCACTGGGTTTTTTCTGGGTTGAACGTTGATTCAACTCTTCTCTTTATCCTTATTTCCTCTGAATCTGAAACCTTCTCCTTGTCACAGTGAATTCATTTCTCTTCTCCGATGGAAGATCCCTCAGGAGCACCGAAGATTGAACAATTGGTCTCGCTGGACAATTATGGGGCACACAAAAGCAACCACTAGAATTGGAAGTAGATGAAGAAATCGAAATTACCCTCAATGAATTGACTTTGGTTGGATGTTTACTCTCCGATCGGATTGCAAATAAAGTTGGTGTTAAGGCGACTTTTCAAAGAGCATGGAATCCAAAAATGGGAGTTACAATTTCTGACCTAGCGGACAACGTTTACCTCTGCAAATTCCGAACTGAGGAGGATTACCGTAGAATTCGGCATGGCGGACAATGGACGGTTATGGGCAACCACTTCATTCTTAAACGATGGTCTGTAGACGCCTGAGTGGAGGATATAGATTCTCTCTTTCCACGTTCTGGATTGAAGTCTACAGACTCCTAGTTGTGACGCAAAACAAAAGGAACTGTGCAAAAATTGGGAATATGATTGGGATGTACTTGGACTCGGACCTACGGGATGATGGAGCCGCTTATATTAGAATCCGGGTAAACCTTCACGTTCGGTACCCTCTCAGGCCTGGAATCCTGCTGAAAACTAAACAAGGGAATTTGTGGTTAGATGTCAAATATGAACGACTTCCCAATTTCTGTTTCGATTGCGGACATATGGGGTAGGGAGGAACCTATGCAAGATGGAATTTTTGGTCCCTGGCTGAAGGCGGAAGTGCGACAGATGAGTCCACTATTCATAGACAGTGAAGAGATATTGATGAAAACCAGGCGACCATTGGTAGCCTCTAAGGTGTTAACTGACAAGACAAATACCATAGTCTCAAAGTTCACTGAGAATATCTTTGGCAAACAAAGAGACTCCAATATGTCCAATGTTGAACCACGGTGAATCCAAACTCCCTTGTATTTTGCTCAGGTGTCGTGTGAACTGGAAGCTGCCCGCCCATTTCCACCTCGTCGTGCTACACCTCATGTTCCCATGGAACGCCATTATCAGAGCAAGCGTGGCTCATTGGACAATCTAGAAGGAATGACAATCAAGAAATCCAAAGATATAGCTGAACCATCACACCAGTCAACTGTCCTTGAGTTGGAGGACAACCAGCTTCAATTCCATCAAGGAGCTGTAGCGAATGATGGTAGGAAAATTGTGAAAGCTAAAAAGACGACTTCTAGCAGTACTTTTCAGGCTTCCAAGACTGATTCCAACTTAGCTTTTGCTGCTACATCAAACAATTTAGAAAAGGCGCTACTCGAAAAGGATCGGGCCTGCCTACAGCCATGAAAATCCTAAGTTGGAATTGTAGAGGGCTTGGCAACCCTATGACAGTTGATACCCTCCGGGATTGGTGTTGGAGGGATCACCCAAACATCGTTTTTCTCATGGAAATGATGATTGTTGACTTTGATCTCATGAGAATTCGTAATAGGTGTGGGTACCAAAATGGTATTTGTCTGAGTAGTCGTGGTAAGTCTGGAGGTATGGGATTTTGGTGGGATGATATGGATGTCACTATCCAGTCATATGATCGACACCATTTCTTTGCGGAGATTGTAGGGGATGGTGCTCCTAAATGGGGAGTAATTGGCGTGTATGGCTGGCCGGAGACAGAGCACAGATTCAAAACATGGCAACTACTAAAAACATTGAGAGACAATACTCACTTGCCCTTGTGTTTGGTGACTTCAACGAAATACTCTATGAACATGAGAAGGACTGTGGTCGGCCGCATAATGAGTGTAAAATGGGGGATTTTCGGGAGATGATGAAGTAATGTGGTTTCTTAGATTTGGGCTATCCCAGGAACCGCTTCACGTGGCACCGGGGCAATGAGGAAGGGAATTTCATTCAGGAAAGACTCGATCGTTTCCTAGAAGATGGTCCATGGTGTAACGTGTTTCCAAACATCAAGGTAACTCATTCCCCCATTTACCGTTTGGATCATTCTGCTTTTATGCTTTAAATAGTGACTGGAATTCGGTGGCAGCATCGTGAGAAACAATTCAAATTCGAACCTGTCAGGCTTACCAATGAGGAGAGTTCTTCACCCATTGAAGCAACCTAGATGGCGGCCAAAGATCTGTCGCTGTGAGGAAAGCTTGTTGCCTGTGTCACGCAACTCAAAACATGGAGTCAACAGACTTTTGGGAGTGTTCGTAAATAGATTCGAGAAGTGGAAGGCCCTGAAAACTGCTAAAAAAACCTGTCCTCTGCTGATAACTTACAGCGTTATAAAAACCTAGTAACGAAGCTGGATTGTTTGAGACGGGAGGAGGAATCTAGAGCATTCATAAGGGCGAGGGTCAACCATCTTCGTGATGGTGATCACAATACGACCTATTTTCATCATGTACTAAATTCCAGTGTCGAAAAAACAACATCAATGGGATTGAGAATGGAGATGGGGAATGGGTCACTGACAATGAAGCAATCATAACCATCATCACTGAACATTTTGGCAAGCTCTTTGATACCAACCGCTCCGATCACATACCGGAATCCTTAGCTCATTTTAGCCCTAGAGTTACAGGCTAGATGATTATCGAGCTACAATGACTTCCAACCTGTGAGGAAATAAGGCAGGCTCTCTTTGATATGCACCCTACAAAGGCGCCTGGACCTGATGGTTTTCACGCCCTCTTTTACCAAAAACATTGGGATATAGTGGGACGGGATGTGTGTAATCTGGTGCAGCAAGCTTGGCGGAGAGAGCTGAACCTCACGGGAATCAATCAGACAAATAGAGTTTCAAAGTGCATTTGTCCCATGAAGGTTAATTACCGACAATGCTCTTATCGCCTTTGAGCTCTTTCACTTATTGAAACCACGGACAAAGGCCAAACAGGGTCTTTGTGCCCTTCAACTTGACATGAGCAAGGCCTATTATAAGATTGAATGAAATATCTTAAAAGCTACGATGGAAAAAATGGGCTTTGGGTCTCAATGGATCGATCTTGTGATGCAGTGTTTGGACTCAGTCTCGTTCTAGTTCCTCATTAACGGACAACCCCATAGTTTCCTTTGTCCAAAATGTGGTCTTCGACAAGGTGACCCTATCTAACCTTACCTTTTTATACTGTGTGCTGATGTTTTCTCCTTGAATCTCCATTAGGCCGAAAAGGAAGGCAAAATACATGGGATCGCGGTTTGTCGTAAAGCCCCTAAGATCTCTCATTTATTCTTTGCTGATGACTGTTCTATTTGTCAAAGACAATATCCAGGAATGCTCCGTAGTTTCTAATATAATCAGGTTGTATGAAAGGGCATCAGGCCAACGTGTAAATTTTGAGAAATCGAATATTGTTTACAGTAAAAATGTATCCTCCTCCACAAAACAGGACCTTTAGTCTATTCTCTATATGAATGAAGTGGATCGTCATGAGAAGTATTTGGGGCTCCCGACCATTATAGGCAAGTCGAAAAGGCAGTTTTCTCCAGCCTTAAGGAGCGAGTTTGGAAGAAACTACCGAGATGGAAAGAGAAACTCCTATCTAAGTCGAGTATGGAAATTCTGATAAAAGATGTTGCCCAATCAATTCCCACATATATGATGAGTATTTTCAAAATTCCGGATTACCTCCTGGAAGATATCCAAGCACTCGACCCGATTTTGGTGGGGGAAATCATGTGACACAAAAACTATGCATTGGAAATCATGGGACCAACTTTGTTGTCCTAAGAGTATGGATGGGCTTGGATTAAGGGACCTAAAAGTTTTCAACGCTGCCCTTCTCTCAAAACAGTTGTGGCGTTTTCTCACGTTGCCAAATTCGCTTGCACATAGAGTCTTCAAGGCTCGATATTTCCCACGGACATCGGTCACACAAGCGGCACATGGATGGGATCCAAGCTATACATGGTGCTCTCTGTGGGGGCAAATTATTTGCTCTTAGAAGGGTTGCATTGGCGCGTAGGGGATGGGCAATCCATCCGTGTCTGGTCTGATCGTTGGCTCCCTCTGGTTTCGGACTCGGGTATTCCTCAGCCCCGCTGCCGAGCTGAACCAGATCTGATGGTGGAGGATCTGATTGACTACAACCAAGTTTGTTGGGATAAGAATCTCGTGCAGTACACCTTCACTGAAGAGGATGCCCACCTTATATTGTCATTACCGATTAGCACCAAATTTCCTTCCGATTCTCACTACTGGGGGCCATGTAAAGATGGGGTTTTCTCAGTGAAATCTGCTTATTGGCTTGGGAAATTGGGTCACCTAGCGAGGCATTAGCACTGGCAACGATCACATCGGATTGGAGATAGTGGAAGAAACTATGGTGTACAAGCAGCCTCCCCAAAATCAACCACTTTCTGTGGAGAGCCTCATGGGAAATATTATGGGTCAATGCTGAATTGAAATGCCGACACATCAAGGACACTGATATTTGTCCTGTATGCGAATCTGCGTCTGAAACTATTTTTCATGTTGTATTTGACTGTTGCAGGATTCGACCCATTTGGGAAGTGTTGGGCCTGACACATGTCAGTTCAGCTGCTCCCAGAACAACCATGAAGGCTTACTTGGAATGGATATGAATAACTCCATGGGAGATCAGTTCGAGTCTGTGGCAGCCATAACTTGGGCCATGTGGACAACCCGTAATGATGTTTTTAGTGGAGAAAGGCCAAACAGAGAAGTCATGGACCATGGCTTTATCCACCTAGCCCGTGATTCTCAATCATACCTTAAGAAGATGGAGAGGCCCAAGCCTCCGGGTGAGACAATTACGCTTTCCAGTTGGACCCCGCCTCCTTCAGGTTTGGTCAATATTAACGCCGATGCATATGTTGCCAAGAACACGACCGTTGGTTTAGGTTTCTCAATCATGATGCAGGCCAATTCCTTGCCATGGGAACTCGCCGGATGGAGATGTGCTGGAATGTAGAAGAGGCTAAGGCAACAACAGTTCACTTTGGAATTTCTCAAGCGTTTACCATGGGCTATCACAGGGTGGTCATTGAGAGTGACTCCTTTGGACTTATCGCAAAACTACAATCGGGGAAACGAGGCTGATCATCACTTGAACTTCTTATAGAGGACATTAGAAGCTTTGTAAGAAGTTTTGAAATTTTGCTTGTAAGTCATGTAAGAAGAAGGGGAAACACTGTAGCTCATTTACTAGCTAGACTTGTTCCGGAGAATGGGACTGCACAGTTGTATAAGGAGAACTTTCCCTGAGGGGCTTTGACTCTCGAGGAACTTGATTTAATCTAATCCCCTTTTCTTTCAAAAAAAAAAAAAAGAGTAAGCAACTATAAACAAAAAACATTAACTGCATTGATTAGATTAATAACTGATATTAATTAATTATTATCACTTACTGGATGCCTCCATCAACATATATTTCGTCTCATACAGTAGGCTGTGATGTCTAATATAATAGATTCATCAAATATAATCATAGATTTACACATATCTAAGCAAATAATGCTTCATATTATACCTTCTATAATCATACATTCATCAACTACAGCAGGCCTCCGTGGTCTCTATAATGATACATTCATCAAATACAATAATAGATTTTCACATATCTAAACAAATAATCCTCGCATGATCTAATACATAATATAAAAAAGCTTAGATGCCTCAATAACTTGTAAGTTAAATAAATACTCACCAATCATTATCTGAATGTCCTCCCGCAAACATAAAACGATATGGGTGAAGTTATAGAGAACGTCCAAGTTTAAACGCCTTCCCGCAAACAGAAAACAATATGGGTGAAGAAGTTATAGAGAACGTCCAAGTTTAAAACGCCTTCCTCTCTATAGCATATGATGCTTCATGTGCTATTTTATAGAGCTTCAAATTGCTGCTCTATGAGACTCTCAATATCATTCTTATCTTTCATATTGCCATCAAAGTTTGAGAGAGAAGCATGAAGTGCACGTTGCACTTCAGTTACAACATCCTGACAATGAAGAATGCATGTTTAGAATGTAGAGTTGCAAGGAAAAGGAGAATTGAAGTGGTAATCCAAGACATGAAATTGTAACGTAATCACTCCACCTCAGATAGAGGTAATCCTGAAAGAGCTTTCAAGGTTAAATGATAAAATCCATGTCATAGACTGAAGAATGGATAAATTCCTTATGAAATAACACCTAAATATACCATATCGGAATTTAAATTTTATAATTGCATCATGAGTAAGAATAATGATATAAGTCAATGAAGCTCTACAGAAGGCGTTTAGAATACCACATGAAGCTATACTCGAGCTGATATGGGTGAAGTGGTGGCTGCAGTTCATGGTGAGCAAGCTACATGGAGCAGGGTGAGTCTTCAAACTGGAGAGGGAGGAGAAGCGAGCGGGAGAGAGAGAGAGAGAGATAACGTGTTGCTGATGAGGGTAGTATGTGTTTTGGAGGAGTAGAGTGAGAGAGGGAGTCACAGATAGTGGAAGACATGGGAGCAGTTATCCTAGTATATTGTCTGTCAATGTCAATTTACACCTTTTTTCAGTAATAATAGATTAATTACTTTAACAACTGTTTAGATACAAAGACAAAACAGATCGATGACTGTGATGGAATTTAATCTGTATAATTAAGGGAATAGCGGTCAAACTCATTCTTCTTTTATAATGATAATAGATTAAATTAATATTAATTTATTTTAAAATATAAATTATCCTAGATCTTAATTTAATGATTATAACTGAGAAGTTAGGTACATTATATCTCATGTTCAATTCTCCCTTTCTTTATTATATTATATTATTCTTGTGGCTCATATAGACAAAAAGAAGAAATATACATAATTTTAATTCCGTATGAATGTTATATTTTACTTATGTTTGTCGTGAAACTTCATAAGTAATTTACAGTGATACCATAGGTAACAAACACAATCTATAATTTTTTTTATCGAATTATGAAATGAGTAGAAAAGATGAGTATAACCACAAATTTAAAGTCTAAATTAAATTAAGACAAAATACGTGTAATAAATTCAATTATTACATTTATATTTAAAAGAATAGGTATAATCTCTATACTTGTCACAAATAAATAAACAATAGCATGTCCGATTCGATTTATGGATTGAAACTTAACGGAGGGCTGAAGCAGACTTGATTTTAATCAAGAATTTAATTTGATATCTAAAATAAAAAGTACGATTAGATGTGCTTATTTATTTGTAGAAAGAGTCTTTAAAGAGTCAAAATTTCAATTTATTGGATAAAAGGGGATAAAGTTATATTTATAGAGAGAAGTCCCCTTCCCCTTTAGTAGAATTTTGGGTTTATATGTCTTCTTGGGTCTTTGATTAGGCCTTTCAATTTGAGCTGACGATTGGAGAGTCTACTTAAGTTACTGACTTGGTATTTCACTTTTCTTAGACTTTGTTGTCCGTGAGAAGCCATTGTCCTGTGAATATATCGAGTCATTGACTTGATAATTGTATGGACTAAAATAATTAAATTAATTAATTAGGCCAACCAAATCACTTAATTTTAATATGTCTGTGAACACATATTTATTTATTTTTTGTGCCTACAAATTGCTCCCGCTAGGTGACGTATATGACTTAAAATGTTGAAGCGTGACCGACGTCTCGATTTTTTGTTTTTTTCATTCGTACAAACTGTCGAGTCGACTTGTTACATAGTGAATTTAGTCATGCTTATAACTTGACTTAAGATCGCATTTGGCTTGTCAGGACATTGAAATGACTTGTTAGCGTAAGCAGTAAAAAATCTTAATCGGATATGGTAGCAATAGAGGTTAAGACAAACTTTCTATTATCAGCATACTTATTGCCCAAACTCTGTATGTAAAATCCAATTTTCAAGTAATGAATAATTTTGACCACAACTTGGCCGCAGTCTTTAGAAACTTATCGCCCAAACTCTGTCTCAGCATACTTATCGAATAAGAGGGGCTTCCTTGCTTCCTTTGTATGCCTTCACCTTATGTTATTTCAAGAGCGCTCGTCAATTTTAAACTAATGAATTCAATTGTCGTAGCGTGCATCTGACATAAAAGATCCAACAATTTACTTGATTTTTTCCATTGTAATTTGGAGAGACAAAGACCAAGTAGTTTCATCTGAATTCACCAATTTCTTACTTGATCGCCAATTTGCTACGGTGATTTGCCGCCTTTTTTTTTTTTTTGTTGATCCATATTCCATACCCAATTATCTGGCGAATTGTAGGCCTCCAAGAACAGCTTTTGATTTTTTTAAATATATTGTTCACCGAAATTGTCTGAACTAGGGCTGTAAATGAGCTGAGTAGAGTCCGAGCCGGCCAGGCTTGGGATCGGCTAGGTTATAATTTAGCTCGACTCGGGCTTGGCTCGGATAGCTCAAGTTCAGGCACGGACTTGGCTTGGTGTTATTTTTTAGATTTTCTTAAAAAATTTTAAATTTAAGGTTATAATCGAAGTTAAATTTTATATTTTTATATTAGATTTCAAAAATAAGGATTTGAATAAAGTTTTAGTAATTTTAGAGGTAATTTTATACTTTACACACAAGTATTTTTAGAAAAAATAAACTCGTTTAACCTAAATCGAGCCTAATTGAGTTGAGCCTTGCTAAGGTTGGGCTCGGGTCGATATGCTTTCAAGCCGACTCGGGCTCGGTTTGACTCCGAGTTTTGACCGAGCCGAGCCCGAAGACTCGACGAGCCAAATCGGTTCGTTTACACCCTAGTCTGAACAAGTGTAAAAATTTCGACCATAATGTCTACTCTTGTCCGTTATCCATCCAAAATGCTATGCTTGATTTGGGCCTCGTCAGAGTTGCATGTGCGGTCCCTGCCCCCTTCTTTTTTTTTTATTGCTACTTCACATGGGCATCTTTTTTTTTTTCTTTTGTTACATTGGCATTTTTTGAATGGAGGCGGAAAACACAAACAATTATATATGACAGAATTGGTTATGGAAGCATGCACTAAGATACATCTACTTTTTTTTTTTACCATATCTCTATCAACGTCTAAACTTATAAAAAGTTCATTAGTAATATAAGAAGAAAAGATTTTATCAAATTGTCCTCCGATCTTTTCTTTTCGACGATGATTCTTTTTGTGGATCTCATCATTTGGTCTTTCTTTACTTGGTTGCCCACTTTTCGCTTTATTCCAACGTTTCCTTCATCACTTTTATTTTGGTGGATGTTACATTCTTGCAATTGTCGTTTGTGTCTTATCTTTTGTTCGCGATCTTTCCTGCACCAAGAAACAAGGTTAGTAGAATTTGATAAAGACTCAATTGACTCTTAAGTACTTGCTTGCCATAGATTCCTCCTAAGAGCAACATCTTTTATGCATCTTGACCACTTTGTTGGTGACTTTTTCTTCCCACTTTGAACGCATGCTCTGTTGTTGGGCTGAGAGCATAAACATGCTTGTGACTTCCTTTTTCTTCTTTCTCGATCTATTTGTTTGGATTGATGATTGTATCATAATTGTATAAAGTCTTCCATGTCAGCTTGCCCTCGCTCATTAGAGGGGAAAGTTACCATTTCATTCCCTTTTCCATAAGTTTGGTTCAAGAGACAATTATTTCTTCCATCTTTAGCTACCCAAATAGTCATGACCTCAAGTTTGGATGCACCAACAAATCCTATTTTCTTACCATTTATGAGACTTTCATAGTCTCTCCTTCAATTTTTGATAAGGCACCTTGGTCAACGTTTATTTGATAGTACACCTACCATCTTGGTTCCTGCCATGAATAGAAATACAATCATTAGTAGCGGGACTTACTTCCACCAAAAAATGGGGACTCCTTCTTGAGGGTTTCTGTGTGTTTGATAAGCTTGAACTGTCATTGTCAACTTCCATGTTACTCACCCGGAAGGAATGACCACTCTAACTTAGTAGATTACCGACACTTGCCACATCAAGCTCGGTGTCCAATTGGTTTTCAACCTTGTCCCAAAACTCTAAATTTGGGTTCAATTTTTCGAAGGAGACATCCTTGGAATTTGTCATCTCACAACTTCTCTATAAAGTGTGAGTATCATTTGATCGATTCTTGATTTCACTACTCTTGCATTTGATATAGAGGGGTCAAATACCTTCTTTCCCTTATTTTGGACCTCTATAGAGAATGGAACTTTATTCTTTGAACTTGAGTCATACTTCTCTTCTATCTTCTTGAGCTCTTTAACCATAAATTTGTTTTTCAGTTCAAATTTAAAAGTTATTTTACGATCCATTCTTACATCCTCTATCATGCTTAGGTTGGCATAAGCTAGGGTTCTTTTATATCTTGCTTTGAGATTATAAGGATCAAATCTTAATGCTAAATCACAATTCTCAATTGCTTAGTCATATTCCTTAAGCCTCAATCAACATAAAACTAGATCCGAGTTTTGAGTAACTCCTAGCTCAAACATCATTTCTACATCTTGGGCCCAAATCGGACTCGTAACATATAGAAATTGTAGAGCTCTATCATACATAAAAATTATCTTGGAAATCTTAGGCCTTAGAAAGAATGTTCTAAGAACCCTTTAGAGAATGAGCCTTCTAGATTACTTCTCTAGGATGCTTCACATCCTCAAGACTCCTAATAACACTCTCGGGTAGTTCTCCTTTAAGTTGAGAATCAAATAGATCCTCAATGGCCTCTTCAAAACCAGGATTCATACTTATTATGAGATCCAAATTTTAATGCTAAATCCTCAACACCGAATCCTACACAAGTTCCACAACACCAATTTTAAAACAAGATGCACAAAAGATTAATTGTAATACCAAACAAATACCTTAGCTAACTAATACAAATAGATTATAACTAATATTGATATTGAATCTGATGGATGAAACCACTTTCCAACAACACAAGTCAAAGCAAATAAACCAAACCACTACCATTAACGCATTTGTTATGTTATGTTTGACGTCATCTTCAAAAGCTTCGTCGTGGTTGGATCCGTCTTCCTCTTTTTTATCACCTAAGCCGTTGTGATAGGATTTAATTTACTCTTTTCTCAGTTTTTCATCAACTCAGTAATCTTTTCATCCTGATGCTTAGTGCGTGCGTGCGTGTTTTTCTTTACTTTCTTTAGCAAGCCTCGGAGCGTTGCCTTAATGTTGATCATCTCCTCCTCTCTAAGTTGTCAGCTCTTGTCATCATGATTGGAATGAAGACGGTAGTAAAGGACTCAGTTTTAGTTTGCGAGGAGAAAGTTTTCCTCATCAATGGTGGCAAAGAGCCACCATTGATGCATTAATTGTTTGTATCAAAGAATTGAGAAAGGAATCATATGTCTTTGAACCTAATAGGAGACCTTTTGTTTTATCTTCAAATATGCAACATACTTTCCCATAAAGCAGTCAACAAAAAGGCTTGGTTAACTTCATCAGTGGATTCGCAGCTAAGATTTTGAGTGTCATGCGATCGTGAGGTTCCAGACACCACCAGTTCTTTAGGGGTGGCTGTTGTAGCAACGTTGGACATACTTCTCATCACTACTCCAGTGCTTCGCTTGCTAGAAATAGTGTTAGTTGATTCTTTTGATAAAGATCCAGTCTTCTTTGAAGATGGGAAGACAATGTTCGTCGATTGCCTTGTCTTTATATAGGTTATTGAAAGATTTGGTATCTAAAGAAGGAGAAGAAAGGTTGAGATAGTCCTATCGGGGTTGCCAGAAATTTATAACCAGAATTTTTGAGTCTAAATTAAATTAAGACGAGAAATATGGAATAAGTTTATTTTTTGTATTTATATTCAACAGAATGGGTATAGTCTCTATATTTGTTACAAATGAACAAATAACAACTCATTTTATTTGATTTCTGGTTTCAAAATAACGGAAGGTGGGAGCAACTTGAATATCGGTCAAGAATATGGTTTGATCTCTAGAATAAACTATACGATTTAATATGCTTGTTGTTTATTTCTAGACAGAGTCTTCTAAAAGTCAAAATTTCGATATCTTGAATAAGAGGTGTAGGGCTATATGTATAGGGAGAATTCCCTCCCCTTTAGTAAAAATTACGTTTTATTTGTCTTCTTAGACTGTTGATTTAGCCTTTCAACTTGAACTGACAACTTAAGAGTCTACTTAAATTACCGACTTGATAGTTCACTTTGCTTGAGATTTTGTTGTCTATTAAGCCATTGACCGGTGAATTTATCCAGCCATTGACTTGATAGTCATATGGGCCCAAATAATTAAATTAATTAACTAAGCCAATCCTGATAAATTAATTTTAAATTATTTCATGGCCTGGCCCATATTTATTTATTTAGGAGTTTTCAATCTTTGACGTATGTTTGTCATGAAAGTAATTTAACTACTTTGCTGAGATGTAAAATATCAAACTTATCTGAGTTTTGGAAAATTAGGTGGATATTTAGATGAAAATAAAATATCCTTTAGAGCAATTGGATGAAATAAATGAACCTTTTTTCTTCAATGTCTAGTATGACCTGTCGAGGGTTTCTTTTTAAATAAAACCACCATCAAATTTAACCACTTTTGACTGACTGGAAAATTAACATGGACGGTGCCTTTAAAAACTTTCATGGTACATCTCGTTAATTTAGGGATTCCTCCTTTAATTTGGCTGAAAAAGATTTTATTTGCTGCGGGGTTTAAGTTTATCAAAAAGGTTGGAAATTAAGTGAGTAATTTTGTTTTCTAAAAAATTAATTATGTATCAAATTAAGTATGTCATGTTTACCAAATTTCAAAAGAAATTAAACGAATACAACAAATCATCATCCACGTATTCAAATGTATTGTCCACATCATCTTTCGAGTGAGTGAAAGATAGTTAAATTCGATGATATTTGACGAAAAGATATTTCCTAAAGATCATACTTGTTTACCTTTAAGAAAAATTTGAACTTATTTTTATCCAATTACCCTAAAAGTTGATTTATTTGCATATAATTTCCCTCTCAAGTTTTTGGTGGTTGCTATAAATAGCATAAGTTAAATGAATTACTCGACGCTATTAGCGTTGTACAAAAATATCCGATGCTAATAGTGTACACATTTTATTTCGGATACAAACAACGTCTTTTTTAAAATCTAAAGTTAAATATGTCGCTATTAGCATCGATTTTGTTATGGTCTCTAAATTTCAACGCTAATAGCGATTTTTTTTGTTGTTGTAGTGTAATAGTTTTAGGGCCCGTTCGAGCAATGAGTGTTTTAGGTAGCGTTTAGTGTTTTGAATGAGTTAAAACACTACTTCCTTAATTTTACAAGTATTCGGTTGATTAGCTTTTTTAGTAGCTTTTAGCGTTTATACTAGCTTTTTAAAAACGTTACTAACATTAACGTTTGAAAATTGACAACGAGTGTTTCAATATTTTAATTCCAAAAATACCCTTAATTTATCATAGATATTACAATCCATGCCATTATTATAAAAACCCTTGTCCCACAAACCCCGAAACACTACCCTTCTCTCTCCTCAGCTGCCGTCCCTCTCCTCTCTCCTCAAGCTCTCTGCTCTCTCTCTCGCCGTCCCTCTCCTCAAGCTCTCTGTCCTCTCTCTGCCGTCCCTCTCCCTGTCCTCAAGCTCTCTGCTCTCTCTTTGTCATCCCTCTCCTCTCGCTCTCTCTCTGCCGTCCCTCTCCGCTCTCCTCAAGCTCTCTCGCTCTCTCTCTTTCGCTCTGCCGTTGCTCTCCTCTCTCCTCAAACTCTCTGCTCTCTCTCTCTTTCGCTCTGCCGTCTCTCTCCTCTCTCCTCAAACTCTCTGCTCTTGCCAAAATCTCAAGTCCAGTACTGCTTCCCTCTCTCGCTCTGCCGTCTCTCTCTCGATTAGCTCTCATCTCGAAGAACTTTGCTCGCTTCCCTCTCTCTCTCCATCTCGAAGAAGGAAAGAAGAAATTTTAGAGCAATACTTGTGAGTAGCAAATCTCTTTCATCTGTTTTTAATTTCTAATGTATATCGTAGTCTCGATACCATAAAATCCGAGCCTTCTTCTCGCTCGTCTTTTTCTTGGATTGCCTAATTCATTGGCGGGTATGTAAATGCACTTGGGACAATTATGTTCTTGTTGTTGCTCGCTGTGGTGTTTTTTCTCTCGTGATTTCGATTACCATTATTTTTGTGTAACCTTGTTGTTTACTACAGTATTTAATTTGATTAAACATAATCAGTAATGCAATATAGAAACAATACATATAATTAAATTTTGATTCCATCACCCATTATCCGAAGAAGGAAACAAGAGTTGATTCGGTGACAATGTATAGTTGTCCGAATGATACAAGAGGTAGTGATGGTAGTATGAGCCGGTGTCCAAGCAGGTTCAAGGGCTTAGCTTGCTAGTTACTCTATGAGCCCAACTTGGCTTGTGAGTTCAATTAGACCGAAACTTCGGCTTCAAAATTCAACTCATCTAGTCTGTTTGATGGGCCTTTGAGAGCGTTCACGAGCCTATTCTGTCTATGCCCTCCTTAAAGATTACCCTCTTGAATAAGTATATAGTTAGGGAAAATTGTGTATCTACACTTGTGATATAGTGTTAGGGATGAAAATGAGGAAGCAGGTATAATATGGTGGTGGACTTAGTGAGCATAACTATGGTGCCTTGAGGTTTATATGTGCGGTGGATGGAGATAAAGTGAAGTGTTAATTAGTTGAATTATTTGAGGTTGGATCATAAGTTAACAATCGAGTTAATGCGCAAATTATTTTTCATCTTTTCCCAAGTTTTTCGTAAGATCATATAAGGCTAGTGACTCATGTAATTTGAGCCTTTTGATTTGGGTTTTCTTGTTTGTGCATTTCTTGAGTTGAGCTCGTGAGCTTCCTAGACACACTCTAGTTTTCTAGCCCTCACGAGGCGGTTGGGCTTGTTTACGTCTCGTAGCTGTACCTATTCTCGCGATAAGTGTGGAGTCATGAGACATATTAAGTACCCCTTTTTTTGGCTCCCCTTCAAATCTGCGTGCTTAGATATAATTCATACATGGAGTATAGGTAATATGCACAATTATTAGAGCCTATGTCGATCGCAGAGCGAGAAATCGGTTCATTTGCATTTGTGAATCCATAAATTTGTGTACCCAATCGTAGTTAATAACATAATTCGTTCATATTGTAGTTACTAAAGTGATTTCCTAGTCATTTGTAGGATGTGTTAGCCAATCTAACACCTAGTTTTAACCGCACCTAGTGATTTCCTAGTCATTCCGAAACTCGAAGATTGTGTTTCGGTACTTGAGCAACATCCAAATTACATACCCATTGAAGAGCTCTCAAATGCTAGTTCCACAAATGATGAAAATATCAGGCAAAGATCTGAAATGAAGGACGTTCGTGATCGAATTGCTTGAGGAATTATGGCTTGCTAAACGACAAAATTAATTCAACCAAGTAACAAGATCAATGTAGTTTTCTTTTTCATTATGAAATATTAGCTTGTGTTTGTTTCGACTTATTTCGAGTACTTTGGGCTTTATTTTACTTATTGATCCTCTATTGTCAAATAAATTTTGTTAAATTTGAATTTAAGGAATTTTTTTTATGTTGATGAAAACTAATTACAAACTTAGTAGTAGTAGCAGTAGTAGTAATAATAATAATAATAATAATAATAATAATAATAATAATAATAATAATAATAATAATAATAATAATAATAATAATAATAATAATAATAATAATAATAATAATATCATGTCCTTTTTCGTCATTTTATGTTTATCAGCTGATTTCAACAGCTAATTGAATCGAACACATTGTTTATAAACAGCTAGTTAAACTACTATTAGCTAACAACTACAATAAAACAGACTATCCGCTACCCAAACAATCTATCCGCTACCTAAACAGTCTATCCGCTACTCAAACAACTCATTTTGCCGAACAGGGCCTTAGTGTGAGTTATGTAAATCTTTTATACCTATGTAACATGCATCAATATTATCATTATCATTCCGAATAATCTACGTAAACTTAGCTATAACTTCTTTGGGTTCTATAAATAAAATAAAAAAAACTTCTTTGGGGATTTTTCATATGTTTTTTTGTTATTACTTTTCCATAAAGGACATATGGGGTACTCTATTTAATAAGAAAAATACTTTTCACTATTCTTTGTTTTTATTTATTTGTCATTATTGTTTAACGTTTTCAAGTGATGGTACATGTTCATTTTTTGAGGACAATAAAACGGAGAGGAAGGCAAGAGAACAAATTCTGTGTCTAATATTTCTGTATCTGATAGGAACACATCCTAAAATGCATTTGCTATTATAGTAGGAACCAGCTGTTCATTCATATCACATAGGCACACCTTTACCAAGAAAATAATCCCAATTTTCTCATCAAAAAAACAAAATAAAAGAAAATAATCCAATTGACTAGGTCTTCTACTCATCCTAGCGTGCGGATTCTGCACTTAGCCACCTCACAAATGAATAAGCAGCCCATGTTTTACAGGATTTCCCTTGACTAAATTTGCATATATAGGACATGATCACCACATCATTGTCTCTCAAGATGTGCTCATTCAAGGTAAATCAATTATTGATCATAAATAATTGATAGATTGTGTTATAACAAAATCTACTACTAATAAAATGTGTTGAGTGTGGTTCCAAAACACCTAATAATGCTTGCAAAAGATGTCACGACCAAGTTAGGCATGATATGACCGTGCCTAATCAAACCGCAAAGCGAACAGAGAAGACAGAAGAGTGGCACAACCATGCTAGGTCGATTTATGCCGATTACGTCTCTTTGTTTCATACTTCGGCAAAACCGACCTGAACCGAACGTATCGAACCAAATGACCCGAAACCAAACCGAACCGACATCCGAAACAATTGAATTGATTTTGACCCAAAACCCGAAAGTGAACCGACCCGAAATCTAATGAACCCAATTCAGAATCGAACCGAAATGACCCAATTCGAAACCAAACCCAAATATAATTGACCCGATTAAGACCCGAACCCGAAATGACCCAAACCGAATCGGACTCGAACCAATTCAACCCGAATAAAAGTGACCTAAACTCGAACGGACTCATGTCCAAGTTTGACCCAACCCACATTAGATGGGTCTCTGCAAATTGTTTTTAATTTTTTTGGTGGGTCTCTCGGGATGGACTTTTGTCCTTGTAGTGGTATAATTTTGATTGACACCAAATCCTATTCAAGCGGATCCATACTAAGGGGATGGTGATGAACCTAATTGTATTCTATATAGTTCTCTAAACCATGTCCGAAACCATACCGAAACCTACCCGAACCGACATTGACACAACCCAAACCGAAAATGACCCAAATTAATTTCGCCCAAAATTGACCCTATCCGAAATTAACCCCAACCGAACCCAACTCGAATAAGATGGACCCGAAGATGAGCCAAATCGAAGTTGATCCGAACCGAAACCGAACCCGATCCGAATGAGATCGACCTGAAGTTGACCCAAACCGAACTTAACCCGAACCGAATGACTCGATTGTCGGGTTTAATTGCTAGTCGTTTTTAGCAATTTATTTTAGTAAGAGTTATTGTAGGTCGAGACTTCTTTTTGGTCTAGGGTTCCTCTCCTATATATGCCTTCGACATAAACCAAGAAGCTTTTTAGAACGGTTCCTGATTATTTCCACACCAATGATATACTTGGCTTCACCTATGTCTTTCATCTCAAAGACGGAAGACAACTACTACTTAGTAGCGTTGATCATTTCCAGGTTGTTTCTAACTAGTAGTATGTCATCAACGTACAATGTAAGGAACATAATCCCTACTGTCGTCCTCTTGACATATACACATTGGTCTTCGAAACCATGGTTAAGCCATATAAAATAATAGATTCATGGAATCTAAAATACCATGATCCGGAAGACTATTTAAGACCGTATATAGATCTTTTAAGACGACAAACTTTGTCCTCGTGTCCTTTTGATACGAAACCAATAGGTTGATCCATATAAATCTCCTCCTTTAGATTACCATTGAGGAAGGCAGTCTTTACATCCATCTCGGACTAACTCTAAGTCCAAATGAGCAACCAAGGCTAGAAGTAGGCAAATAGAGGTCATTCTCACCATAGGAGAAAAAGTCTCTTCATAGTCTACACCTTCAACTTGTGTAAAACCTTTCGCCACTAATTGGGCCTTGAACTTATCAATTGATCCATCTGCTCGATGTTTAACCTTGAAAACCCACTTGTTTCCAATGGCCTTACGTCCGGGAGGAAGATCAACAAGTTCCTAAACTTCATTCCTTGCCATTGAGTCCAACTTATCCATCATGGCTTCCATCCATTCTGTATGGTTTGGTGAATTTATATCCTCTACATAAGAGGTTGGCTCTTCTATTTCCAAAGGCATGCAAAAGAAGATATCCTCTTCGATTTGAAAAAATCATCGGGAATTTTGTCCTCGCTTGCTCCTTCGAATAATTTTAGGACTTGGCTCTCTTATTCGACTAGGCTTAGGATCCCTCCCCATTTTCCTTTGAGGTGTGGGACTCTCAATAATACGAGAATCTCTCCCACTAATCCCTTGGGATATGGATGAGGGTTCCTAAGATGAGGACTAACTTCGTGATTAGGAACTGGAGATTGAGGACATTCCTCATTCGGTTGTTGGATCTCCTGTGTAGACACATTTCCATCATTAGAGATGGTAGGACCTCCCCCACTATCTCTATTGTTTGGTGGAAAACTATTATCCTCGGTGACATGATGAGTGTACAAATCTTCTCCCTCACCGAGAGATAGTTATTGTAACTCATACAACTCTAAGTCTTTCTTAATTTCACCAATACTTGGGAACTTA
Source organism: Talinum fruticosum (assembly GCA_021018815.1). NCBI lineage: Eukaryota > Viridiplantae > Streptophyta > Magnoliopsida > Caryophyllales > Talinaceae > Talinum > Talinum fruticosum. The sequence goes on along the minus strand of JAITYX010000074.1, from coordinate 2,016,923 downwards.
TCCTCAAGAAAATCGACATTTCGAGATTCTATTTCCTTCATGCCGCCAGTTGGATATTATCCATACATGACATATCTTTTTTAATTTTCTAGATATCTAATGAACACCATTTTAGTAGCTCTAGGACCAATTTTCCCATGTTGATAAGTTAGGTTGTGCACATAGCCGATCGAACCCCACAGGCATACATGGTCCAAGATGAGCTTTCTACTATTCCATAACTCATATGGAGTTATTGAAACACTCTTACTAGGCACTCGGTTCAGGATGTAAGTTGTCATAAGTAACGGATCCCCCTAAAAACTAATTGGTAAATTAGCGTGGGCCATCATTGACATGACCATGTCAAGTAATGTTCGATTCCAGGCACTCGGCAACACCATTTTGTTGAGGAGTGCCTGGAATCGTAAGTTGCTCGCGTCTGCCCTTTTCCTCACAAAACTCTTTGAACATATCAGAAAGGTATTCACGACCATGATCGGTGCGAAGAGACTTCACTTTATGCTCCAATCTGTTTTCTACTTCCGCTACGAAGTGTTTGAACACATCTAAAGCTTCATAACGGTGTGATAAAAGGTATACATATCCATATCGTGAATAGTCGTCTATCAAAGTGAAAAATAACTAGCACCATGACGTGCTTTGACATTCATAGGTCCACATATGTTGGAGTGAATAAGTTCTAAGGGATGTGACGCCCTAGAAGCCTTACCAAAAGGCTTCTTAGTCGCCTTACCAGCTAAACATGGCTCACATCTAGGCAACCTAACCTTAGTGAGCCGGTTTAGAAGACCATTTTTAGCTAGTCTAGTCATTCTATCTTGGCCAATATGACCAAGTCTAGCATGCCATTTAATAGATTCATAATTGGAATCAACAAATGAAACTAATGGAGAATTATCATAGCAAACGTCTAAATCTAAAACAGGAAAATTGTTTTGAAAATATGCATGGCCAAACAAATTGCCACCATAATAAATCTCTAAACCATCTTCTTTTGAAACCAACTGAAAATCTACTTTAACTAAGGAGACAAAGGAAACAAGGGAACATTGCACCCCAAGCGTGTAAAGAGCATCTAGTAGAAGTAACTTATTTCCTCCACGTAGCTTAAGTTGATACGTTCCTACACCGAGAACGTCTTCAATTGTGCCATTCCCGAATGTCATGATTTGTATGGCTACCGGATAAGGATGAAACTCTACAAACCCAGCTCGATCTTGAAATATGTGCTTGCTTGCTCCCGAGTCTACAATCCAATTAGGAAGAGAGTTAGCAACTAATGCATGGGAACAAACAAATAATTCAGAGACTTTATGAAAGGGGATACCTTTTGAGGCTTGGGACAATCCCTAACATAGTGACCCTTCTTTCCACAATTATAACACCTCACACATGCCATAACTTTCTCTTTGTTGCCCTTAGCCTTATGTTGTTTCTTGGCAATTCCACCTGTAGGCCCAAGTTTCTTAGAGGGATGAGAGCTTTTCTTCTTCCCTCGTTTAAACTTGTTGTCCTTAGGCTTGTTTCCTTTAGCAACTAATGCAGTAGGAACAGGAGTAGGAGCATATGACTTCATGTGATCCTCTTCAAGTTCGAGATGATGCACAATATCATCCACGATCCGGAGATTATCACTATGCACCATTAGGGTCTTAAAGGTTTCCCAAGGACCCTTAGATGGAATAGCACGAATTACATTCGTGACTTGATCACGCTCAGAGATCTCGATCCCTCCAGCCTTAAGATCGCGAACCATTGCACTCATTGTTCACATGTGTTCGATTATACTATGCTTCGGGTCAAAGCTGTATTGCATCCACGTAAGATGCAATTGATGGAGCTTAGTAGCAAAAGTTTGCCCGAACTTGATCTTAAGTTGATCCCATATGTCTTTAGCCGTGGAACAATTCTCAAACTCACCGATTAAGTCATCATGCATAAGGTTCAATAGGGCATACCGCATCGAGCGGTCCTTTTTGAACCACTCCTGATATGCTTTCAAATCCTTTTGATACCGTGCATTAGTAGTATCAACATCCTAGTCATCTTTATCCTTAGCAGTAGGGGATACATTTTGGCGATTAAATACTCTAACATTTCACGTTCATTTGGAAGGAAGTTAACCCTCCGATGTCAAATGTCATAATTGGACCCCACCAACTTTTCGATAGAGGTCATATCGAGTCATAGGTTTCGTTGCCATATCTACAAGTAAAATTGGACGTTTAGGCACATCTTAAAACAATCAAATCTTCACAAACTTCATCATTCAAGTTATATGATCGAAAATTTTACTAAACTCATAATCATCATATCTGGAATGAACTAGAAATTTTAGAAAAATAATTGATACTTTAATTCCATAGAAAACATATTCATATGAATTTTAACATTAAACAAATTAACATTGAACTTTACGCACCACAAAGGTGGTTAAGATGTAAAACTAATTTACATAAAGAGAATTTTGTACGTGATATTATTAATTCACATGAAACATATTCACATTAATTCTAAAAACTAATTTATAGATAATAACTAATTTTATAATTAATATGACTTAATGAAATGAATTCATATATATATAGCATGTAAAGCAAAGATATCGCTTTATATAAAACTAATTTACACAACAATATATTAAACATATTTATATAATGTTCATGCTAATTGTCCACTTTAAATTATGTAATACGAAATTACATATATTAAACAAATAACATGCCAAACAAAATGTTACATAAAACAAAATTATATAATTTACATATATAATATGAAACAGATTCATATTAACTGACAAAATTAACTGATTAAAATGACTTACACAAAATCATAAAATCATATTAATATTAATTTAAATTTACACAAAATAAAAATTAAATTACAAATGTATTAAGTATAATCAGCATGCTCATTGAATAAATAAAAATGGAGCGAAGCATTCCGGACTCAGGAATACTCAAAAAATGAAGAAGCGTGCATCGGGAACGAAAAATAAGAACCGAAAAATAAAGGGAAATTTACGAGACAAGTCATACTTTCAATTTATAATTATGCTTTTGATCATTATTTTTACACTTCGATCATTAAAAGGCTATTATACCCTTCATCTCTTTTATTCATATTCTTTGTCAGCCCTCTCTCTCTCCTCACCCACCCTTTACGTCGCTCTCTCTCTCTCTCCGCTCCTTCTTCTCTCGTGTCTTTCTCTCCTCACCTACTCTACTCTCTCTTACATTTCTTTTTATTTTTCTAATAAAAATAAAAAATTAATTATTATTATAGATAAAAATTTTATTATTTGTATTATAGTTAATTTTTTAAAATGTTTTTAAATAAAAAATTATTTTATATTTTATTTTTTTATTAAATTATTTTAGTATTATTATGCATTTCTCTTATTATAATTAAATTAATTTATTTTTCATACAAAAAATAATATATTTATTTTTTGATCTAATTTCAAATAAAATTTAAAATTTAAGTTTATTATTATAAAATTTAAAATTTTTAATTATTTCAAGTAAAATTATTTTAATTTAATATTTTAAGTTGAGTAATTAAGATCTAGGGATTTAATTATAATTTTTTTATTTCAATCAAAATTATTTTAGTTTAATATTTTAATTTGAGTAATGAAGATTTAAAACTTATATAATATTTTCATATTTTTTAGTTAAAATAATTTTAATTGAAATGAGAAAAAACTATACAAAAATTTTAATTTTTATAATAATGAACTTAAAATCAAATTATATTTAAAATTATAATAAAAAATAAATCTATTATTTTTTGTATGAAAAATAAGTTCATTTATTTATAATAAGAGAAACGTATAATAATATTAAAAAAATTTATAACAAAAATAAAATTTAAAATATAAAATATTTTTTAAAAAAATTTAAAAAATTAATTATAACACAAATAATTAATTTTCTATCTGTAATAATGATAATAATTAATTTTATTAAAAAAGTGTGAGAGAGAGGAGGGAGGGGAGAGAGAAATAGATAAAGGGGTGAGGAGAGAGAGAGGAAGGAGGAGCAGAGAGAGAGAGCAGTGACAGAGAGAGAGAGAGAAAATAGGGCTGACAGAGGGGGTGAGGAGAGAGAGAGAAGCGACGAGAGAGAGAGAGAGGGGGCGACAGAGAGAGTGGCTGTAAATAAGAGATAAAAGGAGGGTGTAATTGTCTTTTAAATGACTTAGGTGTAAAAATAACCACCTGAAAGTGTGATTGTAAATTGAAAAATGACTAAACCGTAAATCTCCCAAAAATAAATAACACGAGGGCTTGGGAAAATAAAAAGTACACTTGCCTTATTTCCCACGCTAGCCTATTCCTCCTCTCCCTCCCCTTTCAATTACTCACTCAGTTTCCCTTTTCCGAGAGTTTCGTTTCCTCACTCCTTCTCTCGTCCACTCTCCCTCTCTTCTTCACCTCCGTGAGTAGTCATGCCTACCGAGAGGAAGGCCTCGGCTGACTCTCCGATCTCCGGCGATACCAAGCAAAGCCACGACCTCCCCTTTCCTTTTTCGGCGACCAAAAAGAATTACCCAAATGATGCTAATCCTCGCCCTTTCTCCGTCGAGCAAAACCGAGACCCACAAGCCTCGTTTCTCCTTTTTCGACGAAAAATACCACCACCACGGTGTAGATCGCCCGCCAAGCAACCGATTAACATCGGTCTCAAACGGGTGGAAATGACGGCTTGGTGGCGCGTGACCACATGCGCTACCCTTCGGGCCAGTTTTCATGAAAAACGACTCGATGGTCGTAGATCGGCTTTGGAGAAGCAAAATGAGAAGAAGAACCGATCTTCGACGATGGTCCGATGGATTAGTTCGATTACGCAACTACGTTTTTCTACCCCTTTTTTTATTTGGATTTTTTGCCATTAAGGCCTGATCGGTATTTGTATTGGCGTTGGGCCACTGAGGCCACGCACGGTAGGAAGGGGGAATTGCCACAAAAGCGGTTCGTCAATACAGAGGGTCAAGTCGGGGAGGTTAATGCGGACACATAATCTGAACTAAACGGGGATTAAATTTAGATTAGTATTGAACAAATCACGTGGGATTAAAGTTTGCCTAAACTAATTAGGCTAAAACTAATCGGGGCTAGGAATAAGCAAACCTATGCTCGATACCACTCGTTGGAAAAATGGGGCTGACTTTAGTAATGCGGAAGCAATTAGATCGATTGCCGTTCCATAGCCCACAAGCGAATTCTCGTGCCGATCGATAGCTCCTGAACGAAATCCCGAGTCACGAACACACCGGTTTGGTTGTACTCTAAAATCCGAATTTGTCGGTATTACTCGGAATAATATAACTGGCGGCTAGTAGAGTAGCCGAAACAGCCATGACACAAACTCGAAGACCCTTGGGATGGTGGATCTAATTGTAAGAGAGAATTGAGGATTTCTAGAGAGAGTTTGAGAGAAGTAACGAGATGCTATATGCGTTTAATCTTCCGTGTGTTTTTCGTATATTTTAATTACGGATTAAATAGGAGGCATCCACTCCTATTTTTTAGAGTTGGGAAGTTGAGTCTATCTCAACTTCCTTAACCATCTCACTTATTCTGAAACCTTTTACGGAGAAGTGGAAGTCTGGTTAAGTGGAAAGTAATGGGTCTAAGTGACCGTTTATTGACCTTGGTCTAACATCACCCAACTTAGAGCCTAAGAACTTATTGGCAGCCCACATACTTTAACCCATAATCTTTCCGTCGTGAAGTCTACATCCGCCAGGGCATCATCTCCACGCAAGGGTCTCGGTACAAAAAGGTTGTCGTCAAATGCCCATGGACCTTCATTCAAAATAGCCTCTTTGTTAGCATTTGAGAAGAGTTGAAACGCGAATAGGTTTCTATCCAAGTCTTGTATGAGAACTCCTTTTGTCAGTTTCCATATATTTTTGAATGTACATTTGGGTGCCTCTGGGTTAAACTGGTTTTTCATTAACAATTTCCCCATCAAACACAAATCAATTTGGGCATTAATTCTATCAGACGATAGTCCAAGATTTCTTCCTCTGTTTCCGTAGGTCTCATCTTATGCACTTCGTTTCAAGCCTGGTAGTCATAGTACAACCGCAATGTACGTACTAAATCCACGCAGAAGGCAGTTACCAACACTTAGTTGATACCAGCAAGGAAAGCACTACTCCACCAAAAAGGCAATCAACAGAATCCTACAAGGAGGGTGAAGAAATCTAGAAAGAATTGCGCACAACAATGGGTTTCCTGGAAGTCGCCTAGGGTTCCGCTTGAAGGGAGAGAGAAACCAAATATAGAATTATGGAGTGACAATTAATTGAACTCCAATAAACAAAAAACCAAAAGCTAAAATAATTAAGTTTAATTATGAGTAACACCTCAGGTCCTCAATAGTCAATAAGGAAATTTCCAAAAGTGATAGTTTAATTATATTTACAAATTAGTCAAATTTTTTATGCTTTAGTCGTAACCCTAAAAGTTGAATGACAATTGTATCCCTCATCCCTCTCTCACCCCTCACGCCTTAGCCACTATCTCTTTTTTTTTCTCTCCCTATATCTCTGTCTCTGGAAAAATATATATTATAACCATATGTATATTATAATATACATACGGCTTACGTGAACTTCAATTAATAAAAGAACTTTTGTGCACTGCTCTCGCCTTCCTCCCCTCTCGGAAAATTGTATATTATAACCGTATGTATAGTATAATATACATACGACTCATGTGACCTTCAATTAATAAAAGAACTTTTGCGCGCTGCTCTCGCCTTCCTCCCCTCTCGGAAAATTGTATATTATAACCGTATGTATATTATAATATACATATGGCTCACGTGACCTTCAATTAATAAAAGAACTTTTGCGCGCTGCTCTCGCCTTCCTCCCCTCTCGGAAAATTGTATATTATAATTGTATGTATAGTATAATATACATACGACTCACCTGACCTTCAATTAATAAAAGAGCTTTTGCACGCTGCTCTCGCCTTCCTCCCCTATCGGCTTTCCCTCTCCTCTCATTTCTCTCTCCTCTCATTTCACTTTCTTCTTGATCCACTGGAACGCTTCTTCGTTGCTCTCCCTAGTAAGAATTGTGCCCTAATTTCTTCTACACTTCGTCGGTGAGGATTGCTCGAAGTTTCGCGTGCTCATTCCAGCTCCATTGTGTGTTTATCTCTTTCGTAAGTTCCAATTTCTTGTATTTGGAGATGATTTTTCAGTTTTCGAAGGTTTAGTTTCGTTCATCATTTTCAGGATCAATTTTGCGATTGTTTTTCTTCTCTAATTTGTAGCTTGCTACATAAGATGGATGTACCGGGCTTTCTTCTCAAAATGCTGAAACAAGGTAAGGGATGTTTGAATTTTTATAGTTGTTCGATTTCACTTTCATTGTTTTCTGTTTTCAATTTTTATATTCTAGGGTTTACAACTGGTGAAAATATTACTAATTGAGTCTATGAAATTACCTGTTGTGATTCTAGGGTTCTAATTTATTTAATTTTCATTTTTATTATTCTATTTCATTATTAAATTTGCCTACCATTGGGGATCACACTTCCTGTACACGACACATGTATCTATTCATCAATTCGACTATTTGATGTCATTTGAGGTCTATCCGTACTTGTTTGCCCGAGAATGAGCATCACAATCGATAATGACCTTTTGCTAGGATTTGTGGAATTTTGGTAATTTGATTCACAAAATTGCACGAGTCCCAAGGGCTTAGAACATAGAAAGATTTCCGTTCGCCAATTGTTCAACACATTGTGAACATCATTTACGCTTCGACAATTATATTCACACTACTCGCTACATTAGAGCTTTATTCACATATAGTGAATATCATTTACGCTTCGACAACACATAGTGAACATAGAAATTTCATGGAACTCTTTGAGGGCATTTTTTTGAGATCACATTGATTTTTGGGGTTAAAGTATCTGTGTGAACTAAAAGTCGGAGGTTTGATGGCTTACCCCCATCTCTCTAAAGATTTCTGCACTCTTTAAAACTGAAGCTCTACACCCTAATGATTTTTGCACCTATAGTCACATTTTGCTGATTATTCACATAAGCTGGAATGTTCGGTGCGAATGAGTTGAGTTCCATGACAAATCCTGTAGTTTTTGCATGTTCACTATCATTCTAAGCTAAAAATTCAACTTTGAAGACAACAAAAGAACTGTACAAGCTAATTTAAGATAAAGCATCGGTTAAAACTTAAATGCAAGCAACATGGACCACTAAAAGCAGAGAGGAATGCATGCAAGATGCATAGACCCCGTGACCATATCATTCAGTTTTGAATTCTAACAAGGCTAATTTGAGGTCGATTCATATCGGGTTGTGGAATTTTTAGTCCGGTCATTTTGGTCAATTGTCAACAGAACTAAGGTAAAACCATAAATACAAGGCTAATTCGATTGGTGCATTTGCAACCTAGTCGAGTCCGATTTGGGGCTTTCTAACTAAGTGACATGTCCGATACGGTTTTGCCGGATCTATGTATGCACTAGTTCAACAATGAGTTATATCACTCATCCGGTCCGTTGAAAAGCTGCGTTACACTTCTTGTTCTAGGATAGTACATCGAGGACTTGACTTAGAACGTATACTTCAACGATCAAGTATGCTTCTCAACAGAAAAAGTCTTTCAAAAACGAGGTAGCACAATTAGTATGCAGATATAGATAATAGATCTTTCGCCTTTTTGGGTGTTTTTCTTGATGTTGTTGTGTGATACTGCCCTTTTTACCAATTGATTGAAATATCATCTTCTTGTTATTGTCTGTTTCTATTATTTACTCACCTGGTCTAGCTTTCTTCCTTGGTCTTGATGTTTAGTATCCCATTGTGAGTTGTGTGCGACAATTGTTCTGTTCTAGTGACTGAAAAAAGAGACTAGTTTATCACAAATTGTATAATTACGTACATAATTTCTGGTATAGCATTGGGAAATTTCGAATGGCTTTTGGAGGAGGAACATGTGGTCCTCTAAAGTTTTGAAATGTCTAAAACCTAGAAAATGTTGCTATGGCTACGATATTTGAACTTTGTGAGTTTGTGTTATCCGGTGGATGCACTTCTCTAGAGATAGACTTTGGCAAAATTGATATGAGATCCGAAACCCGAAGTAGGCAAACCACTAACCCCAATTTGGCTCGAAACCAAAAATGACCCAACCAAAACTCGAAACTTACTAGGACTTTTTTTTTTCATTTCTTTATCTAAAGCTGCTTATCTTTGCAAAACAAACCTATTGGACCTATCATCAATAACTCCAAGGAAAACCTAAATCGAAATGACCCTATGTGAACCCGAATATGAGCCGATTTTTCGTGACCCAATCATGATCCGATATGAAAAAGTTAACATAGCCCAGGACCAAACCGAAAAAACCATTTGCCACAACTAGAGACGAACTTGCTTCGATATAGATAATGAATTTACAAGCTTTAAAGATGAGCTGACGAATATATTGATTAGATTGTTTGCTATAAACCATTCCTCAAAAAGATGGTTCACTTGGCTATAAGGTCCGTCGAAATGTCCATCATGTGGACAAAAAAAGAAAAAATATGGTTTTTATAATTTGTTTTTCCATTTAACATTTAGCAAACTTCGGGAATTGCTACTCGCCGAGCTTGGAAGCATAACGTGGTGTCCTTATGTTTGGAAGAGTTTGCAACAACTTGAAGTGAACTGTGTGCCGGTGTTAGTGTTATTGTCATTAAGATGGGCTAGCAAAGCAACGAGTATAGTATTTGTTTACAACTGCAATTTTTGTGGTCGAGGACATTTTCAAAGTTTTGCTTCGAGTATCCTAAGTCCTAATGCATTTTTAGCAAGAATGACTCTTGCATCCCTTAATCTGGAATGTGGAGTGGCATTTAGTTCACAAATTTGGTTTAATTCTCACTTTAGATTGCTTGTCTCCGGAAAGCGCCCGGGGGTGGAGATTATGGCGCTTTCTTGGTAACTATGTCCTAAACCGCTATTGTGTCAACTTTATGGCATCCGAAATGGTGGTAGGCCATAATGATAAACTATCAAGTCAATGGTAGAGTATAGAAATGAATATTTTAGGAAATCTAGTATGGAATAATAGATTATTATTAGAGCTTATATCCTACCCCCCGATGTGTGCATGCGGTGGGGTATGGGTGGAATGATTCTGGTTCTATACGTCGTTCTTTAGTGTGTCTCTGCAGACCTTGGTCGTCTAATTTAATTGGGGTCCGGTTTCCTGAGAAACCTCTCATCATATACCCCTTCTCTTGAAAACTAAAATAAATGTTCTCTCGTTGGATAAACACAACAATTGAAAGATGGATATGTATTCGGTGTGGTTCCATCCTTGACTAATTATCTATAGGTTGTGTTACCCACTAGACTTATTACAAGTCTTCTACTCTTCTTTTTCTTGTTTAATATGGAACAAGTACTCATATGTGGGGCGTGGGGATATCCATTATGAATCGGTTAAGATTTCCATATAAATAAGAGACAATCGATGCGAATGGTAAAATGTCTGTTTTTATGAAAATCATGATCAACTCCAACTTTTTCGTGTTTTCCTTATTTCTTAACAAGTCTCTTAACTTACTAAATCAATCGCTAATGGTTCATCTTCATCCTCGAGTCACATATAAGAATTTAAGTTTAGAGATCCATTCATTTCTTCAAGCTTTTCATCCCAGAATTTAAAGATAATTGTGCATATGGCTGGTTACTTGTTCTTAGTTTCCTTACTGAAATTTGGAGCATTAATAATAGACTTGTACTTGAGTGTCACACCGTGTAAAAGTTACCACTTCGATGCCTTGAGAGAGACTTAGAAATCTAGTTGTCCGAGTGTAATCAGTTCTAAATTCCACTATGTGTTTGCTATCTAAGGTAGTACTAAGCTAGGAAACTAAGCAAAGAAAAATAGAAATGCAACTTCCGTAAGCCCGAAATTGAAACAATGATGAAGTATGTTGAATTCCATGTAGAGTTGTATCTGCTACAAACTGCTGTCTTTAGCTGGTGCTCCTTCATACCCCACATCCATCTTAAATTTTTCACCCCTTGCTTGTAATTATCTAATTCAAGTTGGTGTTGTCGACATCGGTAAGATGTAGTAGTGTGCGGGTTACCTTTTGTCCTGTACAGGTACCTTTTCTATTTTTCAGGGGTATCTTTTGTCCTGTGCGGGATACATTTTGTCATCTTGAACTGTTATTAAGTTTGATTGAGTCTTTAACGAAATTAAGTTGTGCAGGGTACCTTTTGTCATTTGCAGGGTATCTTTTCTATTTTTCAGGGTTATATATTTTATGTTATCCTATTAGCTTATTAAAGGTTGTTTTCTTTCTTATGATAATAGCATGAGGAAAAAGCGAGTCAAGACTGTAGCACGTAAGAAATATAAAAGAACTCGTTCGAAGTTTCACCGCAAGAAACTAATAATCTTGGTACGTTTAATTGCTATTTAATTTAATTTACTCTTTTAAATACTTTTTTTATTAAGATTGTAATCAATCTTTATTGGTTGTTTATGTGATAAAGATGTTTCGGTATGGAACATGATCCTATCAAACTCAAGAGAAGAATGTCTCCTTCTTCTTTAGTTAACTTTCTTTCAAATGTATCAGTGGAGCAGAAGAGAGATATTATTGAGCTGGGTTTTGGTTCTTTATTTAGTTTGAAAATTGATGTAATCCCATCAAGGCTATCTAGATGGCTTGTTGAAAACTTTGACACTTGTAGACGATCATTGAAGTTGGAAAATGATGAATTGATAATTAGAGAAGAAGATGTGTATTTGACATTAGGTTTTCAAAGGGGACCTAAAGATGTTGAAGATGCGACAAAGAATGAATCAACTTTTTATAAGGAATATGTTAATCAGTGGAAGAGTCAATGGGATGGGAAATTTCCATTGACATATCAACTGCTTGAAAAATTGAAACATCAAAAGCAAGGGGTGATGATTTTAAGAGGAACTTTGTTGTTTATGTGGTTACTTACATTATTAAGGGACATCAAAGTCTAAAGGTTAATCATCTTGTGCTGAAAAGTGTTTTCAATTTGCAAGAGGTGAAGAACTTGAATTGGTATAAATATACATTGGATAGTTTGGTCAAGTGTACGGGCAGATGGAAGCTGAAACCAAATGGAATATTTAGAGGCCCAATTCTATTCTTGATGGTAAATACTCTAATTCATATAAATTTTTAGAGTACAATGTGTTTTTTTGTAGAAATTTATGTTCTAATGATCTGTTTTCTTCTTTATCTTAAAGTATAGCTTTGCTATGTGGATCGTGTCTTCTTCAAAACAAGAGTGATTGGAAGGAGATTTCCTATTTTATCAAATTGGACTGGGAAAGATCTTTTGGACAGAATGAATTATGAAATGAAATTTGTTGGGTGCTTTGGAAAACGGGTTGTAGATGATAGAATTGTGGTACTCGGATTCACGAGAATGTGACATTCAAGATGAAGTTGATGAAGAGGTTAGGTCAAAAAAGGTATTGACAACATATCCTCTTTCATGTTATCTTTTTGTCTTTTGTAGTGTCCCTTTTGTCATGTGCAGGGTACCTTTTGTCTTCTGCAGGGTACTTTTCTTTTTCTTTTTTTTTTTATAGGCATGCATTCATAAAGTTTCTACGTCCGTGAAGAACTTTTCAAATGCTTTAATTGATGTTGTTCGGTCGGTTGGTGAGGCGCGTAGGATGTTTCCAATGAATTCGCCATGTCCAAAGTTGAAGGTACTTTGGTGGATGTATTAATTCAGTGCTCGAAATTGGAAGTTTTTAAGGACGTAGCTGGTCCATCTACTCAATGCAAAATCTTCATGGTGGTGAACGTGAAAATCCTAAAATAGGAAAACAAGGACCTCCTTTAAGTCAAGATGACAACTTGTTTGCAGATGATCAAGGATTTTGGAAGGCTTGCATTGAATTGGCCAAGACTTATGACCGGACTTCTGGTCCAGGCAACCTTTACACCTCTAAGCTTTGATTTAGGATTTGATTTCACCTCATCTCAGCCACCGCCTAATTAACCAAGTCATGGGGATGTAGGAGGTCATAATCAACCAAGTTCGGGGATCCTGGGGTTGTTGAAGGTCATAATTAATGAAGTGTTGGTGATGAAGGAGATCCTTGAAGTGGATCGAGTACTCATACACAATGCAGCCCCAGTTGAGCCAAGATATCGGAAGTGTTCAACCACCAAGGAAGAAATTGCGAGGGCTTTATTTGAGGTCACCATACTTCTAAAGGCACATTGATGCCTTGAAGTCTTTGACCGCCAAAGAGAAGCACGTTTCTAATTGGGGTTTTCTTCCAATTAATGAAATTCATCTTGAGAGGTAATCCTGTAAGAAGTTTTTATTCTCATAAATTTATTAGATGTTCATTTTTATTTTCAGTGAAATATTATTTAAGGTCACCATACATCCAAATTTTTTTTCAATGAAATATTATTTGCCGATGTACATTTCAAGGTTCCTAGATCGGTGATTAGAACTCGGGGTGTGCGGATCATTTGGATCCTAATGTGATTGATTTATTCTCATACTTACTAAATCATTCGGAGAAATTGAAGGGTCCTTAATCACCGTCAAGGTTCTTTTTGGGTGTACTCCATATGTAAGTAATTTGTTGTTTTTAAGATACTTTAGTTTGTGCTTGCTCTTTGTAGTCCATGTTCAGTTAATTTAAATGATATGACGTAGATGGAGCTTAAAGGTGGGGGTGACGATAGTGAATATTCCGTGGAGAAGTTTAAATCTTTTGAAAAAGTTATAGATGATGCGATTCAAATGACTTCCTAGCTTGACATTCTAAAGTCAAATCTGGTAAAATCTTTTTTGTATTTGCGTTTCAGTTGCTTGGCTTGACGTTGCTTTCATATGATGTTTAAAGTTGGGTTAATATGTGCAGATATTTTTTCCTATATTCCATAATAGGCGTTACTTTGTCGTGTGTTTCAATTTGTTGAGAAAGAAGGTGGAGATCATAGATAATGTTTCTTAGAAAAGTGAGAAAAGTCATGGTGATTATACCATTTTTTACCTCTTGGTAATCTTCTACCTTAATTTTATCTTTTTTTTTCTTTTTGAGTTAAAACCACCTTATGACATTACAGCTTAAAGATTATCTAGACCACAGTTAAATATTCACTGCATTAGAAAAAAGGTTCACTAAATTAGAGAAAAGGTTCACTGCATTACAAATAAAAGATTAACCGTAATAGAAAACAGGTTCACTAAAGTTCTATGAAAATACATCCTAACTATACCATAACTGAATATGAAACAGGTCCACTAATGTACCATAACTGAAAATGAGTTGCTAACAATCAATGATAAATACATCCTAACTATACCATGCTCTTTATTTTTTGCCGGTGTCGTTGCTTTTCGGAATACTATCATCGTTGTATAAATAGAATCCCAAGATCAACAAGGGGTAAAGTTGTTTCTTTGGCTAGTTTCCAACTTGAACATTTGAAATTGCCATGAACAACTATTGCTTCGATCGAATCATATCATGATTCGGGGATTTATGCAATGCGACACATGGAGACGTACAAGGGGGATCCCGACAAATGGGATGTCTGGATTTAAGAAATGCAATGTAAGTTGAAATACTTTTTTGAGTTTATAAGATGTTATTGATTGACTTTCTTATATTTCTTTTTTTCCTTCTACAAGATGCATTGTTGAAGAAATTAAGGGCTAAATATTGCTACAGATATCATCGTCAATGATCAAAATGAACTTTCTTCTTTGAATGAAAATAAGTGTCAAAATTACCAAAATAGAATTATAAAAGAGTTGTCCTTCAGTGGTTTTCAATTAGAGAATGAGCAGGAAGGTGCTCCTACTAGAAGGAGAAGTGGGAGGCTGCATGGTAACATCAAGGGTTAGGTTAACTGTATACAAGACACTTTCTCTTGTTAACAGATGATGTTTTAGTTTAACTTTAATTATAGAAGGTGTATTTTTTGGTATAATTGTAGTTGGTACAATTTATAGCTTATATATGGTGAATGAAAGTTTGTGCAAGCAATTGAATGATTATAGAGGACAATTTGTATCTTATGTATGGTGAATGAAAGTTTCATCGCCGTATACACTTCCGTTGTATAAATTAATAGAAATACATGGACATAACAGGTTTTCGGTTGTCCATCCCAAGGATTGATGTGGAAGTTTCATAACAGGTTGTTCATCCCAAGGGTGAGAGGAAGGAAGTTTTGTTTGTACTCGCAAAGGACATCAAATTGAACAAATTGACTTACGGATTTATGTGTAGAGTTTGTGTTGGCTACTCTTTTCGTTTAGATTTTTTAGGGGTTGTTTTGTTTATTTAGTAGGAATTAATCTTTGTGTTTTCTATTGGAGCCCACAATTTATAGCATTCTGCCATTCATCGGTTTGAGTTGTATTGTATATCATCGAGACATCTACATTAAGAGATGATGTTCAAGTTTAATTGTAGAAGGTATATATTTTGGTATAATTGCAGTTGGTGAATGAAAGTTTGTGCAAGCAGTTGAATGATTATAGAGGGCATCTTATAAAATTAGAAGATTATATAATAAATTTGAAAAAGGTTCACTATAGTAGTAGAGAAGAGATTCACCGTAATATGGAAAAGATTCACTGAAATTTAAAAAAGGTTCCCTGCAATTTAGAAAAAGTCACATTTTATGACCTTATAAATCGTAGTTAAAGGTTCACTAAATTAGAGAAAAGGTTCACTGCAATAGAGAAAAAGTACACTAAAGTTCTATAAAAATTGAAACCATCAATGTGTCACAACTAATAAGAGTCAATAACAACCAATAATAATCACAATCTATTATCGTGTAAGTTTTTAATAATAACTAATAAATGTACCATATATGTTTTAATAATATAAAGGTGCTTAAAAAAGTTCTTCAATATCGACGTCTTCAATGATCAATTTGCAATCATCAACGAATTCCATGTATGTTCTTCAACATCCACAACATGTCTTCATTGAGTCTGCTGGAATGTTTGGGCGCATGTTAAGAGGGCTAAAGTTATTTGTGGCTTGCTTTGAAGCATTCTTCTTTCTTGCCTTCACTTGATTGCTCATCTTTTTAGCTATGCTCACTTTTCTTTTATTTCTTTGCCCTTTCTCCCTTGTCTTATTGGGATTTTGGACTATTGCTTTTGAGTTTACATTTTTCTCTTCCGATCCACAATGGTATATTGGGCCAGTATCCTTTTCAAGAGCATCCTTAGCCTTTCCAAACAATTCGTCCCAGAAAGCTCTTGTTTTCTCATTTGTGGTAGATGCAATTATGAGGGTACTAAATTTTCGCAGTGCTTGTAACCGCCAAACCGATGAAGAAGTGTCGGTAGATTTGTCTGAAACATCTTGCATTATTATCACCTTCCCAAGCCTTGATGTTTTTCCTCCATCTATCCAATATATATTTCTCAGGTATCTTCTTGACACAATACATGTTAAATATCCTCAAGATATGGAAGCACATAATTCCCATTTCTTCAAATTTTTGCATGTACAATAAGTTGTTTCATTGACCCAATTGATGTTAACAATTTGGAAAAATGCATCAACTTGTTCCCTCCATACTCTATATATTAAACATGAAGTGGTCTTTTGAATTTTGGCATGTGCACAAGATACTCCTTTTTTGTACTCTTGCTGAAAAATACGATACACTTCAGCCGTATACACTTCCGTTGCGTGAATCAATAGATGTGCATGGGCAAAACAGGTTTCGGCCGTCCATCCCAAGAATCATAATCTTTTCCGTTCTCTTTACTTCTCCACTCAGCTACCACATCAAGAAAGTTATTATAAAATTCACAAAGATCAGTAGTTGCTTGAAATCTGCAAGAAATTAAGCAATTGGTTGATTTGACCCTCCGGGAAGATAAGATGCCTCCGGAAAAAAAAATCTTTACCAAAAGTCGGACACCAATGATGCCTACTTCTATGAAGCTTCTTGAGCCAATCATTTTCAGCACAATTGTATTCTGTAGTCAACCCGGAAAAATCAAAAGAAAACAAAAGGATTCGGTGAGTGGTGATAAGGCAAATATTTTTGTTGATCCTTTACTAACTTGCAGGGTATATTTACTCAAATTCAGAGAATCCTTTCTATATGAATGAGTTCTAAGGAATCATTTCAATATAGTATTGTATCGTGGACCTTTACTCTATTTGCAGGGTATCAATTTTATTATGCAGTAAATTTTTAGTATTTTGCAGGGTATATATCTTTTTACATTAAGATAACAAAATTAATTAATTTGGAAAAGAAGCTATAATGAAGCTCTTACCTAGTCCAATAATGATTAAATTCTTCTTCGAGTATCACAACCCATGAGTACATGGTTGAATTTGTCTGTGAAATTCTCCCGATATCTCAACATTCTTATATGATTCTTTGAATTTTCAATAATATGCCACACGCATAGTACTGTGATGTGCTTGTGGAAATACCACTTTGATAGCAGCAGCAATGGAAGGTGCTTGGTCCGTCATTATAGTCCTAGGATGCTTTCCACCCATTTATTCCAAGAAAGTTTTAAAAAGCCGGATAAATGACTCTATCCTTTCATTCAAAATAAACCCACATCCAAGCATTATATTCTTATTGTGATGGTTTATTCCAACAAATGGTGCACATATCATGTCGTATTTGTTGATCCTTTATGTAGTGTCAAATATAATCATATCTCCAAAGAGATCATAATCTTCTCTCATCATGCTATCCCTCAAAAAAAAAATGCTAGTGAGACTTGATCCTTCGCCAAGTTCAAAGTCAAAGTAAAAGTTGACATCCTCAACTTTCCTTTTCCTCAATATTCCCATTAAAGTGTTACTATCAGTACCAGTCCTAGTGTTTTCTTTTATCTGCAGCAAGCATATTATATGCATCTCGATGGTAAACCCGAGGCGAGTGAACCGTCTACCTCCTTCTTCAATAATTTCACAGATATCGAAACTTTTATTCTACATGATTTCATTAGTTTCAAGCAACTCTAATTCAGCACTAGTCACTTTTCGTTGAGATTTCATAAAGCGACGTTTGTTCACATTGCAAAATGGATGATTGTGCATCTTATCATGTCTCACGACAGTCCACACACCATTTACGTCTCACCGAGAATTGAACCATTACTTTGCAACCAACTCGTGTGACTTTCTTGACGTATGCCCTTTTGTCACCTTCTTCTTCATTTTTCCCACTTTGTCTCTTACTTCCTTATTTCGCACAACAATACCTCTTCATAGTTATACCAGTGCGATCTGTTCTAGGCTTTGTTATTGTGGTGATAAATGTTGAATCCCACCATTGAACCATAATTGTTATACGGATCATATGCTTCTTGCTCGAGTTGACCGTTTTGCCCATTAATTCAAATTCAACATTCTCTTCATATAATTTCTCAGTAAGATTTTGATTTTGAGGATCCGCAATTTAGGTTAATAACTTATAAAAGAAATAAAATAGAACAACTTGAATACGTAAATACTGTTATTAGTTGTTTATATTGTTTGTTAATCTAGTGTACCTTTAATGGTTCGAAGTGTATCTTTATCGAGCAAATTAGTGTACCTTTTGTGAAAATTATAGGATCTTTTTATACCTCATGATTTAACTTTTAAAAATATTGTCTTTAAGAAATTTTATCAAACATGTAACGTGCAATAATATGAAAACTAACAAATTAATACAAGTTACACGGCAATATAACTTCAGCGTGTTTCTAATAACTCATATATTTAGCATAAATCATACGTACCTTCACTTGTGGTCGGGATAAATTGTTGTAGTTCTCCTCCTTCAATTTCTTCTTCCATTGCATCGAGTTCGAGTCGTTGTTCAACTTCTAATTCAACGAGTTCGGGTTCTTGTTGAACCTCTAGTAATTGTAATTCTTCAATCAGTAATAGCTCTACTTCGATAATTCTATTATCTTCATAATCTATCAATTGCTACTCGATTGGGCGTGAATTAGGGTTTGGTTAGCAATTAAGTGTGATTTGGAAACCAATTAGAAAAATATTTATCTTCGGTGTAGTTGGGGGATTGGGCTTCGGAAAACATCGGTGAGGATTGCTCAAGCATGGTATCTCGGAAAGCATCGGTGAGGATTGAGCTTTGGAAAGCATCAGCATGACCCATTTATATAGTTTTAGCTATATTATATAGGTATGCACGAGTGCAAGGTACACACGGTTGTACCTTGTAGTTTTTGCTATCTCTTTCTCTCTCTCTCTCCCTCCTACACACGCACACATCTCTCTTAGGATAATTTTTAAATAAAAAAATTATTTTATTTTTGAAGTAGATGTTTAAAAAATTTTGTATTTTTCTCCTTTAGATAGAAAATTAATTATTTATATTATAATTTTTTAAAATTTTTTTAATGAACAAATTATTTAAATTTTATTTTGTTAATTCATTTATCCTTTTTTAGTATCATTATGTATTTTTCTTATTATAAATAAATTAAATTATTTTATATAAAAATAATTATTGTATTAATTTTTATGATCTAATTTTAAATAAAATTTAAATTTTAAGTAAAATTATAATTTTTAAGTTCCTTATTATAAAATCTTAATTCTTCAATTTTAGTTTTTTCTTATTCAGACAACATTTTCTTATTTCCTCAATCAAAATAATTTTAAGATAAAAGTATATCTACCCAGGATTTTACACCCTCATAATATATTTACCTAATATTTTAGCCGCGTTTACCTGATATATCAATTATAAAATTATGGAATTACAAGCTCTCACTGGGGACTTATTTACAAAATCCCAAGATTACAAGGTTGTAACACTATGAGCTTCTCCTGTTTGAAATCTGGTGTTAAAATGACGTCTAAATATAAAAGAAACTTTTAATAATTTAAGCCGATATATAATATAATTGGAAACACTACATATATCAACTTAAATCATTCTCAAAATTGGTCTCGAAAAAGCCTTTCTTTATCATATATTGTTCACCATTGCATAATACATTATTTGATAATCTCAATCAAACTATTCCTTGAAAGTGATAACTGCAAAGTTCTTTCACATATATGTACAACTTCTATCTAAAATTAAACAACATTTTTATATTTTTCTAATCAAAATAATTTTAATTAAAATAAAAAATAATTAAAATTTTAAATTTTAAATTTTAAATTTTATAATAATAAATTTAAAATTATAATTTTACTTAAAATTTAATTTTTTAAAACTAGTTCATAAAAATTAATACGTTTATTTTTTTAGTTTGAAAATAAGTTAATATATTTATAATAAGAGAAATACATAATGTTACTAAAAAAGAGAAATAAATAACAATATTAAAATTTAAAATGTGAAATAATTTTTTATTGTAAAACTTTTAAAAATTTATGTATAATGTAAATAATTAGTTTTTAATCCAAAGAAACAAAAATACAAAATCATTGAAAAAATAATCTACTTTAATAATAAATTATTTATTTTATTTTATTCAAACAATTATCGTAAGAGAGAGAGAGAGAGGGAGAGAGTGGCGGAAGCAAAAAGAGACAGAGAGAGACAGAGACAGTGGAGGGGAGAGAGAGACTGACAGTAAGGGAGGAGAGTAAGCGTGAGACTGACAGTGAGGGAGGAGAGAGAGAATGAGAGAGAAAGAGAGAGATGGGCCCGGGCGTGATGTGAGAGAGATGATGAATATAATTGTTATTCAACTTTCATCGATGGTTTGAAATTATATAAAGATTATTATTTTATTTTATTTTTTATTTATTTATTTATTTATTGGTTACTTATTTTTTTATTTATTTTATTCATTTATATTTTTATTAATTTTTTTATGTAACTTTGAATATGTTTTAAAGTTTTGTTTGTTTCAATTGTTAAAATTAGCGATTATAACGTTTATACTTGGTTGTTAACTCGTTATGAGTTGTAATGAACAATTCCGAGTTGTTATGAGCTATTCCGAATTGTTATGAGCTATTATGAGTTGATATGAATTGTTATAATTAGCGGTTATACCAGTTATGAGCTAGTATAACGATATAAGCTATTATACCGGGTATGAGTTATTATAATGTTAGTAATAATATTAATAATTTTTCTTGTTAATAATAATAATAATAATAATAATAATAATAATAATAATAATAACAATAATAATCATTATAATCATAAATAATTATATGAGTTTATGATTACTGTTATAGTGGGTAGTTGTTATATCGGTTATAACTAGATGTTATGAGCTATTGTAGTTTGTTATGAGCGTTTATTAACGGTTATGAGCAGTTATAAACGCTAATTCGAGCTTTCCCTAAGTGTTTAATTTTCTTAGTCAATATTCCTTAATGCTAATAATTTCACAATTTAATGAATAGCTCGTACATTGTGCTTCATTTGTTTAAAAAAAACTATAATTTCATTTTCTCCTTGTGTATCAGTAAGTTCCATAATAGTACTATTTTATTCTTATCTATCACAGTTGCATAATTAATGATACTGCTTTTTCTCGATGATTAGTTTTCTAAAAGATAAAATATAAAAATATAAGAGGATAAAAATTCTACCTAATAGACATCAACACCTAATTAATAATACTGTTTTGTCCACTAATTTTCTTTTAAATACATATTTTTGTCGATAAAATAGGAGCGGCAAATAGAAAGGAGCCTGAAGGAATGCGATGAAGTTTAGTGAAATTATTGACTATAAATTTGCCAAGCTCATGAAGCTTTTCAAACTTCCAAAGAAAATAATTACATTATTAGCTGCCTCCATTTGATACTTCTGAATATTTGTGTTTTTCCACCGTGAAATTTTCTTGGCGAAATGCAAGCACATTGTGCACAACAAAATAAAAAGGTAGTATATGAGGGATAAAAAAACAAAAATAGAGATTATTAGATATAATTTAGGATTACTATATTGGTCAGAAAAAATTTTTTTGGGGGGTGGGGCGTGGTGCATGCCCCTAATTTTTGAAAATTATTGTTTTTAAAAATCTATCCTAAAAATATAAAATAGGAAAAAAATAATTTTTTAGGAAATTCATTTTAATATTTTTTAACTTTTTAAGTAAAATAATTTTTTATAATCATATTTTGGTGTAAGGTAAAATTATAAAATTATTGTATAAAATATCTTATTTTTCATATAATATCTTGAACATGACTAGTAGTTTTGTAAAATAGAACGGAGAAAACAGAAATGATAATTTTTATGTAACTTCTATGTTTGTGAGGTATGTTGATATATACAAATTTTCTTCATTGTACTCTTATACCTCATGTTTGATATACAATAATAATTTATTTTATAACTTATATAAATGGCAAAAGCGAAATTAGAAATTTTATTCAATAGTATCCTTGAATTTTATTAGCATTAATTATTTTTTATGGGCATCCCTTTTAACATTTTTGTGGATTTTTGAGGATTTTTACTCATACACTCTAACAATTTGCTTTGACTAACGGTGTCCCGGGATACTATTGACCAAATAGTAGCACCACTCCTAATAAATACTCCCTCCATTTCAAAATACATGTCGTTTTAAGGTTATACGGGAATACTAAAGAAACACAAAATTCATGACAAATTTTATATTAAAAGACTAAGTTGCCTCTGTATTTTATCGGAAATGAAAAAAATCAATAAAAAAGAAGAGAAATGAACTAATTAATAAGAACAAAGTTGGTAAATTAGTAATTAATATATCATTAAATTGTAAAGTGACAAAGCATTATGAAACGAAAAAGTTAACTAAAGTTACATGTATTTTAAAATGAAGAGAGTATTATTTTTACCGTACTAGTTGCCCCCTCACCCAATTTTGTTTTTTCTAATTCCGCGGTCCAGTCAGGCTACCTTTGACATTATCAATGAATAAATAGCCCCCCTCCCCACACACACACACACACACAAAACAACATTGTACAAACAAAAGATATATATTTTCTTGAATTATCAACTTGTTGTTTAACGTAACCTTAGCTTAATTCCATTATGGATAATGGATAGTACTGGATACTCATAAAAGGTTACAGATATTACTGGACACTCGTGAAAGGCTGGTATGTGTTGTATAAACTCCAAAAGAAAAAGTACCCCCACAGTATCGCTCTCATACACACTTCTGCCGACTCTTTGGTTAACACTCTCTGATACCCCCCGTCTTCTCTTTTCTCTCTCCGTCTCTCTCTGTAAATAGACAAGCAAATCTGTTTTCGATTTTAATAACGTGCTCAAATTTTTTGGCAGTGCCTTAGAGGGCCTACTATAAAGGGACGGAATTAGAAAATTTTTTAGGAGGGACCTAGACATAGAAAATACTATTTATTAGGGGCGGAATTATTATTTGGTCGGCGGTAACTCGGAACACCATTAGCCAAACAAATTCTTAGAGAGTATGAGTAAAACTTCTCAAAAATCCACAAAAATATTAAAAGGGACACCCATAAAAAAATAATTAATACTTATAAAATTTAAGGATGCTAAAAAAGAGACATCGTTGAATAAAATTTTTAACTCCATCATTTCTATTTATGTAAGTTGTAAAATAAACTATTATCATGTATCAAATATTAACTACAAGAGTACTATGAAAAAATTTGTGTAATAAATAGATAAGAAATTATACCTCATAACTAATAATATAGATTTTTTTTTCTAGAGTATGAAATCGGTGTAATCTCATTACCACCATGAAAAAATTTAGCTCATATACGAAGGGTCATAAGGTGTAAAAACAAAAACACCCTATGAAGCAAAGACTGAGAGTTTCTCTTTGTGTTTAATTTTTGTACAAATATGAGCAAGAAACCTAATTAGGCTTAGGTACAACCCCGTAACTTGGCAAACAGTTTGTGAAACTCTATTGAAGCATCTGGAATTCCTCTCTCTCCAAAGCTGAGTTGTGACAGTAGTGATGCATACTCCAAATATTTTGACTTGGAGCTTGGGATATTTGCGTGCCTCATTTGTCTCAGTCACATGTTCAAGACTATAAACAGATTTCCATAATTGTTTCTATGCTAGGATATTTTGTATCACCATCTGACTAGTATAAACATATGTAGAAGAAGTGCTCATGGGATTCATTTTGGTACAAACATAAAGGGCATATGTCAAAGGTTGTTGGTATGAGCATAGCCCTCAATCTATCTATGGTTGGTAGACTTTTCAGTCATGCCCTCCAAAAGCATACATAATTTAGGGATGTTGTGTCTATCCCATATCATCTAAGTAAGTGGTGTTTTAGAAACAATACTTTAAAGCCATTTATATCCACTTGTAATTGTGTATTCACCAGATGTGTTAGCTATCCATCTGTTGTTGAAAAAGTCAGCTGCAAACTCCCCTCAAATTTTCTAATAATATAGAAGTTATCCCTTGAATAATGATTTGTTTCAAAATCTACTTCATTAGTCTATATTATTAAACTAGTTAATACAACTCTAATTGTACTAATTATTTAATATAGTAATTAACTAATTCAATTGAACAACATAACAAGTATTATCATTATCATTAATATTCGAGAAATAAATTAGATTAACTAATACAATAATATATAAATATAATAGTAATCAACTCACTAAAAGAAATATAATCTTAATACTAAATATTCCTGGTGTTTGGATTAGGTCTTGGAAGGCCAAAAAATTTATCTTCTTTTGAAAATTGCTAATTGAAAATGAAATTTACACTACTCAGTATTAAGGGTCACTACAAAAAAATAAGAATATCGACAGAAATTTCCCGTCGGAAAATTCCGATGCGAATTCCGACGGGTTTTTCGGAATTTCCGTCGAATTTGGCAAATTTCGTCCCGTCGGAATTCCCGTTGCTATTTTGATTTTTTGGTAGTGGTACGGAAAAAGGTAGTATTGTAACTTACAAAACAATAGACTAATAGATTGGAGAGAGGAAGGAAGGACGAGAGAGAGAAACACAAACACAAACACACACACACACACACACAGAGAGAGAGAGAGGCAACAGAGAGATAAAAAAACAGTTAAAACGGCTACATGCATTGTCAATTTACCATCGCTTATACCTTAACTTTCTCATTTTTAATTTATTAAACTTTTATAAGTCCTGTTCAAAATATTATATGAGAAATAATACATTTTATACACTAATTATATAATTTTACCTTGCGCTAAATAATAGTTATAAAAATTTATTTTACTTGAAAAGTTGAGAAATATGAAAATAATTTTTCTAAAACACTTTTTTTTCTCTACTTTTATTTTTTTTTTAAAAATTCAAAATCATGGGGGACCATGGCCCCCTTGTCCTCCCCTTATTCCGCCCCTGCTACTATGTATATATTTAGAAAATCGTTAGTTGGGGTTGACAAAATTTGATTTGATTAAGTTTAAATTGGGTTATTTTCGGTATTGATTAATTTTGGGTTTACACATTCTTGAGTTTAATATGCTTATTTTGAAAAGAAAAACAAGTTTGGTTGGATCGGTTTGAGTCAGATCATATCAATTTTAATGTTAGGTCGACTTTAAATTATCTATTTTAGGTGTCGAATTCCTATTTTAGGGGTTGAATTGAGTATAGATCTAACCTTTAAAATCAAATTTTTAATTTTGATCAATTTTACCAGAGCTACCTATATAACCTTCTTTGTCAGGCTTTTCAATTCAATATAGCCCATTCAAGGTTAGGATCTTGAGTATCCACGATAATTTTGACACATTTTTTTAGTGTTTTGTGGTAAATCTTTGTCTCCACATAATTAAAATTTGTCTTTTACTTGATGACATTCTATGATATTTTTTGACGTTCAACATTATTAAGCCTTTTCCCTATTTTAGTTGGGAAAGAACGGCGAAATCTATCCAAACCGTCCAACCGTCCAATGAAGAATGAGAAGAGAGTAAAGGTTATTTACTATTATATTTTTGAATAAAAATTAGCATAATACAATTGTAAAAAACAAATAGAAGGAGAGTTGTGGACCTTAGAGAGATGCAAAATATAGTGTCAACAATAATACACGAATCTTTTATTTTTACATCGTTTACACCCTTATTTTTGAATTATGGAGAGAAAGTTTGTATATTCTCTCCCTTCTTAACCCCGTTCTTAACGTGCCATTGAAGATGGCTTGAAGAAGTGTCGATGAATTATCAAATTATCATGAAAATTATGAAATACATATACCACCTTTATCTTTTTCCTTTGTATTACTAATTATGAATGGAGATAATAAGTATAATATATATATATAAATGTAGGAGCGTTATATTTTGCATAGATGTATGTATAAGAACTAATAAAACTCTTATCAAGTTTCTTGTAAATATTATATGCCTAACTTTAAACCGTTTGTGAAACTTGACATGTTGTCATGAACTTTCCAATACCCATTAATATAGGAGTTAAATTTATTTATTCGGAATGTTTTATAAAACCTTGTGGATTTAATCCACAATGGTAATATTCTTGTCTAGTTAGGGTGGGATGTTATGAATGGTATCAGAGCAAAGTCCTCCAACCTATTGGCTGTTTTTATCGAGTTTAGGGCTTGAATATTTGTGATATGATTGATTAAATTTTGTGATGTATTTGATTGAATTTTACTTTGTAGGTTTGATATATGAGTTTCATGAATATGTATAGGTAATATAGTGAAGTGTCACTAATAATCCTACAACTAAATTTTGTTAGATGGCTAGTGGGGAGGGAAGTGGTAGAGATGTTGAGCAGCATAATGTAACTGACACAATGACAGGTATTAATCTTAATAAATTTCTCAAGTTACAACCTTCAAAGTTTAGGAGTATTGACCCTTCTACACTAAATGAATAGATTAAAGATATCGATAAACTATTGAAGACCATGATGTTTCTCAAAAGGTATAAAGTCGGGTTAACCACGCACCTTTTTGTTGGAGAAGTCGATCATTGATGGGATGCAGTTAAACTAAACTTGGTTCATTTTATAGAAAATTTATTTAGATTGGCCCATTCTAAATTTATTTAGAGGAAGTTTGCAAAGGATGTGGGAGGGTCTAATACAGGGCGGGAAACATTACAGTCCCGGTCATTATTGAAAGAAAGTAGACGGAAATGTAGGTGAATTGAATGAAGTAAAATACGATCTAGTCAGAGATGATCTCAATCTTGACATCGTTAATGGTGATAGCGTCCTGCCCTGACCTTGGCACTATGACGATCTCCAATTCATCATCATTATCGACACCTAGAGCATCAATGACATCGTCCAATGCTAAATGGATAGTACTCGTCATCCCCTCGCCCTCACCCTGTCTATCGTCCCTATGGGGCAACCTGGTGAAGTTTCCTACATATTCGGTTTTGACCTTGCTCCTCTCAGCAGGATCATGATCATATTCGTCATTGATATACACATCAAACTTGATAAACTCCTCACTGTGACTGGTCTCAAGCTCTATTGTCACCACCTCCTCTGTCTCTTCCTTCTCTTGTTCAGTCCTCCCCTTCTTCGGCCTAGTCGCCAGTGTCCTTATCACCTTGTTGAGCTTCTTAGGGAACTTCACGAGCTCAGCTCGAGGAACGACCCTGAGGGACCGTGCGGTTTTCGCCTTGACCGTCTTAGGCGGCGGGTACTTTAGCCAGACAAGCTCAGCGTCTTCGTAATTATACCCAAATTTGTCAATGTCAAAGGTATCACGAACGTAAACCCTAACGGGTTTAGCATTTTCGTCATAGAAAATGAACCACGAATTCAAATAGTCGGCCTTGTCAATATCCTTCCTTTGGCCTTTCTTGAGGGTTTTCCAAATCGTCCACATTCTGTCCACATTGGCATGGTGGCAGTAGAATACGGGATCCCGGCCTGCGGACCATAATGCCCCCATGTCCTGGTTTCCCCTCACGTTGGGATCCCCTACCCAGAGGTGGACGTTGTTGTGGGGGACTTCTCAAGGTACCCTGCACCTTGAGGCTGCCCCCACCAACGTAGGACTTCCCAAAGAACATCCTGGGGAGTTTAGGCCTTACCATTTGGATATACATGTGCCTCAAATTCTCCACCTTAAGATCCTCATCTGAGATTGAATCCTTCTTAGTCTGGCCATCGTAAGCCAAGTCTATCACAGCCGACAAGTGATCTGGATTCCTATTCGGGCCAAATAGGGAGAGTCCTGATCCTTGAACAACTCCGGCAAGTACATCCCATCAGGGTGGTCCCAGTTCCAGTAAGGCAAAGCAAAGTCCGGCTTGTTGATAAGCTTGCCTAGGATCCTTTCGTAAAAATAGATGTACCACCTATGCCAAGAGGCAAAGATCCGACTTCCATGGACCTCGAGCCGAACATTGCTATGACCCTCTTGGAAGTAAGACCCATCACAATAAGCACAATGAACCTTAGCTTGTTGGAGCAAGCAACGTGGATCCGACAATGGAAGGGACCTCATTATCGCAATTGCCCTGTTGTAGTCTCTTACATATTCCGGGTCCTTTATGGCCTTGTGTGCTGGGCGCCGGACCTTGGTACCCAGGTTTGGGTAGTTCTTAAATTCAAAGTTGACCACCTTTGTAAGGTCGACTGTGGGGGGCAACAGAAGTCACCCACTGACCCGTCGGACGTGGAGGCGGTTAGCCGGCACTTGGTGACGTCGGGGGCAACCGGTTCAGCCCATGTTAGGCCTGGGCTCCCGGTTAGGGTGGCTGCCGCCCCGTAAAAGCCTCCGAGCCCAAGAAGCATGTTTCTTCTGTCCACGATTAGGGGAGTCGGGTTTGGGCTGGACCGGGTCACCATTTTGGGCCGCTTTGCATGGGCCGATGACACGGTGGCGAGGGAGGTTTTTGGGTTTGGAGAGGGAGATTTGGTGGAGTGGTGTGGGGCATAGTTGCTTGGGGAGAGGGGTGGAAGCAATGGTGGTGGTGGAAGGACGAGGAGATAGAGAAGCCATTGTAGGAGTATAATGAGGTTTGCTCAACATTTCTGGGTATTTAAGGGAGATTTTACGAGTAGTACTTGTATCCCCACCACCCCTTCTTAGGATTACCACGTGATTGTAGTGATATCTAACGGGAATGGGTGTGGAAAAGTAGCTTAAATAATAGACAGAGTTAGCAAATATATTTAAGGGTGTACGCTTTTTAATATTGTTAAATTTTATAAATATTATTTTTTTTATATGTGTCCTGTTAATAATTTTCTGAATTTTTTAAAATTTTAATTTTTTTTTTTTTTGCTATGGGTGTCATTGGACACCCATATGCTTCACTTGTCTCCGCCACTCGATAATATATGCAAATTATCTTGTCACACACATAGTTACTAAACTTCTTATTCGGATCTTACGATTTTATGATCCAAAACCTTTTATTGATCAACTTTCCATTAGAATCTTACGATCCAAATTTAATTCGGAAAATATGTGGTAGGATCGTAATACGATTCTACGATCATACAATCTCATCCACGATTTTACATAAATTTTATAAATTGCTTACATATAATTTTATTTGAGAAATTCAACATAATAGTATGCTTTTGGACAAACTCTTTCACAAAATATTGTTAAATTGGATTTTTATAAATCTTTATAAATGTTTGTTAATATTTTTATTTTTATAAAAAAAATTTCACTATTAAAAACAAATATTAGAATCTTACGATACTCGATCCGATTCTACGATTCTGATTCTAACCACCCCGATTGATTCTAAGTAGGATGTCGATTCTAACAACCTTAGTCACACATATTATGTTGATTGTAGTGATATTTAAATAATTTGATACTTATCATTCAAATAAAATTTTGTGTTCAAAGCTTAAGAATAAAAAATATGTACCAAAGGAACTCAAACGTTATAAATTAGCAATAGCTTAATTCTGATTAATAAAGGATTTTAGTTGATAAAAATATTGTATCATACTGATTCGTAGTGTTTTTAATTCATTTACAGAGTGGATATATAGAATAGGGCAGAAAATGATTTGTTTGGGTAATATTACAAGACACAAATTGCATGTCCGCGGAATTCATCAAAGGGTTAGGAGTCTTTATGTACAGAATGATCCTATGCTACATTGTTGCCTATAATTATTTAGATACAGATTGGACTGTGAATTATTATGTGGTAGAATTTTCATCAATTTACAGGGTTAATTAGATTAGAATTTAGTAAGATTATTATGTTTGAAAGGTTGTTGAAGGTGGGTAATATATTGAAGTGTCTTGTATAAGATACGTTTTAAGTATCTTGTTTTATATTATATGATCTAAAGTGACTAATTTTTTTTTAATAGTTATGATTAATTATCAATTATAAATTTAAAATTTATCAGTTATGACAAACACGCTAATTGAATCAACCCTATCAACGAAGATGTATCGTATGCGTATTTTATAATTGTGAAAATTTATATACAATAAGATTATATTACACTATTTATAAGTTATAACACCATTATACAATTGAATAAAAATAAAAATAAAAATAAAAGGGGAGTTGTAGGCTTGCAGCAAAGCCCATATAGAGAGAGAAGCAAAATATAGACCCTATTTTATTTAAATGTAAAGAGTTGTAATAAGAATTTTTAGATTAAAATAAACTGTACTTTTGGGGTATTTGAAGTTTATATAACAAACTATAAAGTTGACTAATAATGCACCGTACTTTGGGGGTGATTTTCTTTTCTAAACTACGACTTATTTAGAAGGCGACAATTTGGTTGTTTTATCATGTGTCTAGTTGAGAATAACTGATTTAGTGGGGTGTAGCATAATAATTCCCCTTTTCTTAGCTTGACACTCATAAAACAAACGAATTGACGCTCCCTAAATAAGTCGTAGTTTAGAAAAGAAAATCACCCCCAAGTACGGTGCATGATCGATCAACTTTATAATTTGATATATAAACGTCCAATACCCCTAAAGTACAATTTATTTTAATCCAAAACCCCTTGTAAAAAAGTTATAAGGAGCTGTAAGCAACTGAAAGAAGTTGTACTTAATTGGAAGGAGTTGTAAGATAGTTGTAATATTAGTTATACGAATTCTCTCCCCTATTATCCAAACCATAAAGAATTTTACGCAAGGACCTATTTTTGTAAAATATTACAGTATACCTCCAGAAAAGACGAAGAAGCTAAAACCATATTCCCAATAATTAGTATGATTCAAATCGAACATATTTCCAATAAATTCGAACTAAGAATTAGCATAAAAAAACTTTCAAAAATTTCGGGTTTAACAATTCATCGATCAATTACGGAAGAACAAGTGGAGCTATAACTGTCAAGTGCCAAAGTGATCGACTCTTTGGATGTGGCCTTCGTACCTTATATCAAGAAGAAGATTTAATCATTATCATTAAAGAAGACACCAAACTAGATGAATTTGATGAAGAATTATTCCATTTTACCTACAGATTGATGCCTAATAGCTTTCAAGGAACTATAATTGTCAAAAATAAATTGGCTTAATTATCCAAAAAAGAAGAAAAAATAACTTATGAACAAGTAGTCAGATTTTTCCAAGCATAAATTGTCGGCAAGTCTGTTACTATAATGGATAAATAGTAAAGAAATGTGACAATAAATATGATAAGTGGTAACCGATTGGGCTTGTACCGAGACATTTTTGCCACTTCTAACACTCAATTATAGCTCTCAATAAATTCTAACTTAGGATTCTTATGCATTTTTTTACTTTATTAGGTAATTAATAAAAGGAGCGAAAACTCGGGTACCATCAAGGATTTAAGGAGACAAATGAAGGTTCGAGGTTCAGTCTCGAGGAATAGAAGAGAAAGCCATGATGAAATAGCCCGGAAGTTCATGGCACGGTCATGACCGTGCTAAGTGGCACTACCGTGCTAGTTGGCATGAGCATGCCAAAATTGGGCATGATCTGTGCCAGTGTGTTCTTCCCTGCAGCCTTCATACCGCAAGGTAGCACGGTCATGACATGCCAAAATAGATTTTGGGCTGTATAAATACGTTGTTTCGACCCTTGAAAAAAGAGTTCGCCATTTTCTATTTTTTTAGGGTACAGTTTTCTCTGTAAACTTTCTCTAATTCCTCTTGATATTTTAAATTCAAATCAATGCAAGTTTAAGTTTTTCTATTTTCATTTGATTCATTTGCAAATTTCCTTTAGTTTGATGTTAATTTCAAGCATTTTACTCCATGCTTTATTTTGAATTTTGGCAAAATTCAAATCAAAACCTCCCATTTAGGTGAGAGAGATGGTAAAAGTGATTAAAGACTCACCTTTGATTAGGTTGGAGGCTTTTCTTTACTTTTGCAATCTTAATTACCCCTTAAGTTGCATCGATGCTATTGATTTCTCTCTTCCCCCATTTCTCTTTAGTTTTTTCAATATTAGACCCACAAAAATGAGTATCTTTAACTGGAGAAATTTGCTAGAAATTAGAAATGAAAGTGATGTTGGAAGTGCTTGCAATGGGTACCTTTTCCTAATCTCTCTCTTTTACATTTTGTTTAGTTATGGCTATTAGGATTGTTGCTATTTACATTTCTAGTTGTGGATATCTAGGACTGCTATTTGCTTTTGAGTAATTGTGATTTTGTTGGTGATCGATTAGAGGAGAAATTTGGTTGTTTTGCCCTAAGTGGGCTTGATCACCTTTAGAAAGTTTAATATAGCGTAATTGTTGGTTTTAGCATTAAGTGTTTGCTAATTTGGTAGTTTAATTGCTTGTTAGTAGTTTAGTTCGTTTAGTGAGTCCCATGTCAATAAAATATAAGTGGTCGTTTCAATCCATCCCTGAGGACGACAATCTAAACTCTTGAAATACGAACGAACGAGTAACCTTATCACTTTACTATTACTAGAGGATGAATCAGCGAAAACTTTGAATTGATTGAAAGTGAAAAAAGTAGTATAAAAATGTAATGTTTGTAGTAGAATGGCAGAGGAAAATTGGGCGAAGAAAAGATCATCCAATATTGTTCACTACGAGATGTTCCGAAAAAAATTTTCTTTTGGGAAAGAGAGAAATAAAATTAGCTTTCAAGAAATTTTACGTTATACTTTTAATTTTAAGAGTTTAGAGAGGAAAGTAGACTAAAAGAGTTAAAGTAAGTCCAACAATCCCTATTGAGGAAGGCATGGCAGCAAGCTAAAATATCAATCAAAATCTCTATCTCTTAAAGGAGAAGGTATAATGTTTCAATTTTTCTTTGAATTGTCAACATTATTTCTTATCGAGTAACAATTTATTTCATTTGATCTATTTTCGTTCAAATTTTGTAATCTCATCAAATGTTTTAAAAACTTTTTCCACAAAAACTAAACAACAACACGATTTATTGGTATCGAGCTACCATATTCAATTACTATATTTAACTACCATATTCAATTACTATATTTAGCTACCATATTCAATCATAGCTACCTTATTCAATTGCCTTACTCAATTTCTCTATTCACTACCCCACTTTAATTATTTATAAAATTTTTCTTTGTTACCGAATCTATAACTTTGAAATAATAAAATAAGAGTTATATTAAAAAAATAAAGGGAAAAGAAAATCAAAACTATTGATCTTCAACCCTAATTGTCACCTATAGTTAGACTATATTATGAAAATAGAATTTGTATGAGTTATGAATACAAGTTTTTCCTAAAATAATAATATTTGTATTATGACAATATATTCATATCTTACTTGTGGCGATTACTCACTACAAAAAAACACAAAAATAGCGACGACCATTTTCCGACGGGGAAGAGCATGTCCAACATATTCGATGGGATTCCGATGGATTTTTTTTTTTTTTGGAATTCTCGTCAAAATTTTGCACCGACAAGCGGATTTCAAACGGGCATTCCTGTATGGAACAACCAGAAATAAGGCAAACCAGACTTCTAAGCTATTTTGTTTGACTCTATCAACATAACGAGGATTCCTCATGAGTTTGGTAGCATCTTAGAAACTAAATGAAACAACCAACATTAATCTGAACTATCTAACGAGTATTAAAGATCCTTTAGATGGATAAGAACAAGACAGAAAACCGACAAGGTCGGTGGTTCAAATTCACAACTGTACACAAAGGTTTTACCATTATCGAGTGTGTTCTTAAAATCACACTCCACATCACCACCACAATAGACTTATCGTCTCACAACAAGTACAGACTAAATTGACAACTACAAGTATCCAACAAAACAATAAAAGCAAGCTCAATTTCGAAAGCCCAAACAAAACAAAGACGCAACCTCAAGTCGCAAAGACAAATTTCAGAAAGCAATTCGCAAACAATAGAAGATAGCTTGGAGTATTAAAGTCCTCAACTCGAATTGAGCAAGAAATTCAAAAAGATGAAAATTACCTAATTTGAACTTGAATTCGCAATTTTGAGAACCCTAATTTCGCTCGAAAAGGAGAGCTTCGACCGAGACATAATGGATGAGAAAGAGAAAGAGCGAGATATGACCAAGAGAGAGGGGCCATGGTAACGTCGGCGA
Source organism: Talinum fruticosum (assembly GCA_021018815.1). Taxonomy (NCBI): domain Eukaryota; kingdom Viridiplantae; phylum Streptophyta; class Magnoliopsida; order Caryophyllales; family Talinaceae; genus Talinum; species Talinum fruticosum. Next base: position 1,982,414 of record JAITYX010000074.1, on the reverse strand, counting down.
TGAGAGAGATCAACCGCACCAGAGAGAAGAGCCATGGTACCGCCGGTGACGAGAGAGAGCGAGAGAGAAAGAGTAGGTATGATTGAGAGAGAGGTGGGGCGACGAAGCGAGATAGGCGAGCCGGAGATAGGCTCGCGGCCGAAGGAGTCTCACGGCGACCGGCTTGGTGAACTCCGGCGAGTGTCTAACCGAGAGAGAGAGAGAGAGAGAGAGAGAGAGAAGAGAGGAAGCAAGGTTTTAGTGAAAATGGGAAATGTCGAGGTACTAACCGACCCCTTCCCCCTAATATATTTTTTTAATTTTTTTTAAATTATAAAAATTTCTTTTAATTTAAGCCATTAGATCGAGATTGGACAGTCAGGATTGATAGTATTTACCTAAATGGAGGAGTGTACCTAAAGACGGGTGCTTATTTGAACCCTTCCAATATATATATATATATATATATATATATCGAAGCGATTTGATTTTTGTTTCATGTATACAAGCATTTTAATACATTATAATATATATAGTTAAACAATTATATTTTTGGCTCATGTATCCAAACATTTTAATACATTATGATATGTATAGTTATACAATTAGATTTTGGCTCATGTATCCAAATATTTTAATACATTATGATATGTATAGTTAGACGATTAAATTTTTGGCTCATATCATGAGATTTTTATGTTTTTTTATAAAGATTACATTTACATTATTGAGGATTTCTTTATGAAAGAAATATTATACAACCTGTTATAAGTTACAAGCCAAGACCAGCGCATTGCCCCGAGATCAACAATTTAAATAAGCATACGGTATATTGAATGTATGATTAAATAATTATTCAATCTCACAGCTAAGAAACGATAAAGTAAAAATAAAAAGATGAGAAAAAATAATTTGTAATATCATCAACAAAATTAATCCAAAAAGTTGTACCAAAGATATAGACTTTGAAAATACCAGTAGCGTTTATTTTTATCACAACAATGCTTGTGGTTTAGAAAAACCAAAAATTTAATGAAAATTTCATCTAAGTATAACGTATGATTCATTGTCAGAGCATAAGCTTTTTCCTTGGCTTCCATCTTCAAGTGCCTTACCTAATTTAAATAACATATACATTAAACAAAATAATATGGAAGGGGAGGCTATATGGGTCGACCAAAGAACTCAAAAAATAATGGCAAAAGCCAATGTTTGAAGCAAGTTGTTTGCAACTCTAACTATTGCTTGGGGCAAGGAGAGATGTGGGGAACATAAATCCTAAATCTATAACAAATTTTAGGTTGTAGTATGTCAATTCTATTTTACATGAATTGGAATACAGTATATGGGATGCGAGAGAATAACAGTGATTGAAGTTTAATCATTAGATAAACAGTAAAGATTATACCCCATTATTAGCCAGAGTTTGAACGTAATTGAGCACATTATGCGGGAAGGTCTTGGGCTTATTCAAATTACTGAAGATAAACAAATGATAACTTCTTACATTGGTTCTATTCAACATGAATTGGATTTTTTCCACCTCATTTGCACTATTTGGAGCAACTTGTATCGTGCTCGCAATCTGTAAAACTCAAACAAATAGTAATCCTTATTTATTCTATTGAAGAAGAAGCTTAAGCATTGCAGTAATGATGACTACTACTGTCACCGAGTACACATCTCAATAAGTACCTGTTTTTCTTATGTAAAGATAAGTCAATACTCAAATAGGAAAAAATTATGCCCGAAACTGAAAAGAAACTTGAACATGTAGAAATTCTTAGCATCCACAATAATGTCCCACTTTGGTCTCACCAAGTTATAAAAATACGTGTGGAATTTTTTTTCTTATTGTGTAAAATTAACGTGGGACATGTGACCCAAAGGTGAGACTAAATATGAGTCATGACTAAGTTGAGTAAAAGAGATAGAAGGTGGGCCTAGCTGGTGGAATTAGGTCCATGTATAGTGTCAACAATTGTTCTCCTTATTGAGAAATTAGGTGTCTTTTTAGGTACCAATTATGCGCTTATTTATTTATTAATATATTTGATAATGTGAAACAAGTGAGACTAAAATGAGCCCTTCCTATTGATGATGCTCTAACATTGAAGATAAAAGTGAAAAAAGTGTACCTTGAAGAAAAACCGATGGACAAACTAATTTTGGCTTATTGGTACAATGAATTCATAAACATGTTTGATTCTAACCTACAAAAATACGCATCTAAAATTAATTAAAATTAGTAAATTCTACTAATCAATTGAGATAGAAAATATCCCAACTTGGAAATTAACCGTAATTTGGAAATCCTCACCCCTCACCTCCCCACACGCAAACAAAGATTTCCCCACTCAACATGAGAAATCAAAACAAAGAGGGAGTTGGGAAGATAAAAGAGAAAGAAAACTCTTTGAAAAATAGAAAGAAATTCAAAGTAAAATAACCAACTATATTAAGTAGCAATGTCGCTAAGAGTGGCGACAACATGCATTAATGAGGGCTTTTGAAGTCATTAGAGATACCTTTAAACCGTAAAATGCTTAAATTAGACACATATGATGCGTGTTTTCCTGACTTTATCTTCATTGTCAAATCTACAACAAAATGCATGATAATCACTTATCTACAACAATGATCATAGAAATTGAAAATATGGGTCCAAAATCACACGAAAGTAATATGAAATGTTTTAGGTGTAGACGTTTACTACTGTTTTTGCATCTCCTCCGGGCAATCAAACTAAAACACCAAGCTTTTAATATTCACCGCCATCTACTACTGTGTAGCAAGGCCAAGAAACCCCAAATGATCCTTCTGCCACAAGCATTTTGAGAACCAATTGTAGTTGGGAAGGGTAGGGGAGGTAGTTGACTTGAGAGAAAGTGCAATCATGTGAGAGAAGAAGGGATTGAGAAAGGAGCATTTTGGATAACAAAGCATTTACACAAGTAGAGATAAAGCTGGAGAGAGAATAGAAGTGCAAAGACAGAGAGAGCTACTAGCACTACTATAGGAATCACTTTTAACGATGGGTCTTTAACATCGGTTAAAAGGACAAATTGTCATGAAAATTGGACCGATGACATTTTTGTAAATAACGAGCAATTTTTAACACATATGATGACGATTCTAGTGTAAGAACCGTCGTCATAGGTGTTATGAAACATTTAACTATGGTTCTATTAACGTAAACGTCATTAAATGTTACATATGACGACGATTCTATGACAAAGGGAAGAGATAGAAAAACTAAAAGGGGGTGTCCGATGTGGCCCGGAGCTTCTCCATGGCGTTGCTATAAAGAGAAGCTCCTTGGAGCAACCGAGAAAAGCCAAAAGGAGGAGAGAGAAGGAAAAAGGGAAAGAGGCAAAAGGGGAACGTGAGAAACAGCTCAGCCAGAGCTGTGTCCGGCACGTGTGGTACCCGCGTGCGGAAGAGGGTGGGGAGGCAAGCGCGTAGACCCCACTGTTAGTGCAAGTGAGCATTAGTTTTATTTTTTTAAAAAAATTTCAGCAGCTTTTTCCTTTTTTTTGTTTTGTTGTGTATAACGGCTATATTTTGATGAAATTTAACCATTTATAAGGGCTATTTTTTTTGTTAATTATGTAACAACGGTCATTTTTTCACCTAAAAACATTATAAATAATTTATATAGTGGAATGTTAGATTTGTAATTTTTCACCTCACCAATCTCTCTATACTCTCAAAATCCCAAATTATGAATACAAATTCTAAAAGTAGCCAACCAAATTCTCCAAATTCTCAACATCCTAATTTTTAAAATTATTATCCTCAAAATGACTCATATTTTCAGAATGATTCAAACCCTCAATATTATCATAGTCACACACCTGAATATTACTATAATACAAACTCCCAAAATTATAATGCCTCAAATTTTGAAAATTATTATTTGCATATACTATTTCATTATTAACATAATCTAAAATTAATTTTATACAACGATTATATTCATAAAATATTTGATGTGGGATCCATTTATAATATAAATTATTATGGAGCAACTCTCATGAGTTGCTACCATTGACAATAGACATTAAAAGAGAACAATTCCATGACCTATGTGACACGTCGAAGCAATTTAAAGGGAGTTCATTGTCATTAAAGATAGTAAAAAAAAGTCATTCTCAGGGCCATAAATTTGCACCGGTTCCACGGCGCAGTAACCGAGTTAGGCCCCTTTGCTAGGCCCTACATCCCTATTCCTAGTCAATTTGTCCTCTTTTGGTCGGTCCATCATTTTCCTTTGCATTTTTGGATCTAAAAAATTATCATGCTAGGGTGTAATTGTAGCAAAGCGTGTTAAATAGTATTCCTACATGTCACCGTGTTAGTAGTAAAGCGTTAAACCTTCCCATTTATTTTTTGAAAGAGTCAATCTAAGCACACCTTCTCTTGAGGCATAATAGAAAATTTTACAATATATAAGAGAAATCTCAAAATTAGGGAATATAATTATACTATACAATTATATCTTTTTTTAATTTCATACATAATTATATAATTTTTATATCATAAGAGAATTATTTCACTTTTCGATTATAGATAGACTTTTTGTGTAAACTGCAAAAGAAAAAGTAGCCCACGATATAACTTTGGTACACACTTCTTCTGACTCTTTAGACCTTTGCACAACTAGCCTGACTAGCCCCCTCCCCACCCCCTCTCTCCGTCTCTGTGTGTGTGTGTGTGAATTTGAAACACGTGCTAAATTTCTTTTGCAGTGCCTTAGAGAACGTACATGATCTATGCATGGACTTGGGAAACAGGTCTTCTCATTTAGTTGAATTTCAAATTTAAGCCATGTTAGCTTCCGTATAGATCAGTCTTAGGTCACATCACTTTTGATCCATTTTATTTTTGTTTAAAACAAAAGTTTATTGCACCAACGTTTATTTAGATTAGTTCATTTTAACATTTTTCTTTAAAATTTTTCTTTAAAAAATAATGTTTCCGTAAAGATCAGTGCACCAAAATAAAAAAATAAAAAATAAACTGACTGTATATTATAAAATTATCCTAAAATACCTTAACCGTTACAGAGACTTTTCATTTCATTGACACATAATGTAAACCTCCAATCAATGTAGTTTTCACACATTATAATAATTGTTTCTATTGTGACCGACAATGAGTGCCTTTTGAATACACTTTTGTATTTTATAATAGTAATTATAGTGGATATATGTCAATAAATTATGATAGTTTTAGTATAGGGATACCGATTATAAAATTTTCTGAATGCACTGATCATCATCATATAGTCAAAAAATTGACAAAATATTGTACGTAGGAAGTATAAAATAACATAAAATTTAAGAAAAAGCAAATCAAACGCATTTAGCTAATCAACCCCAAAGTATTTTACGGTCTGTAAGATCAAACACGAAAGCAAAACGAAAAAGAAGGTTGCACAGGGGTCTACAACAAAGCCAGCCATTTATTGCATATACCAAGCCATTGCCTCACAATATATGTCTTCTCTATAATAGAGTAGGATGTGGGAGGGTCTGATATAGGCCGGGAATTAAAATGTTGTAGTCCCGATCATTATTCAAACAACATAGATAGTACGTAGCTACGTAGGTGAACGAACTAAAATAGGATCTAGTCAGATATGATCTCAATCTTGACATCGTTAATGGTGATAGAATCTTTGCCTGACCTTGGCACTAAGACGACCTCCAATTCATCATTATTATTGGCACCCAGAGCATCAATGACTTCATCCAATGCTAAATGGACAGTACTCTTCATCCCCTCACCACTGCCCTGTCCATCGTCCCTATGGGGTAACCTGGTGAAGTTTCCTACATATTCGATTTTGGGCTTGGTCCTCTCAGCAGCATCGTGGTCATAATCGTCATTGACGAACACATCAAACTTGATAAACTTGTCACTGTGACTGGTCTCAACCTCTATGGTCACCACCTCCTCAGTCCCTTCCTTCTCTTGTTCAGTCCTCGTCTTCTTTGGCCTAGTCGCCAGTGTCCTTATCACCTTGTTGAGCTTCATAGGGAACTTCACGCTCTCAGCTGGAGGGACCGCCCTGAGGAACCGTTTGGTTTGCGCCTTGGCCGCCTTCAGCGGTGGGTAGTTTAGCCAGACAAGCTCAGAGTCTTGGTAGTTATACCCAAATTTGTCAATGTCAAAGCTATCACGAACATAAACCCTAACGGGGTTAGCATGTTCGTCATAGAAAATGAACCAAGAATTCAAGTAGTCGGGCTTGTCAATATCCTGCCTTCGGCCTTTCTTGAGGGTTTTCCAAATCGTCCACATTCTGTCGACGTTGGCATGGTGGCAGTAGAAGAGGGATCCCGGCCAGCGGACCATAATGCCCCCATGTCCTGGTTTCCCCTCACGCCGGGATCCCCCACCCAGATGTGGACGTTGTTGTGGGGGACTTCTCAAGGTACCCAACACCTTGAGGCTCCCCCACCAACGTAGGGCTTCCCAAAGAACATCCTTGGGAGTTTAGGCCTTACCATTTGGATATACATGTGCCTCAAGTTCTCTTCCTTAAGATCCTCATCTGAGATTGAATCCTTCTTAGTCTCGCCATCGTAAGTCAAATCTATCACAGCCGACAAGTGATCCGCATTCCTATTCGGATCGAATAGGGAGAGTCCGGATCCTTGAACAACTCCGGCAAGAACATCCCATCAGGATGGTCCCAGTTCCAGTAGGGCAAAGCAAACTCCGGCTTGTTGATAAGCTTGGCTAGGATCCTTTCGAAGAAATAGATGTACCACTTATGAAAAGAGGCAAAGATCCAACTTCCATGGACCTCGAGCCGAACGTTGCTATGACCCTCTTGGAAGTAGGACCCATCACAATAAGCACAATGAACCTTAGCTTGCTGGAGCAAGCAACGTGGGTCGGACAATGGGAGGGACCTCATTAGCTCAATTGCCCTGTTGTAGTCTCGTACATATTCCAGGTCCTTGATGGCCTTGTGGGCCGGGCGCCGGACCTTGGTAACCGGGTTTGGGTAGTTATCAAATTCAAAGTCGACCACCTTCTTAAGGTCGATCTTGGGGGCAACAGAAGTCACCCACTGACCCGTCGTCCACGGAGGAGGTCAACCGGCACTTGTTGACGTCCGGGGCAACCGGTTCAGCCCATGTTAGGCCCGGACTCCCGGTGAGGGTGGCTGCCGCCCCGTAAAAGCCTCCGAGCCCAAAAGCATGTTTCTTCTGTCTACGACTAGAGGGAGTCAGGTTTGGGCTGGGCCGGGTCATCATTTTGGGCCGCTTTGCATGGGCCGATGACGCGGTGGCAAGGGAGGTTTTTGGGTTTGGAGAAGAAGATTTGGTGGAGTGATTTGGGGCATAGTTGCTTGGGGAGAGGGGTGGAAGGATGAGGAGATAGAGAAGCCATTTTAGTATATGAGGTTTGCCCAACATTTCTGGGTATTTAAGGGAGATTTTGCGAGTTCTTCTAGTTATCCCCACCACCCCTTGTCTGCATTCGTAGAATTACCACGTGACTGACGTCAAATCTGTTGTTGGGGGTGGGTGGCACAGTAGAGTTATCTTGTCGGACATGTCAATTTTTTTTTTTTTCTCCGTTGTCTTTTCAAGTAATTAGACACATATCTTTTGAGTTATGTATCAAGCCAAGTAATTAGACCTATTTTTTGAGTTCAAATCTTAGGAATAAAAAATTGATGATGATATGTGTTTTGTATGAAAATATTTTAAAATATTTTATATTATTAATGTATTTTATGATTTAAAATTAGTATTTTTTTAATAATTATGCTTAATTATGAATGTAAAATTTTAATAATTCTTGGTTACGTTGAAAAATTATCAAATGACATTGTAATCGGATCAACCCTACAAGAAAGTGTGTCATAAGCATAATTTTATAAATATGAAATTTTATGGATAAAATGACGATTTTATATAATTTCTAAGTTGTAATACAATTCTATTATTGAAGCATACCATTCCTTTTCAATTTACTGCATAAGGATATAACAATTTATGAATCGAGAGAAGACGTTATTTTCATGCAAGACATATATCATGCAAGAAAAGGAGCTCAAAATTTATAAACTAGCAATAGCTTAATTCATATTAATAAAAATACAAAAAAAGTTATAATGGTATTCATTATATTACACCCCCTACAATCCCTGTAGTTTCCTTCAATCCTAACCGTATGTATAAATTAAAGAGGTTACATACAAAATACACATAAATAGAAACGAACATAAACGAACATAAATGATCATAAAAGAGAAGAAACGAATATAAACAAACATAAATGAATTGTTAAATAAGAAACGAACATAAAAGAACATAAACAAATATAAAAGAACATAAAACATAAATAAATTTTATTTTTTAATGTAAAGTCGAACAGCCCTAAATCAATCATAATTACTCATATTTTTTTACTTTTGTTAAATTAAGAAAATGAATTTTAGAAATGAAACACTTTTAAAAATTTTAATTAACATAATTAACTGTATTGGTGTTTGGTGATACTTAATTACTCTCTTCCTAAAAAGTAGAATGTAGACACTTAGATTCTATTTTCTTAAAAGTTATAAACGTTTTGTAATTAATAAAAGTATAATTTTATTTTTTAAAATATGAAAAAATTAAATGGTCAAAAAATATATATAACAGATGTATGATTGATATTCTTCTAATTAATTGCAATACAATAATAACCATTAGAACCTCATCCATAATTTTTTTTTTTTTATGGAATCCATAAAAATATTTTACTAATTTGCAGTGTTTCTAATAGGGCAGTAAATGAATTGTTTCTAGAATGAGTGTAATAATTACAAGACAAAAATTAAAGTAGTTATAGCATCCTCAGTAATTTTAATTGGATGTCCATGGAATTCATCAAAGGGTTATGACATCTTTACGAAAAGAATGATCCTATGCTACACTGCTACATCATCGTGTAATTATCTAGATTTATTTGAAGTTAAATAAAATACACACAAAAACAGAAATAAAATAAATATAAATATAAAAGAGCAGAAATGAACAGATAACGAAAAGAATGACAAAAAACAAAAATAATAACAATTACAATAATAATAATAATAATAATAATAATAATAATAATAATAATCTATTAATATATAAAAGCAAAGTTGAGTTTACCTCTCTCCCCTTAAATGTAGGGATAAAACTAATTTTCAGCCTTTGATCTTATATGCTGCAAAATCGGAGCCATCCATTCTTAAATTTTATCATTTAAATAAATAAAAAACACATTAAGATGAAGCAATTATAACTGTTACTATTTGGCCACGTCTCCCTTCCCTCTCCTCCTTACGCAGTTAACCCCTCTCTCTCCATTACACAGTTAACCCCCTCTCTCTCCACTTACACAGTAAGCCCCCCCAACCGTCTCTCTCCTCTCAATCCCTCTATCTCACGTCACCCTCACCTCCCTCTCTCTCTCTCTCCACAGTAAACACAGTAAACCTCCTCTCTTCAAATAATTAATCTGTCAAATTTTTATAATTTTACATAGGCTTTATCCCCTACTTCAATTCATTAATTCATCTTCTCCTGTAAATTCTCTATTTTGCTCTTGACTCATTTATAATCTAATTTGACTTCTCACTATTATTTTATCTATTCACAGACATTTACCAGCTTATCGAGAAGAGAAGAAAGCAAATTCAGAAAATTCAAGCTACAATTCATTCACATTTTTATGCAAATTGTAATATACATTTATCATACCTGAATTCAATTTTTTTATCACGTAGTACTTCTCAGTATTATTTTATCTATTGACAAGCACTTACCTCCGAGAAGAGAAGAAAGCAAATTCAGAAAATTCAAGGTACAATTCATTCACGTTTTTATGCAAATAATATACATTTATCATACTTGAATTCAATTTTTTTATCATAGTACCTACCCCTAACCCCACAACAACAAAAACAATCAATCATCTCGCACCCTGGAAACATCATACCCCAAATCCGAATCCAACAAAACACATAACAAAAAAAAAAAAATCACGGATAACAACCAAGCAAAAGGGTAATGAAAAGATAAGAATACCTTCGATAGGAAAAGTTCGTGGAGAATATTGTTCATCGGCGATGGCGTCGGGGAACAACTACGTAAGAAGCGATCGCCGTAAATAAAAATAATAAAATCAAACGCACACCGCGCGAGTCAAAACCGGCGCAAATTTCCAATCAAAAAGCCATAAATTCAAACCCTCTTGGAAAAATAACGAACATATTGAAGTTCCTGTCGCCGTCTCTCTCTCCGCCGCCATCCCGGACCGCCATCTCTCCGATGTCGCATTCTCTCTCTTTCGCCGCCTTCCCCAATCGCCGGGTGGGAGGCCTTCCTGTCGCAATCTCTCTCTCGCCGCCTTCCCGAACCTCCGGGCAAGTGTCGTCGTCTCGATCTTTCCGCCGCCTTCCCGAACGGCCGGGCGGTAGGCCCGCCTGTCGCCGCCCTCTCTCTCCCCATCCGTCGCCGCTCCCCTCTCCCCCTCTCTCTCTCTCTCTCTTTCTCTCTCTGTCGTGCGCTGCTACTCGAGTTAGTGGGTTATCTTTAACCCACTAACAGAGTTAAAATCCCACTCCTCACCCCACTTTTCTTTTTTTTTTTTTTTGGTAAATTATCATATAGTTATCTTTAACCCACTAACGAGGATTAAAATCCCACTCTTCACCCCTCACTTTTTTTTTTGGGTAATAGTAAACTTTGAATTTTATATAATAGATTAGATATATAAAATTTAAAAATTATAATTAGACATTAATCACTAACGAAAATTAAAACTCCACCTCCGACCATTCACTTTATGTAGGGTAAGTCAAGTGATGTTAATGAATTAATTATTTAGAGTCCAGTTTAAATGGTTACTAAAAAATCAAATATTATAATTTTAATAAATATATATGAACTGAAATTAGTTGAAAAAGTTAGAATCATTAGTTGTTAAAATTATTACGAACTTAAATTAGCTGAAATAAGTTAAACCGATTAACTATTATAAGTGAAATAAATTTAAATGAATTAAAATAAGTTGAAATGAGTTGAAATTATTAACTATTATGGCTAAAATGACTTCAAAGAGCTTAATGTTGTTATAAATGTTACTATAAATATCATTTCACACCCTCAATTTGTAAAATTTTAAAAAAATTTATTAAATACTTTTGATAACTATCCATTTATTCTTTTTTATGCATGAAATAAAAATTTTATATAAGTGACTTATAGGTGTATCTAGTTTTGATGTTTTGTTAAATATTTTGAAATTATTGGACGTTCTAAATTGAAAATTGGCAATGGATGAAAGTTTAGATTTTAATTTCGATGGTCGAGAGAAATAAGTAACAAATAATAATATGTGTAAGATAATAGTATAGTTTGATAATTAGCATCACTTTAAACTATTTGACAAGATATCATATATAGTTGGTGACACCATTGAATATTTATTTATTTGCCATCAATCCATGAAAGCTTGCATTATCTTCTGTAATGAGCTTTTGATGTTTGTTATCTCTTTTAGTCATTTAAATATAGGGTTGTGATTATTAGAGTACAACAAATTATATTTTTTTATTAGCCGAAATGAGAGAGATAGATATTCTTACACACTGTTGTATTTATAAAGATGTCATTAGTCTGCTAAACAATAATATTATCATATCCTATTATATACATTGTTATACTAAATTTTGAGTGTGATGCATATATGGATGATATACTATTGTCATAATATTGCATAGAAACGAAGTTGATTTTATGAATTTAATATTGTTAAAAAGGACGACAATTCACATTACTTGATTAATAATTTAGTTATGGAATTTGTTCCAATAGAAAAACATAATAAAAGTTAAATAAATAAATATTTTTGTACACCAAGAAATGATATTAAAATGATGATAAATACAATAGACAAAAGAAACGTTAATATTAAGTTTATTTAATAAAAAATTACACAAAAAAATAACATTCCCTAGATTAGCTATTACAATGTCCTTTTATTTGACTTCATGGCATTATGTTAAGGAGGCAATGTTATCGTGATTAGCACATTAGTAATAGTAAACTTTAAACATATATAATAGATTAGATGTATAATTTATAAATTATAATTAAATATTAAAATAAATAAATATATTTATTTAAACAGGGATGATGTTGTTAGTTATAATTTATAACTTGGTATAACATAAAAAATTTATTTATTATTAATAGATAGATTATTATATTTAATAGCTACCATGTTTATTTATATGTAAATTGTAGTTATTTAAATATATGTTTTAATTTTTCAAAATGTATATGTGATTACTAAGTTCGAACGAATCATGTGTTATTAATTGAGTTCAAACGAATTATGTGTTATCATTTAATTAAATGATTAAATATGTCTCTTTATGTGTTTCAATGACATTGTTTAACTTTGGGCATACTTATCGTTTATTAATTTTTCTAATAACATTTATGTTTTTCTTTGGGCAACACCACATTGTATTTTTTCTAATTGTTATATCTTTCGGTATATTAATAGATTGGATTTATATTTTTCTATATTTTTTAATAATATATTATCATTTTTAGAAATCAACATGCTCATTCATACTATATGATCGCGAGGCATGGAAGGTGAAATTCTATCTAATTGTGTGCCAATTCGTGGCATTTCCATACATAGGACACATATACGTATCTTTGTCCGATTGATGAGAACAATGAGTGTTCAAGTCTACAACAATCGTAGAGTGTGGTAGATTGTTTTCATGGACTCACAGGTATTTTAAATTTGTCAGTTATATATCCTTTATAATTTTTGAATTATGATATTTTACAATGGTAAGAGCAATAAATATTGAAGTCTATAATACACATTTTTTTAATCTTTTTATAAATCTATTAATATCATATGGTACGTCATATATTTGTAGTGCGATGAGATTTTATGCGTCGTGAAGGACGGTGAGATAGATAGATGGAAGGCTATTTTGAAACCCGGTAGAGTTCATCGTCTTTCTGAATTTTCTGTGGGTATTGCCACTAATAGGGATAAAGTCATAGTGGACAACAACTTTAAGTTGCTCTTCACTAATTGTACGCGACATCTTGATTTATTCGATGAGTGTGATGCAATTCCATACCAACACCTTCCTCTATTTGTTCCTTTTAATCAAGTGCCGGCACTTTCACATTCACATGCTCAAATTATTGGTAAAGATAATTTCTAATTTATTAATTTCTAATCATTTTTCAAAGTGTACATAATTTTCTCTTTTTTTTTTTTAGATATCCGACTGTTCGATTTGTGTAGATATCATTGGGTTCGTTGTTGCTATCTCCCGGCCGAGTTCATACGTACTGGCACGCTCAAGCAAAAACTCCTCATTTGTGATATGCGATATGTAATTCCATCTACCTAAAGATGACTAATATTATTAATTATTAAGTAGTCTATGGATTATTTTTTAATTACTTTTTAAAAAGTTAACAGTTCTTATGTGTTATGTAGGTTCAACACATTAAAACTTACCTTATGGGGAAGTTTTGCTGAAATTGAGGGTAATAAACTTTTTCAAAATCTAAATCAGGAGAACGTACTTCTTGCATCTAAAGTATTAGTCGGAGAGTATAGAGGCATGTATAATAGTGTATTTTATTGTTATTACATTTGGGAGTTTCATCTCTACCTTTTAATTAATCTATGTATAAATGTATAAATATACAACCTAACATACTCCACAGGAATCACGCTATCCACATCACCTAGAACCAGATTATTGATTAATCCAACAATTACGGATACTGAAAACTTTGAGGAATGGTATGTTCAATATTTTTTTAATGAAATGCATTCAAATTAATAATGTTTATATTATTGTTAATAATGTTACCATGCTCTTCTTTTTTGTTCTATTTGGTAGGTACACTCGATGAAGAGGTCTGCTCAGCATGTATCGCGAAAACTTCAATTTATTCGTCGAATAAGGTTGCGTATTCATCATTTAGAGAAGCTGTTCATTGCGAAGCGAATCATGATAAATGATTACTCGCCTATGGAAAATGTATAATACTAATCCATGATACTCATTTAATATTGTTTATTATTTTTTTGATTGTTTTTTCGTATATTTTGTATAAGCAATTATCGACTTAATTCCATACATAATATATTATTTGCAGGTAAGATACTATTGTATCTTTGCATACCTTCATAATTTTTACCCAATAGTTTGTGCCTCTTGCAAACATTGTCACCTATGTTCCAATGATTATGTAAACGATGATATTATTTCCTTGAACTTACCGTGTTGTACATGTCAAAATCTATCACATGGTACTTCGCCAAGGTAAATTTTTGTGACATCCTTGCCTTATGTTCGCTTTTTTTGCATTGTGGTACATTACATATTGATATTTACTTATTTTTTCCTTTTTAGATTTTTCTTTGTTATTGAAATCGAAACACAACGGGCATACGAAGTTTTATAGTTCTTCAACATGTTGCTGCAATTTTTCTTCGTACGATCGATGAGTTCTTAAGTTCATGGGCTGCAAAGGTGAACTTTTAATTAGTGTATTCTTATACTTTGTCTATAAATATATATATTATATATTTTGTTAATAAATTCATATTGTAATACGAGAATATGATGATCTCTCATTATATGCCATATTCGATCTCTATGTAAATCAACCATGAGTTTTTGTCATGGAGCCTCCTCGCCAAGGTGAAGTTGAATGACCCATTGACTTCATTATATCAGTTGATTGGGAGGAAAAACTTTGTTTCTTGAGGCATCCGAAAGATACTTATTTCCCTAGGTAAGAAAATATACGTATACATTTCATATTGTATGTTAACGCCTCTTAATCTAAATTATGATTATTGTTTTTTGATGTTAATACAAACGGAAGGCGAATCGTCATACAGCTGGACATGCGTGCCATTTTTCATAATCAATTTTTATTTTACAATTGTTTACTCCCATGTGTCTGAACTTTGAATGTTTCTTTTAATTGTTTTCTATTTAAATTTATATGAATAGTGTTGGACATTATATTCTTTTTCCTTTGCAAGTTTTTCTACCCCGCCTCAATGACATTTGTATCATTGACTTTGGACTAATTAATAGATTTATTACTAGCTAAGATTTTACTAAAAATTATATAATTGTATGTATTATATATTAATATATTTAAATTGTGTTAAATAGATGAATAAATTATCTAATGATATTTTTAAATTATCATATAGTTATTAGAAAAATTAATATAGCAGCAGCATGCGGGTATTAGCTAGTAATAATAATAACAACCTCAAACATAAACGAATACAAATGAAAAGAAACAAATAAAAATAAACAAAAAATAAAAATACATGATGATTTTTATATAAATTCAAAAATGCTCTTAGAACTGTGAATTATGTGGTAGTAAGACACCTCTTAAATGTCTTGTTTTAATCTAATTTAATATATTATATGATTTAAAGTGAACAAGTTTTTAATAATTATAGTTAATTACCAATTATAAAGTTTTAATATTTGAAGACTACGACAAAGAGAACAAACGAGACCCTAATCGAATCAACTCTATCAGCAAAGACGTATCATACGCGTATTTTATAATCGTAAAAGTTATATATAATAAGATTATATTATACCATTCATAAGTTATAACACCATTATACAATTAAAAAAGCAGAGAAGAGAGAGAGATGTAAAACATAGTGTCAACAATTGTAATTGTAACTCAAGTCTCGTGTAAGGTTGTTATATTTTGACATAATTTACACACAAACATATTCTCTCCCCTCTCGAACCCTTTCCTAACATGTCATTGTCATTGTTATGAGGTGTAGAGTTACTTTTACGTACTCTTGCTTACAGAAAGTTTCATGTATACTTTTTAATGATCAAATAGGTAGAACTCTTGAGAGAAGGACTGTCTAATGTTCTTTATATTTACCATTAAAAAAAAGAACTAAATAAATGCAATCTACTTCAAGCATACTACCAACTCCAAATTGAACTTTTGCGACCCTCTTCCAATAAAGATATCTCTCTTCTACTCTAAGCTTGTAGCTTTTCAAATATTCCGAGCTCATTTTTTCCCTTACCTTTGAAGCATTTATGTTTCTCCCACATTTCCATCTTTGCTAACTCAACTTCTAGAGAACAATCGAGGAAAACCTACCTCGACTTAGGGATGCATATAATCTCCAAATCATTTAACAGTAACTCAAACTTATTTTCTTGCCGTCTTGTTTTCTTTCCTTTCTTTAGACTTCCTATAATTCTCTGTATTGTTGCCTTTTTATTCTTTATGATTTACAAACCTAAGAGATCACCAACTTGTAAGGACTGCTTTGCTATTTGATTGTAAGTTTTCAGAGGAATTAAGGCTTGTTTTGTTGCAGGAGTTGGCACAAGAATTTCTAGCAATGAAAATTCTATTATTTACTGCTTCTAGGCTTTTTTCAGCTTATTTTTTTAATATCTTTACTCTTTTTCAGCTTGTCATGGACTTCTCGATCCATTTGGCTTGGAACATTTAACTGTTTAAAGCCTAGCGATTCTACTGGCGCTCCACTTTCTTCAATGTGCTGGTTCCCTTCATTTTTCAATGATTAATTAAATTCTTTGGTGTGCTGGCTTGACTTCTCTATTTCTTGGATGTTGTTAACATTGAAACAAACTCTTTTAGTTCTCATTAGAGAAGTATTGGCATATTAAGATCTTAAGCCTTTATCGTTGTGGACAATTGTTTTTCTAGCTACCTCCTCCCTCATTAACAGTTTATATCTTGCTAGCCACCACATCAGATCATGTATGACTGCTACATGATTGTTCCATTACCCTATAATTAATTTCCTTGGTTTTGAAATGAGTGGCACTAGAAACCAAAACATAAGTTAAGGTTTTGCTAGAAGACCCCTGCCACGGAGACTTCTAAATTGTTGCCTCTTGATTATCATCACCAAGGAAACTTTCTTGATTAACCTCTATGTTTGACAGGAGTCCTTAACAATATGGTATTAAAATGGTTGGTCATTCATCTTACCATTATTTAACTTCTCAGCACCCTCTTGTTTATCTTCATCGGAATTTAGAAAGAAATGAAGTGCTTTGATCTTGTAAATTTTCCCAGAGACAGTGGCTTTTCCATAATTTTGAGTATATACCCACCATCATTTATCCATAAGATCAATTCATCATTAATTTTTTCCATTGACAGAGTATCAATAAGCAATTTACCAGTATCCAGTAAACTTTAATCAGATGTTGAAGCATCTATGGCCATGACATCTCATTTATCAAGCAGGATTTTGAAATTCTCCTTACTCCAAGCATGAGGTGGTAACCCAAGCATCTCGACCCAAACTCTTCCTTGTTAGGATCGGAGCTTACACACAATGAAATTTGGACAAAAGAAAATAACAAAGATTGGGACACAAGATTTTTAACGTGGAAAAACCCAAAATCGGAAAAAACCACGAAACCGATACACTAGATTTCAAGTAGTTACAAGGAATTTTCACTCAAGTTAACCCTAGCTCACACCTTACTCTTCACTACGTCCTTATCTAACAATGGAGGATTTAACATTGATTAAATAGCCATAATCAGTCATATAACATTTACAAGCCTTTAACCGAGCATTAACACAAGAAAACGGACAGAAAAATGCTTCAAACCGTGCAGCTTATGGGCCGGACGCCGATACGGGCCGTGCCCAGCAGCACGGGCTGCCCGTGCTACTGGCACGGGCCGTGCCACTAGACACGGCCAGCCCGTGTCCAGTGCTGGTCCTTGCTAGCTGCACTAACTTCGTGCGACACGATCTGTTCTCATTGTCTCTTGCCTGTGTTCGCCGTTTTTGCCCTGTAACGCGATTTCCCAAGCCTAAATCACCCATTATGCTCCATAATCCCAACAATCTCCCACTTGGAGACTAATGGCTCACCTCCTTTGTTGCATCCATTTGGCCCAACGAAACTCGACCCCCTTCATCGAGAGAGACCAAACGGGGTCATGCACCACCTCACCATTTTGGTACCTTCACCTTGGACTAGCTCCTTCATCGGATTCCCGCTATCCAAACCTTGAAGCCTATTACCATCACCCAACGTGAACTCCCACTTAGAATGATCAACCTATTGCACACTTTCACCATGCAAAACCGGCTCACCGACATTAATCATTAAAACATAATGAAGAATAATTTGTACCTCCGGGCTTTACCTTCCGTTGAAAACGCCATGTTCTTCACTATCCCTAATTCTTGAAATTCACCTTGTGGAGCACCCGATGACCCGTTTGTAGACCCAACAAATACCCTGTCATCGCCATTAACTCCCACTACGAGTAGAACCCACACCAAGTCCTTCACTGCGTAGACTCCCACTGGAATTGTTAACCCTGGCATTCAAAGTTAAGCCACTGCCATTCCCGGTATATTATGAAGAGCCGATTTTATAAACTTAGCCAAAACTAATGCCCCTTTTACAATTTTCCAACCACCATCGCCAAATTTCATTAGGTATCCCGACTCATCCAACTGACTTACCGAAATAAGATTTTTAGCCAACCCCGGGATATACCTAACCCCATGCAATGTCCAAAACCCCCACTTGAGGTTTTGATCCTCACATCCCCTTTTCCTAGAATGTTAAAGCTTTTCCCATTTGTTACAAAAACTTTCCCAAATTTTGCCGCAACAAAATTGTGAAACAAACTTCTACTAGACCCGGAAACCGGGAATTAACCACCCAAGACTTAATAGGATTTTCAGCACTAGCCACAAGTGCATCACCTACTTCTTCCATGGAATTTAAAGAACTCTAGTTATCAAACTTTTTAGGACAATTTTTCTTAAAGTGTCCCTTATCCTCACAACCCAACACACAACCTCCCCGGGTTTTGGGACTTACCCCTTGCTTTGAATTTTCCCCAACCATTTTTCACATGTTTCTCCATACCCCATACGTGAAAAGCACTTCCCGATGAGTCTAGAGTATTTTTCATGCGAATGCTTTCGCTCAAGATCATATCCCGGACCTCGTCATACTTTAATGCATTTGAACCCGTAGCACTACTAACACTACTACAAGAACCACTTTTAACTACGGTTAAAAACAACATTTAACTACGATTAACCGACATCGTGTATGTGGACGTCATTGTATGTAGCATCTCTACGGTTCAAAACCATAATAATAGGTCAATATATGACAACGGTTCGGATGGAAAAACCGTAGTCATAGGCTTATCTATAACGATGGTTTCTTCATCTGAACCATAGTCATAGACCTTCCTCTCGTAGTTGGAAAAAATTATTACAGAGCACCTATGGCGACGGTTCGGATGAAGAAACCATCATCATAGATAAGCCTATGACTACGGTTCAGGTGAAGAACCGTAGTTATAGGCCTCCAACCGGACCTTTTACTATGGTTCCGCCTTAAGAATCGTAGTAATAGGTTTGATTTTTTTTTTAATAATTTTTCTCGTGTTTGCTTGCCCTCTCGTACAATACAAATCGTATACACACATTCGGAATACAAACCACAATCCAATACACTCTTCACCATAATATATACAAAATAGCATACTCATCATATTTTGTATATGGTACAAGACAGATGCAAAAATATATATACCTATGTACCTATATATCTATAACTCGTATGACTATTAAAATCACAAACTTGACCAATCAAATAATGAAGAATAACTATAAATATATACTTATTTTTTACGGTTATATACGAGAACTCTATCCGACCTTGTTTTTAACTTGTTAAGCACTTCATCTCGTATAGGGAATGAATGGCTTCTTTCCGGGCCATATTGTAACCAATGCTGTAAAAGACATATTAATTAGATCAATTGCAAGTGTTAATCAAGCTAAAAAATAATATAATCAATTACAAGTGCAAGTGCAAGTATACCTCTTTGGGACTAAAATTTAAATCGAGTTCGATCACAATCTCTTTCATGTATTGGAGAATGTAGAAGCCGCACTCCACGTTCCTCGATTGTATATGACACTATAATAATAAAATAGATTCCCAACACATACGGAATTAATTAGTGCTTTATGTAGCTAGCAAGTAATATGAAATGAAGAACAATTAAAGTAGATTCTAATAACCAAAAGAAACTCACCTTAACGGGGATAATTAGTGGCTTTGCTTTCACTCATTTGTCTTTGATGCCTCCACCATAATAATAACGCATTAGAGCACTATTATTCAATCGGAAAAATAAAATTGAAGTTAGACATACCATTGACGATTACTAATTAACAAAACAGCATAAAATTATTAAAAGTATGAACTCACGACTCGACGACGTCTTTGATATCTTCCCTCATGTCATGACCCCGAGGATCAAGCCGAGTACGCAATATTAGCTTTTGGATATACGGGAGCAAGCATCCAATAGTGGCTACATATCCACAAATAACACATTGAACGGCGCCAAGTATGTATAAAACCATAGAAAAAACTTTAGCTAATTAGTTCATTATTTGTACACTTACTTCTCATTGAACGGCGCCAAGTACCATGTTTTATCCTGCGCATTATGTTTCATGACGACGAAGATATAGGTGATCCGTTCTTCATGATTCCGCCCAACTCCTTGAATGGAATTAGGGTTAAAAAATTGAACGAAGTCCTTTCCAATCTCGTGCAACCACCTTACATATTAATTGTATGTAATTAGAAATTAAAATTAACGAGTAAAAAACGAACTTATTATAAATATATTAACTCACAAAATGTCGAGCACAATAGTGGATACATCGATATCGTACATGTGCAAAAATTGCACTATGTCATCCGAGAAGACATAGAAGGACATATCCCCTTCACGTTGCCCAAACACGTGACTCGGCGCGCTACTGGATGAACGATTCCTCCGTTGACGAGCCTTCACATAACTTTCTAGAGTAGCACACTAATCCGTGCGGGAATCCTCAATGGATAGGAGATGAGACTTCTTCGGTCGACGAACGGGTGCCATCGAACGTTTGCTTGTGCCACCGGCGCCCTTCATCCTACTCTCGGATCTGTCCCCGATATCCTAGTGAATAATCAATACAAATATATATATATATATATATATATATATATATATATATATATATATATATATACATATGTGTGTGTGTGTGTGTTGTGAAATTAATAATAGCTAAATCTAATATTTTAAATAAAAATTAATTACCGTAGATAGGATGACCAAACTCTTGGGCCAACGAAGAAAAGCATTTATTGCGTCGTCAACGAGTGTGGAGGTCTAGTTCCCGGGTCGGCAAATCACACTCACCTTTCCCGTGCATGACCTCTTTCACACTTATCCTCACCTCATCAGCTACAATGAGTGTCCCGTGAATGATATTATCCGACCTCCACGGGAAAACAACACCCAATGCCACAACATGCTCTAGGGGAGGGTAATAAGAAGTTAGCTTGCACTTCGCTAGCTGCATAAGAATAAGTATAACAATTACTATCATGGGATAAACTTTGACATAGAAATTAAATAACCTAAAAATCCTAAAAATAAACGGACAGAGTTTCCCTTAAAAGTAAACATCTTCCCGAGATAACGGTCCTCATCCGAAACAACAAAAACATACTAAATAAGTAATTACTTAATGGCCACATGTCGGAGTTACGCAATAACCACACAATATACACCATTCATTCAACAAGATTATACACCAATTAGTCAAAAATATAAACATTCATGTAAATAACGACGCTCATCCGAAACAACAAAAATATCCACTATAAGTAATTATTCAACAAGATTATACATTAATTAGTCAAAATATAAACATGCATGTAAATATAATTAGGTTGCAAAATCTAAATTACCTCCACCGGAACTTCGAATTGGTCGATAGGTGAGCTCGCGTTCACGTTGGCCGGTGTGTGGGGTAATAATAGCATACCCATGTTGGTGATGAAGTACGAACTCATCCGGGCCTCCATCTCTCGCCACCTTTGCAGCCATTTGGGTCTGTTGGAACTCAATTATGGACTATTGGGACTCCATTTGGGACCTCATTTGGGCCATTTGAGCCTTCATATATGCTTGGCGGGAAGTGACGAGGCGCTTCTTCCTAACCCCAAAATGCTCAACTATCCCCACCCGCCCAACGACGGCTCGTATATGACCGGGATTCTCATCTCTTTGTAGGGTCAAGGCTAGGTTGTTCATCCTCTCGGTGGTGTCGAGCAACTTCGAAGTCGATGTCTATGACAAAGACTCCTATAAGAAGAAAAACATATTATTGATAATTCATAAATTTTAAAACCGATAAGTTCTCAAAATAAATAAAAGAAAAGGTAAAAAACTCACGAGTCGCTGTGCAATGCAGCTTCTACATCGATCATGGTGAAGGTTCCATCTCTCTTCTTTTTCCTTCGACCCACGGCTCGTTTCTATCGGTAACGAGCTGCAAGTATCTATGTTGGAACCTTCACCGGATGTGGTTTGAAGTTGTTCAAGATTTTTCTTGTACAACCTCTCATTCAGACTTTACGTATCCCCCACAGGACATCACATGAGGGTACACATTACTCTTAAGCCTCTTCCGATTGCCTTCACCTATCGCTTGCGCAAGTAATTAAGACAACGAAAATATTAGTGCATAAGACTTAAATCAAAAATAGTTGTATATATCATCGACAATTTCTTCCTTTTTACATCAATTCGACAACGAAAATATCGAGTGCATAAGACAACTCCCCTCTCATTGTCCTCTAGATCCGCCTTTCTCAAGTATATCTTACCACTTACATTGATAGAAAACGAACATCACACTATTTTCATATGAGATTGTCTATAAATATTGAATGAAGTTGCATACTATTCAAACCCTTTATTTTCTCCTTAGAGCTATGTAACGCCCCCAATCACCATTAATTAATAATCCCCTAATTAGAGAATATTAGGTAGGGTCGCAGCGGAAGTCGAAGTTGACGATGGAAGGTGCTACCGTCGTCCTAAGAATAGGACCAGGCTAAGTGAGTAAACTAAAATGCCATCTACATTTGTAAATGTAATGTGTTGGTTGGGTCCCAATAACGACAAGTATTTGCACCTCAAGTAGTTAAGCTACAAATCATGTTTAAACAAGACCCAAAATATAATTTAGTGGCTTGCTTGGATATACTTTAATACAATCTCACCTACTTGTTTCACACGAGATATTACGCAAAATCTAATGATTTCCCAATTGGCTCCAAGCCACGATTAAGGTGAAATCACTCGTGAGCATCTATACACCTTCGAACCACAAATGCAACGTGTCCAGCTATGGTTTGCCTTCGTCGGACTTGGTAGGTAATTGATTGTTCACCAATGCTTTCCCTAAAACAAAAACAGTAAAATATTTCGAAGAATGAGTCGAAACTCAGTACGGACATTCCTACACTCGTAAAATAGCTTTGAAAACATTTTAGTCGAGCGCGCGTATTTCAATTCATTTTACTTTGAAATCGGGGGATAGAATATGAGTAAAATTTGATTGCCGCTTATTATCCGAAAGTGGAACCCCTTGATAATTGATACGATCTTTGAATAAGGTGCACACCTTCCGGCCGACCGAGAACCCGAGTTGAAGCCGCGCGGGTGGAATTGAAGGGCATAAGCCACGATAATTGATAATTGAGTGGGGACCACTTAATTAGGTGACAAAACTTGATTTGCAAATGATTCATTATTAGTTGTATATATGAGAAATGTCGAGATTTGATGAAACATGTGAGTTTTCGAAAGGTACGAGGCAATGAACGTGCACTGATTGGAAATCTTTGTTTCTCCCCTTTATGAAATATTGATTTAGCGGCTTGTCGACGACAAGAGTGACCTCGCTACTTGTTTCAAATATGTCTTTATTATTAATAATGTTTAAATTTAGTTTCATTGCAATACCATTGGTAATTAACTTCGCGTAATGCTAATAACTTACTTCATAAGAATTGTTTAAACTAGATTCGTTGATTTTTCGTGAATTTGATTTGTTGATTACTTGGATCGGAATATTCTCATTTTGAAATTTTACTTATACTTTAGATGTTACTACTTGTTTAACATACAAAAATATGACTCCAACTATTATTATTATTATTATTATTATTATTATTATTATTATTATTATTATTATTATTATTATTATTATTATTATTATTATTATTATTATTATTACTATTATTATTATTATTATCTCAATTAATTATATCAAACCAAAATCTTACGTTCAATCCTCTCCTTAAATCACCTTTCACCTCATCTTATCATCTATTCCACAAATTAATCAATTTACTCCACAAATTAACTAATTTACTAAAATTCCACATACATCAAAACACACTAATTCAAACTTGTATGCATATTGTCCTCAACAAAATCCACATCTACGTATACAATTAAGTACACTAAATTTCTCAAGGTTTTATATACATTCAACTCTATTTATTATCCAACTCCAATCTCTATATACACATTCTTTTTCTTTTACTCAAATATATTCAATCCCAAAGTGCAATAAAACCATCAATTTCTACTCAAAATTTACATTAAAATATTCCCAATTCACTTCACCAAATTACAATTCCACAAGTGCAATTACATTCATTCACTCCCACAATAATTCATTCCACTAAGAACACCAATTCACAATCATCCTCAATAACTCAATTTTTTTTTCCAATTCAACTTTTAAATTCATACCATAACATCTTTCTAAAACAATATAATTCAATTAACAACTACAATTAAGAGGTAAATAATGAAGGGAGATAAACTAGAGTTTAGGGTTTTACCTTCGAAACCCGAGGGATGGAAACCAAGGATAAGAAGGAGAGGTGGTGCGACGGTGGAGCTCCAGCGGCTATTGGGAAGCACCGGCTCGACTCTGGCGATTGAGCTGCGGC
Source organism: Talinum fruticosum (assembly GCA_021018815.1). Taxonomy (NCBI): domain Eukaryota; kingdom Viridiplantae; phylum Streptophyta; class Magnoliopsida; order Caryophyllales; family Talinaceae; genus Talinum; species Talinum fruticosum. Next base: position 1,957,442 of record JAITYX010000074.1, on the reverse strand, counting down.
TGGCGGATGACCGGGAGTGGGCCGCAACAGGGTGAGGAAGAGAGCGAGAGTGAGGGAGCGAGAGCAATAGAGAGAGAGGGAGAAGGTCGCCGTCGGTTTTACGGTCGGCGGTGGTGGCCGATGGCCGACTATGGAGGCTGTTGTGAGGGAGGGGCAGAGTGGGCTGGAGGAGGCGAGGGCAGGGAACGCGGGGCACAAGCGAGAGAGAGGTGAAGGAATGAAGATTGAATGTGCTCGATTAATTTAAAGTCGATATTTTTATCAACTTTAATTTAATTTATTTTTATTTTTTTTCCTTTGTTTCCAGTTATCTCTGGCACATTCTGATTTGTTTGGTTTTTTTTTTTTTGGTTATATATTGTTATTTCATTCCTATTTTATTTCATTTAAATAGTATTGCATATAAATTATACAATTCATTATTAAATATAACGATTGCTTGAAGATATAATCTTTAATGGCCTTATAAATATGTACCTTGGCATTTATGTGTATCATATATTAATACAATTTTTAAATTTTCTATTAGACATATGCATAAATTTACGATCATTATTATGAAATTTCATTGGAGACCACTTCGTCGTCTTAGCCACATATCATACACATAAAAATAATTCAAATGTGGAATTGAAGTGCACGCGCTCAATTATATAAATCTTGTAATTAATAAGATAAATAATGTGATTTAGGGTCGGGTTGTTACAAGCTACCCATTAACTTTTTATACAATCATTGATGATGTAATATCAAAAAAGGTATTAAAGTAATGAAATTACCATGTATTCGGAGAGGTGAAATGTGATTCAAATGATATCCAATTCTCCTCCGTGATACAATTGTAGACCTCTCGGGGTCTACCTTCTTGTTTTATCTGTTTTGTTTTGTAGACCCATATACCGACAATGCGATATTTAAAGTCGTTAAACTTTTCTGCCGATGACATGAAGGTCTTGTGTTTTTACGAAGAGGATCTCGGATTCATTAATGTTCAAGTTGAACGTTTTCGAAATATAAGAACGATATGCATTAGTACATATATATTAACTATTTACAATATAAGTTGAAATACTAAGTTGATATGTAGTTTATTTACCTTAATATCGTTCCAAAGGTTGTCTTTAATGGAATCGGGGACATTGGCCCATTTTCACGTAGTTGATGTTCACATATAAGCGGGTTGTTGTACCAACATAGCTCATAAAGGGAGCTTTATTATCACCTACGACATTTACGTGCTTATCAAAATTGACCTGTGTAAGAAGGGTTGGATCGTCTCTACTTCGAACCAGCTTCTCCTTGTTTATCATAGTTTGTCCCCTTGATTTTTTGTACTTTTGGAAGAATCAATTTTATATTGCAAGCAATTATACAAATCTTGATAAATAAACATGTACAACAATTTTCGGACACAAACACGAAGTTGGGTTGGGCAACGACCAACACTGGCCGACCGTGTAGTCCGGCACGACCCATGCTTGGCTGTCCGGAACCCCGGTTCCTCAATTTGGCCGTTTTTTTTCTCTTCTCTTATTTTCATATTCTATCCATTCACATTCCTCAATTATAAGATTAATTTACAAATTTTCTCTAAAACACCGCGAAGTATAAGACTCCTAAATTACACTTTCGAGTTTAGATCTGAAATTGGAAAGCACTAGCTATACTTTCGAGTTTCATGAAAATGTGGAAAATGACAAGGCAAACACAATAACAGAATTAAAAACCCGTAATGGAATTCAGGGAAAAATTGCTAAAGATGAAGAGAAAGAGAAACCTGGTGGTGTCCGGAAAAAGAAGTCGAGCAAGAGAGTGGTGCGACCACAACCGGAAACGCGGAGAAAGTGAGTGGGGGAGTGCAACCACAACCAAAAACCGCAGAGAGAATGAGTGGGAAGCCAACGAAACCACTTGGAAGCCACCAGCAACCGCGGAGAGAAGAGCAACCGAAGAGAGACATTGTGGGCTAAAAATGAGAGTGAAAAAAGTGAGACACGACGTTGGCTGAGGGTTTTTTGTGAAGAACTTTAGACTACGGTTTACTACCAAGAACCGTCATCTAAAGTTCTTAGATTACGGTTCTTTTACTCGAACCGTCGTCATAGATACATCTATAACAACAATTCGAGTAAAAGAACCGTGGTCTAAGGTTCGAGTAGAAACTTTAGACGACGGTTTTTATGTTGAATCGTCGTCATATACATTAAAAACCGTATTTTTTATGAAAATACCACCGGTCTATTTTACTCGACGATTTTGTCCTTTTAACCGTCGTTAAAAATGGTTCCTGTAGTAGTGTAACCGCAGACACTATGGTATCCCATGAATCGGGTAATGAAGACAACAAAATAAGGGCCTTAATCTCATCCTCGAAATTTATTTTCACTGAAAGCAAGATTAGATATAACCATATTAAACTCATTAATATGATCCGTTACACTAGTGTTATCTACCATTTTCAAGTCAAACAACCGACGCATGAGATATACCTTATTCATCACCAAAGGTTTCTCATAGAGGTTGGACAACGCTTTCAACGAGTCCCTTTGTCATTGTTTGCTCCATCACGTTGAACGCCACGTTCGCGACAACGTCAATCTCACCGTCCCAAGGGCTTGCCGATCAAGCAACTTCTAATTATTTTCTACCATGTCCACGGGCTTTACTCCGAGGGGTTGATATAACTCCTTACGGTACAACAAGTCCTCAACTTGCATTTTCCGAACCCAAAGTCCTTTCCATCGAACCTTTCAATTTTTTACCTTATCACTCTCCATTTTTGTGAACTCTCAAACCTCACCTCACTCCGATACCAGTTGTTAGGATCGGAGCTCGCAAACAATTAAATTTGGGCAAAAGAAAATAACAAAGATTTGGACACAAGATTTTTAACGTTAAAAAACCCAAAACCGGAAAAAAACCATGAAACCGATGCACTATATTTCAAGTAGTTACAAGGAATTTTCACTCAAGCTAACCCTAGCTCACACCTTACTCTTCACTATTTCCTTATCTAACAATGGAGGATTTAGCACTGATTAAATAGCCATAATCAGTCATACAATATTTACAATTCTTTAACCGAGCATTAACACGCATTAACACAAGAAAACGGACAGAAAAATGCTTCAAATCATACAGCCCAAGGGCCGGATGCACGGCACGGGCCGTGCCATCGGACACGGCCAGCCGGTGTCCGATGCTGGCACTAGCTTCGTCCGATATGATCCGTGCTCGTTGCCTCTTGCCCGGGTTCGCCGTTTCTTGTCTCGTAACGCAATTTTCAAAGCCCAAATCATCCATTAAGCTCCATAATCCCAATATTTTTTATTACAAAATTCCAATTCAAACCATAACTTCACCTCATGAAACCAAATCAAAAGAAATTCCACATAACCCTCCAAGATTGATTTGGCTTGATCTTCAAACTCAAATGTTATAAAAAAACTTATACTTGACCCAAACTTGTTACCTTCAAACACATAGGAAAATCGACTCTTATGATCGACTCAAGCATGGAAGAATCTCAAAGCTGGTTTGTTTCACCTACCAAGGATGATTTCAATCGAACATATTCTCTTCAACTAGCTTTCCTACCACAACTCCGAGATCTTGTTGTTTTTGGCCTCTACTCACTTCTTCATAATCTAGCCTTAGTTTCTTTTATAGATTGACGATTTTTAGGTACCCAAAACCCATTCTTTTTCCTAGACTTCCTTTGAGGCATGCTAAACTTACGCCTTGATTGATTCAACCCAAACAACTTCTTCAGGAATCTTCCAACTAACATCAACTTGAAAACCTCTAACAAGCCTCTTGTTCATCATTGTCATAACTTCCTTTACATGCTCTTTCTTGCTTAATCTAACAAAACCAAACCTTCTCTGTGACCTATTTCCTATCTTTCTCGGATTGTAGGCATAAGTTACTACTCCGAACCTCTTAAAAATACCTTTTAACCTAAAATTGCCAACCTTTATAGTTAAATTGTCAATGAAGATGGTGAACTCAAAATGGTATTTTGTAATTCTAACACCCTTCTCTCTACTTCTATGTTTCTCCATTTGACAAAATCAGAAAATAGTTCATTGAAATCACCTTCACAAAGATCCACTAATGGCTAGACAGAGCAAAATTACAATCATAATAAGAAGACTCCCGAGTTCCCACGATAGCGAGACACTAGTAGCGAAGAAGCGACCTCAACCTTTTGTAGAAACAATGATGCTTGAAGGAGAGTTCCCTAGGGGACTCGACTCCTAGAGGTTCGTCCTCCAAAAGAGGACGAAGTGCTCTCCGGTGATCAAGCTCACCCCGAGCGGTGGTTCTCACGCTCGACGTTTAGTCTTCCCTCTCTCTCTCTTACATATATCTTTTTACTACTCTTTTTAATGACAACTTAGGTGAATTCTTGAGAGAAGGTTGCCTGACGTATGTTGTCCTTACCTTATAAAAACGAAAAATGCCAAAGTAATGTAAAAAGGGTAAGGGGGTTTTCTGTCCAAATCTCAAAGTTCTCAACCTATTACTCAATAATTATTGAATTAGATCTTGCAGTTATGATTGAAAGATTGTTCATAAGCAAAGCAAGAAACAAGTTTGGCAAGAATGGAAGTTGTCAGATTGATTGAAAGCAACTGTATATTTCCCACCCAAAAAAAAAGAAGGAAACTTAAGACAAAGAAGAAAAACCCACAAATAAAAATGCTGTACTAAAAACCAAGATCTCTATTGAACAAAAACAGACCCCAATTTTGAATTTCTAATATTAACTGTTTTTCCAAGCTCAAATTCTCATTCCCCAAGTTGCTGGACTATAATCAAATGGCTGAACTGACCAGCATATATGTTGGTGCAACTTTCATCGGAAATACAACACAGAGTACCCAAATAGATTCAAGAGAGCTCCTTACGAGTCCTTCTTTACAGCTGAATTCGAGTACCCTTGATCGACGCCCTGCAGTTGGTCCCTGAGGGATTGGTTTTCGGCCACCAAACGGTCATATTCAACGAGCAAACCTTCAGTTTGCCTTCTAAGAGCCTGAACAGTGGCTTCTGATGAATGTGCTTCCTTGGTCTTGCCCTCGAGTTCGGCCTCCAGTTGTCTGATCATGTCCTTGAATGTTTCTACCTGCTGCTCCCGGGCTTTGACTTCCTCTGGGCCTGCAATCCTCACACCGTTCTTCTTTGTAGCCTCCATCGTCTTCCTCCTCAGACTCAGTTCTCTTATGTAATGGTGCAATCGGTCGATCATGAGGGCAAGGAACAGGATGAACCCTGATTAAAGAAACACGAAACATGAGCCCATACAAAATTATATTTCTACCAGCCAGAAAAAAAAAAAAAAAAAAAGAGGACGGATTTTGCAATCAATCCAGAGTTGAATACATCTTACAATTCTTAAGGGCATTTGTACCAAAAATAGAACTTGTCCAAAGTATTGATACAAATACCCATGTATATACTCAATGTTGGGTGAGCAAAAAGACTGTAACTGATAAATTAAACTGAAAATCGGTAAATCGAACCATTTATCTGGTTACAGTTATAGTTCATGATTTGAAATCGACCGTTAACTTAATTGACCTGATTAAATTTTTTATTGAAAAAGTATTTTTATTAGTTTTAAGGTGATAGTTTTGGTTTATTTCCTTCTAACTGGTCTTGAAGGCTATAGGACAATGCATAATGGGGCCAAAAATAATATATTAAAAACAAAGTTCTAATAAAGTTTAGTAAAAAGAAAGCATTTAGAAAGTTAAGCTTGGTGTTGTCCTATGGCATTCACAGGCTGGGAAATATTAATTGTATGCAGTCATGCGTACACTTTGTTACTGCAAGCATAATTGAATGGTCTACGACAATTTATTGTCTAATAGCCAATTCCTTGCTTCTGGAACAGTAGTATTGGTCATTGGATATTACTATAATAAATTTTTAATAGGATTAAAAATCATACATGAATAATATGCAACCAAGAAAGATTAAAAATTTTATTTATCGGCTCCGGTTAACTGCAGAACGAAACCGAAACATCGGTTAACAGGTATATAATTCAAATTTTTCGAACTAAAAATTCGGTCAAAGGAACAGAATCTCTCTAAACCACACCGAACCGACCAGTGCTCACAAGGGAATCAGGGATTTTTATGGGTGTGGATCTGAGGATTGGATCGGAAATGGCCGTTCACTTCCCTGTCTACCCATATGTACGTCATTCTTACTCCTATAAAGACCATCTCTGTCATAACCATTACTCCAAGTTGTTCACTCATACAGCCACCAGATTCGCCTGGGTATCTACCTCCCCTCACCTGTACCTTCCTTTATATTACCTGTAGGACATTCAATGTGATGGCCTCCAGATTTGGTGATTTCTAGTTGGAAGACACGCCTTTTTCAAAATACACCTAAATACTCTTATTATATTTTAGGCTCATTAGTAGCCTGCTGTCACTTAAATGACATTTTGATGTTGGTTCGTTACAATTCTTAAAGACAACTCGTCATGATGAACCTAACCAAAATGAACTTAACTCTCTTTCCGCACAACAATATATTGGTTTCAATATGGGTTCAAATATCCTGGGTTTCAATATTGACCATAGAGAGATTGCGAACAGGCTGTTGGGCTTGCCGGAGGGGGGTCAGGTTTACGATAGTTGATGGTCTGGCTGGGGGCGAGCATTGATCCAGTGGTTAAGCTGGGGGCCCAAATCCTACACATATTCATACGTATATTATTTTATACCTGCATGGTACCCATTTTTGTTTTTTTTTTTTTTGGCAGTGCATGCTACCCATTTAGAACCCATTTATCAATACTCAAAATAAGTGTTATATGCATTCGTGTTATATACCGTTGGTTCGCTTATCCGGCTAAAATGCAATTGGACAGAATGATAGCTAACGTAATTATTCTCACCATATATCATCATCCACATCATTTAATTCAATTCCCATACCAGGACCATCCAGAAGGGGTTCTCCCTAAACGAATTCGTCAAAACTAATTTTGACCGCACCTCCTCAGCAGGTACAGCAACGAGTTATGACAACCAAGTTATGGTATTCAAGTAAGATGGTATTCAAGTATTTCAGAGGCAAGATTCACTCGCATCCAAGTTATGACAACCAATTAACTATTAAGGCAATTCTAGGTATTATTCACACCTGGTGCAGGATCCAATGTTAGTTCAAGATATACGAGCTATGATTTCATTGTTTTTTGTTATTTAGTTAATCATGTATTTATAGAGGTTAATATGATAGTTGATAATATTATCAAACTAACATGTGTCATAAGGTGTACAGATTACCTTAATATCTATCGCAAGAGTTTTCATGTATATTTACTAAGGTAGATATCTTAAGAGAACCGCTACCTAATATTTTATGTACATACCATTTCCAAAAAAGAAAAAATATTGCGGCCCTTAAATTGTCTAGGGCTATAGCAGCTTGGGCTCTACTTGGTCATCTTTTAACTCGATTTGAGATCAACTTGGTTTTAATTTTTTATTTTTGATTTTCATAAAAAATTTTAAAATTCAATATTATAATCGAAATTCGATTCTATATTTTTACTAAGACCTATTCAAAATGGCATTGTACTCAAAATCAATTAATTGAACTTCAATTAACCAAAATTGGTTAATCGATTTTTCGATTGAAAAAATTTTTGGAGCTGAAGCCGAATCGAAATTTCAATTCGGCCAATTTTTTTTGGTGCTATTAAGCTTGTTTTTGGTTTAGCTATGGGTTAACCATTTAAGAATAATATAAATTTCACTTTTAGTTGTAATTTTTTTTATTTTTAAAATCAAGAAACTTTGAAGATATATATATATATATATATATATATATATATATATATATATATATATATATATATATAGTGGTTTCGGTTAATCAACTGGCTAACATAATTGCCGAATTGACAAATCGGTAAAATGGTTTTTTGGTTCAATTGCTTTTGCTCACCCCTATTTATATCATCATTTATAACAACTTTCATCTCATTTAAGCTCATTTCAACGATAACAACTATAACATCTAAGGATTTCAGTTTATTTCAGCTATAACGGCTATAAGTTTAACGGTCATTTTGAGCAAACCCTTATATTCAAAAAATATGGATTTGAATGAAATTTTAGTGATTTATACTTCCACACAAGTACTTTTAGAAAAATATGAACTAATTAACCTAAACCGAGTCAAGCTTAGTCAAGCCTTACTAAGCTTGGTCTCAGTCTATGTTCGATTTGACTCGAGTTCGAGTTGAGCTGAATTCGAGCACTTAGCAAGCTAGCTCGATTCCATTCCAACCCTATTTTAGACCAAAATCTTCAATATATATATCGCATCCTCGTTTTAGCAACTTCCCCTCTTCGTCGACTACTTTTGTTGGGCGTCGCCAATGAAATGATCTGATTACTCACCGGTTGTTGAGTATGTGGCTCAAAAATCTTCATGTAATGCTTCATTTTGCTACTAACTATCGCTGTCAGGCCATGCTAAAGGAAAACGGGGTCATGCTCGATGTGAACCATAAGTATGCAACTTCCACCGGCCGACACGGGCTGCCCGTGTCATCTGTTTGGTGTTGTTTTGCTTTCGGGAAGATAACGGGTCTTCAGCCCGTGTCATCTGTTTGGTGTTGTTTTGCTTTCGGGAAGATAGCGGGTCTTCTTCCTATCATTTTTCTAGCCCCGAGTTTCGCTAGTTTTAGCAGCAACAGAAGCAATATTCCCCTCCATTGTTAAGTGAGATTGAGAGAGAATTGTGAGCTAATTGTATTCTCATTGTCGATCAAAATCATCATTTGGTTGTAATTGTTTATAGTTTCTGAAATTATAATGAATTGTTAGTGCTTATTGCCTCCTTAATTTTTTCTCTCGTTAAATTTCCATGTAAATCTTTGTGTGCATTGATTTAGTGCTTTCATTTAGTTGTTTATACCTTTAATTATCATTTTGTTTCATTCGAATTGCTTTCACTCAAATTGCTATAATTCCTAATAAATTTTCTATCCCCTCAAAGTTTACTCGAACCATTTTTTATTCATCTATAGGCTCATCCGAGCGCCCTGGTTGATGCTTTAGACTTTGGACTTGTTTTTTTGAGTGGTTAGGAGTAAAAATCATCACTCAATCACATTTGACCACCGTCAATTATATTCAACTATATATTTTTCATATTTTTTAGAAAATACACACTAAACTACACTCAATTAAATTGAATAACTCTCAACCACACTTACCCACTTCTTAAATTACAAGAATTTAACTCTCAACCACACTTAAAAAACCTCAATATTTAACCACGCTCACAAAACACTCAATCACACTCATACATGCTCAATCACAAACCATATCATTTTAACCACTCAAGAGAACAAATCAGGATATCGTTTTTCTTGATGTTGGCAATATTGTCATGATTCATGAAGCTGGCGTTAGATAAGCATCCCGCAAGTGAAACTATTGTTGGCCGGCTTGGTGCATTTATAAGTACTAGTATGGGGCCCTCATAATAACTAAGATTTCTTATAAGCACAAATAAAGTAGATTAAATAGACGAATTTTAGTTACTATAGTAACAATTCGCAAAAAATTTAGCAATTAAGTCAACTGATATCTATTAAACACTTATTTAAATAAGTGAATATTGTTATCCACCTTAAACACCTACACATGCATCCTTAAGCTTTCTTCTTTTCACATAATATTCAAAAGTCGATATATCTTAATTTGAACATAAGTTTTTTATAATAATTCTCTACAACTTTAACAATTGTGTTAACAGACATCCACATTTGAAGCATGTCAAGCGGGATTCTTTCTTCCTCTATTTTTTTGTTTTTTAATATATGGCCATGTGTTGGGTCCACGCGATACTCAAATGAAAGTTAAGCCAAATGATCTACGACTATCAATAATGAAATTATAAATCATACGACGAAATTATGAAGAGTAAGCACGTTCATCCATCAAGAAGCATCAACCAAACATCAAAATTCCCCTCACATTTTCGATTCCCGAAAACTAATCAAAATCGCAGCCCAATTTATCAAAAAATCAAAGCAATGAATCCAAATGGAAATGTCACGAGAGAGAGAGAGAGAGTCTGGTACCCATGAGAGAAGCTTCGAGGACGTGTTTGGAGAAGAGGACCTGATCAGTGGGGGTAAGATCGGGGTTTCACCATCGCGGCGGCGACTGATCTGGAGGACGGAATTGACGGTGGTGAGAAGAACAACGAAGATGGTACCGGAGACCGTCTTGACGACGATCGGGCCTCGACCCTGTTTGAGGCGGTCCAGCCCCATTAACACCACCTTCCTCAACGGCGTTTTGAACAATAGCAGCAGCACCACCGCCGCCTCCGAGAATATCACCGAGAACAGCAGTTGAATCATCGTCTCTGTTTCTCTTTCTGTCTCTCTGTTGGTAGGATCAGATGGAACTCAGAAGACGGGGAAAATTGAGGAGGAAGAATGGGAATGGGGATGAAGGGGAGAGGAGAGAGAATTGAGGAGGGAGAGAGAATGCGGGGAGTATATTGGTGGGGCAGATGGCAATTCGTCGTGAACCCGACTCATGCTCCATCCTTAACTGTATTTATATTTTTGGGTGTTTAAATCATCCACGGATTTGAATTTTTGGAAGAGAAGGCCACAACGGCCTTATTTGTTTAGTGGGCTGCTGGTCACTGTTTTGAATTGGTAAAAACTCCTCTTAGCTCAATTTTTCCTTTGCGAAAAAAAGGTCTCTCTCCATCTTAATTTTATTTCGGAAACTATTTATTTATGCCTCCAAAAAACAAAAATTACTACTCCATCATTTATTTGTCTCTAAGGGTAATGGTTAAATAAGATAAAATAATTTTACTAGAGGGAGCTCAAGAGTCCTCTAATTAATAAGGTTCGCTATATTAAATTTATGCTCCCAAAGTCTCTACAGCGCTAGGCGCTCACGCTTTGAAATCTGATGTGGCGCGTGGATCAAGGCACAACTTCTCCATACTGGATGCACGGTTTTCTCAGGTACGCGTGATGGCTCAGCCAGCAAAGCCTGAGGAGAGGAAGCGCAACAACTATGTGACAGTCATTGGACGAGTTCATTAACACGCACACACTCTCTCTCTTTCCCCCTCTCTCTCTCTCTCTCCAAAAGGGTGTTTAGAAATTGTAAATGTAATTGCTAATATAAAAATTATATTTTCCGCCCTCCTTCTTTTATTTATATTTTGTTAATATTATATAAATTATTACAATAAGAAAAATATAATATTGCTATTATCATTGTATCATTTCTTTATTTAATAAATTTCTAATATTATTGTATCATTTGTTTTTGAAAAATTGACAACCTAAAATAATTAATATTCGTGTTGTATTATTGTATTTGCATTATTATTATTATTATTATTATTATTATTATTATTATTATTATTATTATTATTATTATTATATCTTTTTTATCTAATAAAATTTCTTATGTTATTGTATCATTTAAAAAAAATAGCAATCTAAAATAATTAATTGAAATCTTCATATTGTACGGACAATATGAAAATAATTAAATATAAAAATAAATAATAATGTAAAATAAAATAAGTAAAATAATTAAATATGTAAAGGAGAAGGTTACATGGAGATTATTTAAATAGGTGAGCCTTATTGGTGAACCTTACATTGTGTAAGTAAGGATTTAGGAGACAAAAAAAAAAAAAAAAAAAAGGTCCTTAGCTGATATATCATCTGTAGGTCCCAATGGGTGAACCTAAAACAGGCTCACCCACTATGAGTGCTCTTAGAGCGTTAGTAACCGCGAGGTTGGGGAAGGAGGCGCACCTGATATGGCACGTTGCTCAAGACGCGTTGTCCTACAATGGACGTGCGTTATCCGAGGCGCACGTGAAGGCCCGTGCCTCGGCATTTGCTTGAAGATGGCTCGTTGTCCAAGTGTCGTCCATTGATTGGTTGAAAGAGGGCAATGACTATGCAGCATGAACTGGAGAATTAATTAAGTTGGGCAATTTAATTAAAAATGCTAAACAATTAATTGAACTCTCTCTCTCGGCAATTAATTGAACTCTCTCTCTCTATGTTGTGCATTAGGTTGGAAGAAAATCACAATCATTTATTATATGAAAATTTTTCTAATATAAATTATACAATCTCTAATATTATTATTTTAATTATAATATAATCTCTAATGTTATTATTATGTAGCAAAACAAATAATAATTATTATTGTAATATTTTTATTATCTAAAATTTCTATTATTTATTTTAATTCATTTCATAAGATTTCTAATATTATTATACTATTTGTTTTTAAAAAATTTACTACCTAAAATAATTAATTTCAGTCTTCATAGTGCACCAAATAATTATTTTATGTATTATAAAAATAAATAATAATGTAAATAAAATAGATAAACTAATTAAATATATTAATGCCTAGACTCCATGTGGATTATTTAAATAGGTGAGCATTGTTGGTGAGACTTGCATTATAAAAGTAAGATTTAAAAGAGAAAAAAAAATTGGCGTCTTAAGCGATGTGTCACTCGTAAACCTCCACCATATGAGTCTAAAATTGGCCCTTACAGTACATATGCTTTTAGCCCTCCTCCCACTATTTCTCGGTCATCTAAATTCAAGAAACTCAACCTCAATTTCAATGGCAACGCCACAGAATTGAAATTTGGCAGGTGGAGATGCTATTCAACATTAATTTTAGCAATGGCCATAAGTTGTATTAATTTTTCTTCTTTTCAGTTCCGAATGAGATGATTTAACATCTGTCTCTCGGATTTTCACTAAGGTCCCGAATCTTGCTTTGTATGTGTTGGAATTATCTATCTTATAGCAAGATTATTTGGACAAAAAATAAATGTCATAGCAAACATAGGGAAGGGATGTTGGCGATGGTAGGCATGGCCAGATTTTGTCGTAGATGGACCATCATCCTTCCATCCAATAGAAATATACTAGAGTATAACCTTCCCCAAATTGAAGAGTAAGCACATTCACGTAAGGGGCGTATTAAAGAGTATATTATGGAATTTGGTCTTTAATCTTAGATACACTAATAGCAACATTTTCAAACAAAAATTCTTCTTAGTTGACGAAAAGGTCTTCAAGTAAGAAACTAATTAATGAAAAATCAAATTAGATTACTTTTACAAGTTTTCCTTAAAAAAACAACTCCTTAGCATTGCCATTTTGGATTTTTTTTTTTTTAACAAAAGGGGTGATTGTGTTATATTACTATCAATGAAGGAAAACATATCGTCTGATACTCTAGCAACAATAGGTTCGAGAACATCATCGACCCAGAAATGACTAGTGAAAGATAAGGATTGCTAGTGAACTAACTCATGTACACAGTATTCACTCCCCTTTTCACATAGAAATAAGCGCAAAAATTAAAAGAGTTACTCAGAGCTACAATATCTCTAACTATAAGACCCACAACATTATCATAGATGGTTTTAGTCTTCAGCCTTTGTATCAACGAGAGACAGTCACCCTCAACTACCACCGACTCATACCCAGCCTTGCTCACTATTTTTAAGGCAAAGAAGCAAGCTCGGGCTTCTTCAACTTCAGCACCCTTAAAGTTCACACCTTATTTCGATCCAGCTAAGATAATGTTACCATCACAATCTCGAAGAGCAAAGCCCCATCCTGAATCGGACACACCCATTTTACCCTTTTGAAGTTTAGTTTCAATGTCCCCGAGGAAGAAAGACTCCAAGAAATTGGGAGGGTATCCCTTTTATGTTCCATCTTTTTGTGAACCTCATAAAAACTTTGGAGTTACGATATTGCACGGCTATACACCTTACTTGGTTGCGGTTCCTCGGCCTGGAAAATGAAAATGTTCTAAGCAGCCCAGATTTCGCATAATTTCGTCACGAATTTCCCTAGGTGTTCTTGGTTTGTCCCCGCCATGACCTCCTCCAAATAGTCTTGAATTATCCTATAAATTCTAGCATGTCCCAATCACTCCTCGACCACAACTACTCCGCAAATGGGCAGCCTAGCAAAACACGAAAATCTAACCCCTTAGGTGCTCTGCAAATTGCACACGAGACTTGACTCCATTTTTTACACAATCTCCAAGCGAAGAAATGTATCCACGGAGGAACTTCCATGCCCCGGATAATTCTCCAGAAATTGTTGTCCATCCACGCGGAGGATCCCTGCTCTATTCTCCTACCTTCAATGATTAGATGGTATGCGAAACGAACCGAAAATGCACCACTCGGATTATAGTGCCAAACCAACTCGTCCTTTGGCCAAACTCGCATGAAGGGATCACCAAAATAGCTTCCACATCTATTTTTGGGAGATCTCCCTTAAGGCCTCTATATTCCATAACCCAACCTAAGGTTGTATATGGCTACAACCTTCAAGTTTTTGAAGTGTGCGGGTTCCGGAGAAATAATATATTAAAAGTCATCGGTCGAGGTATCCACCGAGAATTCCATACGTCAATGAACTCGTCATTTCCCACAAGCCATCTCAAACCTTTAATAATCATATCATGAGCCCCCAAATGTTGCGCCGCATAAAGCTTGGGCAATCCCTAAGTTGAGCCTATAAAATGCTCAACTCCGAAGAAGTCTCCAAACTTGTTTAGCCAAGAGAGCATCATTGAATACTTTCATATCCCTAAACCCCAAACCACTATCCCTCTTACATTGGCAGAGTTTAACGTTCCCCAACTAATGTATCTTCCGCTCCTCTTGTTTATGACCTCATCAAAATCGGCTAATAGAGGCTTGGATGCTATTACAAAGATTATTAGAAAATTTTAAGACACTCATTGCATAGGTAGGGATTTCTTGGGTCATATCCTTTACTAACACTTTCCTCCCTGCCCATAACGAGTCTATCCATATATTTAGACAATATATCTTTGGTTATATCCATAATAAATAAGAAAGGTCTTTTCTTTAATCTTCGAATTACTATGGGTAGGCCCAAGTACTTGTCATTAGACAGGACTTCCCTAATATCAAGGCGTCGAGCAATCTGATTCCTTTTTTCCACTTTTACACCTTTGCTAAAGGATATGGTAGTTTTGGAAAAATTTATCTTTTGTCTCGCCACTTTCTCGTACTTCGATTGTATTTCTTTGATCATAAATGCTTGTCCCTTATCAGCCGCATTTGAAGATGATGATATCATTTGCGAACAAAAGGTGGATGATATCATGAGCATTCGAGAAAATCGATAACCTAGGATCATAAGTTGGGACATCGCCCGTCTAAGAAGGCCGGGGAGCCCTTTAGTGATAAAAGGAAAAGATAGGGTGAGATAGGGTCACTTTGCCTCAGCCCTCTACTAAGAATCACATAACATGTGGGGACACCATTCACCAAGAAGGAGAACGAAGCTGAACAAATCACATAATGAGATTAATCCATTGGGTGCATAAGCCAAGTCTAAGCATAACCTGCATAAGGAACAACTACTCCACCCTGTCGTAGATCTTAGTCATATCCAGTTTAACTGCCATTGCTCCCAGACGATGTTGTCACATTTCATCACACGAAACATCTCAAAAGCAACAATAATATTATCGGTGATAAGTATCCTTGGGACAAAGGTAGATTGCGATTCAGAGATAATACTAGGCAAAAAGGTTTTCAACCTATTAGCTAAAACCTTCTTAAAACTTTATAAACCATGTTACAAAGGCTAATAGTGCAAAAATCGAGTCATACATTTGGCATGAGACTTCTTATGTATCAACATCGCAAACGTGTTAAGTTTTGGAGAAATAGGATGACCATGTAAGATATCTAATACCACACCCAATACATCATCATCAATCACATCTAAAAATTTTTGATAAAAGAAGAGGTTCATCTCATCGGGCCCGGGGCCTTTTGAGGATACATCCGTTTCAAAGCCTGTTCTACCTCCTTTTTTTAATATGGACAACATAGTGCCTCATTCATATCATTAGCAACTCTAGGTTGAACGCACTCTAACACATCCCCCATCTCTAATTTTCCATCACTTGAGAATAAATCGGTGAAAAAATTAACAATAATATCTCAAATAATAATATAGGGTCTTATTGAAGTTACCATTAGGATCAATTAGACACTCAATTGTATTTGCCAATCTCCGTGCATTGGCTCTTAAGTGGAACCATCTAGTGTTTGACTCACCATATTTCAAATAATCGGATCAAGCCCTTTACCACCACATAATTTCCTCTTTCCCCGCCACTCCCTAATTTCTAAAAGGACGTTCTTCCAATTTGTAGCATCGTTCAACCCTCTCAATTTGAGTTCCAACTTCTTAGTTTCCTCATGCATCATCCCAAATTGCTCTTTGTTCCATTTAGCTAGGTGACTACTACAACTCTCCAATTTTGTCATCAAAGCGTCAACCCTATCTGCAGCCCCTATACGACACCTTACCGGCTCACCAACGCGTCAAAATCGGGCATATTTTCAAAGTGGAAAGGTTTATAAGAAGGAGAATCGTTACCATGTCTCGGTTTGCACTTCGAGTAAGATAGGCAAATAGTCCGAAATACCACGGTCAATGTGTGTTACTTGCCCCATTAGAAAATAGCAATCAAGGTGTTCCTCCACCACTTCCCCACTACGGCGATAATTACTCCAAGTGAACTCATAACCCAAACAACCAAGATCAAAAAGTTCATTATCAATGAAGTACTCCTTAAAGGTATCAATATGAGTTTGAGCTTTTGGAGGACCACCCTTTCTTCTCCAGGTTGTAAAACATTTCATTAAGGTCTCTACCCACTAACCAAGGGAGGTTTGAGTCATTCCGCAAGCTCGAAATCATCTCATTGGTTTTATGTTTGAAGTGTGATTCACACCACCCATACACCCCAGTGAACCGGCACTCATATTTCTCTTATAACCATAAAAGTTCCTCATCCGATATGTAGAGATTGACATAAACTTCACATCGACCAAATCCTTCCGTATAAAAGAGCCAAACCACCCAATCAGCCATGGCATCAACATACAAGCCATATAAAATCACCTAACCTTTCTTTAACAGACTCCATTTCTACAACACTCTTTTTGGTCAAGGAAGACCATGTTAGGCGAATACCTTCGTAGTAAGGTACGAAGGTCTCAAATTGCCCGAGCTTCGACCATAACTCTGGCAGTTCGGACATAAAGTACTCATTGCTCTTGGTGGATTGAGAGACAAAAGGGATCCATATCCTCAACAACTCTAACCTTCTCTAATCCCCCGAGCTAGTACCCGTGGTTTTCTCGCGTTGAAATGCCTCCTTCCTTACCGAAGCTCCACATTTGTGTCTATGTGCATATTAAAGAATTCTTTCTAGTGACTTGACTCTCTTTGTTTCCTCCTACCAAAGGTCAATCTTTGCCTCGCCCTACTACCAAACATATTGTTTCTAAGTGTTAAAAACAATCTTCTCTCCTTTTGCATATTTACCTCTGTATTCGTTCTATAGAATTTAAGAGGTGAACCACGTAGCCAAACTCCATATCCTTACATGTCCTCTAGTGTGTTTGGGTCGACTTCCTCATAGGCTTTCAGGGTATGGCCAATTTTACCACACCCATAACAATAATCGGGGAGCTTAAGAAACTTAAAGTAAATCCACCGAGTTTTACCATCCATCACTACTACAAGAACCACTTTTAACTACGGTTGAAAACGACATTTAACTACGGTTAACCGGCGTCGTGTATGTGGCCGTTGTTGTATGTAGCATCTTTTACTAAGGTTCAAAATTGTAGTTATAGGTCATCTATGACGACGGTTCTTACATTAGAACCGTCGTCATTGGTACTACACAAAATGAAAAATTGTTCTAGGCGAGCATATGACGACGGTTCTAATGTAAAAACCGTCGTCATAGGTTAGAATTTTTTTATATTTTTTTGTTTTTTCCTATCCCCTTATACAAAATAAAGTACAAAATACATGACAACTTACAACAACCAGCAGCAATAATTTTCCAATATAAATTACAAAAATTTCCCACTTACTACAATCACAACAAGTTCCATCTTGAACATGTTCAACAACATAATTCCATGTTTTACAATAAGTTTCAACAATGAATATGTTACAATGATGTGAAATTATAATATAAACGAGTACTCTTTCAGTATTTATGTGAAAAAGTTCATCTCTAGTTACCCAAAGTGCTGTTTTTGTAGTAGATTTAGTTATGTCATTGTCTTTATGACGATATTGCTTGCTTGGAATTGTTGCGGAGGTAGCCTGGACAACATATATACATCATATTTATTTGTTGTCCACGCTACCTCTACACGAACTCCAAGCAAGCAATATAGTCATAAACACAAGCACATAACTACATCGTATTCTGCGACATAAATACTGAAAAGAAATGTACAAAGAGGTGGACAACATAAAAACTCAATGCTCTCTTCCACGAACTAGTTAAGAGTGAGCTCATTACTCCTCTAAGGAAAAGCTGTCTCAAGCTGTCAAAAATGCAATGAGAAAATCAAGGACGAAGGTAACATTCGGGAGCTTAGTCCTTCGACCCTTATTGAATGATGATCTTCTAGCCGACCCACTGGAGAGCTTAGTCCTTTGTTTGCTTGCTTGGAGTTCGTGCATGGGGTAAAGGTAGACAACCTCACTACTTCTTAGGGAGGTTCCTATTCTTTTCCTTAGGGAGGTTCCTCCCCTTCTCTTTTAGTAAGTTCTTTCGGACCGGAGAAGAACGAGAGAAAGAGCATACCACCGATTCACTTGCTCTCCGGGGGGACCGGACGATGAGCCCATGCTTGAAGTGGCGCCTCTGTCCACGAGCATCACTTGCTAGTGACTGCGAATTGCTTGCCTGGATTTTTATAAGATGGTTAAAGTGGCGCTCTACCTAGGCTTCAAGGAGGTCCCTGTCGAAACGCAACACAACTTGCTTGAGAGTATGAGCTTCGTCAAAGTCTACAAAATCCAGCTCCATGGCATCATCAATCAAAAGGTTGTAGAATGTTCTCGCAACGAGGGATAGGCAACAATTGGCAACAGCAGCTTACTCAGCACGGTCCCTATTGAAGCTAGGCACAATTTCTTGTAACCAGCAGGAAGTGCTCCGTAACTCATTTTCACTATGATCAAAAGGGAGAATTAAGTCAAAGAATTATTCTTACCAACTCCTTCAATAAAGCCTCTACCCCTCTTCCCATTCAAAGAATTTTTTTGCTTCCAATTTTACGTGTGTATATATATATATATATATATATATATATATATATATATATATATATATATATATATATATATATATATATATTGTTTCCTTTTGCTTCCAATTTTAATGTATTATACATTATCATAAACTAGACAAGATTTTATTTGAAATTTTACATAATGCATAGCACAAATTAATATGAATAAAATGTTGAGATCATCCCTTTAATTCACTTTAACGACCCCAAAAGATAACTACAACCGTAGTTCCTATAACTCTTATTGTCTTAACAATGAGATCGGCTTCACAAGGTAAGACATACAGTCTTTGTGCAGCGTGGGTCAGCACATGAAGAAAGGGAAAATGGATAAAGGCTTTATAAGAGAAAAAGGTAGTAAACAATAAGAAAACTAGTAATAATTCCCTATTGTTTATTACTTTTTCTCCAATAAAGCCTTTATCATTTTTCCCTTTCTTCGTGTACTAACCCACACTGCACATAGACTCTATATCTTACCTAGTGACTCCGACCTCATTGCTAAAGTCAATAAGGGTTATGAGAACTCCGATTCTAGTTATGTCTTGGGTTGTTGAAGCAAACTAAATGGACAGCATGAACATTTCATTAATATTCATTATTGTCTAATGCATTACTTAAACTTCAAAAAATTGTGTACTCTAGTTTACGATCATGTATAATAAAACAAACTTGCACCAAAAAAGGAAAGCAGAAATTTAGGTAGTTGGATAGATTAGTCCACCTCCAACTTCAACTCATCAAAATAAATAAATTTGATAACAAATTTATCTTTATGACAAGTAATTGGGGAGATCCCTATATCCAAATACCTTTCTAATTTTTTATATGTTCACATTTATATTTTCTCCCTATTGACCCTTAAACATATAACTAGAAATTTTTCTATTTCCTCGGACCCTAAATCATAAATATTTTTATTTCTCTAAACTGTAACCATATTTGGATACCAATTTCGATAATTGGATAAATAAGTTCACCCTAACGTCACCTCATTAAAATAAACAAATTTGGATACAAACTTATCTTTATGAGAATGTTTTTAGGGATGACCCTATATCCAAATTATCTTTCTATTTCTCTAAAACCCTAAACAAATTTAGATGCACTATTTCGACATCCTTAACTATCATTCTATTTCACTATAATTACCACAAATCCTGAACTCCTAAACCCATTTCTCAAAATCTCAAACATTTCACGAATTTCCAACTTAATAAACTAAACAAATGTTACCTTCTCAATATTCAACATTTCAATAAAGATTCATTTCAACACTCTCAAACATTACCCACATTCTCAACATTCACATAATTACCACAAATACATTCAACATTTAATTATAATATATTTTGTAAATAATTTAAAGCGAAAAATAAGAGAGGATAGAGATTCATACCTAAAAATCGACAATGGTGAGGGTGAGGAGAGGCTTGACAGCGAGAATTAGTTTAAGGAGATCTACACTTAAAAGAGACGACAGGAAACTATGAAAAATGAAAGATTAAGAGAGAGGAAACTACAACGGCGAGGATGTAAGTGGGCTTACCAATTCAAGTCGACCGGCGAGGAAGCTACGAATTCCAGATATGAGGAGGTATGTATAGGAGAGAAACCGTAGAAAGCGATAAGACCGAGAATAGATGTAAGTGAGCGTGAAAACAGCGGATCGTGTTTTTTAAGTCGATCTAAAATACATATAACGACAGTTCTGTCATAGAACAGTTGTCATATGTGACATTTAACGATGGTTATTTAATAGAACCATCGTTAAATATATTCGAAAAGAACCGCCGTCATATGTGTTACACAATCCCGGTTATTTACAACAATGTCACCAGATCCAGTTTTCATGACGATTTGTCCTTTTAACTGTCGTTAAAGACCCGTTGTTGAAAGTGGTTCCTGTAGTAGTGCATTTTAAGCGTAACTCATGTCATAGAGGTTTAGATTCATCAACATCCACACGGAAAGAGAGGGAGTTTTTTAGCACCATGCATATTAGTTTCCTTGTAATCAATAAAGACTCCAACTTTGTCACCCAGAACTTTTTCAAAGGAAGGTGTTTGACAGATTGTTGGGAGATCGTAAGCCTTCAGAATCATGCCGTTGTAAATTCCACCTTAGAGACTTGTTTTCTTTCGAGTCGGATATTGACATCAAAAGCCCATGGCCCCTCGTTGAGTACAAACTCTTTGTCCTGCCTAGAGAAGAATTGGAAGACAAAGATATTCTTATCAATGTGCCGAACTACTAGTCCTTTACTTAGACGCCAAATATTCTGGAGCACATATTTCTTAAGACGGACGTTACATTATTTGGGATCATCAGTTTTCCAATGAGACTCAATTTGATTTCCTCCTTTTCCTCCTGTGATATCTCCTCCCCAAACTCCACCACCTCCCCCTTAGGTCCAGTCTGTTCCACTCAACATTTAGCTCCTGCATTGCACCCCTCCAAAGCTTCACGAATAAGGAAAAGCTGTACAATCAATTATTAGGGTAAAGAAACCCTTACTAGACGGACCTCCACCCAAGTAGCAAAGGCTTCAACAAACGTGACGAGAAGCAAATACGTACAAAGAGGTGAATTATCGGGTCAACAACTGTCCTACCAGCAGGGCAAGAACTCTCACAGTGGGTATAGGGTTTCCCTCGAGAGAGAATTCTTAATGCACTTGATTTTTGCCATCTTGGACCTTAAGACAACTAAAGAGTGCAATGCCTTTACTTTGCCAATCGACTATCTATCAAGTTAGAGCAAATTTAATGGGGGATTTAAGGTGAGGATTTAGTGGATGAATCCCATGAAAATCTCCCCTAAATCCCCTCCAAAGAATGATGATACGCATTTAAAGCTTAAAACTCGGTTCCAGTGTTCCAAAAATAAGAACCCCGCTTATCATGCGTTTAAGAGCAATAAAACTCTGCGTTTGGCATAATTTTTAGGCAAATTGCAGCACGTCACTTAATTTCTATTGGAAAATACAGAGGTGGTCTGACAAATGGGACTCATACAATTTAAAGTCTGATACTTACTTTTTCTCTCATTGCGTTTCTATTGCTTCTCATCATACTACATATAATGTTTTTAATCGAACATCATACTACATATAATTAAGAAGAGTTTATAGCACACACAAGTAATCAAATTTTTTACTTGTATAAATTCTTTACATAATTAATATTCCTCTTATAGACACCGGAGCTGGCTATATAAAGTAACGCTGGTCACCTAACTATACAAAATTAAATAAACATCCTCGTAACGTTTAAAAGAATGAAAGAATTCCTTCGTCAACAACCTCTAATTACATGACTAATTAGATCAATTAAAAGAGCTTGCTTGCAAATTCATTCACATTGCCTCCATTTCTTGTTGATCTGTCAGCCAAGTCTCTGAGTTCAGACAAGCTTCTGCCCAAATGCAAAGCCATCTTCATCTCAAACAACTCCCCATTCTCTCTCTTCCCCGTATCTTTTTCTTCCAAGTTAGCCTCAACAGTCTCTTCCATGAGGCTAAAGAAGCCAGCACAGTTTCTGTACATCTCAAACACCATCCCCACTTGCCCACCATGCTCTATTGTGTTCACTATGCTAGCCATGGATCCCGCCACGGCAGCCACCACCCCGGCCCAAGGACTACCATGGCCAGATAAACCAGAACTGATGGCGGCTATCCCGGTCAGCAATGGGCCTAATGTGGCTAGGGTTTTGTTAATCTTCAATGCCTTGTTGCCTAATCTGACATAATCCTCCTTGTCTTTCTCCTTTATTACTCCCACAATGGCCCTCATCTCCTCCTCCAACTTCTCACTCCACCCATTCATTTTGTCTCTCCTAGGGCTCAACCTTGGAACATTAGATGGCCCCTTTGAGGGCCACCAAGAGGTTGGCTTGAACTTGTTGGGGAATTTTTCAAGCATGGCACCCAATAGAGGAAGTGGGTATGCTCTATCAAGGGCTAAAACCTCCTCCATGGCATCTTCAACCTCCTTCTCTGTCTCAATTTGAAGGGAGAGAGTGGTTTGGATCTTGGTCTTGAGCTTCTTGAATAGCCTCACCGCGTTCCTTTGCTCTTCAACCAGCTGGGAAGGCTGGATCTTGTTCATTATCAAAAGGATTCCGGTGGCGGCTGCAAAGAGTAAGGTGGAGGATACCTTCAAACCCAAGGAAGAGCCCATTTCGGTCCCAATGAGGCCCGCCATTGTGGCAGCTGTAAGGGTGATCATGTTTGTGGAGTTCAACAACAAGGAGTTCCAGTTCTCGCGTTGCTCCTTGATGTTCTGGTGCATCTCTATCCTATCATTCAGCGCCTCCAATATTGTGTACAGCTTGAGAATATTTCCATCTCTGCTATCCTTACTAGGAAAATCAGTGGCGATTTTAGTTATCTTATTGAGCTCATCAACGGCTACCTTCTTCTGATCAATGCTTGGTAGCTTTGGGACCACAATGAGAGGCTTCTTGAGGTATCCCGGCACGCGAAGGGCACTCGAAATTTGTGATTTTCTGAGAAGAGAGAGAAAAGTTGGTGAAGAGTAGAGGTTGGTGGGAGCTTGTAAGGAAGCCATAGCCATATTTGGAAGGTATGAATTAATGAATATAATCTGTGGTGGAAAGAAGTTGTTTAATAACTCAGTGTTGTGGGATAAGCTTAGTTTTTTGTTCTCCTTTTTGTGGGGGTTGGTGATATATGTAGGTGTGAAATAACAAGTTATTTATACTACAACCAAACCAAAGGGAGGAAAACAAGTACAATGGGTCAGAATGTTGACCAGGTTTTAATGGCGTTGGCTTTTTCTTCTGTTTGACTTGGCTCATACGTACTAATATTCAAATGCTAGATTTCAGTTTCGGGAGGGAAGGGGTGAGAGTAAAATATGGGCGACGTTGATCTCTTCTAATACAAAAAGACTATTCAAATATGCAATCTCATTTTACTACAGAGATAAGAATTTGTCACATTTTTAGAGAAGATAATATCACAGGTTATCTATATATACAAATACACATTATCATCGTTTTCTGAAATTTTTGTTTTTCTATATAAATTGTAAATAATGTAGGTCTATGTCTGTTAAGCTTAAAATTTCGATAAATGATCATTCACTTTAAACTTAGAAAACGTGACCCGACCCAAACTAATGACCCGAAACTCGAACTAGACCAAAACCGACCCGACACTTAAAAAGTCAAATTGAGATGATCCGAACCCTAATCGAACTGAATCCGACCCAAATATTTTTCACCAAAGTGTTTTGTTTCTATAAGATAAGCTCATTGAATCAAATATAAGTTGATACAAAGTTGATCCGATCCGAACCCGAACCCGACCCATCCCGAAATTTAACCGAATTGTAATGACGCGAATATGACCTGAACCCAATTAACCCAAATGGAAACTAACTCAAATGACCCGATTATCAAATCTAATTCATTTTACCTATCCATACCTAACCGCGCATTACATCAGGGGACCATAGTGATGTAATAATGATGACATGAGTGTAATGTAAATATGATTCTAAACTCAGTATTGCCTATGAGCCGCACATTGATAAGATTTTTGATCATGTAGTATAAAATAAGGGCTTTTATATAGACTGGATTTGAGGAATTAAAGTAATGTAAGTGGTTGAGTATGGACTGCATGGCATCTTATTGTGTGCGTGTGTATGGTTTTTTAATAGGTAAAAACTCACCTACCCACATCTCTGTCAAGGGAACAAGTTTGTAAAGCGAGCAATCTTTTTCGCCCTATTTATCTAACGATGTTCGGTACGGTAAATGCATGTAAATCATGCCCAATGCGAATGTCACATTGGCAAAAGCTTAGCTAAGCCAGGATCACATAACTATAGCTAATTGTCCCAAATGGTGAAATCTCTGGAAGTTGTTACTAGATAGATACCTGGTTCAACTCTGTCTACGTTGATTTTAATACATTAATTGCTCCAAAGAAAAGAAATGGAGGTCCTAAGCAAGAAATTTTGATGTCCATGAATGGCTTGATACTTTCAGAACTTATTTTTGTATTTTCAATTATCATTTTAAACTTTTAATTAATTTAGTTTGTATATTGACAGTTTATTATATCATATATGCATACGTTGAGTTCAAATGAGAGTTCCGCGTAGATCTCCGATAAGATGTGAAACTCGATATAAATAACCCATATCCATCATTAACCAAGTACCAAAATTAATAGGCACATCCGAAATTGGATTCAAAGCCATAACTGAACTGAACTAACCGCAACCAATCCAATATGAAATTTCATACAAAATTGCTTCTTTTTATAAGACAAACTTACTAGAGACATCAATTGATTTGTACCGAAAACCACTAACCCTACCTAAAATGTCGTTGTTAGGTCAAACTAACTTAATTTGACTCATATCCGAATCGAACGACCCATTTGTCAAGTCTAGACTCACATAAGCCAATATTGTTTCATTAAGCTCTAACTTAAGGCACGTCTTTCGGCACAAAAAGGTTAGATGATTGTCTCTTTTAATCACTTTATTTGAACAAAGAAAATCAAACCCAAACAACATATAAAACCATTGATTGAGTCTGTTCAAACATAGCAAAGTGTCTTTTTTTCTTTTTTGGGTGTGAGGATTAACCTTGCTTGCCAAGAATCGCGTAATTGCCCTTAGAAAACTATAGTGCATGATAGCATAATTTAAATTTGACTTCTGTAATCGCACATAAATAATGCACCATAAGCACCCAAAAAAATCTATGCCATTAGTAGTTGAATGTCAAGCCAATAAAAAGCTTGTACTTTGTGAGGTATGCGGTGATGTAGGAATGAAAATTGAAAATAGTCAACTTGTGGTAAGGGAACTACACATTGCTTTTCAAACAATGGTAAAGTACACTCTCGTACCTTGGCAGAAATCAATATATAGAAGGAAAAACCTACTCAAGGGGAAGAAAAGAAAAAAAGTTGTTAGCTTCCCCAGAAAAAAAAAAAACAATAAATCAATATATATCGGGTTGAAAGAATTTGGAGTTAATACGGAGTTTGTTGAGATTTGAACTTGAGACCTCCTACTCATAAGGCTCTAATATTATATTCAAGAACCAACTCAACCACAAAAACTCAAGTTGATGATTGTTGAATGTCCAGAAAATGATTTTATATTCTTGCATGGTTGGAGGATTTGATACTTGAAAAACATGACATATTTTTAGAACTTATTTTTATATCTTTAATAATTAGTTTAAACTTTTAATTAAGACGGTTTATATATTAACATTTATTATTTCATTTTATGCATACAATAAGTTCAAAAGAGAGTACCAAGTATGTCTATAGGAAAATTGACCTGATATGTGAAATCCAATCCAAACTACCTATATCCATATTTATAGGAAACACTCGAAATCAAATTCAAAACCCAAATTGAAGTGAACTGACCGCATCGAATCTCACCTCAAATTTCCTACAAAATTACTTCTTTTTACTAGATAAGTTTATTGAACCAAACTTTAGTTGACTCAAAGTCAATCAATACAAAAAATCATTGACCTACTAA
The DNA here is from genome assembly GCA_021018815.1 of Talinum fruticosum. Classification (NCBI taxonomy): domain Eukaryota; kingdom Viridiplantae; phylum Streptophyta; class Magnoliopsida; order Caryophyllales; family Talinaceae; genus Talinum; species Talinum fruticosum. The sequence goes on along the minus strand of JAITYX010000074.1, from coordinate 1,930,633 downwards.
AATATCGTTGATTTGAAATATGACATAGTTTGAACTTTAACTAACCCATATCTAAATCATATGACCAATTTATAAGGTATAAACTCCTCTGGACAAATATAGTTTCAATGTTTCATCCAGGTCTAAGCCAAGGCATGTTTTTCAGGCCAAAAGGTTGACCGTTGCTTCTTTTAATCACTTTATTTTGAACAAAGAAAATCAAACTCAAACGTACAAACCAAGAATCGCATAATTGCTCTTAGAAAACTATTTAGTGCGTGATAACATAAGTTACATTTGACTTCTTTAATCTCACAATATTAATTCACCATAATCACCAAAAAAATAACTAATTTAGCATTATTTATTTTAACATTAATTACCATTAATACTTGGCTGTTAAGCCAAAGAAAAGCTTGTTCTTTGTGAGGTATGTGGTGATGTAGGAATCAAAATTAAAAACAGTCAAATAGTGGAAAGGGAACTACATAGCTTTTCAAACAATGGTAAAGTACACTTTCGTATACTTGGGCAGAAAATCAATATAATAAGGAAAAATTAGTCAAGGAAAAACAAAAAACAAAACTCTGCTCGCTACCCAAGAAAATTTACAAGGTCTTTCTCATCATATTTGTTTATTCTTTGTATCAATGTTTTGGTTTATAGACTACACAAATGTGTAATGTAACCTAAATCAAGAATTGAAATTAAAATTTATCCCCAATTACAGAAAATCTTATGTCTACTATTTGCTGATGATAGTCTTCTCTTTTGTAAGTTCAATTATGAAATGTGTTTTACACTCGAATAATATTCTAAATGAACTTTATAATCATTTGGGTCAAGCTGATTGTGAATCGATTACCATCTTTTTTCATAGTATCCCTATATAAAGAAAACATGGGATATAGCGTATCAACACAAGTGGCTTGAATTGAATACCAGCCAACTGCGGAACCTCTCTTTCACTACTATATTAATAGGTTCAGGAACTTAAAAACTAAATCAATTGATATGAATGGTTAATTTGTTATGGAGCATGTGGAAAAGTCAAAATGATGAGGTAGTTTTCAATAATGGCAACTATAATTCAACTGCTACAATTATACGGACCAAAAGATCATGAGCAAAATGGAAGGTTAGAGGGAGATTGGATCACCATATCAATCCATAATCTATTAATCATTCATCATTATTCACCACTTCAACTCAATTTGTTAGATGGAACAAGCCACCGAGGGGATTCATTAAAATCAACTTTGATGGATTGAAGTCGTCATTATCGGTTGTTGGAGGATTTGTGATTAGATGTTGGGATGGAAATTTTATTCAAGTCGGGACTTCTATTTGGGGTCAGCGTTAGTGTTGGTAGCGAAGCATCCGCTATGCGAAATGGTAGCAGAAAAAGGCAAAATTCGTTAATGAGAAGTCACACGGCATCTACAATAAATAACTTCAAACAAAAATGAATCTAAAAGATCAAAATAAACCTTTATTTCTAAAAAGTTAATAGTAGATATATAGCTGACCAACTCTAAATTTATATTGTTCTTCTTGCCTCCAACCATCATTCTCCAACATCAATGTATCTTTCCCAATGTCGGGGAGTTATAATATAACTTCATAAAACATGTTTCTATCTAACATGATAGATTATATTTGAAAGGATGATCGACATAATCAAATCGCATAAAATTCCGTTATTGACTCATTTATTAATCGAAATAAGTAGATCAAAACGATAACATTTAAATCGTACTTCATAAGAAAATTACTTCCAAATCTCCAAATCTACGATCAATTCTACGAAGGTGATGACCTAAACTCACATTAGAGATGATAACAACCTAACTCACAGAGTAAAGGTGAGAACCCAATTGACACTAATAGTGATAAAGTAAACAATTAAACTTTCTCAAAATGGAGAAAAAATTTATTGAAAAGAAATACAAAAAACTAATAAATACATTAAAATTAAGCAAAACTTCAACAAGTACGAGAGCTCAGGCTTACCATCATCAGCAATTAGAGTTGATGACAGCCCCTTATTGAAATAGATGGAGGTTAGGGCTATTTGTGGAGGGACTAAAGTTTTTTGAGAGAGGAGGAGGATATTTACAATAATAAGGTAACAGATTGTGTTGGACTCTCATGTGAATTCTATTTGGCCTTAAAGCATGGATGTTGGAAATGTTCCCCTAACCTTATAAATTTAGCAAATTATCAAGTTATAATTGTGCATGATGCATGCTATTATAATGTAATGAATTACTTACTAGTAAACAAAATTTGGTTACTTCTTGAATATTTCTTAAAATTGATGTTATTTTAGAATCTTGGAGGAAAAAGTGTTCTATTTTAATTAGTTTTTCATGAATACTACTGATTAATGACCAAAAAGTTAGTATACCCATTAAGCAATTGCAAATTGTCAATAGATGTGAAAAGGAAATGTAGAGATTGTTAAGAGCTTCGCTGAAGACGTTTAGTCTTTTTCAAACAAATGCACCTAACAATTGTTACAGTAAAATAGAAATCACCTTAATATCATTTATTGTGCTGATCAGTTTTGACACAAAAATTTCCTGTTTGACTAATTTTAACTGCACAAAGAGGTTGAATCAAAAGTTTGCACACAAGTACAATTAAACCCAATAGGGCATTGATACAATAAGTATACCTAGATCATCAGCTAATTAAATTACCTGTATGTATGGCAAACAACACCATATCTCACCCCTAACACACCAACAAATAATTACAAGCAAAAGCGAACCTCATTAACCGAACTTCTCGGGCGAGACACTCTCACCAAGAGATATGATGAATTTTTCTTGGTTTCACTAATGTTGAAATACCTGTATGGCAAACACCACCATATATCAGGGATGACTAGTAGTTTTGTGGTTCACCATTGTCTCTCGGATGAAATGGTATCACTCAAAACCTCCTATACGGTTTGGTTTAGAACAAGGTGGGCTAATCTAATCTTGGTGGAGTTGCTCTGCCGGTGGGGGAGCAAAACGAACATCTCCAGGCTGTGCCATCACAACAGGTTCCTCTGCAAACAAGGCCTTAATCAAGGATGGAGTTTTAAGAGGGCGACGCCCTGTCATCCTTGGATATACATCTCCCAGGAAGTAATATGCATGTCCTGCAATCATTCCCTGAAAAAGAAAAAAAAACCACCAATACTTTTTCGCTTGTGGACGCCAAGGCAAATAAAAAATAAAAAATGGCTACCAGAATTTCTTATATGAGTGAGATTTAAACAGATATACAACGGAATTCATCAATTGATTCGGACAGCCTTCCAAAAGTAATATAAGGTTGTGATCAAATTTTGAGTGGCAACTGAATGTATTCTCACCTTAAGGGCAACTTTCTTATGCCAATTATTTTGACAGGAAATGTGTTTTGCACTTCAACTGTTTTAAAACTTGAAATGATCCAAAGTGACCATCTAACTGCAGAATGGATTTCCTACTGGGCTGCAGAGTCCATAGACTTTCAAGCCTTGAACAAAAAAGGCCAGTTGTAGGTGTGTTTTTTCACGTTCATATTGTAGATGATTGAATAAAATGTCTTTGCTAAACTATTCTTTATCCTCTACTTATACTATTATGTAGCAGTAGGTGATCAACAAGTTTTACAACTAGCATCTTACAGAAACAAACATGTAATTTAAGGCTAGGCTATGTACATCTGATCTTCCCCCAAGCACATCCTACGAAATGGGACTGTAAGGAAATTTGTTTGGTTAAGATTGCTTCCAAGGACTTCCTTGCTAGATAGTTTTCAATATGGAAGATCAATGTAAATCTCATCTAATTGAGGGCCCGGCAAATGAGTCATCAAAGCAAGCTAGAATAGGCTGGTCGAATACCTGAGACAGATTCAAGCTAGATAATTTTCAATTAAACTAGGGATCACGAGTTTGACCAATTTGCTTATTAAGAAAATGTGACGAATTCAGCCAAAGAAATTTCACGCTAATTTGGCTTGGGTTGTCAAAAACTGTTCAGGTTTTCTGATCTGAAGCTTTTGAGAAGTTTAGGTTGTATGGTTGGGTATGTGATTGAGCTAGGTCAACAAAGAAGAGATGCCAACACCTCTTTTCTGATATTCCATTCGGTACCCACATTTTTTGAAAAATCTATTTGGAGTGGTGTCGAAATAAGTATGAATTCTAGTAGTAATATTTATCAATTTAACTCTGTTGAACATATACAGATTGTGTCCAAAGGAATTTATCAAAAATTCAGGTGCATAAAATGTAATATCCTTTTTTTCACAACATCAACAACTAAGTTTCCCACTTAATAAATCCAAAATCATGAAAAATCTAAAATTTTAAAAAGCTTGTACTGACAACCCTATAACATACTCCCTCCATTTCACAATACATGTCACTTTAACTAATTTTTTATATTTCACAATATATGTCACTTTACAATCCCAATAACATGTTAATGATTAGTTTAAAGATTTTATCCTCATTACTTGCTTTTTTCTCTCCTTGTTTGGGTTGCATTTTTTATTTCTAATAGAACCTTACGGCAATTTAGTCTTTTAAGACAAATTTTCTCATGAATTTTGTGTATCCTTAATATTACATCACAACCCAAAAACGACTCAAAAACGACAAGTATTATGAAACGGAGGGAGTATTAACATACTCCCATACTCCCACTATTCCGTTATTTTCTTCCAAAATGAAAAAGCACACATTCTAAGGAGATTGATATATATACACACGAGATACTTATATGAGACCGTCTTACGTAAAAATTATTGTGAGACGGACTTCATTAGAAGTGACTTTTGAAGATTTTAATATAATTAATAACTTGTACTAGAGTGGTTTTCTACTTGAAAGTGATTAATAATTTATCAAGAGGTCAACTTTTATTAGAGTAACCCTTAAATGAATTATTAGTCACTCTTCATGGATTTAAAGTTGTTATAAAAGTTTCCGTCTCACAATAATTTTAAGTGAAAAGGTCTCACACAAGATCTACTAATTAATTATACATATATATATATATACACACACACACACACATTAGTGAAGAATCTGTATACAATAGGTTGAAATTACATTTAGTGAGCATTTAAGAAAGTCAATTTGGGACAAAAATTTGTTGGCTATGAAGAAAAGAACGGGATGGTGAGAGTGTCAATTTTCACAGGCTTCGGAAAGTGCCATGCCTTTGCTTGAAACACTCAAAACTCCAGCAAAAGTGACTTTCTCTTCTAACAAGATTCCCAAAGCAAGAATTCACCTTATGCCATATACATGCAATACCAATTAAATGGAAGACACAAAAGGATGAGAGAAAATACCAGTAGATCAACCCAAGGGCTGGCACCAACGAGGATTGAGAATCCCAAAAGGACCTGGAATGGCAGAAAACAAAGTTAGCATTGGATATATAGTTTCCATCATCAAAGACAGAAAGTTCGTGACCAAAGGATTTCTTACCCATGGTAGATAAGCTGCTGTAAATGAAAAGAGACCTAAGAAACTCATAAGGATGTGAGGATTTTGCTTGCTCCAAACATAAACCTGCACATCAAGACAATGAATGTGAAAATGTGTTCAGGAACAGATAAGACCAAAACGTGATTTGATTAGCAAGCCAGATGGAACTAACCATCATGAAAGTCAGAGAATTGCTGAGAAATATGATTCTTGCAAAGGACTCGGAGACATAAGGGATCATTCCTCCAATAAGGACAATTCCAGTCAGAAGACTAGCGCCAAATAACAACATATAGAAGAAATCTGCAGTCCTCCCCCGAAAGGAGTTCTCCTCAAGAAGTTTACAATATCGACCGAGAAAAACATGTGGAAAAGGAAGTCCAAATCTATCAACAAGACAAAAAGATCACAATAAATTAAAAAGATCACAATAAATTAAAAATACAGATAAGTCATTTTTTTAAAATGGTGGAAAGGTCTAAGTTGCCCATTACTAATATTATTTTGAGCATCCAAACGCTTTCCTGACAAAAGACAAAATGAAAAATCCCATATCTGCCAAAATAAAAGCATGAAAAAACAGCAAGATAAGCAATGTTTTGTAAGTTTAGAAACGTTTTGAAGTGTTCAAGAATGGATAGAACATATAGCGACTACACTATCAGATAAAATTGCTTACAACTATACCTGGCAATCGGGTCATTCGGTTCGGGTTAGTTCAGTTCGGGTTAACTTCGGGTCGATCTTGTTCGGGCCCGGTTCGGTTTCGGGTTTGGGTAACCTTCGGGTCAACTTCAGTTCGGGTAAACTTCAGGTCGATCTCGTTCGGGTTCGTTCGGTTTCGGTTCGGGTCAAATTCAGTTCGGTTCAACTTTGGGTCAATCTCGTTCGAATTCGATTCGGGTTAATTTCAGATCGGGTTGTAATCGGGTCACTTTTTGGGTAAAAATCAATTTAAAATTGTACCACTATAGGCACAAAAGTCCATCCTCAAAAAAAATGTCGGGGTCACTTTTATTTGGGTTAAATCGATTCGGGTCTGATTCGGTTCGGGTCATTTTCGGTTCAATTCGGTTTCGGTTTGGGTCATTCAGTTCGGGTCGGAATCGGGTTCATTAGATTTCGGATTGGTTCGGTTCGCGTCGGTTCATTTCGGTTTTGGGGTCAAAATCGGTTCAACTGTTTCGGATGTCGGTTCGGTTTGGGTTTCGGGTCGTTCGGGTTGACCCGTTCGGTTCGGGTCAGTTTTGCCAGGTCTACTTACAACATGCCACTTTAAATGTAGATGTTAAAAACAAAGTTCCATGCTCACTATATGAATAAAAAGCTATAAAAAATTACATCAGTTCAGTCATATCCTTTAAAATCTGGAACATATAACAGCTTCCAGGCAGTTCCTATATTTATGCTAGTGATTGGTGAAACTCACCCTGGCAATCTTGGTCATAGTTAACTTCACACACTAGGGATCATCAGTCAGCGAAAGGTATTTTCACTCAAACATATTGACAAGTTGCTGGCTACTTGTTATTTCAGTCACAAGGATACAGAACCATACAAGTCAAAACTGGACTAAAGAATTAAATAGGTGGCTGCAGGAAATTAAACAAACAAAACAGAATCAATAGGAATGAAAAATAGGATCAGAACCTGCAATTCCTACAAAGCAACCATATATAGGCCCAACAAATGACTTGGTCAAGTTTGGTACTGATCGGATTCCTTCCAAATCAATTCAGAACAAGAAGATGGAATATTTGGATCTAATCAGGTATGAGATGGGTCATTCAGCATTATTGGGCTCTATGTCTAATAAGTTTGTCAAAAAAAAAAAAATCATTTCTCAAAAAAAAAAAAATCATTTGATGTTGGTGAAGTAAATTGTGGGTCGGATCATTTCAGGTCTGAGTTAAAATCAGGTTGCCTAACTATCTGGTTTCGGATCTTTTGCACAAATAATCACATTGACGGTCAGGTTTTCCAGGTCTAACAACAAACAGATAGTCCTTCAAAACACATAAATACAGGAATGTCTCAGATATATATATAAGAAAATGAGCGAAAACAAATAATTTTTACCCATTTTCCGGAAGTACAAAAAATTCGTGACAAGTCGCCAGAATTGATATTGTTTCATCACCAGCTTAGGATTCAAATAGAGATTGTATGGAGATATTATCTGCAAAATCATCATAAATATTTAAAGGCATGCTGAGATATACATCGCAAGGCATCAGCTAAGAAAGTACTGGAGAATTTAGGATGATATTGTTGTAAGTTAATTTAAAGGAGATTGAATGAGGAATTTATAGAATTAATCTAACTATCTGCGTGCAACATCTTAAAATGCAAATTTTTGAGAAGGAAACAATCACAAAAGGGAAAGGAAGAAAATGAAAGACAAAGAAAACCAGATGAGTTATTCTCAGGGCAGGCAACTATAAATCCCTCTTTTGTCACCTTTGCCCCAAGCTACTCAATACCATCTGAAAGAAATTCTAAGATCTGCAAGGTATCAAATTTGAAATCTAAGTGTACCGCACATGTAGATTAAAGGGGTAGCATGACAACTCCAATTTACTAAATAAAGTTACAATGCATAGAGTCATCAATCAGATCCAAATTCAGTAGTGAATTTCACAGTTGAATCAAGTTGAGGTAAATATGTTACAAGAACTGAAGCCAATTTCATTACGTTTTCATAAATGGAATATGTTGCTCTATCAATTTATTTAGTTTTTAAAAAAATATATCAATTTATAAATATCTTGCTCCCTGATAGAAGCAGGTAATTAAAGTGCCAGCCGAAAGGATAACCACTCCAGAAAAGCATCCAGGTAAGAGGACTTGAAGTCTCATTTGATGCAACAACAGAAGGTTGAAGACTGGCCAGGCCCTCTGCCATCACAACAGCCAAATAGGCACAGTAAATGACACCAATAGACTAGTCATTTAAGTCTTTTGACCTGATTTACTCCTAAAATATTCCAACATTTCAACATGGAGATAGACAAACAGACACTTTATTTTTGGTCAAAAACAAGCAAAATTTCAGAAAATCGAAGAGCACTCAACTCGACACCAGCACACATGCGTGTTGGAAACAAGTAGTGAACTATGGGAAGGTCATTTTGGGAGAAGGGTTAAGTTTAAAATTCTTCGAATAACATAGGGAACTAGGGGTGTAGTTCAGCCAAGCTGGCTCGCGAGCCGGCTCCCTTTTGGCTTGTTGAGCCTCAGCAAGCCAAGCCGAGTCTATTTCATTCATTTCAAACCCGAGACTTATGAGTTTGGGCTAGTGAGCTTGTCGAGCCTCAACGAGCCAAGCTAACTAGCTAAGTTCCACAAGCATTCATAAGAAACAAATATTAGGCTTTAGATACTTAAATTTTTTGTGTAATGATAGTTCTTGTTTCTTAGATGAGTTGAGCTTTAGGCTTGCCAAGCTCAAGCTTAATTTTACCAAACTAGCTGAGTCCAAGCTTGAATGCAAGCTCTATGAAGATTCCCAATGTTGGGCTTGGCTCGCTTAGAAGTCACCCCTACAGGTAACACCGTAACAACCATATATGAAGATTCAAATGCATTATTTGCACGAATATTAGTGCAATCCCCCACCCCTTCTGTCACCTTTGTCGCCATTGCTTAAAGTCCTTATGGGGCAAATGGTAGTGGGGCATCAGTGGAAAAGAGTAGATTTTCTGGGCACTCCCTAATGCTAACAAACACCTCGCACAAAGTTGAGATATTGGCAGGCCAAATCTATCAACCCATCATTCATATAACGAAGATTCCACATCCTACGAGCTCGATATGATCAAATGTCAATAGTTCTGAATCTCTAAGTAACCCAACCCTGCCTCCTCCCAGTTCATTCAGAATTGGCCAAATCGGCGAATCCCCACAAATAAGCATTTAAAAAATAAAAAATAAAAAACCAAATCCAAACTCATACATGCAACATAACTTCATTCAAAATCAAACCCAATTAAGAAAACTCAAGAAGTCACTTAATTCGAAGTGAAATGTCATCCAATCAAATTAGCAGCAGAAATTGAAGCCAGAGCTCATTCGTAGACCAGAGAGGGAGAGAGAGAGAGAGTAACATACATCTAGAGAACAGCCGATGGTGGTGACAACGGCGGCGGTGAGATAGGATCGAGTAATGATGGGCATTTGCTTGTACCATTCTTCCACCGCCTGCGCCATCGCGGCCTTGATCGATGACTTCTAGAGAGAGAGGGGAGATTTCGGGGAGGACCATATTGATGCAGGGGTATATCAGATATTGGGGGCCAGATTTGATTGGGATAGTGATAGTCATTCCTTCTTTCATAGGAATTTAAAAAGGCTGTCCAGATTATTACTACTATTATTTTAACAATAATAATATTATTGTCTACATTCTACTTAATGGCATCTAGCTGACCAATCATGCCGCGAGTGGACAACACGACACTAATTAAAGTCGGCTCTTATTCTCTCTTTTTTTCTTTGTAATTTGTGCTCCGCGCATTTTAAACAGCATTTTAAAAACGAGGTCCAAGTACTTGCCAAAGTGTTGATTGATGCAGGCAGAGTTGCGGTATCGGCCAAGTTATATATGGCGAGTTGCGGTATCGGCCAAGTTATATATGGCGGAGTTTGTGGCCCGTGAAGTGGGTTTTGAATCAAAGTTGTCGTTGGATATTAAGAAATGACATGTCACTTAATATTTAGAAGTTGAAGTGGATCCTGAAACCTCACTCTTACAAGATAATAACTACATTTAATCCATGTTATTCACTAATTAGGGTGGGCGATCTTATTAATTGGGAAACGAAGGAGTGGAATACTAGCATGGTAGATTTGATTTTCATGTACATTGACACTGAAGTGATTAAGAACATACCTCTTAGTATTAACCTCCCCCCACCCCGTGCTTGGTGTGGCATGACTCCCGAGTGGTGACCTTACGGTGAAGCTAGCTTATTGTTTTATTATGGCCTCTAAGGAACGACAACGTTATGAGTGTAGTGACGAGGTGGGATGGCTGGTTGGAAAGCTCTATGGAGCCTTAACTTTCCCCCTTGGATGAAGGTGTTTGTGTGGAGAGGTTGTGTGGGGGCTTTACCAACCTGCTCAACCCCTAGGCACTCGTATCCCAATCTTTTCCATGAGGTGTTGTCCGTGTGGGTGGGTGGAAGAGAGTGATACCCATGCATTATGCCAATGGTCGTTCATGACTCGTGTGTGGGAGGGCACCAAGTTTGCCCATATTGTGGAGCATCTCTCGGGACTAGGTGTATGGGATTGTGTCTTCAAAGCCAAAGAGTTCTTGGAGTTAGGCAACTGGGAGAACCTAGTGGTAGTGACATGGGTTGTCCGGAGTGCACGCAATCGGGCTCTATTTGGGGAAGAAGCCATGCGGTTAGGGGTGTGTAAGACCCGAAAATTTCAGGTGTTTTCTTAATGACGAATTAAGTTATTAAAAGTTAAGCTAAAAATTCGAAATTATTAGATTAAGGGTGTGTTTGGTTGGGGGAAAATATTTTCCTAGGAAATTATTTTCCATGGGAAAATGATTTCCAAGGAAAATCATTTTCCACCCATATTTTCCTTTGTTTGGTAGAAAGGAAAAAATTATTTTCCTTTGTTTGGTAGGAAGGAATATAATTTATTTTCAAGGAAAATAAACTCTAATCCTAAACCCTAAATCCGATACCCTAACCCTAAACCCTAAACCCCATACCCTAACTCTAAACCCTAAACCCTAAAACAAAATAAAAAATGTGGTAAAGTTAACAAATTAACCGATGTAAGTTCTCCAAAAACATAGCGAAATAGAAGTAAAGGAAGAAAGAGAAGACAATGCAATCGATGTAAGTTCACCAAATGCAAGTTGAAGATAGTTAAACATTCTAACTGAACTAAAAAATAAAATCGTCTTCTCTCTTATACCATACGTAAAACACCAACATAAGCATAAATCCATATGGTCCCACTGACAATGCTAGTACTCCTCCCTCCTTTGGCCGGGTGACAGAGATAAGCTCCAATCCTGCTCCCATCAACCGAAGATCACTTAAAAATCTTCTAAAATCTCACCGGGGTAGCTTTAACTTGCTTAGGCCTTTAGACTTTCAATGCTCTTTGCCTTTGCTTGAAGACTTTGGATGCTTGTGATATTTCAGCTGGCAGCACCTAACACTAACGAGAGAAATCAAGGTGAACTGATGTGATAATTAAGTTTTTAAAACTTGCTCGGGATGGATAATATCACTTTTTGGTAATAAAAACACTTTGCAACATAATGGTGTGTTGCACTTTAGTAGCTCGCACTTGCGGTTGAGATGCAGAAATGCCACTCAAGCCGAGTAATTATAACTTTCGGACAAGTGGCTGTCCGAGCATTACTGTTAAGAAGAGACCGAACCAAATACAAATGAAACCGCATTATTGGTCCCTTACCTAAGTGAATAGTCAAAATATCAAGCAGAATATGACTAGCCTATGATCACGGATAATCTCGGTTCAAGGATCACCCGCTCATCACCCTAAGTCTCCCACACAATGCAAGAAATTAAATTACAGAATAGAACATTAATTGTTGTGGAAAGAAGTCATATATCAATTAGCATGGACAGAATTCGGAAGAAAATCTCAAGTATCGTGTCGATTTGCATTACCATTAGGCACAAGTTTCATGAGTTTCGATTGTGCAAGCTTTCTCCAATTAGCTAATTGATGATAACATGAAAATAGCTGGCCTAAATTAGGTACACTAACCATATGATTATGCTAAAATCAAATAAGAAGTGTGTGAGCATGTCATACTCACCATCTTTCCTTGCTCACACCACCAGTACACACAATTCGAGTTCCACACAAAATCACAAAACCGGATTTCATACTCGGATGCAAACCCTTCAATTTGAATTCTTGGCCACATGATCTAGCCTATTACATAAAAAGCATAGTTTAAGTGGACTTCCAATGTTACAGGCGAAAATGCAAACATGCAATTATGATGCACGCATAAGTATGAATTATTCAAATTACCAATTTCATTCAGTCTTCCAATTCCTTGCATATCAAAACTTAAATGAAGGTGTGTTGGATGAAACAGGTTTGCAGTCACTACTCATGTGCGGAAGATTTGATGTCCATCATACCGACAACTAGTGTGCAGCAACTCCAAGTTCGGAGATGCTATAGTCTTGTTGAAGACATGGCTAGTCCAAAGGAGGAATAAATTTACCATAATCTGTAAATGTGCATCCACCAAAGTCTTTCCAATCAAATAAGCTTTCCTCTGCCTAGGTAAAGTGTGAGGAGATGCCATAGTCTTGTTCTCGGGGATACTCCAATTTTTGTATGGTATGATGCACAAAAGCCAGTGTAATGGCCAAAAATCTTCAGTAATCAAAGAATATATGCAAGCTACTTGGAAAAGGGACCACCACAAAAAGGTTTTTGCTTCATTAACTAGCTATTACTAGCATCGTAGATATTGATTATGATGTCTCTGCAAATTCTAGCTAGATGATTTTAGTTCCATTTAAAATCAAGCAGACTTTCACCATCCTAGAGATTTGATGTCCATCATACCGAAAACAACTAGTGTGTAGCAACTCCAAGTTCGGTTACCACTAAAGCGAGTGTTTTGTGCTTTCGTAAAGGATGAACCCTACTGAAATTGTCATTTTGTGCAATTTAATGAAAAAGATTATAGACGGAAATGCGAAAATTTTTACGTGGAAAACCCTCCAAAGTAAAGGGAACAACCACGGGACCATAGGTCCAAAAACTACTTCCATTATTGTATAGTAGGATTACAAATTTTCCCCTCTAAACAAATTAGAGGTATACTCAAAACCTCAACAATTTGAGATAGAATACAAAATTACCCTCACCAATTTTAGGAGGAACACCCTCGCCAATTTTTAGAGGTAAACTCTCAAGTCTCAAGTGCTTCTCTCTCACCCTAGGTTATTCTGTTTCAAAGAGGTCCAAAGGAAGAAGAAAGACACTAAAGTCCGGAGCAAGAAGAAAGATAATAGTGGCACACACTTGTTCCTAGGCGAGTGCGGTTTGAAATTACCTCGCTTGAGGGCTACGAGCAACCGAATGTAATCAAAGGCTTCAAGAATAAGGTCGACATTCTCCAACAAGACCTCCTCTGCAGGGGGAAAAGCACAAAACAATACAACAATTCAGTCCATTAACCTTGTACACCAATGAGATTGAAAGGAAATAAAACAAGACCTCCTCTGCAGAGGTCGAACCAGTTCATAGTCCCATTTTTCAAAAAAGAAGACAATAGACTTTCAAAATCAAATCGATTTACGAATTGAGAATAATATAGAAAGAAATGTACCGTAAATCAGCAGCCGCAAATAATGCCGAGAGAGGTTGAAGGAGAGAGAACAAAGGCCAGCAACGATGAAGGTCGGCAATGGTGGAAAGAAAGATAATCCAATCGGATATCGTACCACCGGAGAGAGGAAGTTAGGGTTTGAGTATCGCAGAAATTGACGAAAGCAAACCGAACACCATTGTTGAATGAGCGAGCAAGCGAGAGGAGAGAGAAAGCTGCGAGAGGGAGAGGCTTAGAGTTCTGCGAGAGGGAGAGGTCGCGAGAGGGAGGGGGATCGTGGGAGGGAGGGCTGAGTGAGAAGAGAGAACCTGAAAATTAATTTCCTCCCAAAAATACAAGAAAACATTTTCTCCTAATCAAAGGAAAATATTTTACTTCGAAAATTATTTTCAAATTTTTATTTGCCAAACACCGGAAAATGGAATATTAATTTTCCAATAAAATATTTTCCTTCCAAACAAACACTCCCTAAGTGAATTAGAATTTTTCCGAATCGAAATTAAACCCGAAAATTGAAACCCGAGCATGGGTTAGCTTAATTGGGCTTATTGAAATTAAATTTGAGCCCAATTCACACTAAAAGCCCAAAGTAGAAAATTTAAAACAAAAAGAAAATGAGAAAAGGTTGTCTGCGAGAAAAATTAAAGGGGGAGAGGATTAGTGGCATTTTGATGGCGAGATAATTAGAGTGAGAAGGTTAAGGGGTCCAATAGGAAGTAACCACCAAAACCCATAAAGCGTTAAAAGGAAACGAGGAGAGAGAAAAGGAGATTGAGAACAACAGAGGGGAACGAAAGAAGCAAAAGCAGAGCAAGGGAAACAAGAGAGGAAACGGGAAGCGAACGGAGCGAGAGAGGGAGAGAGCGCGAAAGCCAAGAGGCCGGTGGCCTCCCTGAATGGTGAGGTCGCCGCTGCCGGTGGGCAAAGGGAGAGTGAGGGCTCGGGAGGCCAAGCGGAACAAAAGAAGAGGAGAAAAGCGAGAGACCAAGAGACAGAGGCTACAAAGGGGAAGCGAACGTGAGGGCCGAGAGAGGCGGTTGGTGAGCACGGAAACCACGATCGGCGAGCGAGAAGAGGATAGGCGAGTGAAACCAGATAGAACCGGGACCAGGAGCAAGAAGAACGAGGGAGTGAGAACCACGACGGAAGTAGAGATGGAGACATGGCGAGGGATTGAGCAAGAACAGCGAGAAATCGAAAGACCGAGAAGCAAAACTAGACCAAAAAGGAAAATGAAAAATAGAGAGCGAGAACCCAAAGAGGAACCAAATCGGAACGAAGAAGCAGAGGGTCGGGAAAGAAGAAGGAAGGGGAAGCTGAGAGGAAGAAAGGGAAAACGAAAACGAAATCGAAACCCAATCCAAAACCCTCCAAAACCGAAATTCTTAAAACCACTAAGAATCCAAGATAAGTAATTCAAATTCATCCTCAAGAATTAAAATGAAATAGGTGGATTGAACTTGAATTTGAAGTATGAAATTGGAACCCTAAGTTAATTAAAGAAGTTAGAGGCCTAAATTCACAAAATCAAGCAACTCACGAATTGAAAAACATGTTGCGATTTATGCCTAGTTCATGAATTTAATGATATTTGAGCATTGTTAAGCATGATTATTAAGCTGTGTGATTGAGAATTTAATGAAATTAGCTTGAATAGAATTAGTGAGAGAAATCGGATAATTGAATTAATGATTTAGTCTGCAGATTTTTCAGTAATTTAGCTTCGTTGTCCGAATTATTGTGAATTCATGTGTAGCCTGAAATTCCTGAAACTTTTACTGTAGCTTCCTGATAATTTATGAGAATTTCCTGTAAGTTTTGGTGTACTTTGGATGACTAGATTGGAAGATATGGATTTTTGAGTGAAAATGTGCTGTTTTGGGCAAAATGGGAACTAATTGAGTAATTGAGTTATGAACTGAAATTTAAGAAGCTAAATGGATAGATTAAGAGATATATAATGATTAAGGAAAGTTTTAGAGTCATAAACCACCGATGCGTAATAATATGCAATCACGAAATGATAAGTTCGTAATTAGAAGTTGTAATTGATATGATATGTGATGACGTGTTTATCTTAAAGTACATTGATTATAAATAACATAAGCAGACCTATCTGAACTAGATTGATCATACTCGAGTTGGAACTTACTTATGTGAATTGTTAGTTGCGAAGATATTGCGTATGAAAGTGTTGAGCATGAATTGTATGAATTACGTGTATCTCGTCAAAGTAATAAGAAGATATAAGAAAATAAGGAAATATAAACAACTAAAGAAGGGAAAAAGGATTGTGTTATTGATCTAAGACCCCACGAATTAAAGAATCCTCCGAAATTATGGCCATAGAAGTGTCTTTCAACCGTAACCACGAATTATTTTGCTTCCACGAATTATTGACAGTATGCGTCCTTCGAGTGAGGCAAGCCTCGAGACCATGAATTATTTTGCCTCGAGACCATGAATTATTTTGCCTCTAAGAACCGAGCCCACGAATTATTTTGGCTTCAAGAACTGGGTCTTTAGAGCAGAATATATATCTTCTTTCCATTCGAAACTAAGAATACTTAAGAATTACTATATGAAGAAACGAATGATTATGCATGATGAACAGGAAAGAAAGAATAAATGATTTATGAAAGGCATAATTGAACTCAAGAAGAAGAATTAGAAGAAGAACGAATCCCGATTTCATAAGAAATGAATACGATAAGAAGTAAGATGTGATTTACGTGATGAATGACTTACGTGATGAATGATTTACATGATGAATGTCTTACATGATGAATGATTCTATGTCGTACTTGCAAGAATAAAGCATGTCTTGATTGAATACATGAGTAATTGATGTTATTGTGCTTCTCGGCAAGTTGGTAAGTTTAGTATCTTACGTATCTTAAGCACGTATGATCCGAATCGCATGTTATGAATGAATAGTGAACTTACGTGTGTTTGTTAATGAATTAATATGCAAAGTGAAACCCGGGGCTGGGTTTGGGTTATTCATTGGGCTCGTGGAGCTCATGACCTCACCAACATTTTCGGATACGAAGTTAAAACTCCTTGGAGTTGCTTTTGGTTTTTAGAAGTAGCGAACCAATGGATAGGACATTTCCGGACTTATTATGTACTTTATGTTTTGCATGCTTGTAAAGATCGGTTGCATGTGAACTTAAGTTTTGATTATGAATATAAAAGCCCTATGTGAATACTCCGAGCGTGTGGCTAGTTGAGCTTGTGTTGTTTATACTCGAGCGTGTGGCTCGTTGAGTTTATGAATGTGTTTCGTGCAGGATTAAGGCTTTAAGCCTTTGGGATTAGCCATATTACGGAGGAAACTTTGCCGAAATTTTCAGAAAAACCTTTGAAAACCTAGAACCGCACTTTCGCCAATCTAAGAAAGAGCTATTAACCCTAAGTTGAGACCTTAAGTAGTCTTAGGGGTTCCTCTCGGGGAACCCCGGCATGTAATACTCCTAGGGTGGGTCTTGGGGTGTTACAGGGTGGTGGTAGTAAAGGGCAGTCGCTGCTACTAAGGGTTATTAAAAGACACGAGAAATACAGTTATCAAGCTCCACCAATGGCAAAGAAATTGAGTGTTGCATAGTGTTCGTCTACATAAGATCAATGCCGATGCAGCTAAATTGGGTAAGTGGGGACACGGATGGAGAATGGTAATATGTAATAGTCCCTGTATAGTGTGGTCTTCTCTAGTGCTAATCAAGGGATAGGATTCCTTGGGGCGGAGATAAAGGAAGCTAGAGCATGTCGGTTTGCTATCATGAAAGTCGTGAAAGTGGGCTTGAAGTGTTTGGAGATTGAAAGTGATAGCCTAACTCTTATATCCAAGCTCAAGAAGAAGTCTTCCCAAGAGTCCGATGTTGATCCGATAGTGGAAGATATTTTAAAGTTTTGCTCATTTTTTTATTTCTTTGTATCCTCTTTTGTAAAAAGGGAGGAAAATCGGGTAGCACATTATTTAATATATCTCCAACCTTATGCTTCGAGTTATCAAATGTGGTATGGGGATAGTTTGGATTATGTTTTGGATCCGGCAGTTAAGGACTACAATACTCATTTGAGGATTGATTAATATTACGAACCCCTTCTTCTTTTTTTTTTTTTTTTTTTGAAAGGGTAAGTACAACAATCAAATATATCAAAGTCAACTTCAACGGTTCAATGTCTTCATCAGCAGCGGCAGGAGGTTTTGTGATCAAAAGTTGGAATGACAGGTTTCTACAAGTTAGAACAACTAACTTGGGGCCAACATTTATTCTTTAAGCAGAGGTTAATGCCATGAGAAATGACATAAAAACAATAGTTCAAGCGGGGTTTCATTCTATCATTTTAGAAGGAGATAACCAAACGGTCATCAAATCAATTAAATGAGAAATCCAGGTTCCTTGGGAAATCCAAACGCTTATTCAAGACGTTTTCTTTAGAGGTGTAATCACGTCTTTATTTATCATAAATATAAAGAAAGGAAATAGGCTACAGATTGGATGACCAAATTTGGTCTTTATATTTCTTCTACTTTAGTTTGGTTTTCTTTCCCTTCGTCTTCCTTTCTTTCCCTTCTTCTTCCTTTCTTTCCATTTTAATGGAGAACAATTTAGGTAGAACCCTTGTGAGAAAGTTACCTATTAGATATGAAATGAAGTACCCTTTGAAGAAAACTAATTTATCTCATTTATTTAAAAATGGATAATATATGTTTCATTGCAGTTTAAGTATTCAAGATTATCGTTTTTAGATATGAAATGAAGTACCCTTTAACTTTGATTGAATAGCTCGTAGAAATAAATCGGTAAAATAATTATAAAATAAGAATCACTTAAACTAACTACCAAACTACTCTACCGATGATTAAAGTCATCATAGCTCATAACAAAACAAATTGCATCTTCAAAAAGTGATCCTCAAATACAACAACTATCTAGCAACTAATAACAATTATAATATCTACCACTAAGAAATCAATAAAAATGAAAGAGATTAAAGAACAATTACCTAAGTAAAGCAATTCAAAGACCACCTCCATTCCCTTTTCGAAGCAAATATCTCCATTAAATTGTGGGTCTAAACTATTAAAAATCGAAAGAAAATGGGAGGAGAGAGAAACTTAAGACAAATTGCAAGCAAAGGGAGTTTTGAGATTGCAAAGGGGAGGAAAAGCTCTCAACCTTCTTAAATTTAAGTATTTACTCTCTTTTACCCTTTCGTACACCTAAGCAAATAGATTTTGGGGTGAATTTTTGTGGAATTAAAACAGATCATGGATGAAATTGAGACAAAATAACATCAAACTTCATAAAATTAACTAAGGAATCGGGGAAACTAAAAATATCAAACTTGCATTAACTAAAATTTAAGGTAACAAGAGCTTATAGAGAAAGAAGTTGCTAACAAAAACTCTAAAAAGTATTTTAAAAAGTCAAACTCCCTAATTTTAAAGGCGAAATAGTATATTTGTATTACCTATAAAACTAAGGTGGCACGGTCATGCCACCCAACCGATTCAGTGTTCTAAAATAAAACAACTTAGTATGAGAGTGTCACATACTGGCACGAGAGTGCCAACTAGCACTCGGAGTGCCACCTAATGAGCTTCTTTCTTAGTCTTTTGCTCTTTGCATCCTCGGGCCTAGTCCACGAACCCTATTTTGGCTCCTTTAATGTTTAATAGTTATGAGTTTCTACTCTCTTGATTTACTACCTAAAAAACATAAAACACATATAAGAATCCTAAATTAGACATCATAGTGAGCTAAAATCAAATGACAGAACCGCCAAAATTGTCTCAATACAAGCTTGAACAAATATCCCAAGCACTTAAATTTTGCTCGTCATGAAGCAAAACAAGAGAAAATCACCTTTTTGTAGGTACAACTATTACATTTAGTGCCTATAATAATCCCTTAAAACCCCTTGGTCACCTAAGTATATGAGTGAGGTCTAAGGGTTTGCAACCATAAAATCTTTTGAAGTATATTTTTCAAAACAAAAAAATATATACAAAGCAAAGGAAAATATGAACACGTCAATCGATTTAATCGTATCGACAACCTAGTTACTAAGTTGTATACAAGCAAATTACACACTTCATGAAATAGTTAAACCACAAATTCACCTTTGGTTCTCATTATTCTTCCACGCAGAGTGGCAGGGCTAGAAATCTATTTAAGAATGTCCCTTTTTTTTAATATTCTTAAATTTTATAAGTATTACGATTTTTTTATGAATTTAACAATTTAATGAATTTTTAAGGATTTTTAAACATAAATTTTAACAAATTTTCTTTTACTAACGATGTCCCGGGACACCATTAGCTCTAACAAAGCTCTGCCACTTGTCCACACATCATCATGACACAATTTGTACACTTTGGTGCTCATGTGCAAAGTCTACCAATTCTAAGTGTTAGATACCAAAAATTTAACTTGAAAACATCTTCACTTGGTTAGAGACTTTCTTTTACTTGATTGTCTCTTTTTTTCTCTCTTTCCTTTTGTTACTTGATTGTCTCTTTTTTTCTCTCTTTCCTTTTGTGCTTGTCTCCTTATGCTCCTTTACCTAGTTGGTAGCTCTGGGCTTTTTGAGGGCGTTAAGTAATCCGGAGGAATAACTTAGCACATACTTGGATCATCTTCACATTTCGGGGGTGCATGATACTTATTCACAACCCAAGTAGAGGTATTGGAGTCAAACTTTTTTTCAAAAGGAAGTCGGAAGTCCAAGTAACCAAATAAAGAGTTATCAAAGTCAAAGTTCCAACACTCTAACACTCATGAATCAATGTGCATATATACAAGGTAGGTACAAATTGCACATATATGATGGGATTCATTATGAAAAACCGAAAATGGCATTGTAAGCTAAGCGTTCAATCATGCATGTAGCACTTCTATAAAAAGATAGCAATCAAGCTATTAGATATCAAAAACCAATCAACATGGCACAAAAATCCCCTAATCAAAGAAAATTTATACAAAAATTTGAAAATTATGAACACGGGTTTTACTTCTCTACCCCCACACTAAAATTTCATAATGTCCTCATTAAGAGTGTAAGGAACTTTAAAGAAAAAACAAAAGTAAAAAGTAAAACATATATTTACAAAATGAAAAAAAGATTCAAAAAATAAAGAAAGAAAAGGGCATAACTCAATTATAAAAGAAAAAGAAAACAAATTCATACAAACAAAAGAAAAGCCTAAAAATAAAACATTCGAAGAGAAAACAAAATGAAATAAGAATAGAGGAAAAAAAAGGAAGGAAATTTCCATTAAACCAAGTCAAGTGTTGGATGCACTCGAAGCACATTACTCTTCCTCATGCACCTGTTGCTATAGCAGACACTCCACATCAACTCAAGCTGCTATCTCAAATCAAAATCTATTAGAGCACATACCAACTCAATTACCAAATATGTAGATACAACTCTTAGCAAAATAGAGATAACAACAACTAGAGAGTTAGTGTCAAAGAAAGTACATCCATAATATCAATGCAACACAAATAAGGGTTCATTTCAACTTATCAAATTGTTGAGCTCACGCGTCAAACAGGTAGACATACTCACAATCAGCCAGCAAATTGGGCTTCAACTTAGAACTTTTATCATCATAGACGAGTTTTTGAAAAGGTTTTCAAATCAAAATCTCAAAGTGGGGTAATTGGCCTTGGTGGAGGAATAAAGGTAAAAGATATAAGGGGTCACTGTTCTACTAGAGATGAACTTAAAATTGAACTTAATGCTACTAGAAGAAAAAATGAAATCCTTATCGATTGTTTGGCTACATTCGAAGCGGAAAATGAGAAACTTTAAAGTCGTGTGGAGTCGGTTGAAACTAAAATAATTAAAGTCAAGGATTTTGCTTTTCAACAATTAAATATTCCTCCGCTATCTTGAGTTAAGGTATTTGTGGGGTAGCATATGTGTATATATTCTTTTTTTCCTTTGTTTTGTATATATTTAAGTTGATATGTTTTTTGTTAAGGATTCTCTACAACTTAGAGTTCTTACACTTTTATTCTTTGTTTTGTAGATGCTTGAAGTAATGGGATTCTCGGTGCGAGTTTTAGCATTTTTATCGTCTAATTGGTTGAAGACGAGAGGAACGTTCTATTCCCCTCCCTCCTTTTGTTTATACTTTTTGTATCTAAACATCTACTCGAACAATAATAATTTTTAGTTTCTAGAATTATTTTGTTAAGTTTCAGAATGCCTTTGATGTTGTAGTTATATGCTATGTAATGAATATTTGCAAACTAATGATTTTTATATGGTCATTATTGATACTTTTTTGGTCATTGATTAGTTAACTTATAACAACCATATGTACTTTTGTCGTCATTAAAATAACAACGAAAATTTTTATTTCGTCATTAAAGCTAATAACCACGGGACGAATAAAGACGAGTAAGGACCAACATTTTTTCGGTCGTTAGAGGTTTTAACGACTATAAATTATACTTTTAATAACCAACTCGTTTGTTGTTAGAAAGCGTTTTTCTAATAGTGAGTGTTATAAAAAATAAAATAAAAATCTTAATATTATGTTTTCTGTACATTACAATGATTTACTATTATTTTTACAAATAATTTCTACAACTAAAAACTCAAAAAATTTCTCATACATCACATGGATTTAAAAATACTAGTATTAGTATCATATAAAAATATACATAAAACACAGATAAATTACAAGGGATAATAAACTGGAAAAAAATTCTCTAGTCCAAGAAAAACAGCAGTACTCTGAATTTTACCCCGTCATATCCTATGACTGGAGCCCCCAAAAAAATGAAAATTAAACAGAAATAGAAAAGTATTAAAAAGAAAAATAAAATACACCCTACAGAATGGATCCAGTCAACATGGCTTCAGTCAAAGCAGCTGCCATCCTCCTATCCTACGTCAACATTTCCCAACTCCTTCCTCTCCCACCAGCTTGAGTGAATTGTATAAATACAAGACCCTCTCAAATTCTTCCATCATCATTTCACGAGCCTCAATCAGCCCTCAATTCAATCCAACAAAATCAACAACTTTGTGAAAATAATTCCTCATAAACCTCCGCAAATAAATGGCTTCTATATCACAAACGAGAATATCGCATGGTTCTATCCAATCCTTCAATATTCACACAATGACTCCCAGTCTCAAGATTCGATCTGCGATATCGATCCCGAGGTTACCAAATGGTAACCCCTTGAAAGATCTAAACATGTCGAATGGCCTGTTCAAGAAGAGCACAAGAACAATCCCGTTGGAGATCACCACAAGTACCAGTGGCTCCACCAAACGAGAAGCTAGCAATGAGGCCAATGTAGCAGCCACCAAGCTGTACATGATCTTGGAAGCAGTACTCGACAGGATAGAGATGCACAAAAACATCGGGGAGCAGCGTGAGAGTTGGAACTCTTTGCTGTTGAACTCCGTCAATATGGTCACTCTAACCGCAGTCACCATGGTAGGACTCGCTGAGATGGGTGGCCCGGTCTTACCGTTGAAGGTATCCTCCACCTTACTCTTCGCGGCTGCCACAGGGATCGTCTTGATAATGAACAAGATCCAACCTTCTCAGCTAGTCGAGGAGCAGAGAAATGCAGTGAGGTTGTTCAAGCAACTTCGAACCAAGATCCAAACAACCCTATCCCTCCAAACTCCTACAGAGAAAGATGTAGAGGATGCCATGGAGAAGATCTTGGCCCTAGACAGGGCATACCCCCTCCCATTGCTTGGAGCCATGCTCGATAAGTTTCCCAAGACATTCAAGTCTGCGACTTGGTGGCCTACAAAGGCATCACATGATGCACATGATAGTGGCTCTAAATCGAAACCCTTCAAGTCCAAGAATAATGGCCAAACGAACGGGTGGAGTGAGGGCTTGGAGGAGGAGATGAGAAGCATTTTGGGAGTGATAGACAACAAGGACATAGAGGATTATGTTAGATTAGGAAACAAGGCATTGAAGTTGAACAAAACCCTAGCCACGTTGGGCCCTTCACTCATGGGGATCGCAGCAATTGGGTCAGCTTCATCGGGCCATGGTGGACCATGGGCAGGGCTGGTGGCAGCCGCAGCGGGATCCTTGGCTAGCATAGTGAACACAATAGAACATGGTGGGCAAGTAGGGATGGTGTTTGAGATGTATAGAAACTGTGCTGGCTTCTTTACCCTCTTGGAAGAGACTGTTGAGTCTAACTTGGAAGAAAAAGATTTGGGGAAGAGAGAGAATGGGGAGTTGTTTGAGATGAAGATGGCTTTGCATTTGGGCAGGAGCTTGTCTGAGCTCAGGGACTTTGCCTCAAAATCCTGTGATCAAAGGGGGCCTAAAGAATTTGCTAGCAAGCTTTTTTGATAATCTTTTAGGGCAATTTATGATAGCTTGATTCTTTATTATTATTATTTCATTCTTTCATGAGGTTAAAGTGTACATTTATTAGTCTTTTATGTACATTCCTGTATAGATACATGTAGAGGACAAATTATCAACCTTGTAGTTTATTTATTTTTTTAATATAAGAATCATCTTATAAAACTTTTTAGTTAACGAAAGATTGTCGTATTTTACAATCAGTTTTTCACATAAATTTTTTTTAGAAAACATAAGAAAAATGTCAATAAATCTAATTAGGTCAAATTAGAATATGCATGGAGTACTTTTCCCTTTGATCTTGACTTTGTTTTAAAAGGGCAATAAATTGAACACCTTGAATACGTTGTCATGCAATAAATTTAAATTTCAACCTTAACTGATCGATAAAAATATAATATAGATTACAATGATATATTATTAAATACTATGGTTTTGTACATGATATAGTAATTTTCAATTATTATGGATAATATTTTACCCTTTTTATTTAAGCTAAAAGAAGGAAAAATATGACAAATCAAAAGTTATAATACTTTAACACACTTAGCTTTATATTGATTTGGCAAGAAGAAAAAGACTTCATATACAATTTTGTTTTTAAACTTCGACAAAATTATAAATGATAAAAAATTATTTTCTAACAATTTGATCTTAAAGTCAAAGAAAAATAGTCATGAAACTCATATCTTATACATAAAATATTGATGAACCAAGTGCACTAATGCAAGTGCACCTATTGCATTAGACAAGGGATAGCTTATGGTCAACCCTCATTGTGTATTAGTTAGCTCAATTGATAAAATTTTTGCAAATTATTACCGAAAATCTATGTTTAAATTTTATATATATCGACCTTTTGAGTACGAGAGTTTACATATTAGATTGACTACTAAAAACTAAACTTTGTAAGAATATTTTCCAATGTTTTTTTTCAAAGATTGATCACATTCCAAAGTTAACCACTTTTCCTCACCAATAGTCTAGTCAAAGGGAATGATTATTTAAAGGATTGCAGGAGATTTCTATTGATTAATGGGGAGTATACTAATTTATTTATTTTTAGATTGGTAAGAACTCGACTTCCTTATCTCTTTATTATGATAGGGAAGTCTACCATGGGGTTTTTTGGGGCATGAAATAGGAATGCGATGTTTACGGTCTAAGTTATAGTTGCTCTCCCACACAAATACATCGAAACTAAATGTGTATATATGTACTAATTAAGGTTTAAAACCGGGTCACTTAGATGGATGAAGAGAACTATAGCGCTTATATTATGATAAGGAGTCATGTGAATAGCCTAATCCAATAAAAAGGGATAGCGGGCATCCGACAGTCTGAATCACATATTTTTTCTAGCCGTATATTAGAATGTTGAAACTTGAATACTCAAGAGAAAGGGGGAACAAAGTAATGTACATATAGAGAAAAGGAGTGGATTCAATTCAAATTGAGGGGCTAACAAGTCAAATTATTCAAAGCTCCTCAAATCCCTAATATCGCACGTAATTGGTCAACGTTCTCCAATGGTCTACTCTTCTCCCTACCCAATTTGTGTGTGCGCATGAAATAGAGAGAGCACCAAGGGGGCATCCAAACTCTCAAGTTCAACCCTCTATGATCTATTATCCACCTGCCCTTCTATATCCTATTTCATTTTAATTAGTAGAAATATCGGCAACTTATCTTCAACAGGTGCAATAACTGGTTCTATCATATGCGATTGTTAAGAAGTTTTTATTTAAACGGATTCATATACGAAGCCCTCATACTGGTTACTCGAAGCTACTACTATATGTTATGATATTAAAAAGCTTTAGAGGCAGGATTCACTAACATCCAAGTTGAGGCCAATAACCAATTAGTTATTAAGATAGTTTAGTGTCATCTACACCCTATGGAGGATCCAGACGTTAGTTTAAGATATACGTGTTATGCTTTCATTATTTTCCTTTTATTCAGTTAGTCATATTTTTAAAGAGAGTGATATGATATCAATTTATATTGTCGAATTAGGATGAGTTATAAGATTTAGAGTTACATTTTTATGCTCTCCTTTACAATAACGTTCATGTATACTCACCGATGATAATATAGTCAGAACAAAATAAAGTTAAATATAATAAAATTAGTGAAAGTCTTGGTTTAAAAGAATTGCCACTATGAAAGGAAGTTTTCATGCTGCTCTTGAAGATTTTAATAAAGTAATGATCTCTTTGTCAAAATCAATTTTAGTGAGACAAAAGATTCAAACAATTAAAAAAAGTTAAATTTAATGCCTGCTGAGTTAGAGGGATGAAACAAATATTAAATAAAAATACATAAAAGCGATATGTCGACAAAAACATCTGTTAGGGATGTCCAACTAATTAGCTAATTAGTGATGAAGGCATTTCTCTATAGCCATGTTCTGTAAAATAAATTATTTAATTGGTGGATATATATTTGTATAGCGAATAGTTGTTTAAGTAGTAAATAATTGTTATGATTTAGTTGTTAGTACATATCTATTCAATAGAGCGGTTAAATAAAAATATTTAATAATTTAGTGATTTTATTCGCTAATTATTATAAATTGACATAAAAGGATATAAATTATTTGACAAATATAAATTAATGAAGAGATATTTTAGTCAAAAAAGAATATAAAATACTATTTTAAATGTGAAAAGCTAACATTCTTAGTTTTTCGAAACATTACTTGAAACATTATAACATACTCGCAAAAGTTAGTTGAAACATTATTTCATTGAACACTAATTATTTAGTTGGTTAGAGTTTTGATTTGATTAAAACACTAAACACTACTCGAAACATTATTGACGGAAAGAGCTTATGACTATACCAACAATAAAAGTTCATAATTGTTTGAATTATTTTCAATAGTTGAATTCTTATATTAGAACGTGTTAATTATTTTTTTTCTCGACTGCTAAGATGATTCTCTATTTTATTTTTATATTATTTTAACAGTTTTACTAATTATTGTCCTAAAAGCAATATTTAAGAAACAATTTTAGGTCATTATTCACCTTCCTATAAACTTTCCATGGGATATCGTCTAAAGTTTAATTCAATAAAAAAACAAAATTTATTAATAGAAAATAAGGGTATTAAATAGGAATATTGGATTCTAAAATTCTGAATTTTGGCCCATTTTAATGGAAATATCTTAAAATATCGATTGACCCCGCAACATTCCAAATTTAAACCTCCGCCAAGTTCAAGGCTCTGATTCCATTGATTCTCCCTTCGCACCCACGCCATTCAATTGTTAAGGAGACAGAATTGCAGGGGGAGTTGTGAAGAAGAAGATGAAGGGCGGTAGAGGAGGAGAGAGGGGCAGGTAGAGATGGAGGAAATTAGTCAAAATTGGCTGACATGTAAAATGAAAAAAATAAAGTGGTCAAACCTCCGCCACCACGTCATATCACCACTGATTTTTTTCACCCGTAACTTGGTGGTGGGATACCCAAAAATATTAGGATTTAAATTTAAAATGTTGCGGAGTCAATCGATATTTTGAAATATTTCCATTGAAAGAGCCCAAAGTTCGAGATTTTAAAATCTAATATTCCCATTAAATATGCAATTATTTACTTTTCTAAATTGAACGTTATCTCTCACCTCCCCTCCCTGAACGTCCATGTCTTATCATTCTACATGCCTAGCCCAATTCACAATGCCACTATGGTGTATATTTGAACAAATGCTATTTTATTGACTTTTTGAATTGTATTGGCAGTAATGTTGGTCTCTCCCGACCTGTAATGGAGTCATGGACCATACAATATTCAAATGACTAAGCACACCTGCCAAGTATTTGTGGCATACATATGAATTCAGCTATAAACTACTACAAAAGACATCAAACACCACAAATTCCCGAAGTATAGCTATGAAGTGGAGTACGTACATGTTCAACTAGAGGAGGCCTGAAAGATCACAGTCAATGGTCCTCAAGTTGCATGATCCATTGTGGTGTGGATTGAGCCTGTGGCTTGAAGATCATTCTGATGTGTATTATGAGTGACACAATATATGCAGTATGTAATGTTATCATACAGTTTGAAAGATACAGATACATAATTCTATTTATAGATGTGATAAAAGTAATTTCACTCTTAAACTTATGAATTATCTTCTATCTGTCCCTCCGACGTACCCCTCAGAAAAATTAAAGTGATCATCCATAAGAAAGAATATCCTTTGAAAGACTTGTACTCATCTTACAAAAAATAAGAAAAAAATTGTCGATAGTATTAATTTACAAATCACTTGCCCTCTTTTTCATGCCATAATATGCATAGATAGATACATATATGAACAACTATTAGCAAAACTTGGAGGTCTCATGTATAAGCATTTATCCATCAAGCAAGATATCGCTGCAAGAATCAGACCACACTAAGTTAAGTGGTTACCTCCTTGCTCCTAAGACTAAGGGGGACTTTTTTTTTTTTTCCCAATCTCTAGTAAATTATATGCTTCAACCATGTGTTATTGGTATCTATTGGGTGTGGCTCAAAATATACCCAATTACACTTTTATTTCTCATGGTGTTTAGTCTTAGAAAATTGTAAGTTTTGAGGTAACATGACCGTGTAAGAATGACACGGCCATGCCATAACAAAAAGGACGAGACAACAAAGATCACACATGGCCGGAGAGGCGGCACTATTCTAACCGTACCACATAGCACGACCATCCCAAGTTGTCACACCCATGCCAAGGTTGGCACGACCAAAACCATTTCATGCAATTTTTCTTTGTTCACGGTCGTCCATATTCATCCGCGCCGAGGGTTATTCAACCGTTATTTGGGCGTTTATTGCAAGGTTATTGCTAGATTTATTGCCCAAGTTTATTGCTAGTAATGGTCATGGTTTCCATCTCCATTATAAATTCCACCATTTTCATTCACCAAATCATCCTTAAGTCATTCATTATTCTACACCATTTTCTCTTGTGAATTCATCTCAATTGTGCACGTTAGGTTTTGTGAGTGAGTGTTTAAAGAGTATTTGTAATCTCTTATTATTTTAATGTGTTATACTTTCACTCCCTTGAGATTAAATTTTGTACTCATTATTTTAGTGAATTTATTATTTCCGTCTACAATTTTCTTCCTATTTTAGATTTTCACGTTTATTTTTATTTTGCCTACTTGCTTAATTTTCTGAATATCTTTACATCCTACCAATTTCCGAAACAATCTTGCCCTATTTCTCTATTTCCTAACAAGTGTCCAAAAATTTTAAACTTTCGATAATAAAAGAATCAATTATTTACTACACTATTTCTCTTGAGGGAACCAACGACCCTTTGATGTTTTTCTGTCCTCGAAATTAGCGTTGGCAACAGCAGTGGAGGCAAAATTCTATGCTCTACACAACTTATAGAAATCATACGGACAGGAAATGACGTCGATGCTTGATATATAGTTTTTAATTCTTTTTATTTTTAAAAAATGACAAGTACATAAAATATTAGACAATCCTCTATTAAAGGTTGTGCCTTATATTAACATCACAGACGATAAATCAAAGCTTTAATTAGTGAGGGATGTAAATGTAACTCTAGATTTTATGATATATTTGGCAATCAAATTAATTGTCACATAGTCTTCTTGTAAAATAAAAGAAAATGAAAATAATAGGAGCGTGTATATCATAAGGAGTGTAGTATGTATATCATGAATCAATGGCGGATCTAAGATTCAAACTAAGTGGTGCCAAAGTCTAAAAATAATTTAGTTGTATGATTTTAAATTTTACATTTAATAATATTAGTATTAAAAATAAAATTAAATAACTAATATATTATAATTAATTGACAATCAACATGTTCCTAAACTAAAAGCAAAAAGATAACTTAGAATAAATCAATAATGAATAGTCTATATTCACAATCACAAAAAATAATTAGATATATATTCTAATTCAGTCCACCATATTCCAAGCAAAAAAAAAAATAAAAATAGTGCAATAAATGATTAAAATTAAATCAGCAAACTAAGCTCTCAATTCTGTAACTATAATTTTATAAATTACTAAATCATGAGCAAACAAATCATAATTACTATCTAGAAACTATATAATTTTATTTTAAAATTTTAAAATAAAGATTAAATAATTAATGATTGAATGATCAATTAAATGATTAATAATTGAATGATCATGCTTACATTATAAGTTAATATACAGAAATAAGGCGAGAGAGACTTATTGAGAGAAATTTATAATTCTAAAATCTCTCATAGGCGAAAAATGAGACCGGAATATGAAATTTCGTAGAGGTGAAAAACCAGAGGCCTAAATAATGATAAATATGACAGAGCTTGTTGCAGTTTAATTTAAACACACATAGTCAAATGTGAGATTCAAGTCAGTACTTAATCACAGGGCAAAAAAGTTTTTCTATTTTAGGTGGTATCAATAATTTATATACCTATTTTTAATATTATAATTTTACATATATAAAATTTTTTCCGGACTTCCCATAATGTAGATCCGTCACTATCATGAGCTAACGTTTGAGTCTTCTGTAGGATGTGAACAACACCTTAAATTGTTCGAATAATTAACTGGTTGTGGTCCTCAACTTGGATGTAAGTGAATCTTGCTTCTAAGGTTGTGTTACTACCATCTCGCTGAACATTAACTTCAATGATAAACATACGGATTTTGTATATAAATTTAATACATGCTCAAATGAAACATCCCTGCCACTCACTCATGTAGGATATATATAACTTGTCATTGGGCCTGTTGAGATAAGGTGATGCCAAAATTAATTTTGATGAAACCGTTTAAAAGGGAATTACATTCTACTGAACAGGTGGTCTTAAATATAAGAATTGAGAGAAATAGCGGAAATGGTGATACCTTTATTTGAAATTGAGTTGGCATTTGGCAAGTTAGGGCCTAGCCTGGCCAGCATCATCATTTTTTTCCTTTGTTTCTTGGACCACCATATCGCATTTTCAACCCGGCCCACGGACACTGGACTCATCGAGCGTTCCTCCTCGCTCCCCCGCGTGGCATAAAACGAACCATCAATTGCCTGTATTGTAATTGCCTCCTCCGCTGTCCACGGAGGCTACACAAACAACTCAAAGTGGTCAATTTCAAATTCAATCACGACCCACTTCAAATCCGAAGGATGATCAATCCCTCCCATTCTATCAATTTGTAGTTAGTTATACTCATTCATTCATTCCCAGAATTACACAAACGAACCCCATGAATCCCAAGACGATGAAGGATATGAGCAGAGTTCTTAGCGGGTTGTCAATGGTGGCAAGGGAGTTTGTGAAGCGTTCAGAAGTTCAGGGATCTCAAGATGCGATTCAATCTCTTGTTAAAACAACTGCAAGCATTTGTGGGCTTACAAGAGGGAGAGTACATTCCCACGAACTTGCAAACCCTAATGCAAATCATCCAGAATCTCCTCCTGATAGCGCTCAAAGCAGTGTTGTTCATTTTGATCCTGTTTCTACTAGTGCTAGTTCTAGTGATTTTGATGAACCCACTTCTTCATCTGATTCTGTCCATGCCGAAGAGCTCGTATCTACTCCAGACCCAGCTGCTATTGTTGGTGAAACTGCCGGTTCTTCGGAGTGTGAGAGTCAGAATGAAAGGATTGTTGATGGAGTCGACCAAGTAGTTATTGATACTCATCAAACGGCTTCTTCTACGGCTACCCTTTTGAAAAGAAGGAAGCCTAGGGAAAGGAAGGTGCCCTCCACACCCTTCTCTAGGGCTATTGGGTCAGTTGGTGCCCTTTCTCTCACATAATTGATAATGGATTTCTTCCCATTTGACCTCTTTCCTTTTTTCCTATTCTACTTCTGATTTGGTGGATTTGTGCATTAAGATGTTTTCGATACTTTATTGATTCTGTGAGCATTGTTATTTGTTATTGTTCTAATGTGTTTTTGCTATGGAATGTTTATGGGTATTGGTGTTTGGGTACTGATGCCTATGAAAATGGTTTAGAGGGAAGTGTAGTTTAAGTTGAATGATGATGAATCTCTCTCCTACTATGTGCATCCTCTTTGGGCTTGTAGATACACTTTGGAAGGTTTTAACTCATTCATGCTTTTGCTCTGTAGGTTTGCTGCTCTGGGAGCTGGTCTTGCTTGGGGAGGTGTCCAGGAGTCTGCCAAAAGGCTTGTTTTTGGCAACCCTAATTCGCATGATAAACAGGCTAGTATTTCTCCATTTTTATCTGAAAAGAATGCGGAACGGCTGGCTCTTGCACTCTGTAGAATGCGTGGAGCAGCACTGAAAATAGGTCAGATGTTGAGCATACAGGATGAATCGCTTGTACCCGCTCCGGTATTGCCCTCAGCATTTTGGTTTTCACTATTGTACTTATAATTTGTATCTTTTCCATCATTTGATTATTGTTGCTGCCAATAATCTGTGAGAACAACAATATTGGCAGGCTATGGAATGGATGATGCTTGTAAACCCCACTGTAACCTCTGTTTTTTTTAAGTTTTTATTTTTTATTTTTAGTGTTAACCTGATCTCTCTTGTTTGAACATTATAAAAAAAATTATAAATCCTTCATACATGGGGCATACAGAGCTGTGAACCCAGTGTACGTCATTCAGAATTGAACAGAACTCAGAGACATCCTGTTGATACCCCCTTAAAAGAAGAACTTTAAACATAAATCAAGTTTGGAAGTTACAAGATGTTGTTTCTTATAGTTCATAGCTGTACATGAAGAGGCCTCAGGCTTCATCCTTCCATGTGAAAGTGTCAGCTTCATTATTTTGTTTATTAGATGAAAAAGCTTAGCAGAAAATGAGTGTTTCTCAGAAATTATCCTTGGTGTGCTAAAATGCTTGTTCGACTCTTTAGTTTTTCTGTGTTTCCATTGTGATTTCTCCATCCTTGTAATCAGACTTGGTGATGCTAGCATTGTGTCTGTTGTGCTTGTTCAAGTTTGATGAAAAAATGGGAGAGTGGTCTCTTCTTGGACCAAAGAAGGCGAAAGCATGTGGGATGGTGAACTACTTGATTAACATGATTGAATACCTGATATTTCGGTGCTAGATTCTAATAATCAGGGTTATGAATAATTTTTTCAGATCCTTTAGCTATATAGTCACTTAGCTATTCTACGTTGACTATCATTTAGATAATATTGTTCATTCCTTTCTTTTTGGGCCATTGTTTCTTTGCGGAAACTTTAGCCTTTTCTGATTACTTTTTAACAATATGTGTGTTTTTTAATCTACTATCTTTTATGTTCTGATTTGCACCATCTATTTACTTTGATAGATCTTGGCTGCATTAGAAATTGTCCGTCAAGGTGCAGATGTGATGCCAAAGAG
Source organism: Talinum fruticosum (assembly GCA_021018815.1). Classification (NCBI taxonomy): domain Eukaryota; kingdom Viridiplantae; phylum Streptophyta; class Magnoliopsida; order Caryophyllales; family Talinaceae; genus Talinum; species Talinum fruticosum. Next base: position 1,897,071 of record JAITYX010000074.1, on the reverse strand, counting down.
CCAACTTAATCAGGTCTTGGATGCTGAATTAGGCACCAATTGGTCTTCGAAGCTGAGCAGTTTTAATTATCAGCCCATGGCAGCTGCAAGTATAGGCCAGGTAGTGAATTATGTGTCAATTTACTTATTCCACAATTTCTAGTTGACTTTCCTGGTAGGTTACTATGTAACAGAAGTGCACATTTGGTGTTAATTATGGCTTTAAACTATTCAGGTATTCTTCATATGATTGTATTTTTCCTGACATGGAAATACAATCTTGTTAATTTAGCTGTGGGAGCTACAGATATATGTCCTAACCATATGATTATTGTTTCTGAGAAAAAGCTGACGACTTGGCCTTTAAACATTAATATTTTCCAATTTTCAGATGTGCCTATCTATATTGCTGCGGATTATGATTTGCTGTCTTTTTATTTTCATTGGGTGTTGAGCTTTAGCGTACTCTCTCTCTCTCTCGCGTGTGATAAGCAAGTCCCATCCAGTACAAGGTTTATTCTGAGCCTTGTCCCTTCCTAGTTGTCCCATCAACTAGTTTCACTCAGGTTGTGTCAAGGTAGTAGCACTTGTCCGCACCTCGCGGATGATTTTCCTTCCTTGCCCTTCTTGCGAACATTTATACAAAAAGACAATGATTCTTCCACCAGATGAGATGACCCTCCTACTCCTAGGACACCATTGATGGCCCTCATCCATATTTTCTCTACTACTCCTTCGCTGCAACCTTCTGTATCCATCCATTTGGTTGATTGTGAGACCATACCTTTGCAGCATACGCTACTAACATTTAAAAAGCTCAAGGCGCACAAAAGCGCAAAGGGTCCTGAGAAACAGAGCGCGGGCTTTGAGGCTAAGGCATGGACTTTTTGAAAGAGAGTTGCACTTCCATGCAAATATTTACAACTTATTCACAAAGCAGATTTTGTAGAAACAAGTTAGATAAATGCATAAAAAAATAACTAGACATGGATATAACAGCTAATACTGAAAATAGGCTTGAGATATGTTATATTATCGTAGTTCTACGCACTTACGGTACAAGCATTATCCTGGAAATAGTCTTGCCTCCTTGAGGTGCCCCTCAAAGATAGGAAAGAAGGAAAAAGAAGGTAAAGATAAGGACAAGAACGACAAGAAAAGGGGTAAAGTTATAGCCTTGCATCCCCTTCGAGGCGCTGACGTGGTGGCCTCATGTTGAAGCGTGCGGCTGGCTTTTTAAACAAAGCCTACCATCTGCTTCCTCTCTCCCCGGTCCTCTGTGACTCATCTCTATCAATGACCAATATATACTTGAGTGCGCAAATGTACCCTCGATAGGCATTCTGTCTTCACTATAAGGCCAAAAGCATTGTCTCCCTCACCATTTGTTCATGCCCCATTTCTTTTCCTTTTGTATTCTTCTTTTTAATTTGTTACTTATTGTTTATTTATTTTTCTTTTTCCTTAAATTTTTGGAAAGAATGATTGAGAAGGGGTTAAAGGAGGACATACTCATTTAGTAATTTTGGATGACTAGTTTGACTTTTCTTTTCCCAGGAAGACCAATAATGGAGGTAATTCTTCTCATAAGAAGGGGAATGGTGTCCATTAAGCTAGACTAAATGTATGATAAGAGTATACTGTCATTAAGTAATCCATATCATAAGAAGTTTAGAGAAGAACGACATTTTGATGGCATATATTCAAGTTATTAATGATATTTATGATGGAACAATGAGCCAATAACTAGTGTAAGTATGCTAGAAGGGGACACATTTAACCTTTGTTTTGATGCTGGATTGCACCTCTGCTGTAAGATTCTTTTCTTTCAGTATGAATTGCTGATGATATAATTCTAATTGATGAGCCTAGAGGAGTTAAGATTAAGTTGGAAACTTGATGGATTATCTAGACTTTAGATTCATGAGGTCAAAGATGGAATAATGGGAAGGTAAGTTCAATACAGTAGAGGGAGGAGAAAGCTAGCAGAAGTAACCATTGGTGATGAATACTGTAGTAATGGTTAAGATGTCTAGATACTCAGGTTTGAACATGCAAGTTATAGGGGATATTGATGAGGACATTGTTCAACGGGTTAAAGGGAGTTGGCAAAAATGCAAAATTGGGTGAATACCTTTGGAAGTCCACATGACATGAATGTCCTAGTGAAAATATAGATAAGTTTTTTACGACATGATTGTTACACTGGCATGTTTGTTGGTTAAGAACAGTTAAGTTCAAAAGAAGATGCTTGTATCAATAAGGATGATGATGATCTGATTGTTTTTGGCTTACAAAATTGGATAGGACGAGCAATGAAGCGATTAGGGAATGAATAAATTTGACACTTACAAAGAATAGGATGTAAGAGGCAAGACGAAGATGCTCTGGACACCACTTGAGTGGTAAAGATGCATCCATGAGGTTTGAGAGCATTGACATTTTGACGTTTAAGCAAGGTAGAGGAAGGCCAAATAAAATTAAAATGAGGTTATTAAACTATATTGACCAATTTTTATCTTATGGAGAACATGGCACTTCAGATGAGTTTATTAGGTCTACAATTAGGTCATCAGGCTCTGTAGCTGTGGGCTTCAGAGTTTCAAACAGGAGGGTTGGTTTGGTAACTTTGTTTCCTTCCTTTACCTATGCAATAGAGGTTTAGCAGATTCATAACTTTGATGGAGACATTTATGTTCCAGTTAATGTCCCAGGAGATGTACAGAATTTGTGGGGGATACTCACATGGCAAGACTCTGCCCCCAGAAATTCATATTTCTTTTCAGGTACATTGCCAAGTTGTTGTTCGAGTCAACTTTGTTGATGATCAAACTATTGTCTATTTGATTGAAACATGTATGTTTTGACCAGGGACTGGTAAATTGCAAAGAAGGTAAATCTAGCATAGGTGATTTTTCATGTTTCGTTTAGGGGACAAATATGTGCCACGGTTCTATGTGGCAGCTGGTTTTCTTATGTCATAAAGAGTCACGAGGACTTTAAAAGAGCATGGAATTACTCATTGCCCCCCCAAAAAAAAAAGGGAAAATATAAAAAGAAAAATAAAGGGGAAAGCAAGAATAGTGGAGCCTGGCTTGAAATGGTTCCAAAAATGGTGACGAAGCGGCTTCATAGGTACTAATTAGATGTTAGACTCTAATGTCTGGGCATGTATATAGTGAACTATGCCTACAAGTCAGTTGCTGTGTGCTTGCTCGTTTATTTTATTAAGTCTGGTTGGCAGTCTTCGTTGGGTTTTTTTTTCTTAGCGCATGCGAGTTTGAGCTGTGACTTGTAAGAATATGATGAAGTTTCTCATTGAGTCCTTATACAAGTATTACATTGGGCAATGTTGATGCTTGAAATTTGTCTTTTGACAAGTTATCAGCCAAGCCAAAGTTATATTTAGCTTTGATTTTTAATTTACTACTTTTTCTAGGGTGGTTAGCTTGTATCCAAATTTCACGTTCTTCCTTTCAGGAAGGGAGGATTGGGGAAATCCATATGAACTGATAATATTCAAAACTCACAAATTTGGTCCATGTATTATTGTCTCAGGTGCACGAAGCTGTCTTGCGGGATGGCATGCGGGCTGCAATGAAGATTCAGTACCCAGGAGTAGCAGATAGCATTGAAAGTGACATTGAGAATGTGAAATTATTGTTAGATTATACAAACTTGATTCCCAAGGGACTTTTCCTTGATCGAGCTATAAAGGTACGAAATTGCTTGATCTCTGTTGCATTATTTGGCTTATAGCTTTTGGTTAAGAGTGTTGTGACTTATTTAAATTAAAAAAAGGCACTATTTGTCTTTTGACATAGATATGATTTTGAAGGCAACTAGGCATACTAGCTTATATTTTTGCATGCCAAAGGGTGCTATCATGTTTAGAAGAATGGAAAGTTAAACAATTTGCCTGGGTCATAAAACTCTAATGATGGACTATATGTAGTATTTTACTATGTGCATTTTTCGTAAACAGAAAAACTTTCTTTTCTTTTTGTTTTGGGGGAAAAAGGGTGGGGGGGATTGTGATTGCTTTCATGGTAGTAGTAGAGGCTGAAAAGCAGTGAAAGCGTTGGGATGATACGTTGCAGCCAAGGGGACAAATTTTTTTGAGACTTACTAAGATGCTTCGTAAGATATTGGTGCACTACACTTGCAATTTTTATTTTATCTTATTTGGGACAAAGGCAAAACTTTCATTCCATTGCCAGATTACCTAAATACTTAAGTATGTACATGAGGGGAAATCTTAAGATAGAAGCCACCTTCTAGGAAGGGTTCCTCTAATCATTAAGTCCCAATTGATTCTCTACTGCAAATTGTTTCCAATTCTTGTACATCATGCTTTGAAGAGCAAGGACATTAAACCTGTCATTAATCATGTCTCTGATTCTTCTTATCGAGGTTTCAATGTCAGGTTCTTTCTGCTGGTAAACTGTCTCATTTCTGTCCCTCCAGGTCAGGTCTGGTAGATCACTGCGGCACTAGCACATTAATTAGACTGCCATGTGCTCCTGTCTTTCTGGTTTGTATTAGCCAATGGTGCCACTGAATCAAAGATTGGTGTTTGTGGTGGCACTGGATCCAGTTAAAAGTCCTTTCCCTCAACCCTCCTGTACGTAGGCATTCAAAAAACAGATGCTTAGCATTTTCCTCTTCTGCTTCACACAACTCACAGGACCCTGTCATATAGGGGATGAAACTTGCGAGCTTGTTCTTTGTAGGAAGTTTTTATTTATCAGCAACCAAAGTGTAAAGCTGTGCTTAGTGATAATACTTCTATGCCAAACGTATTTGCTCCATCTTTGTTTTGGTATTACTCCCATCGGCCATTTATAATCCTTCTTTGTTTCAAGTTTCTGCCAGTAGCTTCTAAGCTTCGCAAGAAGGGTCCAATTGTCTCTCTTAGTTTACACATTTTCCTCTAATACCAACAAACATCTCTACCTTGCTGATAATCCCAGATATTTTGCCCCTTTAATAATGAGAATGCATCCATTTGACCCGTAAAATGTCTTTCTTGGATGAATATAGACCATAGCTATTTGGAGATGAGTGCTTTGTTCCAGTCTATGATGTTCTTGAATCCTAATCCCCCTTGGGATTGAGTTCAACACATTATATCCCAAGCCACTAAAGGCCTCCTCTTATAATTTTCACTTGCATTCCAAAGGAAGTTCCTGTGTATCAACTCTGTTAAGAACATACTGATGGAGGATAAAAATGGAAGCCCAGAAGGTATTCACTCCCAGCAACACTGAATTAATCAACATACTTCTTGCTGCATAAGAAAGATTTCTGCTCTGTCATATTCTAATCTTGCTTGTCATTTTATCTGTAAGAATTTGGCAGTCAGAGGCACTCAGTCTTGATATGGTAAGTGGGACTCCCAAGTATTTAAGTGGGAGAATACTAGCCTGAATCCTGTCAGTGACACAATCTCCCTTATCTTAGTCTCATCTAGTCCACCCACATACATTTGAGTCTTATGATATCCAGGACACATTTGAAAACATTTTTGATGCTGTGTAAAGAAGCTCTTTCTGGCTTACAGAAGATCACTAAATCATCAGTGAAAGATAAATGGCACAATTTCATGGACTTGCATCCCAGGTGAAATTTGATCATTCCCCTGTGTGCTGCACTAAGTATACTTCTTGAAAAGTATTCCATGACAAGCACAAATAATAATGGGGATATTGGGTCACCTTGTCTTAGCCCTTTCCCCCTTTAAAGAAACCATGACTACCTCCATTCATGCAAATTGAGAAAGTTGTGCTTGTGGTACATGCCATAATCCACTTTCTGAAAACATCTGGGAAACAAAACCCCTGCAGAATGTACTAGAAATTCCCAATATATGGAATCATACGCCTTTCTCAGATCCACTTTGAGAACACTTCTAGGGCTAATGTGCTTTCTCTTATAACCTCGTAGTTACTCTTGGCAGATGAGTACATTATGCACAAGTTCTCATCCAGTAATGAAAGCACTTTGGTTTTTGGTTTACCAAGGTAGGTAATACAACCTTAACAGGACCTTGCAAAATTCTGGGCTCCAAGAATTTCACAAATGTACACTATTTTGGCCCCTTGTTCCTTCACTATTCTTTTTTGGATGTACTAGATAAATTAAATCTTTCAAATTTGTGTTTTTCTTAAAAAAGTCTTGCTTCTTGTAGGCAAGACTACCTACAGCTGATGAGTCTATATTCTAGCTTCGTCTCAACTTATTTCCTAATATTTTATAGCTGTGAAACATTTTTGTCTTTTTTCCCCAGGGATCTCTTGGCAATGAGCTTGCTGGGGCTGCTTACCTGCCTACAGTTGGATTTTGCTTTGGTTAGATCCACATTTGGGTAGTTGTTGTGGTGGTTGTTTGTAGATACAATGGAATGAACACAGATGAGTGAATATGTAGACAAAAAATATTCTTTCATAAATACTACATGCTGCATAATGCTGCGGGTGCATCACAGTAATGATTTTCTCACAAATTTATTATTTTTTGCAGGTTGCTAAAGAAGAGTTATCACGTGAATGTGACTATGAGTTGGAAGCAGGGAATCAAATTCGATTTAGGAACCTCCTTGCTGACAAAGAAGGGTTTTATGTGCCTTTGGTCGTGAAAGAGTTATCAAGTAAAAAGTCCTGACAACAGAACTTGTTTCTGGTAATTGCTTTATACTCCTTGATGTATTTCTTCTATTTGTAAGCATTTTTTTAGTTCTTTTCATTGCACAATCTTGAAATTATGCAGTTAACATGCCTTGACGTTGGTTTCAAGAATTTCCCGCGTCTCCAAACTGATAGCCATGCTCTACTCTTTGTGGCTTATTCTTTGGCTGCCTGGAGATTGTGCTAACCCGGTGTTGTTAAAGCAAGCCAACTCCAATCTTAGGGTGTGTTTGGTTAGGGGGAAAATTTTCTTAGAAAATCTTTTTCCACTCAAAATGCTTTTCAAGGGAAGTCAAATTACAACATGAGTTTCCTTTGTTTGGTAAGATGACAATTATATGTATTTGGTAATCCTTTAGTTAAATTAACCATTCAGACACCTTGAAAATTCTTCTAGGTGTCCCCACTTCCTCTCTTTCCCTCTCTCTCACAGTCTCATGCAATAATGTACTAAAAGAGGAGAGAGAACAAAAAGAAAAACTTCATATGGCCAAAAATTGGGTAAGGGTCAAGCAAATCTTTTTGTGTGCCAGCTTCTATTGTTAAGGGCTTGTTTGAACTTACATACAAAACGCACATAAATATAAACATAAATAGAAACAAAAATAAACGAACATAAAAGAGCAGAAACGAACATAAACGAACATAAACGAACATAAAAGAACATGAACGAACATAAAAGAACATAAAATATAAATAGATTTTGTTTTTCATGTAAAGTCGAACACAAAACTCCTGTCCTTCGAATGAGTTGGGAGGGATTATTGTAATAGAGCTGGAGGTTTTTGCTGACTCCTATGCCTGACCTTGGCTGGTCACAACCATGGCCAGTTCTTGGTTTGTGGTCTTTAACCCCTCTTGATCTTTTAGGATTTTGTAAGAGGTGGAATGTTCTAGTTCTTCCTATTTGATCACCAGATGACTAAAATACTAGATAAGAGTGGACACAGCAAGAGAGAAAAAACAAAGAGTCTCATCAAGGGGGAGAAAGAGAGCTATAAAATGGTCCAAAGAAACGGTGGCCATCCAAGACTGACCTAGAATATTGGTGCACTGTACATCCCCAAGGCTGCTGCAGATGTGACACTCCTGCAGCTGGATCTCCAGGACAGTAAAGTGAGTTAGAGAAGAACGATTTCACTTGCTTTAATATGGAAATGCATTTTCTTTTAAGTGAAAGGCAGCTGTGGTCACTAGGAATCTAGCACGAAACTTCTGTTAAGTGATGCAATGTAGGCTAACATGATGCCAGGTTTGCGTTGTGCTTACTTTGTTATTCTCTCCAGGGTAATGTTAATTCATATCTTATCTTCCATTCTTAATATTTTTTATTTTTTTCCACCATTTCAACTGACTAACAAAGCCATGAACCTGCTGAAAAAAAGGGATTTTTTATGACCGGCATTCTGAACTTGAGTGTCCATGACTGACATGCGTACAAACTGATGCTCCTGATAAAATGTGAATCTGGATTTCTTCGAAATAATGAGCCTTAATTGTGAATCTGTAAGTGATGAACATGTGTCTTTTTCTTATATATAATGAACTTTCTTTTTGTCCGCAAAATGATGGCTCAAATTGATATGGTGAATATGAACTAGTCCTTTACCAATTTTGAATCTGCTAACGACTAAATTATTAACATTAAACCATATTGTTGATTTAAAAGCAAGTGATGAATTTGGCAATGTATTATGATGAAGCTAGGCCTTAAGAATGATTTACTTAAGAAGTGAGGAACCTTGGTATTATGAGTGATGAACTTAGCAATAGAATGCAAGCGAGATACATGCATGTGTAGGTAGTGTACGTAATGTCAAGGTGAACCATATTTTGGTCATTGGTTCGGATTGGGTCACTTTTGCCAGGTCTAAGGCTACTACATTTTCCCCTCGTCCCCACTGCCATATATTTCTTATCCTCTAATTTGGGTTTGAACAAAACAAAGCAATCCACAGACCAGATAATGATTTTCATTGGTTGATCCTATCTTCCTTTCTCATTTGCATCCTTGCCTCCGTGTCAATATTCATCTCATTGTAGTCATGGGTAAGACAGGTCCTTCTCTTACCTAGTTTTGTGTTATTATTTCTCACTTAAATCTGTGTTTTATTCCCTTTGCCCTTTGATTTTCAATAGTTCAACCATCCTGATTGGCTCTTCACCCCATATATTTTTGGAGGTTCTACTGAGTCGGATTTCAAGTTGTTCTTCCTGTGTATGCGAGCATTATTTTCTCTGTTATCTTTATCATTACAAGTTAAATTTATGTCTGATTGAACTCAACATGACTGCATGCTTAATATAGTCACTGTTGTATAGTGGCCTCCGTCTTTTGAACATTTATTTTGAATGCAGCTTCCCCAAACCTGCATGTGGTCAGATCCAAAACGTGTTGTCATTATAAACATTGTGTTTTGTCATTATAAATACAGTGGGTAATTAGAACTCAGCCTTTTGTGATTTTGCTCGAGTCCAAAACCCTGCTCTCGAACTTGCAAATTGTCCTCCTTACTTTCTTTTCTCTGAGAAGTAGTTCGACGCTTCAGCTATTCTCTTTATGTAGCTTAAATTCTTGCTCACTTAAAATATTACCCTTTGGGCTTTGGCATGTAATCAGCATTTAGATCTAGTTGTCTTCCCAAACCTGAAAAACATTTTTTAGTTTGTGTTGCTTTTGTTTGTTTGTGCTGAACGTATTGGCTAACACTAAAATGATTAATTGTTCACTTCTCACTTCTCAGTGTTGCACTTAACATGATTATTACATTTTATCTTGACAAATGCTCAGGAAAACTAATTGATTCGTTTTCAGGTATAACCATTGATAAAGTGGCAGTACTAAATCAGGAGACTCGTAATTATGTAGGAAAGAAGTTACTCGAGCTGACATTGATGGAATTGTTTGTCTTCCGCTTTATGCAGGCAATTTCCTCATTTTTCTATTCCTTATCTTTGTTACTATACAAGCCCTTGTGCAAATGGATATTCTTTGATGCTGTCCATGTTTTCGGGCTGGTATTCAATGTTCAGCTAGTGGTTTCAAATGCCACCTGATACAGACTCCTAATTTACACCCCCTCCCCCTCATCTGATGGGAATTCAAGCTAAATTAGAGGACAATATGAAGTTAGCTACACATACTAAAGGTTAGGACCTAGGCCATGTACAAAAGCAGTAGTTATTAGAACTAAGGGCACCCCTCGAGACAAACTAACAAGCACTCGCCTTGTAAAAACCAACGACTATGCTGAATAAATAGTGAAAGAATAGAACCGAAAAGGGGGAGGAAAAGTGCCCCCACACTTGGATTGCAAGAAAGAGTAAGGGAGATGAATGAAAGAAAAGCTTTTCATTTTTTTTATTGCTTTTTACTGAGAATTATTTCTTTATTTATCAACTCTGACCTGTAATGCTGTGAAAGAATAATTATTTTCTAATCTTTATTCATCTAATTCTCTTTCTGCAATGAAGTCATTTTAATATTTAACACAAAAAGAAATAAATAAAACATATTTGTGCTTGCTTCCTTGCAGACTGACCCAAATTGGGGCAACTTTTTATACGACGATACAACAAGAGTGATCAATCTTATCGACTTTGGAGCAGCTCGAGATTTTCCTAAAACCTTTGTAGATGATTATTTAAGAATGGTAAGCTCTTCCTGGATAATGTGGCTCGCCTCTAATTGACAAATCCCATAGTGAAGCAATTAACCCCTCCCCAACACACCCCAAAAAACCACATACGGATAAGGAAAAACAAGTTCTTGTTCATTTACTGAGAAGCACCATTGAGTTCGTTTACTGAATTTTGGAATTTTCTCGTAGAAGAGTCCTAAATTTACAGGGCAGGTTGTCCAAGGCAGCATTGAAACCACCTTCTAGGTTCAATATATGTTCTGTCCTACTCCTAGGTTGATTATGAATTTATGACCCATGATGGATGTCTATATATTTATTTTTGTACCATATTATAATATCCTAATCCACCAATTTTATTCCGATTTGAACAAATTGATTCTGTCAGGTTATTGCCTGTGCGAATTGCGATAGAGACGGCGTCATAGAGATGTCTCGGAGGCTTGGTTTCCTGACAGGGGAGGAGTCCGAGATAATGTTGGATGCTCATGTTCAGGCTGGTTTTGTTGTGGGTTTGCCGTTCTCAAAATCCGGTGGATATGACTTTCGCTCTACCAACATTGCTCACAGCGTGTCAAATCTAGGATCAACAATGTTGAAACACAGATTGACGCCTCCACCTGATGAGGCTTATAGTCTTCACCGTAAACTTTCTGGTGCGTTTCTAGCTTGTATCAAGCTCGGAGCCGTGGTACCTTGTCGAGAAATGCTGTTAGAGGTGTATGAACGTTACGAGTTTGCTGATTGTCAGAAGCTTGCATCAAGTGGCGCATTTTAGTTTAGGATATATCTAGAATACCTCATTGATTTTGTTTTATCTTTTTTCACACGTAATAATCTTAGGGTGTCTTCCTCATCTTGTAACTGTATAGATTCTGGTTCTTTTGCCCCTTCAATTTTGTAGTATCCTATTGATTGATTGAGGGAATTTAGGGTAGCCGCTTTGCGGCTTGTTGTCTACTCCCTAATCCGTATAAGCTCAGGTATTCAGCTTTGAGTTGACAATTTTTGGTCTCTACTGATGTACCACTAGTATGTATATGAAGGATTCATATTATCATGACTAATACTGTGTTTGGTAGGGATGAAATTTTCGAGCCAAATGATGTGTTGATCCTCGTGCGATGCAAAACTCGGCAAGTAAGTTGAGTCAGATGATCGTAATATTCATGGTCATGGCTCATGATATTAGAAATGAGATGTCAACACCCTGCAATTAAAAATTATGCAAGGGGATGTTCACATTGTTCAGGAGTCGCTTAATCGATGCTTACTAGATTTTATTAGTCAGATGCGCAAGCATAGAGAAGATACTTAAACAGTGTGCTATATGAGCATGTTACTAAGATAGATCATATTATTGATGTTTGATGATATGATTTCTTTGGCTAAATTCATTTTTAAAGGTATTTAGAGATGAATGAGGTGCTATGGTTTCGGATACGAACTCAATTTTCTTGGTCCAGAGATGGAGGAGGCTCAATCTTGGTGATGTGTTTGACAGGAGTCCATCGAGCTTGGCGTCAATAGTTTGTCCCTTGTCTCAAAGCTCAAGCAAAAAGGCATCCATTGCATCTGTCATTGGACACATTCTTTCATTTTGTTCTTATATGTTTTGATTATTGTGCTTCTTCACTTGTAAGTTGAGAGGGGAATAATGTTGTTTCTTATGTAGTTCATTCCAACTTTATGGTTCTAATTATTGGATCTGATTCGAGGTATATTTATATTGTATTTTCGATCAACATCTGAAAATTATTACTCCACTCTGCACCTGTTCTTTTCCTATGTAAACAAAAGTACAAATATCGATGTATTTCGGTAATAATTTTCAAATACTTTATTTTACTAACAAAAATTGTATAAATAATCAAATATATTTTCATTTTTTGATTTTTTTTTAAAAAATACCTGTTTGTAAAATACCCTGCAAAGAAAAAAAAGTGGAAAACCCTTGGGTAATGAGACTTTCAGAAGTTAGAGGATTTACTTATTTTACTGACGGAAGTTGTGTAAATAATTAAATATACCCCCAACCTTTTTCGGTTTTTTTTTTTTTTAAATGCCTATTTGTAAAATACGATGAAAAGAGAAAAAAAAAAAAAAAGAAAAAGTGGAAAACCCTTGCGTTAGATGTTAGAACAGTCTGCTTTATTTACCTCCCAATTCGAAAGCAGGCAACTGCGTTTCCATTTTCTCTCTCCTCCGACCATCCACGCGGAGCCGCCGCATTCCTCGGAAATTCAAAGCTCCAAGAACAGCAAGGTCTGATCCCCTGTCTCTCTGAGCTCGCTTAGATCTAGCTCTTATTCTCACTAGTGTTTTGCTTGATTGTCTTCTTCTACAATTTCTCAATGGCTCTGATTCTGAGCAGAAGTTCGCCTTTGATTTGAAGTCTCACTAGCACTTTCGATCGAAGTTGTTTTTTGGTGAATCTCGCATTTTCCATGATAATGATTAAATTTCGATAATCAAATCTTTGATAACCTGAGACTGGAAGATTTCTGACGTGGGTTCCTTTTTTTTTTCCTGTTTGAAGGGAATGATGCTGGGTATTCTTCGGAGGAAGATTGTGCGTAGCGGTGTTAATTCAACTTCGGTTGGCCCCCAATTCTTCTTTCAACTCCCTTGTTTGTGGTTTTGCTTCTATTGTTTTTTAAAGTGGCGTTTAATGATGCTTTACGATGGTAATTACAGGTCTTAAGGCACCAGCTTCAGAGGAATGCTGGACCTTCTGTGCCTCCTCCGGGGTCCCGAGGTTATGGTACTGCAACAAAGGAGGTAATGTGAACGAATGGCTGACAAGTTTGATTAGTGGGTTCACATATTTTAGTGCATTTGTTTTCTCAATCATTGTCGTATACAGCTAAGTAATTCTGCTGAAATTCAGGTCTCATGAATGTTTTTTGTCGTAAATTTCGTACCATATACTGCATTTAGAAACATCTAGTTACTGTTTATGTGAATCTTAAGCATGTAAATATATAATGTGAATATGGACCAAGGTTCGGAAGTATTTTATTTTTCCTTGTTTTTACTGTTCATTATCATTTTGCATATGACCCTATTGGTTAATCATCACTGTATCCATTCTGGCTGTTATGTGCTAAACTGCTAATTAGTGTTTGGGTACATGGTACAGAACTATAGGCATAAGTCATTGGGGGAGTTAGCGATGAGATTTCCATTATTTAGTCACAAGAGCTTGTTGCCTACAAATTATCCATTTTGGTCTGGTGGATGTATTTCTAATCTGACTCTGACTTTCTATACATTCCATATCATTCTCAGGTTAGTTGTGTCAAATCGAGAAGTTAACTGAGATTTTTTTTTATGTATATAAAATATATTTACTGTAAAGCTTCCTATTGTTATAGTTGGTTATGTTGTCTAATCCTCATGGCTACTACTCATATTTTTGTGTGTCTCTCTATGATTTTGTCACCCATGGATCAAAATTTGAAGTCATTATTGTGGTCTTTGTATTGTAATGATCTAGTGTTTGAAACTAGGTCAAAAGAAAAGAAAATACATTTCTTATGTGATTTTTCTCTAGACTCATTTCTACGAAATTTATTGTAGACTTTGCTTCCTGGAGGAGGATTTAAACATACACGGAAAATAATTTCAACTGAAAATTTAGGCAAGTCTCTTAAGTTCTTGAAGCAAGTTAATTATAAATTTATGGTTTGGTACTAAATCCTTTTAAATGCTTGACATAGCAGGTTTATTGGCTAATGCAAGGTCATTAAGGTTTGTCTTTGGCCTGTCTCACTTTCTACTTATTTTAATGATGTGATGTGGTCAAAGCTGATGCTCGTTTAACCGATGTGGAGTTGAAAATGGTATTGTGCATTCTTTTTTATATTTTTTCCCCTTCTTTCTCATTTACATTACTATACGTGGGTGTGCAGGCCTGTTGGATCATGTTTTCATTCAGATTCTCCTAGGCAAATGTGGATCCGGTTTTACTCTTCAGACAGTGGTATGATGGCCTTGTAAATGTTATTGTTAATATTCCCTTTGATTCACATTATATTGTCATAACATCATGTGTATTACCTGTAGGTGATGTTGTGGAAGCTGTTGTGCCTTTTATGGGAGAATCGGTTACTGATGGCACTCTAGCTGCATTCTTGAAGCGTATGTTTCCCTGAAATAGGACATTGTTCTTATTTTAAAATTCGTACCACTGACTTAGGGGATCGGCTTTAACTTTCGTCTTTGTCATGGTGATTACTGCTTTTAACTTGTTTGTGTTGAAATTTGAGCAGATCCAGGTGATCGTGTTGAAGTTGATGAACCAATTGCACAGATTGAAACAGATAAGGTACCTCTATGGAGTAGATATTAACAGTTATCCTGTAATTTTACATGATGCAATGATCATAAGGGAATTAACCAGTTTAAGCACATTACAATCAGGTCACGATTGATGTTTCCAGTCCTGAATCAGGTGTTATTGAACAGGTTTGTGTGGTTTGCAAGTTAGTTTTTCACTTTTGTAAAACCTGTTATAAAGTGTAAAAGAATAATCCGGTTACTCCATAATTATTAGCTTCTGGCTAAAGTAGGTGATACTGTCGAGCCTGGCACTAAAATAGCAACCATTTCAAAATCTGGTGATGGACATGTGGCTCCATCAGAGGCACCAACAAGCAAATTTACTCCTGCAGAGAAGGAAAAGCCAAAGGCAGTTGAGCAGAAGCCCAAAACTGAAGGCTCTCTTGGCGAGAAGCCTAAAGTTTCTACTCCCAAAAATTCTAACACACCCGCTCCACCTTCTGCAAAGCCGTCACCTTCAGAACCTCAACTGCCTCCGAAGGAAAGAGAAAGAAGGGTACTTAATAATCTTTATTCCCAATTGATCTGGATAATTCCTTTAATGGTTGTAAAGAGTAAATATTTGAGAGCGGTAGTGTAGTTTAACATTACTTCGTTACCATCCTTGATTTCAGGTTCCCATGACAAGACTAAGAAAACGAGTTGCAACACGTTTGAAGGACTCTCAGAACACCTTTGCCATGCTGACTACCTTTAATGAAGTTGATATGTAAGTATCTTTGTTTAGAATTTACAGTTTTGTATGCATGATAGCATGAAGAATTGTGACATCACTCTACATTTCAATATAGACTATATATTCCACACTCTTGTGAATTTCAAATTTTGTTATTACACTGAATTTTAATATGATAGAAAATGGTATGGGCTCTTAAAGTGGCTATATCAAGAAAACCCATTCTAGATATCATACTAAAGCTGTGACTGCCTTCACTTAAAACAACTGGTTTGATGATATCCATGATTCTTGTGTGGTGTAAATCTGAAATTCCAATCCTATATTAATATTAATAAGACAAAAGATGTATCTGGAGTGGTAATTAAAACCAATGGCCATCCAGCGGGTGGGAGCATCCAGGTAACAGTAAGCAAAATTTTGGAGTGAGATTTATTTGCTGGGGAAAAGAGGAATCATCAGAATTATTTTGATGGCTCTAGGGTTAGTAACAAAGCTGCTGTAGACTATATCCCCAGGGACTGGATGGTGAACTCAGTCTTGCAGGATCCTTTAGCATGGATGTGAAGTCCATCCTGGTGGTCGAGAGCTACTAAATTGGGCAATGATGTTTGTGTAACTGCTGAAGCAAGGTTCAACAAGGTACATATTGAAGGAAACAATAGGATATTCATACAAGCATTGCCATGCATAATAGGAATTCAATAGCAATTCCAAACTAAAATGAAAGATGCTAGGGATTCTGAGAAAGCATCAGCAAGTTCATAGTGAACACATTTCTTTTAAAGGCAATTGAGGGGACTGGATCCATAATGTGTCCTCAATAGCTTGTCCATCTACATAGCGTTCTATCCCTTGTGATATTCTTTGTTCTATTATCATTGAGGACTCTACCCTGGATTGACTCTTGCGGCGCGGACTTTTGAGGAACATTTTCCTCGAGGCAATTTGCCACAATCTGCTAATTTGTCTAGATCGGAAAAGTTGAGGAGTTTGGGTTGTATAAACTTTCTTTGGATTTGGAGGTGAGAGCATTGACTGTTGAAGCACCGAAGTTGCAGAAAGGGAAACCCTTTTTTCCCCCTTTTCATGGGGCAATAAACCACAGATTGTGAATATACCAATACCTGAACAAGTTGCTGTGTCACAGTTGATGTGCTACTTCATCAATTTAGTTGGTTCATAAGTGACCTAGCACATTGTGCTGTCAAATATATCAATCAACAGAGTAATGAATCAAGTCTCTATGCTGTTATTGAATCTTTATAATGTCCCCTGGTTTTGTGTCTTCTTGACTTCTACAGTTGGCAGTTTATCATTTTAATTAAGGGAAGATGTTCTCCTCGCTCTTCGATTAGGTCATTCATTTTCAGCTAATTTGTCACTGCTTGATTTGGATGTTCCTTTACGTCAGGACAAATTTGATGAAGCTGCGTTCTGATTATAAAGATGCCTTTGTTGAGAAACATGGAGTCAAGTTGGGATTCATGTCAGGATTTGTAAAAGTAAGTATCTCTTTGTGATCTGAACGATCATTGTTTAAATGTCTACCTGATAATAATTCTAGTGCTGTGTCCTTACTCCTTTGTTATGATTTTAGGCAACAGTAAGTGCACTTCAGAGTCAGCCAATTGTTAATGCCGTCATTGATGGAGACGATATCATATACAGAGACTACATTGATATAAGTATTGCTGTGGGCACTTCCAAGGTCTGTATATGATCCCTCCCCTCCACCCGTCCCCCTTTTCTATTTGTCCTCAATGGCTTCTTAGGTATACAAATGCTTAGGTTGATGTTTTAATTTAGCTACAATGCTGGTTGTCTCTAAGTTGCGTTCTAATCATATGCACATTGACTGCTTTTAGGGTCTTGTGGTGCCTGTGATCCGGGAGGCTGATAAAATGAACTTCGCTCAGATAGAAAAGGAGATAAACACTCTTGCCAAAAAGGCAAATGATGGAACAATATCAATTGATGAAATGGCTGGAGGCACATTTACAATATCAAATGGTGGTGTTTATGGAAGTCTCTTAAGTACCCCCATCATTAATCCCCCACAGGTATGAGGATTTATGATATCAGACTTGGCAAATAGATTCTGTTTAGGTCCAAGTCAGCTTATTTCTAGTTTCGATCATTTTCAGATGTGTTGTCTGTGTCCATTGAGTTTGCCAGGAAAATATGACCATCATTGTCAAGACACTAGTTTGAGTGAAAAAAGAGTTTGACATTTTTGGGTTAGGGTTAAGTCTTGTTTCAGGTCATTTCAGTTGGGCATTTGACTATGGGTTAAGTGGTCAACTTTGCATCATCCTTTTATTCCTTTTCTTTTCTTTTGTGCTGCTGGTTTTTTTTTTTTTTTGGGGGGGTGTTAATGCTCAATGCTGTTTTTGTTTCTTTCTATTGTTGGTGCTTGTTCATAAGAGTTTCAAGAAACAAGGGAACAACTAGGAAAAAGGTCCCAAAGGAGTGACACCTTGCACAGTTACACCACAAGGGAGGGTCATGACAAGGGAAGATTCTCATAAGATTGCCTTGTGCTAGAGTTAACCTTTGCTTGGTGATGGGCAGCAGAACCTTTGCTTGATGTTGGGTGGCAGCACCTTTCCTCATAAACCTGTCAAAAATTGATCCAGGACCCGAAATCCAAACCGAAGGACCTGTACCGTATCCAACCCGACACCCAACTAGTTCACCCAAAGGTGGATCCGAAACCTGAATTGACTTGAACCAAGCCGAACCCAACCCTAAATTTCCTGCAGGTTACTCTTTTTGGAAGACAAAATGATTGGACCAAATATCAACTGAAGTCAGCTTGAACCAAAATGTCGTCACCCAAAAATGACTTTATCGAACTTAACCCGACCCATACATCGAGTCGAGCGACCTGTTTTCTAGGTTTACTAGCTCAAAAGTGAAATTTGATGAGGATCGTGCTATCAATTTTGAGTTTAGCCTAATGTTACTATCTTTGATTTTGCAGTCGGCGATTTTGGGAATGCACTCCATTGTCAACCGGCCTATGGTGGTTGGAGGTCAGATAGTTTCAAGGCCGATGATGTACATCGCATTGACATATGACCATAGGCTTATTGATGGAAGAGAGGCTGTCTTCTTTTTGCGCCGAATCAAAGAAGTGGTGGAAGACCCCAGGAGGTTGCTTCTTGACATATGAGGTGCAAAACGCGAGTCTAAGCTGATTCATTTTTTCCAGTTGATGTTATACACAGTTGCAAGGCTGCCAGATGGTAAAATAAATATACTGAAATCACAAAATTTTTTGGGGGCAGTGTGCTCCCTGCCTTGAGGAATTTGAACAGGAGCATAGTGATTTGAGCACATACAATTCCGAAGTGTTGGGGAATGATCACATTTGTTTCTATTATGAGCACAATGGATATATTTTTTTGAAGTTGAGTGTAAGTGTTCTCTTTTCTTTCTTTTTTCTATTTTTGGTGGGTGCAGAAGAGGGCTGAGCCCTAAAAGATCTTTTTTACATTATAAAAGACTATAAAAGAATATAAAACATCGCATTGCGGGGGGGCGCCTCAAAAGTTGGTTTCCCTATAACAACGATATATGGGTATGCATAGCAACATTAAACAAGTACAAAAACATTAGATACAATTTTTTAAGCCAAGGGATGAGGAGGCAGATTGACGAAGGCAGAGATCTGGCATCAACACAAATGCACTGTAAATATGGATGTGAAGGGCGAAGAAACATTATTAAAACTAGAACTACCAAATTCGGAAATTAAAACCTGCCTAGAAATTTCAGGAATGAGGAGAAACCATTCCAATGTCCTATTTCATTTAGTTTTAGTTTACACCCTTACACCTTACAATTTCTTACAAATTTTTACAGTTACATATTATTTTTCACATCAATATTTGTTGTGAATTTATTTTTCTACTCTTAATGAATTTTTTTTTATTAGTGAATATTTATGTACGTAAGGGTGTCTATTAGGGATGGTCGTGGGACATATACACGGCGAATATAACTATACCCACACCTTATTTTCACAATTCCTATACTCATACTCTCATTGGGTATTTTGGTATATCAGGTTTATTTGGATAAATATGTAAGGATTTTGACAATTAATACACATTGAGTACACTAATTTAATTTTATATCTTCAGAAATTCATAAATAAATTTCAACAAATAATTAATTACAAAAAGTATCATGTCCATTGGAGTTAGTTATCATGATAATAGTACAGATATTTTGTTGAAGTGTGAGTTTATAGATGAAAAGTCAAGTTGAATGTGACAAAATCATTTGAATTATTTTGGCCCTATTGTATTTAGCACAAGTTGTAATAAGATATAAGGAGGCGTAAAAAGATTTAAGGAGTTATAAGAAGTATAAATATTGTGTATGATTAGATAAAAATGTTTAATGTATTCATATGTGTATTTTTACAGCTTATGTGCAACATACTTGTATTTTTATAGAATTATAGAATTATAAAATTATATATTTGTCACACCACATACATATATGTTATGTTTAACTAGTACGGACTCGTGCTATGCACTGAACAATGTTATATAATGAACAATTTAAGAAATTATTAAATTATGGAGCAATATTGTACTTATGAGTTTCTTTTTCTCGATCATTTGATTTTACTTGAATGATTTCACTTTCAACAACATTCTTGTACATATTATCCCCTCATAGCGAAAACGCTTTCGTGACTCATCAAAGTTATCGAACCCAACACATAAAAATCATTAGAGCCCTACACATTCATCTTACAATCATTCTAAATTTTAAAATAATAAATAAATAATCTAAAATAATAAATAAAAAATATTAAAAAATATCGTCAAGGTTTTAAGATGATACTCGTGATTTGGAATATTAAGAAGTCAAGCCCCTTTAAGAATCAAACAATTTAAATAATCTTAACTTATACAGCTTATAGAAATAGGGTGACAATATGTTTGGGTATCAAAAGGTAAATATTAGTAGGAAAAGGAATAATATATGATTGGTAGATATTGAGTTATATAACCTATAGATGACAATAAATATCATTATATCACGAATTAATATTACAACACAAAGTACATCAAATCGATAAAAGAACATCAAACTATTATAACTCATAACTCTCTACAAAGTTAATACTAATTTAACTTAATAGACGCCTAGATAAATATTTATATGCAACCAACCTACTAAAACATCATTGACTTAAAATATTACACAAACTCTTAAAAAGTATAGATATACCCATAATGAGATCTAATTTTTTAAAATTATAAGGTGAATATAATGATTTATCCATTCTTACCTACTTGTGCACACAAAGATAGTTAAACATATAATGACTACTTATACTGAGATTAATAGTGAAAAATATTATATAATAGAAGTGATCCAAATATATTTAACAATAATAGGTAATTTGTATCATAGTAAAGGGCATGATAGGTCAATTCGTGGTGTAGGTTAATAAAATCATCTATATTTTGTACTTATATTGAAAATTAATCGCGATTTTAGTAGTGAATCAATGGGGCAAAAATATTGATACAATTGATGTTTTATAAATACATGTTTTACTCAATTAACAACCAATTGCTTCCCTCGAGACACAACTCTTCCTCTCAATTAATTAATACAATAAGAGTAACATGAAGTTGTATTTCAAGATGGCGGGGAGGTTTGATGGCAAATACTCTTCTTTTAATAATTTAGAAAACTTACAATAGTAAAAGATATGATTTAAATATGTTTATCAATAATAAGTCACGAGATAGACATGTTAGGAAGAAACTAAAATAAATTATATTTGTAACAAAAAAAAAATGATCCGTATATTGTACAAAAATTTTGAGACAAATGAATTTATTCGAAGTTATATGGGCTTAATAGAAGTTGGCATATTAAGTTTGCAATCCTTTAAACATAACACAAATTAAAAACTTAAAGTCCACATATTACGATCCGAATCAATATAATTCCTAACTTTTTATTCATTACGTTTTATTCCACAATATATTTGAATCATAACTTTCTATCTTGTAGGCATTTTTAATTATTAATATCAAGTATATATATAGTTGTTACATTTTTATTATATTAATTTATGATTTCTTAAGGTTTATTAAATCATTCTTACATAGGATGAATGTAATAACCAAATTACTTCCTCGGATAATTAAATATTTAAATATTATTTTCATAATGTGCTCTTATTGATTTTAATTTTAAAAAATATTATAATAAATATATTTTGAACTAATACAATTTTATGGCACCAAGTTAGAAAACATCATCAACAATGAAAAATTAATAATATTAGACAAAATTATTATATTTCAGGCCCAAAATAATATTGCATATCAATATACATAAAAATAAATGAGAGCTAATATACAAACCAAACCCTAAATAAATAAATACATAAATATATATATTAATTTTATTTTATGTTTTAATATATTTTAATTTTCAAATTAATTTTCTCTTCGTTTATGTTATTTTTTGTTAGAAGTTAGAATAAAATTATTCTTCTTCGGTTAATTTTATTTTTATATTATTATATGGTTTAGTTAGAGTCTTTTTAATCTATTAGTATTAAATTTAGTTTTTTTCATTTTGATTTTAGGTGTTTAGGATATATTCAGGTCCAAAAATAATTTTAATATTCTGATAATTTAATTATTTATTTTCTCATTTACTTAGTGCAGTTTATTATTTGTTTTACTTTATGTTTAAGATTATATTTTTATTTTATTATTTTTAATTCTGTTTAATTTTTCTGGAAAACTATAAAAAAATATTTTTGGATTTTAGGTTACTTTTATATTTTTTCAGATTTTTGATTTAATTTGTTATATAATTTTGTATATTTGTTATTTATTAATTTTCTACTTAGTTTTGTTTTTATTTTCTGTTTTATATTTTTATGAATTAATTAGGATGATTAATTATTATTTAATTTTTATATTATGATTAGATAATTTTATAATATATAAATAATTTGATAATTTTTCAAACTTATTTACTAATTTAGGTTCAAGCATGTTTTTAAATTAATAAATTTATAAATTTAGTTTTTTTATTTTTATTTTAGATTTTAGGTCTGTTAGGTCCAGAAAATAGTTTAATATTTTAGTAATTTAATTAATTAATTATTTATTTATTTAGTTTATTTTATTATTTGTTTAACATTTTGTTTAAGATTATGTTTTAATTTTATTATTTTTAATTTTGTTTAATTTTTCTGAAAAATTATATTATATTATACTATATTATTATTATTATTATTATTATTATTATTATTATTATTATTATTATTATTATTATTATTAGAGTCCATAGATGAGTGGAAACTTATTTTTTAAATGATAAATTATTTATTTTTTTATTGGACGAAAATCCTTAATTCACTTTGGTTGCAGCATTTCAAAATTTGCAAAGATTGGCATTATATAGTGTATAGATGATTTATTTTTTTAAATAAAAAAATTATGTTTGATATTTATGAAAATAGTTTTTATAGATGTATAAATAATTTTCATGTCATAGGTAGTTAAAAATGGCCTTAATTTTACAAGTTTAAAATAAATGTCATCAACTACTAAATTAGTAGTTCAGGATACTTATTTTAAACTTGTAAAATCAAGGTTATTTTCAACTGTATATTACATGAAAATTATTTACGCATCTATAAAAACTCTTTTCATAAATAATTTTCAACTGTATGTTAAAGAGAACGCCCATAAAAATAATTAATAATTTTTTTGGTAAGAATTAAGAATTCTATTACCACTGAAGAGTTTAATCACAATTACAAAATCTAAAGGGAGGGAAGAAACCCAAGCCTTTAGATCAGATATAACATTAATTTCTCACGGACATAATTTTTCTTACTTTTCTTAGTAATGCAATGAATTCTTACTAAAACTAACTGTTTACAATTATCTATGACTCTATTCGCATCCTTAGCCTTATTCCTGAAGATTCGTGCATTCCTTTACACCCAGAGATGATAAACAACAACAGAGACACACATCACGAATATCATTTTCTTCACTTTTTCCTTCTGCAGCTTCCTGGTCTTTGATATAATATCTGTAACATTTAAGATCTTTGGCAGTCCAAATGCAGATAAGACATTTACGATAATTGACTGCCTATAAGGGCAGACGAAAAATAAGTGTGTATGACTTTCTGGTATGCTGTTGCAAAGCTGGCATGAACAATCTCGAATGGTTATGTTCATCCTTTCCAGTCTATCTAATGTTGGTAGTCTACTTAAAGACATTATCCATAAGCAAAAAGAGCGCTTGGGAATATTGTATTTGCTCCATAAAATATGTGCCATACGAGTTTTAGCTTGCTTCCCAACAACCAGTGGTAGCCATTTGCACCATTTGAAGAATGTGTCCATGCACTTCCTCTATAACCTAAAGCCATTTTATCTCCTATTTTGACTATTTTCTTCCAGTACCAAGTGCAATCCACAACAGCTTCAACAAATCAGATATTATGCTCTTTTATGTAAATCTCATGAATCCATTTGACCCGTAGACATTGCTTTCCCTTAACCAAGTACCAAAGGTATTTTGCTACTGCAGCTACATTCCAGATAGCAATTTTTAACACCTAGCCCTCCAGCTTTCTTAGGTTTGCAAATGAAATCTTATGCCACAGGAGGAACTTTAAGATATTCTGAACTTTGTCCCCATAAGAAGTTCCTACAAATATCCTCAATGCTCTTGATTACACATTTTGGCAATATAAACAATGATGTCCAGTAGGTGCAGGGAAAAAAGGACAAAGTTAATCAATTGTAGCCTCCTGCATACGACAAATGTCTGGAGGTCCAGCATTTAATTTGAGCTACAATCTTTTCAATCGACAAGCTGCAATCACTCTTGGTCCATCTTCTAGGGGAAAGAGGAACCCCCAAGTATCTTATAGGTAGACCTCCTAACACAAATCCTGTAATTTGTAGTATAGAATCCTTCACAGACTGAGAAGCTCCAACTATGAACATCTGGGATTTTTATGCATTCAGTTGCAGGCCTGTAGCTTTGGAAAATTTTGCAAAAGTCTCCATTACTAATTGGACAGTAGGGATATGAGCTTTATAGAAGATCATAAGATCATCTGCGAAACAAAGATTGATCAAATTCAAAGATTTGCACATAGGGTGAAATTTGAATTTGTTAGTCTAGGAAGTATACTGGAGGGCTCTCATGAGGTAATCCATCACAATTAGAAAGATAAGGGGAGACATTGGGTCTCCTTTCTTTAACCCCTTCTTTCCTTGAAAATAACCATGATCAGCTCCATTGATGTTTAACATGAAACTGCTCATGTTTAACATTGACATAATCCATTTACAAAACTCAGGAGGGAATTTCAAACTCTGCAGTAGTTATTCAATGAAGTTTCAAGAGATGGAATCATAAGCTTTCTTCAAGTCAATTTTGAAAAGACATCTAACAGAAACATTCTTTCTTTTGTATAGCTTAACCAGATCTTGGTAGATCATTATGTTGTGAGCAATTGATCTGCCCTCTATGAAAGCTGACTGGTTGTCTGAAACAATAACAGGTAGTACTTCTCTCAGTGTAGCACAAATCAACTTCGACACACACTTGTATAAAGTGTTACAACAGGCTATGTGTCTATAATCAGCTGCAGAAGCAGGGCTTTTGATTTTTGGTATGAGAGAGATTCTGGTGGTATTCCATCTAGGCAACATGTAACCAGTTCTAAAGAAGTCTGTAACAACATGACAAAACATCTTCTTCCACAATAAACCAGTTTGTTTTGAAAAAACCACTAGAAAATCCATCTGGGCCAGGATTTTTGTGATTTGGAATGGAAAATATGACTTTTTTAATATCCTCCTTACTGAAAGGTCTAATCAAACTCACTTGCTGAGACACATTGAGTTGGGCTCCCATCTGAATAATATTATTGTTTATTGGCTCAGAAGTATATGTAGGTTGTCCCAAGAAATGTTCATAGAAAGATATGAAATGGGATATTACCTGTGAGTAGTTCCGGTTCCAAGTGTCGTATTCTTGTTTGAAAGAGGAAATTTTGTTTCTTGATGCTTGCTCTTCAGACTAGTGTAGAAGAATATATCATTTGTGTCTCCCAAGTTAAGCCACTCTTCCTTGGTTTTTTGAATTAAAAGCTTTCAAGCCGATCTCTCCATAAAAGAAATTCTGATCAAGAGTTCTTTTCCACCTCAAAGAGAACTTGATCAGTAGGAGAGAGTTGGATGTATCTCTGTACTTTGTTGAGTTGTTCTTTAGCTTGAGCAAACTTTGCTTGTAAATCCCCAAACTTATCTCTATTAAGCAGTCTAAGAGGATGTTGTAGGAGTTTCATCTTTTGGGAGATCACTTGCATAGGAAACCCTCTAATATGTTGTCGCCAAACTTCCTTAACTATACCCCATAGTGGGGATCAGAAGCCCACATATTGGCTAAAATAATTAATACTTATAAATTTAACAATACTAAAAAGGGACATTGCTGAATAAAATTTCTAACTCTGCCATTAACATTCGTATAAGTTATAAAATAAGTTATTATCATATATCAAACATTAGCTATAAAAATATTATGAAGAAAATTTATGCAATAAATAAATAAGAAATCATATCTCGACAACTAATGATATAAAAATTATCCCTTGAATAATAATCACTCACAAAATCTAATACAGCTTTGAGAAATAAATTAGATTAACTAATACAATAATACATAAAAAATTATCTATACCCTAACTTTTAATAATAATCAACTCACTAAAAGAAATATAATATTAACGCAAAACATACCTGGTGTTTGAATAAGGAGTTTTAGAAGGCCAAAAAATTTTCTTTTGAAAATTGCTAATTGGGAATAAAATTTACATTATTTCACTAAAAGGTAGGGAGAAAAGGTAATATTATAGCTAACAAGACAATACGTTAATAGGTTGGAGAGAGGAAGGAATAATGATAGAAAGATAACAAGAGAGAGATTACAAAAAAAAATTGAGACAATTATATGTATTATCAATTTTCCTGCAAATGCACCTAGGGATATACTCTCGGGAGAGAGGGAGAGACGGAGAGAGGGAGAGAGAGAGAGATTAGGCCCACAAACCCCGTCCTTATTTTCCAGCTTCATCCAACCATCTCGTTGATATATGGCGAGTTTCATATACTCCTAGGTGCATATGCGACGTTTTGCAATTTTCCATAGCCTATACGATAACTTTCTCCATCCTAATTTATAAAATTACTCGTAAGACATGTGCAAAATATTACATGAAAAATAATACATTTTATACAATAATGATATAATTTTACCTTATACCAAAAATGATTATAAAAATTTATTTTACTTGGAAAGTTAAAAAATATGAAAATAATTTTCCTAAATAATTATTTTTTTCCTATTTTAATTTTTTAGGGTAGATTTTAAAAAAAAATTAATTTTAAAAATCATGGGGAAGCACAGCCTCCCTGCCCCCTAGTTCCACCATTATTGTCTCAAAACCTTAGTAGCCTCCTCTTTTATTTTTTTTAAAAAATGAATAATATTAATTAGGTGATAAAAATATTAAAATAAAATAAATAAAATAAAAATAAAGAAAAGACAAAAAAATGAGCAGTGGAGGGCTATTGGGGGTGGCCAAGAAATGGTCAAAAAAAGTTGTAAATTTTTGCTTTGTCTCTTACTCTTTTGTATTTTGTTTTCCTTTTTTTTTTGGTTTATATGAAATAACGGGGGCGACCAAAGTTATTCATTTTTCTTTTCTTTTTTTCTTTTTTTTGGAACAATATTAAATAGATTGTATTGCTCCAAAAGAGAGATAATTACATCTATATCGATCCTAGGCATCCTCAGGAGATCTTGTGTTAGAGGCCGTTCGGACTTTCCTCCCTCAACATTGCACTCACTCTAACACTTACAATATACTTGATTTTATGAATTGTACACTGGATGGGCATAGTTTACTCGTCTATATTTCATGTTATTTCGCCTTGCCAAATCAAGTAAATTGTTGCGCACAAAGCACACCTAATAGCTCTTGTTTTTGTTGTCTTGCCTCCCCATGCCTAGCAAACCAGCTGAGCTCACGTTTGCAATTCCAGACTCCTTGCTTTAACCCCTAGCCATTGTAGTATACTTGTCCATATTTGGTTGCTAATGGCACATTTGAAGAATAGGTGGTCACATGATTCAATCTCCGTTGAACATAGATAGCATTTGCCTCGCTTGTTCTTTTAAACCCTTGCTCTACTTTTTGGGTGACGCAAGGTGTTGAATAGCGGGCCCGAATCCTTATGTGAGAGTCATCCCTTGGGAAGACTTCTCGGACCTAGATGTTCCCGCTTGTGCCACTCACCCGAGCGTCACAAGCTACACGCAGATCGGAGACAGACTCATACCCTACCCATAAGCATAAGCTAAAGGGCATATCCGAGAGATAGGGGTTAGAGTTCTATCTCGGTTAGTCTAGGCCCTAGTAGGTCGGCTATCGCCGACTAGCAGCCTCAGACCCGTGCTTCGCTTTATGTAAGCCTTCATTTGCTTTATTCACCGTTCTCCCTGTGCTGCCAGCCGTGTGATGAAGGCATGTTTGGGCATGTTTAATAGATCCCACACAATTTTATACCAATGAGATCTATCCCTCTTGATCAAATTATTTTGTATATACCGCCTACTGCAGCTTTCTCCCTTCTTACTTTGTAGTGTCATTCATTTAATAATGGCTTCCGAGCTGCCTAAGAGTTCACATAGTTCATCCCTAGTGCATAATATATTCTTCCAACTCCAGCTTGCCTTTGCTATGCTTTTGACTCGCCAAATATTGGTGTATTGGAGGTGATAGGCTCTTACCCACTCCCCCATAGCCCTTCCTCTTGATTGTGTAAAGTCCAGAGCATCTTGCACCTTTGGGCTTTGTTCTAGCTCAGGATTTCTTTGAAGTTTAAACCTCCTTCTTCATACCCCATGCACACTATGTCCCAAGCTATGAGGGATGTGGCCTCGTTTTCTATTCCACCATTCCATAAGACCTTCCTACATAACATGTCAATTTCTTGCATTACTTGTTTTGGCAGAGCGTAAACCGACCCCTAATAAACTTGCAAACTAAATATTACCGTGTTGATCGGTTGTTTCTCGCCTAAGCAATTTGGAAAACCAATGCCGCATCTATGCTATTATTTTATACAGGGGTGGTTTACATTTCATATAAGTAATTTTGGTACTAAAAAGAGGGACTCCCAAGTAATGGAATGGCATTTCTCCCTTGATAAACCTTGTATTCTCTAATATATATTGTTGTTCATCCTCTTTTATTCCTCCGAAGTATATACAAGATTTAGTTGAGTTTGCATGTAATTGTGAAAAGCCTCCAAACTCTTTCAGAATTTTTAGAGCTTTTAGCACAACCTATTTGTCCCCTCTAATAAATTAGAGTATATCATCGATCAACATAAGGTGATTTAATGCTAATTTTTGCACATTGGATTCAAATCATATTGCTTGTCCGCTATTGCTCTTCTACATAGCCTACTAAAAACCTCTATGCATAGTGCAAAAATGTATGGGGACAAGGGATTACATTTCCTTAATCCTCTCTTCCCTTTATCCATCCCTCCCGGCATCCATTAATATTAATAAAAAAAGGAAAAGGAGGTTATGCAGGTCATTATTAGATGGGTGAAGTGATCCGGGAAGTCAAAACCCCTTAAAATTTGTGAAATGAAGGCCCACTTCACCGAATCATGTGTTTTTTTATATCAACCTTGATCATAGCTCAAGGGGAAATGTGATTCCATTCATATTTGCAAACCAGTTCTTGGGCTAGCAGGATTTTGTCTTGGATATGCCTACAATTTGTAGCCTATTTGCCAAGATTTTGGAGATGATCTTGTATATTACATTACAGCAGGCAATGAGCCCGTAATCCTAGGGGTGTGAAGGATATTCCACTTTTGGAACTAATGTAATCAAGGTGGAGTTGATAGCTTTCATCATTTTTCCATTTTGGAAGAATTTAGACACTACTTTGTATGTCTTTCCCTACTATAGGCCAATCTGTTTTGTAAAAGGTAGAGTTGTATCCATCTCGGTCCAGGGGTTTTAGTTATGGAATACTCCACATAACATTTCTTGCTCAATTGGCACAACACCAAATTTGCCCTATGCTCAATTGTTAAAGATGGTCCATTAGTGTAACACCCCGTCCTTAAGAAAATGATTAACTTTAAATACATTCAAGATTAGCATGAGCGCTCGCATTTCAAATTTCAAATATTTTCATATTACTCATGTGTATATACGTATGTGTATATATATATATATATATATATATATATATATATATATATATATATATATATATATATATATATATATATATATATATATATATATATATATATATATATGTCAATGTTGTTTAAAATGCAGGAACCTGGATGATGACAACGACGACGCATGAATATATTTTATAAATTTTCATGACTCATTAGATAATTAACATTATTATGTAACTAATTTATTTTGAGCAAGGTAATAATAAGTTTAGAAGATTAAGAAAATATTGAGGATGAGTGAGTTGGGCTAGAATTAGCACTAATGAGAATTGGGCCGGATGATTTGAGTAGAGCCAACCGGCCCATTCGGAGGAAGGCTAGAGGAGGGGGAGTATAAAAGCAAAAAAATTAACCTAAGAAGCTTCATTATTCTAAACCTAAAGCGAGATCAAACTCAAAACCCTTTCTCTCTCTCTCACCACCGAGCCCCCTCTCGCGTCCTTCCTGTTTCGCCGCCGATCGACAAGCACCGGCGGCCCTCTCGGCTACGCCGACAACCACCGCCGGCTAGCCACCACCACCACCATCACCGCATCTTCGTCGATTCCCTCATCAAACACCCAAAACCTATCCCTTCTTTCGCTTGCCTCCACCGTCTCCCTCTTTCCGTTCATCTCAGCCACCGGAGACGCCACCCCAACACCACCGACAACCACCTGTCACCTTCTACTACCCTACGGTCGTCGTCCCAGCCATCAAACGCCAGCCCACCGCCGGCTGTACTTCGTTCGCACTCTGCTCCCGCCTCGGTTTTGCCCAGCTGGTCACGGTTTCTTCGGCCTCCAACCCCTGTCCGGCCTCGGCCGCCTCGTCGCCCACCGGCGCCGCTCATCGCCACCGACGATCGCCACGACCGCAGCTCATCCGCCTCATCTTCGAGTCATCCTCCGATCTTCAACCCTTCAAACCCTCAAAATCATTACCCTTAACAATTAACCCCGTTCACTGGATTTTAGGGTAATTTTTCAGCTTTGATTTAATTCCTTAGAATAGATTTCAGCTTTAGTTTGTTTAATTAATTTCTAGGGTTAATTTTCAGATTCGGTTTTTCAAGTACTTTTAATTTAATTATTTGAGTTGTAATTGGTATTCTTTTCTCGTTTGGAGATTTAAACTGGATTATGGTTTAATTGTGACTCGATCCATGAAAGCTAAGAAAATCTAATGATGATAGGTATGTGTGGGATATACCGAAAATTGAAGAAAAACTATGGACAATCTCCGTATAAGGAATCTCTGTGTGAATGACATTTATGGACAAAACCCTATATGAGGGATATTTGTGGACAAATCCTCGTACGAGGGATATTGATAGACAAATACTTGTGCAAAGGACAGCCACAAATAATTCCGAATCAGAATATTTTTGGTTAGTTTAAGTATTTAACCTAATAAGGAGATTAAGGAAAAGATTGAGGATGATATCTAAGTTTGGGCAGCTTGTAAAACTGAAATGTGAGGAATTGGCATCTTTGGGGAATTAGTATGCCTTTATAAAATAAAATAAGGTTAGAAAGTGGTACATAAAGATATGAGTAAAGGAGTTAAATGTTCAATATACCATTTAGAAGAAAATTATGTATATTTGAGGTTACCTCATGTATATATATAAATGTATACATGTATTTATATATGTGCTTAGAAGAAAGTTATATATATATATACTTTAAAGTTGCCATAAATAGATATATATATATATATATACACATGCATACAGTTATACATACATAGTATAAAATAAGATAAATAAATCGTGTGAATCAAGGATCTCATCAGTATTCCTTTGTAAAAGCTAACTTTATTAATTTTCATTTCAAGCATGTTTGAAATGATTTAATAAATAAATAAGCCATAAAAATTCAGTTATTAATAAACTCCTATGTCCTTAATTAAGGTCATCAAACATCGGCGTCGTGCATTCATCCGGATTCCGCCCAGTAAAGAAAAAGGAGGAACATCGGTAAGGTACGTTCATTGATCGTGCCCTTCGAGTGTTTTATTTACAAATCAAGGCCGGATATGGCCGTCATTAACAACAATGAAGAATTGTTTGCAAATAATATTTGCAATCATTAATATGGACCCGCCCATCAAGTGCCATTATTTGGTACGCCCAATATCCAGGTTGGTAACCCCGTAACGGTTAACCGCCTTCAACCGGACTATCCGATCGGTCCGGGTGTGTGCACATGCGTTTAGGGAAACCCGATGATCGTAAAGGGATCCATTCGGATAATCAATTAGCAACAATTTTACATTGTTCACTCTCCCTCATTTACAAATGAATTGAAATGCATGCGCTCAACTCAATTACTTCATAACTATTATTCTACTCGCATGATAGTGAACGTATTGAGCTTCGGCTCACATTTCGAAAATGTTTTCTTGTTTTGTTTTAGGTAAAGATGTGGAAGATTTGAAGCAAAGGTCTGTTAAGGACTTAGAGGCTCGCAGTGACAACCTAGTTGGAGTATCAAGGGTTAAGTGCCGTTGTCGTAGTTTACCGGACTTTAGTCTATACTTATGCTTAATCTTCGTACAAGTTAAAGTTTATGCCTTATCATGAGACATTGCTGTTAGTGGCAAAAGCAAGTAACCGGGGCTAGAAACGTATCCATTGTTATAGCCTTGCCCTTTCCTCCGGTGAGGGCGGCGGTAATGCCCCCGACCTACTTTCCTCTGCGCTAATCATCGGCTAGCGGCTTGCTTAGTCTAAAACCGGTGATTATGGGTTTAGGGCGTTACAATTAGTGAAAAGCTCGGTCGGTATGCTTTTTATGCCCTTTGATGACCCTAGAAAGTGTTCATAAAAGCCCAAGATGATATCCCTAATTTGTTGCAGGCATGTTACCACGGCCCCTCTATCATCCACCGGGTTTTAAATCCTTCCTTTAGCTTGTTTGGTCTTCAAACATGCATAGAAGTACGCATTGTTGTTGTCCCCCAATTTATTGTTGTGCCTTGGATCTTTGCTGTAGAATAGATCCTCAATTCTTCTTAGCTTTAGGGGCTTATCCATTAGCCTTTTTTCCTGTGCTTAGCAACTAATCATTCATAGGGTCATTTCGCAATTGTTGTTGACAAGCATTGAGGATGGAGGTAGCCATAAGGATTTTCCCCTCCATATCCGTGTATGAGTGGTAATGGAGTTTTTGAACTCAGCCTCCAACAGTTTCATCTTTGTAACCACCCTATACATAGTGCAGCCTTGCACTTTGTTCGACCCAACCTTCTTGTACTATGTGAATTTTTTTCCTTTTCCTCCCCCCTTTTTGGGTTGTGTATTTTTGGCCCTTTTTAGGCCTCTCTATTTTAATTGGATTGTCATTTTTTTGTATGTTTAGTATATTTTTATTTTTTTACTAATTATAAATATTAAAATTAATTAAATAAATCTTAAATAAATACGAGCCAAAATTTGGTGTCTATAGATGTTAGGTGAGAGTGTCATTAGAGGAACTGGGATATTAGTTGCTAAGTTATAGCAAGCGATGGTATGACATTAGGCTACATTGAACAGCTTAGAATAAGTCGAGGTGCCTTGTAATCTGCAACAAACCAATACCAATTTCATCTTCATCCAAAGAAAAGGCATAGAAATAGGCAACTTGCTAACAAAATTTGAATTCTTCCAAGGTGTTGCCTAATGCTAGAATCTCCATCTCTAATGCAGAATCGAATCGGGTTTAAAACCTAGTATCAAAGTGAGGCAAATTAACGTGATTTTTAGCCCCATATTATGTCACATGCGTGACCTCGCAATATCAAACCAAGAATACTTGGAGTTTGTACGAAAACTCGGAAAGTGAATTGAACATCTCAGCCATAGTAAACAATATATCCCAAGTGTTTCCTTCTTATTTTTAAGAAAACACACCCAAGTAAATTTTGAATAATCATAAATAATAACCAGACCATAACATTTACCTCCTAGGCTCTTTGCACGTATTTCCATAGATAAATCTGTATGAATTAGTCAAACACTTTAGATGTGGAAATAGTTTTAAATGGTTTAAATGATGACCTTACTTGTTTCCTTTTTGTATATGCATCATAGATTTTATCTTTATTAAATGCGCATTTAGGAAATCCTCGGACTAACCCACGTGATGACAATTTCTTAATTGTATGCATGCTAATATGACCTAATCTACGATGCCATATCCATGAGTCATCATTAACTACAGCTTTAAGACAAGATGAAGTCCGAGTAGAATCGCTTAAAGAGATAGTACATGTATTACATGACCTCGGACTGAAAGTTTATTTTCATTGGTTGTTGTATCTAAGATGAAACAATTGGTTTAAGTGAACCTTACCTCTTGACCTTCGTCACATAGTTGAGATATGCTCGAAGGTAGTACTTTATGAAGACTCATGTATGAACTTATATCTCTTTATAATTTTGAATTCAAATCATTCTTCCAAAACTTAGACATTCATCCCGGACACTTTATAAGTCTCAAACTAAATATCTCTCTTTGACTTAGAAATTTGTTACTCGACTATTTCGACCTACTCGAAGCATTTAGTAAAAATTGAATGAGTACTCGGCTTTGGGTTTCTAATCCGCTAGGACAGGCTCAAACAGAAAGTTTGCCTAAATAATTTCACACACTTAACTCATCTTTTCAACTTGTTTGTTTCATATTTCAAAATAGAATTACCGAATATTGTCTACATAATTCTTGAACTCATATATTATTTAAATATAGACATAAATAGAATTGAAATATATTAAATATTGGACTCGAAATATTCCATTTTATTAGATTAAGGATTTTTAATCATTAATTAACTTATTTAATTATAATCTCTTTCCAATTTTGGACCAAAGTATTTATATACTTTGAGTACCATTTGTATTTTATTTTTGTAGGTTGATTAAAGCCGATTAATCTCAGTTTAAAAGCAAAAACAACCGAGTGTCTTACCGTTTATACACAGCAGACATAAAAGCACTATTTTCAGAGCGGACTCGGACATTATGTCAAGGTCTGTTTGTTTCCATTTCCGATAAACTTCGGCTTTAAAGTCTAACGGTTGTTTCGATTTTCGGATAGAATAAGTGGGTAGGACTGCTTTTGAGGCTAGAACCTATGCTCAACGGATACATTCACGACGGTTCTAATTCCGAGGACTTAGACTATTTGTTGTAATAACTAGTTGATCCGAAGCCCAAGCCCAAGGAATAACGGCTCTTCACTCTGTTGCCTATAAATAGAAACCTTGTTACAAGATTTACAAGATTGTTGGAACAACATTCTTAACCCTCATACTTATACTTCTAGCATTCAACTCTTGTACTTACAACTTCAACTTTCTCAGTTGAACATATAAGTCGTGTAATCACTTTTACTCTCTTATGAACTTTTCTTAGTTCTTCCATTGATTGAGCTGTAAAGGTTAACTCGGCTTGGTTGTCCTTAACTCGTAAGGATTATCTCGGTTAAGAAGTAATGGGACGAGATAAGATAACTTCGTGCCTAATAAAAATCTATATTTGAATTGTCTAAGGGAACAATTTTGTGAGTTAGTCCTTGTATTTTGTGGATTTAAAATAGTGGATTTGACTTGGTGTCCGGAATGACAATGGTCGTGGTTTTCTCGCCCTAGAGAGTTTCCACGTAAAATCTTATGTGCAATCCAATCTAGACACAGACTGCCTTTATGAATTCTCACCTTCACAAAAAGTTCTTCAATTTTCGCATAATTACCTCATCATCCTATTCACCCCCTATAGGGTGATTTAAACTCTCAAATCTAAGCCTTCACGTTAGTCAATCAACGAGGTAGAATAGACTCGATTGATTTGTCTCTACATACAATTCTTCTAATCCCAACAATCTTGCCTTTTTATAATCTCCGAAAGTGACTCGACCACCATCCATCTTCTCTAACTTAGAGAAAAGTCTTGAATTCCTAGTCATGTGTCTTAAGCATCCACTGTTTAGGTACCAATGGTCTTTCTTCTCTTTGTGACATTTATGCAAAACAAAACACACTAACCTTTCTCACTTCCTCTAACAAACCCAGTAATTGTCCTTAATAGGGTTAGTTTTGAAGGAATAGCACTCTTGGAACCCAAATTTAAATAATTATAGGTCTAGTCCGATTCTCGACGCTTCTTGTTTGAAAACCGAGTCTCATATTTGTTAAAATCTTTTCTTTTGTAAAAAGGTCCGGGAAGACCTTTTCTAATAAACATTTATGGGCTTAGTCCTTTTTCTTATTGATTAAGTTGGACTATGTTCGGCTTTTCTAAAATTAATTTTTTAAGAATTCTTTTTGAAAAAACTCTTATAGGAGTTATCCTCTTTATTCAAAGTTGAACCCAAATCCTTTTTTTCTAAAAGAGACACACTAAGAACCTATAAGTAAATCAAGGTTTCTAACCTTGAGTAAGTTTTATGACTAAGTTCCGAGACTCTTCTAGCATTTTCTTCAAAAGCACATTTTCAGCCTTTAGGCTCTCGGACTCAGTCTCATTATATCGCGAGCTGGTCTTGAGTAACTTGTTCTCGGTTTCTAAAGACTCAATGTTTTCTTAAAAAGATAAGAATCGGAATTGGACATTTCGTCTAACATAAATATATATATATATAGCAAGATATTTCTTTAAGAACTTAAGGAAATGGTCAATTACCTCTTGAGAATCGGTTTCCTCGGAGATAGATGAGTCTTGTTCGACTTAGTTTCTTCATCCGAGCTGTCATTGCCATCGGACACTTCGATTCATCCTCGGTGTTATCCTCATCATCCGATTCATCTTTGCTCCAAGTAGCCACCATGACTTTCTTTTTCTTGTAATCTTTCTTCCTTTTTGGGAAGTCCTTGACTATATGCTCTTTGTTGTCACACTTAAAACATCCAGAGTTTTTAGTACAAGAAGTGTTTGGAGAGAAAGGTAAACCTCATTCTAGCTTCTTCTATCACTTCTAGTGTTTCATGATTATTTTGAAACCTCTAGTGAGAAGTACCATATGGTCTTCCTCTCGAATCTGAGCCGCTTAGACTTGGTCCAAGCATCTTTTGAGGCTCTCAAGGCAACGTTTCGTCCGGTGCCGACCTTAGATTCCTCCTCTTGGAGATGTAGCTCATGGGTCGCTAATTTTCTAATGAGCTCATCAAGCTTTAACTTGCTTGAGATCCCGAGCTTCTTTGATGGTCTGTTACCTTCGGACCCTATTTCTTTTTTAGAATACATCTCAAAAGTTTTCTGACCACTTCTTCATCGGACATCTTTTTACCAAGAAATTTTAGGTTGTTTACTATCTCATTAAACCTTACATACATCTCAGTGATCCCGTCATCGGCATCCATTTTGAATAGCTCGTACTTGTGGAGATACAAACCGATTGTAGTATGCTTGACTTGACTTGTTCCTTCATAGGTGGTCACCAAAGTGTCTAACACTTCCTTGGTCATGTCACGAGCCGAGACTCGTTAAACATAGATGAGTCCAACACACGATTAGGATATTCATAGCTTTGTCATTCTTTTTATGCCTTTCTTTTTAGTCTGTTGTGAACTCTGTCTGTGATTTTGGCATAGTTTCATTGCCAAATTGTTTCATTGGGATAATTTCCATCGGTGATAGATCTACCATACTTCTTCATCTTAATCTTGTGTGAAACACTCGCATCAATTTCTTCCAATGGGAAAAGTTAGAGCCTTTGAACTTCGGTGGCTTTATGAAAGAGCTTCCTTCATCAAATTTTCCATTTTGATGAGCCATGATCTTTAGACTTTCGGAGTGTTAGATCCTTTTGTGATAAGGCTAAGATCTAATACAATTGAAAGTTTAACTAGAGACTATAATCACCCTAGAGGGGGTGAATAGGGTGTTGAAGGATTTTTGTAGAAAAATAAAGTTCAAACAAAAATTAACTTCTCAAAAAATAAATTGAGTTTAGAGTGACTCAAAAAATAAGAGAATAAAAGACAAGTTGTTTTACAAGGAAACCCTCCCAAGGATATAAGACCTCGAACAGTGCTAATCCAAGCACCAAGTTAAAATTCATTATTTGAATTCTCAAATACAAAGATTATGACTACTTAGATTTGTGCCCTTAGGCAAATCAATTATAAGATTTTCCCAGGCTTAGAAGTCACTTATTTGAGCTAGTACTTCGAAGTTGAAATTATCTTATCAACTTCGGATAACTAAGTTGAATTTACATTATCAACTCAGTCAAGGGAAAATTAGAAAAGAGTTTGGAAAAAATAAAGTGATTACAAGACTTTTCCCACAGGAGGTTAAAACTCGGAAAATAAGAGATTACAATTGGGAGTTGTAAGCTAGAGAGTATGTATGATAATTTTAGCTCAAAGTTCGTCAATGAGAGTCTTGTATCAAATCTGCTTTGAGAGAAAGCCTTGAGTCTTTATCTTGGAAGAACAACGTCAATTAGCTATTGCAATGAATAGTATGAGGATTCGGTTCAGGACCATCCTTGAATTAGTTGTTGAGCCTAGGTCTTATCTTCCAAAAGCTATTCCATCAGCTCCAAGAGTCTCGAAAGATTGGGTAGAAAAAATCGTTAGATTCGGAATTGAGAAATTATCCAAAACGACAATAAACAAGCCTGTCAAGGTTAGTCTGAGTCTGTTCAGTAATTTTTGACTTTTCCGTTTGCAAATCTTCAGCGTTTATAAAGCCTTTGTTTTTTCATTTATTTGAGATCAATCAACTTTAAAAAACTTGCAAAAAAAAAAAATTAGATAATGGTTTATGCTATGATAACCATAATTAGATCAGGACTAGTTTATAAAAAAATATTTAATGACTAATTATCGTTAATCTATTAATTTGAAAATTTTCAAGTCTAATATATAATATATTCAAATTCCAGATATATCAAACTCATATATAGTAAGTTCATCCTTAATGCATTTATGAGTTATTTGGACATTTTTAAATTTTTTCAAATTATTAATTACAGACATAATGAATTTTTGGCTTAAGTAGAATTAGTACAAGTAATTCTAATTCATTTCATGAAGATTTCCATATTCAAAGTGATGTATTACAAGTGAAAATGTTTTGGCAAACATAATGTCCGAGTCATACCGAGTAGGTCGGCTTTTGAGAATTGAGTAAGTCGGCTTTTGAGAACTAAGTAACTCGATCGATTTAGTTACTATGATTGGGTCAATTTATACTTTATGAAGTAAAATTGAGTCTAAGACTTTATTAGTATTCTTTTAAGATCTAAGTCTTCGATCAGTCAAGTATAACTAATCTGGATAAGCTTCTTTTACATGACTTATACTTTGTGAATTTCTTTTAGAATGCATATTGGTTAAACCTATATTTAGATGAATGTCTCAAATTCAAAACAAGTGAGAGATCGATTAATCATACCCGAGTCTTCAATCTCACCATTTTTGATGAAAGACATTCAATCTAAATAATGACTTAAAAATTCGTCAAATTTCAAAAGCTATTGAAAATTTTGAAATATCAAACTAAAATCTACAATTTAGAGTATCGAGTGCAAAATTAAAGATTATATTCCGAGTTAGATAAAATAGTCTAAGTATCAGAGCAAAAATAATCTAAGTGTTATATCAAAACTTATAATTTTGAATACTAAAGTAATGTTGTCGTAAAGTAGCGGATGTCAAATTTCATTAAAGAACCAATATATATACAACAAAAAATCAAATAAAAACTAAAAACTTACTCCTCTTAAATACGTGAACTCCCCTATGTTCACCAAAAATCATATTCTTCTGCCCCTAACGCATTTTATAAAAAAATAATAAGGAGAAGAGAATGTTGGACAAACCAAAGGGAAAAAGGGATAGAAAATTAAGGAGGTGGTTGAGAAGAAACGACTCGTTGTGAGGTCCGAGTTTGGTTCCTTTGGTGTCGAACTAATTGGTGTTTCTCTTCCTCTTCCTCATCATTTGAGTCCTCAACTCGGCTGCGTCGGCCAGGATTTGACTGGTTCCGGTTGAGCTTATTTCTCATATGTGCCCACTTCCTCGGAAGATTCATCGGACGAATTTTCTTCGGACTCATAATCATCATCATCATCATTATCATCTTCTTCTTTTTCTTCTTCTTCTTCTTTTTTCTGTGGTTGTGGAGGTTGCCCGAAGGTAATTTGGGCACCTTGGAACATTTTTGCAGCTAATTAGTTAGAGCTTTGCCCTCATCAATCTGCTTTCGTGCTAAGGCTTGCATTTTGAAGGAGAAGGGGGATGATGTTTTTGAATAAATCCAAGGTGTCCTTGAATTCTTTTGTAAGAGAAGAGAAGTGAGAAGCTATTTGTTCTAAATTCTTACCCGACGTACTTGGCTCGGAAGGACTGGGAGTACGAAAAGAGGTCGAGAGCATGGCTGAGTAATCTCGAATAAGTGTATCTAGACACCAAGTGATGATATTTCTTGGTATCTAGGACCTATTAACTCTCCCTTCCCGATTATGACAGCGGGATGGAGAAATTTTGTAGGGAGCTCGAGCTCATAATGAGTGAAAATTCACTAGGAGATGTCAATCACATTGGGGGAAGAAAGATGGGGAATAGGGCGATGAAAGAAAATTGCGGCGAGTTTAAAGTTAAAAAACCGAGGTAAAAAACTCAAAAATAGAAACCGAGTCTAGATCGACTAAAATACAAGGAAGAAGGAAGGCGGTTGCTTTACATGGAAACCTTCTTGGGGAAGAAAACCACATATAGTGCTAATCCAAGCACAAAGTCAAAACTCCAATATTTGAATTCACAAATACAGAGTTACTAACTACCCAGATTTGCTCCCATAAAAATCTCTTACAGCTTTTTTAAGGTCCATAAGCTCTCTATCCGTCCTAATACTTCCAAGTTATTGTTGGGAAAAGCCGACCCAACACGATTACCGACCTGAACCCGACATAAAGTTAAGCGTGTTTGGATAGAGATTTTCAACCCGTTTACTTAAATGAGTTGACATGTTCAACCCATTTAATTAATTGGGTTAAGTTCAGGTTGATCTTCTTGACATGGCAATAACACATTTAACTTCGTTTATTATGTGATTTTTGAAAAAAAGGGAATTGAAAATTAAAGGGGATAGGGGTCATTAAGGAAAATAAAAATGTGAAAACCAAAGACTTCTTACATATTCATGGCGAGAGATATGTATGTTTGTAGAGTTATGAAATATGCATAATGGCCTTGTGGTGATGAACGAGATTCGAGGTCTATTTCTTATACTAATGATTTTAATATAATTGATTATCTTAAAAGAACAAATATGTTTTTAGGTAATCTAAACTTGAAGTAAACGGGTAAACGGGTCAGTTTCAGGTCAACTCTGTTTAAAAATAAACAGTACAGGTTAGGATTTTCAACCCGTTTAATAAATGGGTTAAGTTAAGGTTGACATTTTTTCAACCCGTTTAAGTTTAACACGAACACGAACCCCACCCGACTTGACCTATTTGCCAACACTATTCCAAGTTTGAGATGTCCTTTATAACTTGGGGTAACCGAGATGAAGTAACCTTCTCAACTCAGTCAAGGGATACCTTAGAAAAGTGTGTAGAATGAAAAAGTGATTACAAGACTTTTCTTTACAAGAGTTACTACTCATAATGATATGAGAGTACAAGTGAGAGTTGTAGGCTAGAAAAGAGAATAAATGAGTTAACCTCTTAATTCCAACAATCTTATAAATCTTGAATCCAACAATCTTGTAAGTCTTGAATCAAGACTTTTATTTATAAGTTGCAAGGAAGAAAGTCGTTGTTTTTTCGGATGGAAGAACTGGATCGGCTAATATAGACAACTAAAAAGTGTCATCCTTATCTCTTTTATTTATGTTAGCCTGGTGATGAAAACTTAGTTTCGTTTGTATGATCGCGTCAAGATCGGACTAAAGTAGAGTGACAAAAGCTAGTAGCCCACAAAAAGCCAATCGGTACCATAAATAAAACATTTCCAACAATAAAAAGTTTCCAAAAATGAAAAGTTTCCTGACCGACGCCGATCCTTATTTTTCCCTTCAGGTCGATCCAAATTAGATTTGGACTCCTATACTAGGATCCAAACCGACTCGATCGACGAGCCGCTTAAACGTAACGTTTCACCGCATTTCGGTGGCCAAATGTG
This sequence comes from Talinum fruticosum, assembly GCA_021018815.1. Lineage (NCBI taxonomy): Eukaryota > Viridiplantae > Streptophyta > Magnoliopsida > Caryophyllales > Talinaceae > Talinum > Talinum fruticosum. Next base: position 1,855,263 of record JAITYX010000074.1, on the reverse strand, counting down.
CACACGTATCCGAACGTCCATATGACAACGTTTTGACTGGTGCTTGGTTTCTAAAACTCTTGGAACGATGTCGTTTCATCCAAGTGAATATCCAGTTTATTTCTTTATCATTTTTTGAAAATTTCGAACCGTGTTCTATCTTTAACTAACGTTGAGCTCAATTTTTAGGGTTTTTAACCCTAAAAATTCCTATAAATAGGAGAGTCCTATTTCACACCAATTTAGTCGGCGAACCCCCAATCGCCGAATTCTCTCACACTCTCTTCTCGTCCATTTTACTTCTCTTTCTCTGGACTCTCTCTCTCTTTCTCCATTACAAAAGCCGGACTTGTCAATATACTCCCCGATTACTTAAAATGATGATAAATATCTTCATAAAATAAAACTTATAAAGTATATAAAATAAAAGTCTTAATAAAAATATTTTTTAAAAAAACTATGAGTGTTTGAATAATATTAACTACTTAAAGTAATAATGAAAATTTTTATAAAATAAAACTTACAACGATATATAAAATAAAAAATTTTAATCATTAAAGGTATTAAGGGACCTTATATTAGGAATGACAATGGATCGGCCTGCATCGAGTCTAAGTGAACCCGAGAGGCCATTTAATTTTTAGATTTGGACCCCGACCCAACTCGGACCAATCAGTCCGTGAAGTATGAACCCAAACCCAAACTTGTTGGATCTCGCGAGTCCATTGGTCCTAAATGGGTCTAAACAATTTTAAACTAAAATTGTTAAGAAATAATATAATCTTATTACTATTATTTTACCCCATTTAATATTATTACACATTTGTATACAACACAAATTTATTATTTTTCATACATACACTTAGGTAACGTATAAATTGACAAATTAAAATAAATATTCAAAAATTAAGTAAATTGAACAAATTTGAAAAAAAATGGACAAGTAAGTATTTGATAATTATGCAAGATGATTGATAATGAGTGAATGAGACGAGGAGTGATCGAATTATGTAAGAGAATTAGGGTAAGATAAACTTAAATTATATTTTAAAAAAATTAATCAAATTCATAGATATACTCTGAATTTAAATTCTAGATCCAAACTTAAACTCATTTAATACCAATCGGAGCTAAACCCAATCCAGTTTGATCGAATTTAACGCATCTAAATCAAATTCAAGACCCATTACCATCGCCACTATGGGCGTAATTCTGAAATTTTTATAAAATAAAACCCTAACCTAACTCGCTCACGCTCATTCTGGCATTAGCCTCCTTGTTCCTGGCAGTCCCGACCTACCTCATTCGCACCTCCCTCATTCACCCCTGTCTTCCGGTCTCTGCTCTGGGCTCCCTCTCGCTCTCCGGCTCACTCTTTGGAGCGACTGTGCGTGAACTGCATAAGCGGAAAAAACTGTATCCCCAATGGTGAGGCTGACTGCTGATTTAATATGGAAGAGCCCTCATTTCTTTAATGCTATTAAAGAGCGGGAATTGGATCTCCGAGGTTAGTAACCACTCTCACCCCTAAAACAAGTCTTTTATGCTTTACTCTGAAGTCATTGATACATCAATGCTTGCATTTGGTTGTGTGGGGTTTGCATTGTGAAAGAAATGAGTGACTGAGTGAACATAGCTGATGAAGAACTGACTGTATATGGAGTACACAAGCGTAGTCAAAACGAACAATTGTTAGGGATTAAAGGTGAGCTTGTCTTAAGAATACATTAACTGGGTGGTTACTGGTTTGCCAGCGGAGGGCATACACTAATGCAGCTTTTAATTCATTAGGGTGTTCTACGAGATAACTTGGACCTATAGAACATGCTTCCTAGGAAGGATGGATGCCTGATTAATTCTGTCTCTTGCCTTTGATTGCATAAATGGATGTGCTGGACAGTATCTTTCATGAGTCAGTGTATATATACTTAGTGACTCATTTTTCCCCCTTCTTTCCTCAGGCAATAAGATAGCTGTGATTGAGAACTTGGGTGCAACTGAGGTAAATTGTCCATTTTGAGTGTTGTCAATTCTGCTGCAGCTAATTTCTTTCGGATTTTCTGTGAATAATATTTTATTTGCACAATGATCTTCAACAAAATAAAATCAATTTTGTGAATTTAGAATTAATTCCCTTACTTTCACTTCTTAGCTCTATGCTGCATTAGTTCTGACTTAATCAATTTCATTATTTTTGGATTTTTTTCATCGTGTTCTAAATATGTGTCATGTGACCATCAATATGTTGATAGGTAATAATAGTGGCTGGGCTATGGACATTTGTGATAAGTAATGTATACAACATTTTTTCCCCATGTTCTCTCCTCAGAAGGAAAGATTAATGTTGGAGTATCTGTAGGATGTTCATAATCTAAGTGTGCAATTGATTGGCAGAGTTTGTGCTATAAGATGATTTATCAACATTTATGGGGTCTTCTTTATACATCTTATACTGCTCCAAAGCTTTGCTTTTGTGCAACTAGTAGATGTTGCATCTTGTCTAGTTGCTTAGAGGACCATTCTTATTTATTTTAATTTATTCCAGGTCTGTTATATTTTTCCTTGATTCTTGAGTTTTAAATCTTTACTTGCAGGATCAATTTGACACAATTGATCTGTCAGACAATGAGACTGTGAAGCTTGAGAACTTTCCTTATTTAAACCGGCTGGGCACTTTACTTCTCAACAACAATAGGATCACCCGTATCAGCCCAAGCATAGGAGGTCATCTGACTCATTGACTGTCAGTCTCTTTAATATTCTGCATGCTTTCTTTGACAATGTAAATTTGTGAATTTACAGAATTTTTGCCGAAACTGCATAGTCTCGTTCTTACAAACAATCGATTGGTCAACTTGGCTGAGATTGATCCGCTAGCGTCCCTTCCAAAGCTGCAATTCCTGAGTCTGCTGGACAATAATATCACTAAAAAGCCAAACTATCGGTTGTATGTCATCCACAAACTAAAATCTCTCCGTGTGCTAGACTTCAAGAAAGTTAGACAAAAGGTGAGATTAATAGTCTATCCAAAATGCAGTTGGTAAAGTTATAGTGCTTGATTTCTTTTGTCATATTTGCTTACCCAATTTAGGACAGTCTGTAATTATTCATGTGCTTCATGTTGTGGGTTTGGTTTCTGCCATCAACCCTGTGAAATATTAAACTCTAAATTCTCCGTTGCTGTATTCCATGCCTATCAACAAGTTGTCCTGTCTTTCCTGTTGCCTCTGTTGCTGAAGCTGCAGATAGCAGAATCAAATATATAGCTTGTTTGTGAATATTATGGTGCTTCTAACATAGCCATGTATACGCATATCCCCATAAGTCTTTGATCTTCATTATTTTGGTTCAAAGGTTCACGTGCTTCAGGTCCAGCATGATGAAGTTTATTCTTTGTTATCAGGTGATGCAGATTGATTATGCAGATTGATTGATGCTATCTTATACTTCTGTTTTGTTGAATGAAATGAATTTTTTTATTAAGAATTTTCTATTCTCATGTGGTGTTCAAAATCAGTTTGATGGTTCCTCAATTATTAAATCCATGTTACATAAGGGTCACTGAAATTGTGGGACTGGATGGAATCATGTGCATGAGCATGTCAAGTGTGATATATTATTTTTCAATTTTTCTAAAACTTTTTGGCCTGTCTTTTATTTAAATATTTATCTATTTTGTGTGTGTGTGTGTGTGTGTTGGGGGGAGAAGCTTAGGGGATCGGAAGGGTTAAGCTACCAGGGAGAGGATATCCAAATACCCATTTTTGTTTCAAGTGTTGGGTGCAATATATATAGGCGGGTGTTAGGGCAAATTAAGAGGTGGAGTAATGAAGAATAAAATGGTTGCTCATGTCTTTTATTTGTTTACTTATTTACTTGCCTTTCAATCAAGTAATCCTAAAATGTTAGGATAATTACGGATGTCGACCTTATGTAAACGGAAGTCAAACACAAAAATGATTATGCCCTCTAACAGCAATAAACAATTGAATCGGCAAATTAAAAAAGTTCAAGTGCTCCTTGCGACAAGTGATTTTTTAAAATTCTTATAATGCCTATCTAAATAAATTCTTAATGATACAAAGCTTGACCTTCTAAAAGAAGCTAATTTTTACCTAGCCTTTTCATTGATTATCCACATACACTAAATAACCAATAGCTTATGTCAGTTGTTTACTTTTTACCTCTCCTCTCGTGTTGTTTATCCATCTAAATATAAGTTGGAATTCAGGTGCCTAAAAGGGTAATTGTTGAAGGCTTGTTTCAAGTTTTATGGAAGAATCTCTTTCACCTTGGCATAATCTCGGTATTAGTGGATTTGGAAAATATGAGATGAGGTTCCTTAGTCCTCATGTCTCAGAAAAATAGTTTGTTCTCTCTTAAGTTAACCTACTTTGTTGACTTTATTCCTATGCTACCTAGACTTTTAAATTTTCCCTTTCATACCCATACTAGACACGTTATACCATGATATGGGCATGAAACACTTGGACATTTTGAATTGGGATAAAACCACACAAAATTCCTTTAAATAGCCACTTTTAGTATTGGTCATGTATCTATCCTTGTATTCATGCAAGGCTTTTAACAAAGATCGAAAAGCGTGAAGGCGTGAAGCAAAATTTTCTTTTCTCAATTGCAAGTGACATGTGATAATTTTAATATTATGCATCCCATATGTCAGAAATTGTTCAATTGCCGTGTCTTTACATGTCTTTACATAAGACTCCTATCTTGGTTGGTATATGTTCCTCTTAGAACCTTCTACATGAAGTTCTTGTCCCTGGCATGTTTGAGTTTGTGCTGTCATTGATTCATCTAGTTCAATTGATTTTCCCTCCAAAGGTGATGTAGAACAGAATTTCTAATATCGATGTTTAATTATGGCAAGAATTCAGCCATTGGCTCTCTATATGTGAAATTATGAAAGTACAACCTTCTGTTGGTTAATATCATCTATTTAGCTAAAATGACAATAGTGCAAGATAAAATTATATTTCGAGTGTCACATTCTAGAATGTGTTGCCCAGGTGATTCAAGACAATGTGTCGTGGTCAGTGTTATTTGTTGATAGCTTTTATTGATGACGTAGTGCCTTTTTTTAAAGTATTTTTTAATTCTAAAGAAAGGAGCTTCGGATTGAATTAACACCAAGTTGGACTTACGGAGGGATACCTTGGAGGCGAGGGGCATTAGGTGAAGATGGAATATTTGGAATGTAATTTCGGTGCATGTCTGATGGCTTTCACAGAAGGGAAATCACCACTTACGCAACTATAATTAGAAAAGAAAGAAGAGCTTTGATATTTGAGTTTGATTGTTAAAGATAATGGGGAGGTTGATGATGGGGAGATTGATGATGACATTACCCACTGTATAAAGGTAGGATGGTGGAAATAGAACAAGGCTTTCAAAGTTTTATGCAACAGCTGTTGAATTAAGAGGAAGTTTTATCGCATGCTAATGGAGTTTAGGTAAGACAAGAAATAAATCAAATAATTTAAGGGGAGATAAGGTAGAAGTAGCGCTCTAAAGAGGATAAAATGCTGAAAATGAGGCTCAGATAGTTTGAACACATCTAAGGGTTCTTGAATTGTCAATGAGATGCTAACTGACAAACTGGTTGGTAAGCGAGGAAGAAGACGATCCAGGAAGAGGTTGAATGAAGTCATTACACTACATTTGGCTCATATGCAGTGCAGGGTTGCTAACCTTTCTCAAGGACTTAGGGCTTTTAATAATCTTTATTAGCACTTCAACATGTTCTTTTATGCAGTACTAGATTTGGTTACATAGTTTCTTTGAGCTTGGCCCTCTTTTTCAAAGTAGGAAGTTAGTAGTGTTAAGTTGATGTCTTTTCATCTCTATTGTTGTAATTGTTTGGTCTATGTGGACTGAATACTTTATTTGTGTTGTCTCTTTTCTCTATGTGAACTTCTTTATATATGATGCAGTCTTTGCTTGGTAGTTTTTATAGTTACGAACCATACATGTACTTCACTGTCATGGATTCATCTCTATTTTATAGCTGGTTTGTTTATAGCAAAAATGTCTCAAGTTTCAACTGTTCCATATTTTTCTCCAAAAATTTTTCAAAGGATCACCTGAAATTTGGAAATCAGCTTTCATGGAGGGAAAGTTCACCTAAGTCTATATCCACTGAGAATTGTGCTGTGATGGGATTCACACTACTTGCTTAGATCATATATGCATATATATAATGCTAAACAAGCATTGTATTACTTATTAGAAAAGCATCCAAACAAAATCTTTTTCCACAAAGGTAGAGTTTTCATGTTGACTACCTCCTTGAGGGCCTAATTGTATTTAGATCTTGTAGTGATAATACGAGTTACACTACCTCAAGAGTTATTTCTTGATTGGAGAAAGTACCAGAAGTGATTCCAAATTGTGCGAATTGGGCGAACTGAAGTAGTGGCATTAAATAGTGATTTGATTACGAGTTAGAGACTGTTTTGTATTCTCGACCCTTAGCTCGTAACAAAGCTTGGGGATGAACCTAGCAAACAGGTTGTTTAGTTTGGGTACCAGTCTGGTGAAATGTAGAATAGATCATGTTTTTAATTGAAACCATTTCGAATAAGGTTGGTTTCAGTGATTTTCATTTCAGGTTGTTTCAAGGTCGACCTTGGGTCAACCAGTGTTTGGTACAATGAACCCATATTGGATATGATGCTCAAATCAGGCTCACCCAAAAGTGGACCCTAAAAGAGAATTGACCCAAACCCAACCTCAAGTTTCCAAAACCATTTCGAATAAGGTTGGTTTCAGTGATTTTCATTTCAGGTTGTTTCAAGGTCGACGTTGGGTCAACCAGTGTTTGGTACAATGAATTTATCTTGCTGAAAGAAGCAACTTCTTTGGAAACTTGAGGTTGGGTTTGGTCAATTCTCTTTTAGGGTCCACTCTTGGGTCCACTTTTGGGTGAGCCTGATTTGAGCATTAGATCCAATATGGGTTTGGGTCATTCAATTTGTATTTCGTGTCTTGGGTTAGTTTTTCGTGGTGTGCTTGGGGATTGGAAGAAAAATTTGACCGACATAGTACTTGCAAGACATAATTTGGCTGGAAGCTATATGATTTGAGCTGGTTGAATGGATGAAATTAGGAACTAAGCAAATAAAAAGCTCTTTGTTTTTGTGGACTTTTTGTTTAAGAAGGCCAACTAAGCAATCTCGATTAAAGGCACATGACTTAAGATGCAGGAAGCACCATCAATCAAGCCTAAATTTGGGTTAAAGGCTCGTTCAACACCCAACTCAGTACCTAACAACGATCTTATACAGCTACATGCTGTCTTTCATGGAGTTAAATATTGTTGGAAAAATGAAAGAGAAAGTCTGAAATATTAGACTCAGCTTTCTTGAGAAGTTTTTAGCTTCCTTCTTTCTAGAAATCTCTAGTCTAACTTAAGCTAAGTTTTATTTACAATTTAGAGTTTGTCCGACTAATTGCATCAGATTACATGGCTTAATCATGCTCCAGTTCAAGTAAAACAAAATTTTACGGCATAACTACGGAATGGATAGCGCATGTAGGGTCAACAAAAGTGACTTGACTTCCCATTTTTCTAGTGGCCAATTACTTAACCTTGGTTTTCTTCTTATTCAGTTATTGGTCCAAAAGCTTCATTCTGCGGATTTCTTCATATGGGAGTGTCTTTGGACCAGTGTTACCTAGTTCGTGGGTTACCAGTGTTACCTAGTTTGCAGGTTGCTCCATAGAAATGCAACTATGTCGCAAAGAACCCAATTTGCTAAAGCCAGCGACGTTGACGTTTGATGGAGAGGCAGAAGTGTCGAGGTGAAAGTAGTGCTGGAGAAAGTGATGGGCTTCTAGTTCATGATGCGACAGGAGAAGAGAAAGGGAGGGTGCGAGCAAGATGAAAGGCTTTCAGGGGGAACACAGAGGGATAAGTTACTGAGATGTGAGACATATGACTGATGAGAGAGTTGCTCATTGCTTATCAGTATGGAATTCGGAGGAGAGAGAAGGGGGAAGAGGCATTGGTTTGGTATTGGAAATGGGGAAAGTAATTGAAGTGAAGGAGTCAAACAAAGCATGGAGTGGGTTCTCTCTGACGGATCAAAATTATAAATGAGCTGAGCTATAATTTTCTGTTTCTTTACAGTTGTCATCCCGTTTTCAGTAATTGCTGACTTTTCATCTAACAAAAACTGAAAAAATGTAAAAATTATAAACATAAATTACTGTGTAGCAAAACCAACTGTACACATCCCTAGCAAATGACCTCCTCATACCTGATTCCTTGCAAGTGGCTTCCCATTCCATTCCTTTGACATGTCTTGGCGCAATTGGCGACCCATGCAACCATGCTTTTGACATCCCATTGGTCCATGAGTTAATTAGGAGTCTTCTAGGTAGATAGCTTAAAGGATGATCCAACTAAGTTGAAATTTTCCTTAAGCCAAAATGACTAATTGGTGCATTTAGAAGCCATTTTCTGCTTGAACACCTCAAAAAGAACTCCCTCTTAATTATGATTCACTCAGTGATCAAAGCTCAACCTTAACCTTTTACTGTGTACCAAAACCAACGGCCTACTTCCTGTGCATTAAAACCAAAATTGACTAAAAACATCCTCCAAGAAAAAATGACCTCTTAAAAAGCAAGATGTAACTGGACTAAAATTATGAGGACTAAAATTTTGAGTTTTTAGCAAGCTGAAATGGGCTGTTAACTTTTTTTAGTTTATTGTTTTTAGTTTCAGTTATTTTGTTTGGTCTCATGTTAGTAGTTCAACTGGATTCTGTAGTTGGCATCTGTGTATGCCCATGGCTAGCACGATAGCCAAGCTTAAAAGTGTGTATGTTCTTTCAAATTCTTTTTGTCCATAACTAGTAACTATTATATACTTATTGGGATAGGTGGTGTTATTAGAAACAGTAGTTACAGTACCCCCTCTCAACCAAAAAAAAAAACAAAATTTTTGTTTGATTTTGATGTTTGCCTTTTATATGCCTGTGCACCCCTCTTCCAGGACCCTTGATTGCTTCTATTTTGTTGGATATATCCGTTCTACTTCTCTTCATTAAAGAGATGTATGCTTATGACTGCCAGTTCATGTTGAAATTGAGATTGGTTTTTGTGTTTTGTTGTAACACTGAAGTGAGCGGGTGTAGATTTCTTATCTGTTGAAAATTGTCTATGTTCTCAGACATAACAAGTTAGGTCTGGTGTGCTCTTGATGTTAAACTTATACTGTTTTTTTTTTTTTTTGAAGACTGTTGTCTTCATTTTGTTATGGTCATTTTCTGGGGATGAATTTGTTTTCTGTAAAGGACTTCACTGACTGTTGCAGATGAAAATTTATCTTTTCTGTGACATGTCTTTAATTTACCCTTCGCCAACCATACAAACATCAACCACAGCAACTGTGTTTGTTTTTTCTGTGAGATGTTTTTAATTCATGTTTCTGCGACCTGTTTTTCTGTGACATGTTTTTAATTTATGCTAGGTATTAATTTTTGTTATGCCTGCACCCAAAAAAATAATTTTGTTATGCGACCAATTTTTGTTTGCTGTCTCTCTTGCTCTCTCCATTAGCAAACACCAACCGCACAATGTCTGCGGAAAAGGAAAACCTCTTGTGCGCTCAAAGTTGTATTTATATTAGCCATCTCATTTACATTGTAACCAATCCATGCCATTATGCATTTATGCTCGAACTGCACCTGGCATGCGGTGGGGCCTTACCAGCAAAATTTGCTTAGGGTTTGTTTCAGGTGAATCTTGGGCCTTGTTCTTTTTAGCTTTAAGCTTACAGTTGCTTAAAGCTTATTGCTACAAAGAGCCGGGCCTTAGTTATAATGCTGTCGATGGCCTATTGCTTGTCAGAAGTAGTAGTGACCAATATAGTGAAAAGTTCTGCTTTTGTTGACACTAATCCAAAAATGAAAAAATAAAAAAATCTAATAATGACATCTCTTCTGATGTATCTTTTGATGAAATATTTGGGCTCCTGGTAATAGAGGTTTTTGGATTTCATGTTATTATATTTATTATCTTTTGATTGATAGGAACGAATTGAGGCCGCTAATCTCTTTGCATCCAAGGAAGCGGAAGAGGATGTGAAAAAATCAGCGGCTTTGAAGCCAGTTACTCCTGCTGAGGTGTATATCGCTGATGAGGTTGCTAAAGAGGGTGTACCTAAAGTCGTTCCTCCTACTCCTGAGCAAATAATAGCAATCAAGGTACTTTGGCTAATGCGATATTGTAACTTTTCCAAATCCAACAACACTTAATATGCAGCAAGTTTTCTTTTAGCTTTAGTGTTTTCTATCTTCAGTTTTTCTATAACTATCAAGAGATGTTAGAGTGCATATGTGACATCCCCTTGGCCCTTGGTGTCCTTGTGATTTTACCTGTCGATTACTCTTAAAAAAATTTTTAGAAAATTGTATCACTGTCAGTTGTCACTTTATTTTTCTTCATATTCATAATAATTTGGATTCCTGCTCTTTCTCTGCTGTTGAACATTAGTAAAGCTATTGATTCCCTTCTTGCAGCTTCATTATTATTTATTTACTTTTTTTTTACAGAATGTTCAATATTACTACTAAATTCCCAAAAACCCTGAAAACTTCTAGGGTTCTATAGACGAAGAAAGAAATGAAGTTCTTCTATAGATGGGCTTACATTTGTGACCCTAGATATAGTCCCTTCTCCTAAGGTCAAGCCCCCACTGCAGCCAACTAGTGACCCATTTCAATCTTCATATTGTACATTTATCCTAAGTGAAGATTTCCCTTTTGTTTCCTTTTCCTTCCTTTTTGTCTGTGTTTGTTGATTTGCACTCTCCGCCTCCCTCTGTTGATGTTTTTTATTTAGCTATAAATTTGTGCGAACTATCATATGTCTGTTGCAGTAATCTCATCTACCACACCCTTTATGTTCCTGCGTAGTAGATATAAGACAATACTATCATCACCACATTCTATCCAACTTTTCATCTAGCTAGCTAGTAGCACTTAAAGAATATGTGTTTGGTAAATTTAGTCATTAGGTAACTGATGAATATAAATAGACATAAAATGATATGCTAAAAAAAAAAACTCAAGGGTATTTTGAACCCAAAAAACAATATGATATGCTACTTTTGAAGGATAAAAGCTAATTTTATAAGCTTCCGGAAACGTAGTTTGAAATGCTAAATGCCTACTTGGATTGCTTGTGCAAATACTTGCTTAGTGAACACTAGTTTTTGACACAGTTAAAACACTAACTACTACTGAAAACACGTTTATTGAACATGATCTTACGTTTTGTTCGATAATAGTGTTCCGAATAGCATTTAGCGTTTTGACCAAGTCAAAAGACCAATTAGCTAAATACAGCTATTAGCTACTCTAATAGCTAATTTTTCCAAATGAGGCCTTACTTCCCTCTCGCCTTAGATGGGAAGTCTCAAACAAATCAATGTACAATTGTGCATGCACCTGCATGCTATTCTGTTGGTGCAGCCTTTTCTATATATCTATCACCCCTTGTACATTTTAGATGGGCTACTGAGTTCCTCCAGCATTTTATATCTGCACTATACTATTTGAATTTGTTGTTACTTTGTGCAGGCTGCTATTGTCAATTCTCAAACTCTTGAAGAAGTAGCTAGGCTTGAGAAGGTTAGTCTCTCATTATGATTCTCTTCTTCTAGCCTGAGCTTTCTTTGTTATCTCTTGTGTGCACTTTTGGGTTTTAGTTTAATTTCTTTTTATTCTGAGCTTGTGCTGGGTTGGTATGCACAACTGTAATAGTTGTCTGCTTTGCAATATAATGACTCACGTTGGCTTGAAAATTTTTGCTGTGTAGGCACTGAAGTCTGGTGAACTCCCTGCAAATCTGAAGATTGCTGACAACGAAGCCATTAATAGTAGAGCAGATACCCGTGGTGACAAGATGGATACAGATCATCAAGATGAAATGAACGTGCCGTCAGAGGATGCTGAGCGTGCCAATAATAGTGATGAAGTTACACCAATGGAGCAAGTTTAGATGGTATCATTGCGCTGCTGTAAAATTGTTTAGTGCATTGTTGCTTGAATTGGTCCCATCTCTTCCCAACCCCACTAAAATCCACAATATAGGGGACCAGTAGGGAGGTGAGTTGGTGAATGTGTGCTGGTTTGAATGGATTGTTCCTGGAGTGTGTTATTTTGAGAGAGGGAGGGGGGATAATGTACCTTGATCCTGCATTTTTATTTATAATTGATATGCAGTGTGACCTATAAGCTATATGACCAGCCATATCACGGACCCATTCTTGTGGCAGTAAAGTTGGGACACGATGTGTGGTTGATATGGTATATAGAGGTCATGGAGCGCTCTCTTTCTCTTTTTGTGGTTTGTGTTTCAAGTGATATTTTCTTCTTGTGCCCTAGTAAGCAGTGCCCAGGGTATAGGTTCTTGCATGCAAGTTCGCCCTCCTGTTGTCCTAAGTCACCAAATCTTGCCTGATCAGATCTTACCCTATGTCTTTTCCACATGAATCCAGACAGCTTTTATTGGATGTGTAGCTAAGTTTAAAAAGCATGCCCCGGGCCCACTTAGGCGCAAGTAGGCAAGGGGCGAGCGCTGGCACACCTTGTAGGGGGTCAACAGTCTCCTGCTTCAAAGCTCCAGCACCCTCACACTTTTCTTTAGTTAAGGCTTGGGTGCAAAGTAACTCAAGCAAGTGCCTCGTGAAAAGAAAACTTTGAAGGGTTCTTCACCCCTCCTTTGGCTGAATACTCTTTGTTCGACCCTGGATCTGCAAAGAAAAGAACAAAAACAAAATTAACTGCCTCAATTTTTAAAACTAAGGTTTTGTTTGAATACCTTAGAGCTGTAAATTGGAGAATAAATTGTTTGAAAACCCTAGATCTGTAAATTGTAGGGTAATTTGGTACTGTTTAGTGTTGGGTCTTGAGAGCTATCTTTAAGGATCCTTTGTGCTTGAGATATAAATTGACCTGTTATGGAGTACTTGGGCAATGTTTTCTCACCTTGGATTGTGGATAAATTAGAAATTGAATTGGATGTCTGGCAGTTATTGTGCTTTTGCTGACCTTGCTCTTTGGCAGTGAATCTACAGAAGTTAGGAAGCGGCTGGAATTTGATCATGCTTCAAGGCATTTACTTCTAACCCAACAACGTATATCAAAGGCTTCGTAGTTGATCTGTTGGTGCGCAGCATCGTGTGCAATCTTTTCTGACTTTTCTCATTTCAGCATCTTTTAGTTGCCTATGGAGTATATGTGAAGCTTGGATAGGTTAATTGGCATAATAGTATTGTTGTATAACTCTAGGTGTAAAATTTTTGCTGTTATATAAGATATTGGATTGTAAGAAGGGTGAGGATGAGGACTGGTGTGATCAAGCACCTTTAAGGGTGATGATGAGTTTGATTAGAGTCTAATTTGAATCTGATTCGAGTCCTGACAGAACCCTAATTGCGTAGGGGTTTGGTTTCAACGCTACCTGCAGTTTCAGCCTGACCTTTTTTATGCTGTAAACTGAGTTTTGTTTATTCGGAGGCCTTGGCTTATTAGCGTGGTAGTAATCTAAAACGATTTGTCCCTTGAGCAATTGTCCAATAAGATTAGGTTTAACAAAAACTTGATTGCAGCTTAATCGACATCCCATGAATTGTGTTGGTTGGCGTCGCTCGAGGTATGCTCTAGGTATGACCTATGATACGAGAACTGGACCGGACCGGCTGGTTCAACCGGTTCAATTGGGAACTGGGCATGGATCCGGTCTGAACACTCTAGTTGGACCGCTTGAAAATTGAACCGGATTCTTCATGAAAACCGCTCAACCCGGCTATGGTTTGACCCGGCTGAGTTGCGGGTGGATAGGAATTTTGAAAATGAAAAAAAAACCAGAATCTTCATGCCTGGCTTCATCATTCTTTGCCTCCATTGATGTATTTCAAGCTTCCTCTAAAACAAATCCAGAATCTTCATGGCTGGCTTCATCATTCTTTGCCTCCATTGATGTATTTCAAGCTTCCTCTTGTTAGCGGCGTCTATGGCGGAGGAAGAAGAGCAGAGGATAAAGGAGAAGGGGAGGAGATGGAGGAGTGGATTCTTACGCTCAGTAGAAGATGAAGGAGATATTGCATAGCTGCTTCATAGTTAGCTGCGACAGCAGAAGATGGAGAAGAGAGTATGAGCGGTTGAGGAGGAACTTCATTTGAAGCGGGGAGAGGGCTATGTCCTCTCTTTCACGTGCTCTCTCTCTCTTTATCTTTCTCACTCACTTTCTCTGAGTCTCTCTCATTCACTATCTCTCCAATTAAAAGGCTTGGGCGGCTGCACAAGAATCAAAAGAGGGAGGGGGTGCCAAATCAATTAGTGGGGGTGTTAAAAGGCAGCTGCACATAGAGGTGTTAAGGGTTTTAATGTTTCTTTTCTAAGAGGTAAAAGGCTAAAAAAGATAAGGCTTTGTCAAAGGGGCAAATATATATATATATATATATATAATATCGGGTTTGACTGGTCTAATCCGATTTAACAATTAAACGGCTCAATCGGTTTAATTCAAGTTAAACGATTTGACCAGATCGAACCATTGAACCGCTTTTGCTAATCGGGTCAATCAGCGAGTCGATTCTCTAAACATAGGGCATGACCTAGGTTATGAGAATAGGATTGGATCGACCGGTTCAACCGGGAACCTAACATGGATCTGGTTCGAATACGTTGATAGACCTACTTGTGCATGGAACTGAATTGATTCGATGCAAAACCGCTCAACCCGGTAGGCTTTGACTCAGCGGGATCACAGGTGAATCGGAATTTACCTTTTATATAAATTTTAATTAAAAAATAAAAACTTAAATCTTCATCAATCAATGGCTGACTTTGGTCAATGGATTCTTTGCCCCATTGAGATATTCTCAAGTTTCCTTTTGCTAGCGAAGACAACATTTGAAATTCATCCAAGGAGGAGGAAGAGGAGTAGACGATGGAGGAGAAGGGAGAGATACGGCTCAACAACTGAAGGAGAGAAGGAGTAGAAGATGAATTTTGGAGGTAGAAGATGAAGTTTCTGCTCACTCACTTACCCTCTCTTTGTCTCTCTCTCTCTCTCAACATGATGCAGTAAGGAGGGGGTGGGTGGGGAACTGATTGAAGGGGGGGTAGACGGCTGTAGTAATTGAAGAGGGGGTTAAAAAGCAATGAAGGGTTTACCATTTAGATCGTTTTAAGTTTGTCGCATGATTGGTTGGATTTCGGCGTGTGGCCATTGAGTTGTATACTCCGAGCGTGTGGCTCGTTGAGTTTTATTATGATTTTTATGCGAGTTTTAAGGCTTTAAGGCTAAGGGATAGTCTACATTACAAACGGAATTTTGCCGAAATTTTTAGGAAATCTCAAATTCTTTTGAAAACCACCTTTATTACCTTTAAGTTGGATTTAGACGGCTAAGCCGACACCAAAAAGAACCTTAGAAGTTCCTTTAAGAAATTCCGCGATGTAATACTCCTAGGGGTGTTTAGGGATGTTACATAATATTAGTATAATGATGTAAAATTTTAATGTTATAATTAAAAATAATAATTTTATTTTATTTGAAATTATTATTTATTTGAAATGATGGAAATATTTTAGCTCTAATTCTTATTTATTTGAAATTATTTTAGTCGACCTAGACCATAACTCCCGGATGGGCAATGGATCGGGTTAAAACAAAATCAAATTTGTACTAGTGAATAAAATGGGTCGATTGTGCCTACTCGAGTCAACCCTTTTCTCAATGTGTTTTAAAATGATGGAAATATGCATATAAACCTCCTTAGTATAATAGAAGAGGTAAAATAAACATCGAAACTTAAACAAATCATTAATAGAACAAATCATTATTATTCAACTCATTATTAAACCAATCTTTCATTGACCGCCCGTATTTTACCCGAATCCGAAATACACCCGCCGTGTATCTTACCCGAACGCGAATATACCCGACCCGTATTTAACACGCCTGCCTAAATTGACAAATCTAAACGAGTTTACGTATTAAACAGCCCGCTAAAACAACCAATTCCCAGTTTAACTGGTCAAACCAGCCGGGCCGGTCCAGTTTTCATAACATAGCTTTTTATAACCACATCAAATAAATTTGAAACCCTGAGCTAAATTCCCCGCTACCAGCTTCAACAACCCTCAAATTAAAAGATTTCAAACAGGAAATCACTACAAACACTGAGGATCCGTTTCAAAAAATTCAAAGCATTCCACATCATGTTTCAAAATGTGGACAAAGAAACTAAAAAGCTGAGCAAAGTACTCAAAGAGAGACCAAAATAAGAGGAATAATGGAACATCCACAAAGAGACTCAGCAGGATAGGCCATAAATTGGGAGCTGTATGTCCCACAATCATACATCGACTCTCCATCTAAGTTGTGCTCCAAATCGAGCATCAGTATTCTTCACGAAATATATTAGCTCTTGCCACTCACCACATAACAGTCATCAACAATATTAACTGTCCCAAACCCACCCACAGGCCTTAAAATGCCAAATTTAATATAGAAACTTCAGAGATTTCACATGGCAGAATAAAGGAAAAAGACCCTCTATAAAAGGACAACCAAGCTTCATCTTCACTCAAATGTGTCATCATCATCATCAGGAAGGGGCTGTGCAGCAGCAGCAGCAAGCTCAGCCTCATGCCTAAAAAAACATCATATAACACAATAAGTAATATGCAGAACACAAGCAAGAATTGACAAAAAAAAAAACAACACACAAGCAAAGTGGCAAACCCCCTACTCGACCCAACTCTAGGATAACCAAGGTAAATGTCACAACAGAGGGAAAAGCACACAAACTAGGCCAAGCCCAATGGAAGGCAATGGCCTATTATATATAACTTATCATCCAGCATCCACATTGGCCACTGATTTAAACCCTGGTTAGATGTCAAGGGAAATGAAACCCAATGCCCATGCCAATTTAGCCTCGGTTTTAGGCGGTAGGCAGAGCTAAATACAAACAACAAACCACGTTATTTTATTATTTAAGTATCACAAGCCAGATGTGTCATTTGGAACTTACTGAAGAACATTCAGGTAATTCTAAACAAGAAACCAAAGGAAAAAAATTGTTACCTTTGTTGTTCAGCCAAGTCGATTTGCACTTCTGGAGGGCGCAAGGCAGGAGACTCAACAAAATGCAAGTTGGCGTCACTGCAATAGAAACTCTCCCTTTCAATACAAGAGTAAACAAAACGAATGTGGTTCTACAATCCAAACTTAGAAGCGTAATACAAATTAGTAAACAAGAAAAGCAAGAATTACCCAGCAAGTTTACGGGCCAAATAAAGGAAAGGTTTTTCAAAGTTGTAGTTGCTTTTTGCTGATATCTCATAGTACTGCAGATTCTTCTTCCTGTGGAAGGTAACCTGCTTGGCCTTCACCTGCCTGTTCTTAACATCAACCTTGTTTCCACAAAGCACAATCGGTATGTTCTCACACACCCTACAAGGAACAAACGAATAATGTTAAATCATAAGCTTGTTGGGTGCATAATGCCTCATACAACACAAGTGCAGCATAAGAAAGGCAATAACAGTACCTACAGAGATCCCTATGCCATGTTGGGACATTCTTGTATGTCAACCGAGCAGTGACATCGAACATAATAATGGCACATTGACCATGAATGCTGCAAATCATAGAGCTAGTTAATACCCCTCCAATCACAGAAACATTCAAAATATGACAAACAACCTCCTTTAGGACACCAAACCAAACCAAACACAAGTAACTTCTGTATTTTTCCAAAACCACAAACAAGGAGCAAAACCCACTAACCCACTTCAAACTGTCAATTGTTGGGCATTTCAAACAGATTAAACAAGCTTTCAAACAGAATCTGTAGTACAGGAACTATCCCCCCTCTCAATTAATATGATTGAGTACTTCAAAAATATTCACATACAAGCATGTTTCAGAAATAACTTTACATTGACGAACCGATTGAATCTTGCAAATTCTAGGAAAGATACTTACTAATATCCATCCCTAAGTCCTCCAAACTTCTCCTGCCCTGCAGTATCCCAGCAATAAAATCGGATCTTTCCACAGTTAGTGAAGAAGTCCAATGGATGAACCTCAACACCAATAGTAGCTGCACAAAACAAGGCAAGTTTGAATCAACAACTGGCTATTAAAAACTTTCTCAACCAGCAGAATAATTTAACACTCGAGTGAATTTACGTTCGTATTTCTTCTCGAATTCTCCAGAAAGATGCCTTTTAACAAATGTTGTCTTCCCTGCATCAAATTCACACAGAAATAATAAGGGAACCAAACCCACTGTTTTAATTCAAAGTTCTTGATAACATTACCAAATCACATCCGAACCTCATAAAAATAAATAGAAAATCTACAGGATACGCTCAAAAGAAAAGGGTCCGAGTAGAACTGGGTAGAGACACTGAAAGTATCTCTAATTCCCAATTACAGCGCAACAAAGAATAGTCAGTTTCAGATCATTCAACATGTAAGCACGCATACCGGAGAGAAATATGAAATACAAAGATCTATACCATGTGATTAAAAATATCAAAACCCTCCATCAAAAAACAAGAAATCAAAACCCTAATCGTAGTAATTTTACTCCAAAATTAGAGGACGCCGAGAATTTTTTAAAAAGGATGGAAAAATTATCGAGAAATTTACCTGTGCCTCCGTCACCGACAAGAACAAGCTTGAAGCTTGGGTAGTCTACAGTCTGCTGGGTCGGCAAAGCCTTCACAACAGCAACAAAATCAAAATCAAAATCAAACTCAAATGCTACTACTAAGAGAATCAATTAACCCAAAAGAAAATCGAAGAATAATTGGAACAGATGGTTGAAGCAGAAACTCTAACCATTTCGATCGGCTAGAAGAGCGATAAAGCAGCGGGTGAACGACAGGGAGGAGGTGGTGAGGAATTTGAGATAAACACGGTGGGAGGAGAGAGAGAGGACTTCGGGGTTTGGGAGGGTTTTATATACGCAGGGTTTAGAGGGACCCTAACAACTGAAAATTGTTAGCGTTTGAAATTTTGAATCAAAGGTCGTGGCGTTCGGCCAACGCGAGTTTATAGGGGTTATTAGAAGATCTCCGGGTGGGTGAGTCTGTTTTAAACTCATGCAACATAGTAGTAAAACATGTTATTTCTCTCTTTTAAATCTCTACTCTCACCGTGTAAAACTCATCAACAAGCACTCATTTGTTTAAATAATATTATAAAAATTAAAATTAATTATTTTTATTATAATTTTTTAAAAACAAATAATACAATATTATTAAAAATTTTGTTAATTAAAAAATACAATAATAATAAAAATGTAATTATTATTTATGTTTTCCAATTTCTGTATTTATTGTTTATATTTTCTAATTTTTCTAATTTTTGTATTTATTATTTATATTTTCCAATTTTTATATTTATTATTGAGTTTTTCTATAAAAATGACCAAGTACATCCCTCCTTTTCATTTTATGACCTACTTGTTTCAACAATTATCTACCTTCTTCTGCGTCCTTCCTCTTCGTCTTCATCTCGCCTCCTTCCTCCAACTCAAGCTTCTATTTCTCTCTCCTCTTCAACTCAAAATTCAACAATTATCCATCCTTCCTCCAACTCAAGATTCAATAATATGGCTCCTTCCTCTATCTCCATCTCCAGTAAAGTGCGATCTCCATCCCCTACCACTTCATCCGCCATTGACGATTCAGGAGCAAACACTGGCGTTAGGCCTCCCCAGCGAGTGGCGCCAAAGGCCGAGCTCACTTGCGTGCCTATAGAAATTGCTCGTCCGCTATTGGGAAGCCGCGCCTTAGGGTGTCGCGCCATGTCGAATTCCAGGCCCGCGCACCTTGCGTTGGAGATGGTCGAACATCCTGTCGGATCTTCTCTTTAATAATATTTAATTGCTTTGTCATGTGTAAGACACGTGAGTTTTGTTGGATCATTCTAGTCCGCTCGATGTATTGAAGGTGGCTCCATGGACCTTGAATGAAGACCTAATGGGTTAATTTGGCGCACGAAATGTAATGGGGGACCCATTTTGTATGCTCTACTCGGTTCACTAGATTTTTCTTGATCGGGTAAGTTTGCCCTAAATCCGGGTAAGAATTGGTCTAGTAAAGGTTGACGAACTAATGGGCATGGATATGGCGAGGCTAGCTTACAAGTGCCTATGCCTAAAGGCGTGGTTGCACCTAGATTTGGTAAACGGGTCACTCAACTTGGTTTCGGTTGGGCCATGTTTGTTAGGTAATGTTTAAATTAGATTATGTTTTGGGGCGGGGTTCGGTTTAGTTTAGGTCATACTCAAGATTAGCAAGATTTGGTTTTGGCTAACTTCAAATTGAGCTGAGTTCGGGTGACACTATGATAACACTTCAAGGTATTTTGGTTCAAGAGCTCGACTCAATCTCAAGTTGGACAAAAGTATGGTTTCATTTTAGGTTTGATTTAATTTAGGTTAGTTTCGGTACAGATCTGTATTAATTAAACCAAGTTTCAAATTGATTCGCTTTGGGTCAATTCATTTTCAAATTTCAGTCAAAAGCATTTTCACTCTTGTGGATGTCGGTTTAGGTGTGGTTTCAAGTTGTGCGGTTCGGATTTGAGTAAGTTGCAAACCGTTACTATAGACAATTAAAAGTGTCTCGATATTTTTCTAATGTTTCGTTTGTTTTTGTGGCAAACCTTGTGGATAAAATTTAGTTTCACCTATTTGTTCGGGGTTAGAATGCATCAAGGCGAGTGTGACTTTCCTTTCTTGAAGCCCGTAATCAAAACAACTAGGATGCCCACAATAAAAATAACAAACACAAAGCAACCCACAAAATAACCCAACCGACCCACATCCGCAATCAAACACGAACTTTGGCATGTGTCGAAGCTAGGCACAAATCCCCATACCATATAGTGATCCACGTCGGTCACATCTCCATCAAAACGTGTCGTCTTGACTCGTTCCGCACGAGAAGACTACGATCGACCCACGTCGATCCCTCGTGCTTCCGAATGCAATGTTTTAACTTGGTCACTGTTGGCGGATTTTCGGATGATTTGTAGTTGATTTTTCGGTGCCGGATCTTGCTGATTTTTTTGACTAAAATGAGGTTCAAAAAAGAAACCATAGCCTTACTTCATTTCTATAAATAGGTGACTTCACCCCCTCATTTCAATTATATTGAACTCTCGCTTCCATCTTTCTCTCTACTCTCTCCATTTATACTTTCACTTACCCTTTCAAAAAGCCTTCAACAAAGCAAGATTTATTTCCTCCTCAACCCTCATTTTCATGCCGCTATGTTGCTCCGGTAAAGCCCCGGATATCAACATGTGGGTTTATCTCGAGGGCACGAGATGTAGATCTCCCTATTTGCGTTCGTATTTTCATTGCTTTATTTCATTTAAGTTCTTTATTTCGGTTTTCATATTGTGGTTCGGAAGATGTAATTTTATTTATTTTCCTCCCCGCCTATTGTAATAGCTTAAATTTATCTCTTTCTTTATCACTTTCTTTATTCGAATTATTTATCGCATTTAAGCATGATTTGATTGTATGATGTTTGCCTCTAGCATGTTGATTGCCTATTTTCTTTAATACAATTTTATATTGTCATTTGAATTAGTAAAGGTCATCGTCCTAGATGGGCTTAGACACGAAAGTAAATTTCGTTTCAATTAGAAATGAATTTAGAGACAAAATTAAAAATGAATTTATTTTCGCCTCGCTTAGAGACGAAATTTTCGAAATTAGTATTTTTCATTCTTAATGGAAACAAATTTAGAAACCATTTATTTCGTTTCTAAATTCACATATTTCGTTTCCAAATTTCTAATTTCGTTTTCATATATATATATATATCAACCTAAACAAAAATACGAACATACCAAAAATATCATACATATATTTTAAATCCTAAAATCGTTACATAGAGTAATTTCGTTTCTAAAAAAGACAATTATATACATAACAAATTATAAATTTTAAGTAGTATGTCCTAATAGCTAGTTATATACATTAATGTATATATACAGGGGATGGGTGTTTCTAAGTGTTAATTTTTTTTTTTTTTTGGTGCGGAAGAGAGGCAAGGCCCCTAAATGAGTCTTATTAAATTTTGACGAATCGGGCTAGGCGGCTCCTACATTGTCTGCAAAAAGTATCTCCCTAATTGGAACTTGAAAAAACAATAACCTAGGTTCATACTTAATCCTAAGTTGGCCAATTTATCTCGCAACTTGATTAGCCTCTCTGTATCAATGGGTAATCTTGACTTCCCAATCTGGTTCCGCCATCGAAGTTTGCATTGTTTTAAGATGGGGGTAAGCCCAGTTACTAAAATTGAGTCTAATTGTAGCCAAACTTTGCTTATCCCTAAGTTGCGCGCTATCCTCAAACCCCTCCAAGTTGCTTTTAATTCCGCCATTACCGAGGTGCACCAGCCGAAGTTCTCCGCAAATCCACCCCTCCATTCCCCGTTGTCCCCTCCGATAACTCCTCCTCCAAGCAGCAAGCCCCGGATTGCCTTTAGAGGCTCCATCCGTATTCAAGATAACCCAGCCTGGTGGGGAATTTCCCATCCGACTAGTTCCTCTACTTTATACAGACACCCCACGTGATAAGTAGACATTATCCTTTACCAAAGCTTTCACCGTTTCATCAAATTTGATTAAAAGGAATTCTCCTTTGTTTCTAGGTAAGTCGATTCCCCATCAAAACAATGAGAGTTCCTCCATTTCCAGAGGTACCAAATAGTCGAAGAAATTTCGTTTCCCGGTTCGGGTCCACGAGCATCATTGTTGAGGTGAAACCAGATCCAGTCTTTAAGCGGTAGAGTAGTCGAGCTAATGTCATAGCCTTTGGAGAGAAGAAAATTCCAAATACCCATGGCATTGGGGCATAGTCGGATAATATGTTCAATATCTTCGACTGAAGCCCCACAAATCTTGCAACTAAGGTCATTTGTCAAGCCTCTCCTCTGTCTATGCAGATTTGTCATTAGTCGGTCATGGAGTAGAAGCCGGAGGAACATCCGGATCCTTTGTGGGGCTCGGGTTTTCCAAACCCATCTCTAGTCTTCATTCTCCGTATAGTTTTGATTAGTTTGAATTAAATTGAGGGCGAGCTAATGGTGAATTTACTCGAAGAGGTTCCATTCCGGAAGAAATTGTCTCCAACTCCTTCTTCGGCCACTTCAAACGATGCTATCTTGCGGAGCATATTTGAGGGGAGAAGATCTGCGAATTCTTCCCACTTCCACTGGGAGTCATTACTCCACAATTCATACACCATGACGTCCAAATCTTCGGTAGGAATTGGTGAAGTGGCGCTTTCCACTAGTGGCTTTTTGTCCGCCCAATTGTCCAACCAAAACCTTGTTCGGTGGCCATCACCAATGGAGGTTTGTATATCAAGTTTGAGCAAAGAGGCGTTCTCAGCCATACCTCTCCGGATGTGTGAAACATTCGAGGGGACTCGACTGGGATTTAGGTTACAGAGAGGTCGACCCCGAGAATATTTATTACGGAGGATTTTGGCCCAAATAGAATCGGGCTCATTAATAAATTTCCAGTCCAGCTTCATTAAGTGTGCACTTGTTTAATTGCCTCATTGATCTCAAGCCCAAGCCTCCCATTTCTTTAGGCTTTGTTACAATGTTCCAAACTACTAAGTGGACTTTCCTTTCTACCGCAGATCCTCCCCAAAGAAATCTCCTAGTCTTCCTGTCAATGTCGTCACAAATCGTCCGGGGAGCTTGGCTGTTTGCATTGCATATGCAGGAATGGCACACACAGTGGATTGAATAAGGGTGGCTCTCCCGCCAAGGAGAGGCATTTTGCCTTCCAACCTCGAAAGTCTTTTGTCAATTCGATCGACAATATCTTGAAACGTAGCTCTCGTAACTCTACCATTTATGGTGGGAACGCCTGAGTACTTTCCCAAGTCATCTGTCCGAGGTATTTGCAAACAATCACAAATATCCTTCGCCACACTTGACTCACAATTAGGCGAGAAATAGATGTTGGACTTAGTCACACTTACTTTCCGTCCCGAAGTCGTACGGAATCTTGATAGACAGCTATTGATTATGGTAGCTTGCTCTATACTAGCCTCCGAAAACGTAACTACGTCATCTGCGAAGAAAAGACTTGAGATTTTTTGTCCCCCTCTACAAATAGGAAACAGTTTCCAGTGTCCACAATTCACTTCTTCCGATATCAAGTGGTACAACCTCTCTATGCAAGCCACAAATAGATACGGTGAAAGTGACTTTCGAATTGGGCTACTAATGAAATGATCGAATTAAATATTAAATGTCAAATACAAAATAATAAAAATAGAACTACATCCTTATAACTTTACAAAAAAAAAAAAATATAGTAACACACTTAAACATATACATATGCTCTATATAAATAGGGTAAAAATAAATTTAATAAATAAGATCTATTATGAACACTTGCTTATGAATACTTGATTTGATTATGTCATTTAATTGGTCGTATAATATTTTTCTTGGCCTTAATATTTATAAAAACAATTAAAATTATGTGTTCATTAAATTAATTCACAAGTATCAAAACTAATGATATTATATTTAATAAGTTACCTAATCATATAAAATTGGTCAAGTCAAAGTCAAAATCAAGTCAAGTCAAGTTAAGTCAAATACATACTTAGTAATAAAGCAAATAAATAAATAATAAATAATATATATATATATATATATATATATATATATATATATATATATATATATATATATATACACACAAGCCAATTGTTTTAGCTTGCACATGGATTTGCCAAAACCATGGTTTTGTTTAGTCATAATTTTTAAAAATTTACATGGTTTTAACATATGATTTTCTAAAAACAACTTGACAAGTATCATGCATGCATTGATTTGAAATTCCTATAAATCAGAGTTGATTTTCCTCTCTTAAAGCACCAAGAAGAAATACACCAAAAATAATAATAAGATAATGAAGGAGTATGGATAACATGAAGAGTTTGGAGGTTTTTTTTTGCTTGGTAGATAAAGAAACACAAAAAGAAGTAGAGAGAAGGAAAAGATGATCTTGAAATTATATTACATGTGTTATTTGGAAAAAAAAATAGATTAAAAATATAAATGAAGATATGTTCAAGGGTTAGAGTAAAGAAGTTACCCTTAGGGAGTAAGGAAGGTAGGAGAAGGAAAAAATTAATATAAGGTGTAAAATAAGGGGTATATAAAGCTAGAATATGGAGTAATTTGGGATGTATTAAAGTTTATAAATATGTTACAACATAGAACAAGAAGTTATCTTTCCAACAAATCAAATTTTGCTGGATTTGGAGGTGTACAATTCGAGTTATGACCATTTTACCGAAACGGGACAATTTTTGCGTAAATTGGGAGCACTTCAATTCAAGTAAGTTTTTGAGGTTCTTATTATTCTTTTTGGATTTTATGAGTTGAATGAAAGTTTTAGAGTACTTTTCAAGCTTCCTAAATTGGGTTTTATGCCTTAATTCAACATTGGATGAGCAATATATGAATTTTCTAAATTAGTTTTAAATTTGACCAAAATGCTCAAGGTTTTGTTATAGGAATTTGTGACAATTTCGCATAAATTTCTGAATTAGTTCGTAATTAATAATAAGGGACCATATTAAATAACTACCTTGGATGTTAAGAGTTTACTTTGTTTTATTGTTTCGTTTTTAAGTTAGTATAAGTTGAGATAAAATTAATTATATGCGAATAACTTTTTAATTGACATGAGAAGTATACAACTATAACATATATATGAAAAAGGTTAGAAATAGAAGTATGTGAAAAATAATGATGAGCAAAATTAATATAAGAATATTATTGAAAGAAAAGAATATATATATACACATAAATACCGATATGAATTATTAAGGAGTCCCGGAGCACATAAACTACGAATTTATAACCTATAAGTAATTAAGTGTATTTGGGGCCTAATATGATGATCAATAGGAATGGTCTAAATAAAGAGCAAAATATTTCTTAAGAAAATCATATTATAATAATTAATCTAAGAATGCAATATTGAGCTTTGCATAAAAAGATTTAAAACTCGCAAGGAATAACTAATCAAATTATTGACTATATAACTATTTACTTAAACAGCAGAAGAGGATCCTCCAACGATTGTCGAGCCAATGCACATCATTATGTATCAGCCAAGGATATCAAGGCTAAGGTACATATATTGTTTGTACCTTACTAAAACCCATATGCTTATACACAACAATATCAAATGGTTTGCTTAATGAAATGAATCATTTCAAATATTATTTGTCACCTAATTATGTGGCCCACCCATATCAACCATACCAGCGTGATCGGACTTGTGATCACACCCATATATGTTTGGCCATTATCAACCGGACTTTGCCGATCGGTCCGGAAATGCGTATATTTAGGGAAATTTATTATCCGAGTGGCTCCTTACAATCATCGGTCCGGGTATGCACATATTTAGGAAAACCCATGATCGTAAGGAGCCACTCATATAATAAATTAATAATTGTTTTACTACATTCTTCCTATCCGATATATAAATGAATTGAAATGCATGTGCTCACAAATAACTTTATATAATATTCATTTACAAGTGCAAGGATAAATGTATTGAGCTTCGCCTCACTATTTCAAAACGTTTTTGTATGTTTTGTTTTAGGTAATGTTAATGTTGATGGAAGCAAGAAGTAGACATATTTATTTTGGTCAACGAGACTTAGAAGCTCACATTGGTAGTAAGGGATGTTATATTTGGAAGTCATATATTTTCTTATTAAACGAGTTGTAATTATGATGATATTGTCAACTTAACTTGAAGTAGTACAAGTTTGGTGTCCGAGATGTTTTGAACTTTATTTTCACAAGTGACATAGTGGAGTCTACTCATATTATACTTTCAAAGGAGTTGCCTCACTCTTTGTATAGAGCGGCGGTAACGCTTCTAATATTTCTTTCTACTATGCTAATTACTAGTTAATTAATCATTAAAATTTAACTGGTAGTTATGGGAATTGGGGTGTTACACATCTCCATCCTTAGCCTTGACAGGCTTCGGATGCTCCTCAATGTGTGCCAGATCCTTATCCCTACACCCAACATTCACAACTAGATAGATGTGATCATCCTTCACTTTGGTGACTACGGTATCATCGATTGTTCCTCCCTTCTCATTGGTAAAAATTGAGAGAGTGCCAATACCAAGGGCAAGTTCAACAATATCACCAATAACAAGTTTCTTAAGGAAGGGAATGCAATTCTTTCCGTTAAGGCTTAACCCATACATGAGAAACATCAAAGAGACTCCCATTTTCTATGTAGTTGATGGTAGAATCCATGATCGAGTCTTTGTATTGGATAGGCATGCTCCAACCAACAAAAGGTACCATTTTTCCACCATTTGCGACATGGAAATCATAGAGAAGCTGTCTTTGTAAGGTTAGCCTCGGAGGCAAAACATTGACAAGCAATTGTAAGTCCCGGAAGATCATATATACCCTAGAGGGGGTGAATAGGGTATTAAATTTTTTAAGGTTGTTTGACTTAGCTTAGTTCTGAGTGATGTCGATTGGAAAATGAAACAAACAAGTAGAAAATTAAATGAGACAAGACCCTTTATTCGTTCATGATCTTGGCCCGGATCCAATATATGGGTTAGTGACCACCTAAGGTTTCCTCCCTTAGGATTATCCTCTATTTCTCTTATTGTCTTACTATCGGAAGAGCCCTTCATTTAACTCTCTGATCGACCTTTCGAGTACACTTACTCTAGAGGACCTTCACTCATACTTCACTCAAGTGCTACAACTCACAAAGCAATCTCTCTTGAGACTCTTTGCTACAATAACTCACAAAGTATCTTCCCTAAGACACTTTGTTACAAAATAGAATATGATTATTTAGAATTACAATTACAAGAGATTGAATATGATAAGATTGGATGTATATTCTCTTACTTGCTACTTCTAGTTGCGACTTTAAAATGTTATCGTTTGAGATTGATCTTCCGTGGTCGATTGAGTAACGTAATCTTCACTGAATCCGACTTGTTTTCGAAAAGTTAATTCTTTCCAATTTGAGCTTCTTTCCAAGATTCTTGTCTTGTACTTATTCATAGTCATCCTTAACACCCTTCAATCGGTGTTGAATTTTTGTGGTTGCCACTTCTACTTCTTGCAGCTCTAAATGATGTAATATGACCATATTTTTTCCAAAAATAAACACAATATAGTTTGGGTAAAGAATTAGACTTTCCAAAATAAAATCATTCTAAAATATAATAAGAATTTATCCATAAATACCAGAAATAATATAAGCCAAAATCTTTCCTTAAAACGTGGATTATAGTTGTGTCAAATAAGGAAACAAAATCTTAATATGAAATTGGAGAAAATAGTTCAAGGGGAACATAATTAATAAAATTAATTAGCATAATTTTCAATTATTGAATATATGCCTTGAGATCAAAATTCATTTCACCGAAAGGGCTCATATCAAAATTCAATTCAACAACCGAGATAAGCTTCAAGTCTAACTACTAAGGCCCTGTTTGGTATGGAAAATTGGAATGGAATGAAATCAAGGAATAATACCTGAGGAATTAGGTATAGAACTTAAATATTCTCTTCAAGTGTTTGGTAAAGAATAAGAATGGAATCAAGTTTTAGTTCTTATTATTTGGTTGTTAACCATGAAATAAAATCAAAATTGTTTTATTTTTTAAATTATTTTAAGTGGTTGTAAATTATTATTGTTATTGTTGTTGTTAATAATAATAATAATAATAATAATAATAATAATTAGTATTATTATTATTTTTTGGGTGTAGATGAATCACAAAGGGTAGTACAATATAATAGGGAAGGGAAAATCAAACCCGAGATCTAATATACTCAAGACCTCGGTCTTGACCACTAGGCTATGACTTCATCATCATCATTATTGTTATTATTATTATTATTATTATTATTATTATTATTATTATTATTATTATTATTATTATTCTCGTCATCATAATCATCATCATTATTTGATTCAATAAAAGTTGAAGCTCTTTATCATATTTGTTGATAATTGAGTCTTATATTTATTTAATTTTTTAATTAACTATCTTGTATTTTTTTCAATTATTAATAAATTTTATTTATAATTTTTAGTCAACCTATTTTCAAACTATAATATTCTATCAAACAATATGACAAAAAAATTATAAATAATAATAATAATAATAATAATAATAATAATAATAATAATAATAACAATAATAACAACAACAATAAAAATAATAATAACATAAAAAACAACAACAACAACAAAAATAATAATAATATAGAAGATTCAAATTTCATTCAAGTTTTGCCCAACCAAATAGGGGCAAGAATTCATCATCTCGATTTGGCAACAAGAATAAAGCAGCAAACTTATATATCATATTAAAAATAGGGTGATCAAAACTACTCAAGAAAAATCACAGCATAAAAGATGTCCTCCAAAGCTTAAACTTTGGTGACTAACTTGCGGATATCAGGGCATACACAAATTGTATCAATGTGATGAAAAAATATATACTGAGAACCCATTACGTAAAGAAGCTAACCCCAGATCACATTATAGCAGCAAGTTACAAGCGACGAGACACGCGTGATATAATACTGATTACCAGGTGTTCGATAGAAGTCCTGAAAGAACGAGCCTTACCTGCAGAGAAAGGCACCCTTTGGTTTCTTCAGCAGAGATTGAATTCAAGAAGCTAAATGGGCATTACCCAATTAAAAAATCTTGTCTTTTTATATGTACATTATGTTTTTTTTTAAAGGATATAAGTTGAGATCCTATATTATGAGACAAAAAACGAAGTGAAATGGCCAAGGGAGAATAATGATGAGGGTGATAGTATTAGCGGGTAGAGGAGGGCTCCTAAAGCCAAATCGAGATAGAGGAACCCAATCACTAGTTAGTGGTCGCCACTCTCTCTCTCCCTCGTTCTCTCTCTCTCGCTCTCTCTCTCTCTCCCCCAACTTTCTGTGGAAGTGAACCAGATATGGGAAGCGATGTATGGGACATGTGGTTTGTCTTTGATAGTTGTGACTCCCACAGACTTTTGAAAGCGGCACTATTTTGATGATTTACGGTTTCTATTCTATTCTATCTCATGGACCCGCCAAAAATGCCACCAAACGCCCACCAAAACTCTGATTGATATGTTTATGGCAAGGAAATAATTAATAGAGTTTTTCTTATGAGTTTTGTGGCTTATGAATGTCGCTTAAAAAGTTACAATCCACCATTGCATTTAACTATACCAGCAATATATATACGTCTTATACTTTAAAAACATAAGTTAAACTATCAATGAATTAATCTCCTACTTTAATTTGTGAGATTAATCTATGTACACGACCTTTTATTATTATTTTTTTATACATTTTTGTGACTATTTCAAACTAGATTATTTATGTTTGAGCACCTATGTAACAAACATTTTACTGATGATAAGCTGACTAAGTTGGTTAGTTTTCTGCCTTACCATCATGCCTACCTAGGTTCGATTTTGAGTGGGGCCAAAATTAAAACTTTCTGATGAAATTTGCTGTGATGGGCTTGTGCTCCTGAGCTTATGCTTGGGCTTTGGTATTCCTACCCCTTAGACTATGAAGGCCCACTTGAGTTCCCTATAATAAGGACTAATACCGCTTACTCAAAACAATGTAACAAACCTATTTTTTAAAAAAGACAAACTCACATTTAAAATCATTTTATCCAAATGAAAAGGCACATATAAAATCATTTTATCCAAAAGAAACCCTTTTAAGGTATAAGGAATTTAGAAAAGAAAAAGGAATTAATAGGAAGACTCTTTAATATCTAAATTTAAATCATACCTAATCTACTTTTACATATTTCTTTAAAGTTATTAAAATTCCCTCGAATCCTCTATTACATAATAAGGTAATCACATGAATTTTTTTAATTCTACACTTATTTTTCTTTTTCGTCCAATCAAATAATATATCATATTTTAGGAGCTACTATCTAGAAACTATTTAAATTAAAATATTACATGAGCAGTAATTCTTTTTACCAACAAAATAATGTTTATATGTACCTACGGGAATACATATCTTAGCCCTTTAATGCAAGCCCAAAAATGCACATATTGATGTCATACTAACATTGTCGTGCATGTATCGATAGTCACATAAATTTTTTTTTTATTATTTATTCTCCACCTAATTTTTTCTTTCGTCCAACTAATAATAATATACTTCAGAAACTACTATCTAACAACTATTTAAATTAAAATATTACAATAGTAGAAATTCTTTTTATCAACAAAGTAGTTTTTATATACTAACTCCCGAAAATAGAGATCTCAATTCTTTAATGTAGGTCCAAAAATGGTGCATACTGATGCCATACTTACATTGTTGTGCATGTATACTAAATACGTGACTCATGCACTACAAATATGATACTGATATACACAAAAAAAAAAATAATGACACACCATATACTCTGCTTATATAGTATATATTTTAGGTGTTTGATTGGTTTCTATTTACTAGTACTACTATTATATAGAGAAAAAAATCATCATTTTTATCTATTATTTATAACCGATACCCAAAATGATGAATGAAGTGTGATATTGCTCACCCAAGTGAGATATTAATGTTTACGAAATTTAATATTAATGTTCACAAAATATAATACTAATGATAACACTAAATATAATTCAATTTCTTACCATATAAGGTACTAATGCCCACTAAATATAATATGAATGTTCACCAAACATAATACAATATTTACTAAATATAACGTGAATGCTTACCGAATTGTATCGGGTACTAACTATAAATTAAATTTAATTGAATAGAATACATTTAGTAGAGATATAAAAAACGAAATAAATTATAAGTTCATTCTTATTTTCCATGCATTCATTTATAAGAAAAAGAAATAGTTAAATATATAATGGATACACATCTAACACGATATTGATGTACACCAAACATAATATTGATACATAACCATATATTTTACTAATACACTATATATTTATGTGTTGGTGTGTATCAATATTATGTTCGGTATGTATTAAAATCATAATATTGATACATGTTATATCACACATATATTATTTTGGGTATTATTAATAATAATACTACTAAAGAAAAAAAATCAGATAAACTAAAACCTATAAATTACTTGCAATACTTATGGTAACTTTTACCTTATATTTTTAATGATAATACTATAAGTAATATTATAAATAATAATAACAATGAAAAAGAGGGTAGAAAGACTTGCCAAATACCCAAAATATATAGTGTATAAGTAAAATATATGACGTGTATAGCTCATTGGGGTAGCCTAGTGATAGGATGATTGATTTTTACAAAGAAAACCATATTTTAATTCTCTTTAGAATGTGTGCGTGTGTTATAATTTACGCGTAAAAAATATATATATGACATTTTGTGTTCATCGATTATACATACCTTGTGTGCATTACACATTAATGTACGCGCAGGTTAACATGATGGGATTGAGCACATATTTGAATGATGGGATTATAGTTCTCTACTTTTATGAATATGTAGTAATAAATAAATGAGAATGAGAATGAGAATATGAATATAAGATTAATGAATTTCTCATATTTAATGCATGGGAACGTAAATAAATTAGAAAATGAAATATAACTAAAATCCCTCTATTATTAATTTTTTTTTTTTGATAGACTCTATTATCAAAATGTATGAGGTGAGAATCCTAATTTGAAATTCAATTATAGTTATTAAATACTAATATTAACTCATAACTAATTTCAATCCCACCTATTAAACATAAAATTAATAATTTTTTAAATTATTTTAATTTTAAACTCCTACGTATCACATAAGGATTCATGAAAATTTATAAACCAAATCTTATTTCGAATTATTCCTATTATAAATTTTGATACTATCTTGAAACTAGGAAATAATAGGAGAAGGGGGGAGATGAAAACTTGTGTGAATGAAAGAAACCAGCAAGCATCAGTGCAGCACACAAAGACGGCTGTCTCGAGTCTGGACTCCCATTTCTCACCAGAAATTTTGGCAAAAAATCTTTCATTTGATTTTCTGCTTAATCAATTTCACAATTTCACTTTAATTCTTTGCAACCATACAATAATTTCGTGGCTTCCGTAACGCCATCAGATTCTTTTTCGCTTCTCTTTCTCTCTCCTCTCTAAATATTTGTCCTGGAATTCTCTCAAATCCTGCTGTATCTTTCCTGGGCTTTTCTTTCTTCACTCCGGATAAGCTGCTGATTTCTAATGCAATCGTATTATCCATAGAACAGGTGATTCTTTTGGTGTTCCAGTATTTTCTTCATTGCTCAGATGATATTGTGTTATTTATAGTTGTTTTTCATTGATATTGTTGAAATTTAAACTGGAAATAGGATGATGATCATCATTAAGTAGTTTTCAGTTGATAAAGTATTTTTTCTGGAATTGAATATGAGACATAGAGTTGTTGGTACATTATATGTGAATTCTGCTATATTGCAGAAATGATTTCTACATGGTTCCTAAAACATAAAGTTCCCATAAGGTTTGTGACCTCATGGGCCTTGTGGGAAATTGGGGGAGGAAGGGGTGAAAACCTTATGAGCAAAAGAGTTGGCATGGTTTTATTGGGGAATTAGGAATCAGATATCTTTGTAGTATTGAAAATCGCAATTCTGTAGGGGGTCCATTGAATTTTGTCAATGGCCTATAGAAGTGGTGTGTTTGCTTGTGCAGTCATGGATTTTTTTTTAAAGGCGATTCAAGGAACAAACTTTTGGAGGAACTCATCTTGACAACTTGTAAATGCCCTCTTGTTGTGAGCAAATGAAATCCTTTATCTGGGTTATCTTGCTTGCCAGTTTTCATTTCTAGGTTTCTTGTTGGGATGATTGTGTTTGCAATAATCTATTTTGAATCGGGTTAGGGCTAAATTGAGAGGAACTCCTACCGCCCCAAAACCAGCAAAAAAGACCATGTCATGTGCTTTTATTGGTGTTGATGGCTGCTAGTCTTGCCTTTCATCTTAGGATTGAATCTTGTGATGCCTCCTCTCATTGTTCTTGAGAGAATAAAGGTTTGAAGGTTTAATTGTAGCACTTCTAACCCCTAGCTTGAGAGTCAATTTTGGCTCTTCTCATCCTATCTAAACAAAATGTAGGATTTGCAACTTTTACCTCACATGTCTTGTTCATGTCTATGCCTGCTGTAAATCGATCGTGATCAACAGTCTTCTGCTTTCTTGTTAACAAAATTATGTTTGGTTGGCTATATTTTTTATCGTTGTATTTCCTTCCCAATAACTAAAGTTGATTATGCTTACTTGAAGGAAAGAAGATACAACATAATCCTGTAACTGTGAAACCTAACAAGAAGACCAGTCTCCAGCCTTAGACTAAAAAGCGAATAGTTTTGAACACTGCTGCTTTCATTTACCTTTAATACTTAGTCATTGGAATTTGAGACATCTCTCTGAATAAGGCTAAGAGAATGACACTTCAAAAAATTTATACCTTCTAAAATTAGGTTCAGTTGCTTCCAACATGCTATAACAGCACCATCTAACCAATGCTTTCTCATTCTAGCATAAAGTGATTCCCTTTGTGATTCTGATGATGCTACCATACTCGTATTCCCAGTCCATGGGATTCCTGCAAAGGACTCCTGCGAGTTTCATGGAACTCTACAACAGAGCCTAATGGAGCTGAAGAAGTGTGGCAACTAAAGAAAATGTAGTTTCTGAAGAAGAGTAGACTTTTGGAGGCCATGTATATAAACTTAATGCCTCCACACTTCCTTAAAAGGGTAGACAATCTGAAGGGAGCTCCACTTAAGTTTTCCTGGGAAGATTTTGATTTGATCAAGGGCTATCCACTAGCTGTTTTGGTATTAGAAACATAGAACATCTCCTTACCACAGGATTTGCTTAAAATTGTATCTTCATTTTTCACGACCAGCTGACATTGCACTAAGCTGATTTCTGGATCTCAGAAGGTACTTGAAATATGCTGGGTATTTATTCAGAATCATAGAAAAGTTCAATGATCATAATCCTGTCCAGGATTTCTGTCCATCATTGGACAACCCAATTCTATTGCTTTATTCATTTCATCTTATCTGAAATCGCCAACATAAAATGCGCAGTAGACTTTTTGAAAATTAGGGAGACAATCATCAAACCTAAACTCTCTGGGATCATGCAGAATGAACGCAATTGAATATAAACTAGTGCACTAGTAAAGATATTCATGGTTCGATCTGCTCGGCAATAACAGTTTGCTTTTTTTTTTTTTTGTTAATTTTTATGTTTTCAATGTTCTTGATCAGTAATCAAGATCCTAAGGCCCTGAGAGCTTGTATTTGCAACTTGAAGGTGCTTCTATCATGATTCAACCATGCTGATAGTGCATGCTGGCGGAGGCATCAGCAAGTGCCTGAGTTACTTAAATGTCCATTCGCTTCCGGAGTTTGCTCTTCCAAAGATTGCAAATGTTACTCCATTAGGAAGTGTTCTAAGTTCTCCATGTCAACAAAGTTTTTGTAGCGAAGGCCAGCGCAAATGTTTTCTTTCCAGGCAAGGCCATGTGCAACTGAAGGTCCATTCTCTGCCCCATGAGACTGTTACTAAGCGATGGCTGGTATGTACTAGAGCATGTTGCTTCATTGGGTAATTTCTCCATCCATGCAGTTTTGTTTATTGAAGCATTTATATATGTGAATCTTTTGCAGTGTCAGTCTCAAGATCCAGTTCCTTCAGATGATGAATACCGGTCATCAACAAATATTGCAATCAGCTTGTTCAAACGATACCGCAATGCAATTGATCGGGGTGGGACTGATAACCTAAAGGTTGCAAATGCCTATTAAGATTTTAATTTGTGGGAGAGTTGTTCCCCTTTAATTATTTTGTTGCTTTAATGGTGTAGGAGTTCATCAGGGCTGGGGTAAATGCATATGCATTAGGTTGCACGGCTGAAGATTTAAGGAAAGAGCTGACGAATATAAAGGAATCTGGAGTTGAAATTGAAGCAATGGAAAATTTTGGTGGCAGTACTAGCCTGAAGTCCAAAATACTGTCTGAAGAGGTGGGTTATTCATACGCCTTCACTTCATATAAATGTTCTGCACCATTTTCAGGAATAACGTATGGAAATATTGACGCTTCTGTCTATTGACTTGGAGGTTAAAACCACTGTTCTCGGTTTCTAGGATTAATCAGCTCCTAGTTTTTATCACACAAGGACTTGATCACACATTGCCTGCTTATATAATGAATACTAGTGCAGATCTAGGCCTGCAATGTTATTTACTGCTGAAAGGCATTTATCAGTAAGTGCCAGCATAAATATATGAAGTGACCTAGAAATCAAATTAAATTCGCCTTTTGTTAACAAGGTGGGGACAAAAATGATAGCTGAAAGGCAACAATAATTCCCTTCAATCTGAATTTGAGTGTTACTTTTAAACATAAATGATTGAATTTCTGTAAGAAGGCTGCACAATTCATACTAACTGCCTAATAAAAATACTACATAAATCTCCTGTATGAGGTCACACTAGTGAACTTCAAAGAGAAACTATGCAGTAAAAATTTACTGAATTAAATTATAATGAGTGCACAGTGCTGGTGTCAATGACTTGCAGAAGCTATAGATCAGTCAGAAGGCAGTCAAGATGGTCTCACACTGTGTATATCTGCTGTTATTAAACTGTGTTTATCTAGTGCTACTGTGGCACTCTGAATTTTCTAATTTTTGGTTAAATTTAACAGTTTTTTTGTATGAGGTGGTTAAATTTAACATGGTAAACTTTGGTTATATTATATTAGTGTATGAAACAAATAGTAGCTATATAATTGTAGGCTGTAATGATTCTGGAAACATTTCTGTAACATTTTTACATTGGACAACTGATTTCCACCCAATAGCACTAAATACATTAGTAATGATTTTGGAAAAGCAGAGGCTTCTCAGATGCTGCTTTGTGTTGATATTTTTAGCTCCCATCTCTGAGAAGTGTATTTTTAAATAAATGTCTTGGCTCATACTTCTAAACAGTGTAGAAACAAGTTGAGATCAAAATATTTCAGTGAATAAAGTGTTTTTCCTATGTCTTGTTTTCCAAAATGCAGGTTGATGAATGTATTCTTTGGTTGAGTATTATATTTATTACCATCTTGTGCACACCACAGCCGACAATAGTTAGGTGGTCCTCTGCACCTCCTGTGACTGAAGAGGTACTGCTCCAGTGGAAGGGATTTTGTGCAATCATTGCAAATGCATATTTTATGCGAGGAATGGCATGGTATGTTATCTTGTATCATTTGGCTAAATGATAAATTAGCATACATGTTCAATTTTTGCATACAGTCATGAGGATGTTTGTAGATTGGAACAGAGTCGGACTTTTGAATCTATTGGAAAGGGATACGCTTACGCTGTCACATTTCTACATTCTATGTTATATAGATTCTTCGTTCCATCATAAATGCCAATGTCAGAGTCCTGCCAGAATAGGTTTTACGCTGATCCTTATGCAATCATGTAAGCAGCTCTACCGTTAACGGGTACAGAGGCTCTTCTGAAATGACCCATGATATATTGGAAAGAGGAGATCAATCAATGGTGGACATAAGAAGCAATATTTTTAAGAATTTGGTCCATTGATTAGAATTTGATATTCTATTGTCTACCATCCGTTATATATGGTTTCCTTGAATTATAGCTAGGTAGTGGTTGAACCTCTTACACAGCATTATACTCTT
This sequence comes from Talinum fruticosum, assembly GCA_021018815.1. Lineage (NCBI taxonomy): Eukaryota > Viridiplantae > Streptophyta > Magnoliopsida > Caryophyllales > Talinaceae > Talinum > Talinum fruticosum. Next base: position 1,817,375 of record JAITYX010000074.1, on the reverse strand, counting down.
CCATTTAACGTCAATACCACTTTGCCCAGAATGTCTGTCTTTCTAAATGATGTGACTGTCAAATTGTCTCCATTATGAAGAGAGTTCCCCGGTAGAGGTTTACCGTTAGCTACCATTGTAAGAATATTCATTGAGGCTCTATTTATGTCACCTAAAGGCTACCTGTGAAGACACTCCAATTAGAGCAGATGGCTGTGGTGGGGCATGCAGAGGAGCCTTCTCTCGTTGCCAGTAGAATGCGTTTGGTATTCAGCACCCTCGAGGTCAGTCATCCTAAACATTCCATTTATGTTCCAAAATATGATTTTCCAAGATATGGAATTATCATGGTGAAGGAAGCCATTTTCATTTGACTGAAGAATAAATTAGCCCAGTTGTAATTTTTGCAGGTTGTTAGCCCCCAATGGCCCCGGGCGTAGTTCTCTCTTCAAAGAAAGAAACTTTCTACCATTGTTTCATCATTGTAAAATGTGGAAAAATTTTCCTTGTACATGAAAATAGCCATATAATATGTTATCTTCTATTTAAGTGCAAAATAACTACTGTCATCTTCTCTTTTCCCTCTCCCAGCATTTCTCCAGGCAAATGTACACTCTGATGACTCGTACAGACAAAATCAACAGTTTAAAAACCGTAATCAACAGATTTGTATAATTGAAAACGTTAAATGGATAAATAGATAAACATATGGCCTAATCTTAAACTGTTTCTCTTAAAGATGTAAATGAATTAGATTAAGGTCATCTCATTTAAGAATTAGGTGGACATATGTCGAGGTTTTCAACCTTTCTAATATATGGGATAGATTCAGATGTGTTTAAGTTCGACATGAATATGAATTTGACATCTTGCCAATGGTGCTTTCTTTTGTAATTACGGATAGGGGTGTAATTTTTATTTCGCCAATTTTTTTTTTTAGTATTGATAAATTCTTAGGGGTCATATTACAGGTGTTATCCTCGTCCAGGCTTGTAATAATATTAATAGAGGAAAAATAACAGCAATCACATCACCAAAGTAATTTGCAGAGGATGAAGATTGGAACTTAGGATGAAGATTGGAACTTAGGGGCATGTTTAGTTAGATGTAATCAAAGTGGTAATGTAATCAAATTGGTAATGGTGATTACATTACCATGTTTGATTACAACTTTGTAATGCAATTAAAATTGCATTGTAATCACATTAATATCTACCTATACAATTACAATTACTTACATATTTACTAAGCAATCATGATTAGATCCATCCATCCATCCTTGTGATCAAATTTTAACACACTTTCAATAATTCTCTCTCTCTCTCTCTCTCTCTCTCTCTCTCTCTCTCTCTCTCTCTCTCTCCATTCCATATCCTTTTTCTCCCTCCTCCTTAGGAAGCAAAAAATTCATCCATTTGAGAATTTTTTTCTCTTCTATTATCTTAATATATGATATAAACGGTTGGTTATTAAAAGAAAAATTCAACTTCAATATCTTGGATTCAAAATTTAACTATTCAATTAAAAAGATAAAAGAAGCTTAAATTAAATTTTTATGGTGTGTTTGGTTGAAGGGAAAATATTTTCCCAAGAAAATATTTTTCATGGGAAAATAAATTTCCAAGGAAAACCATTTTCCACCCACATTTTCCTTTGTTTGGTAGAAGAAAAATAATTTTCTAAAATAGTTACTTAAATACAAAAACCAACCATAAAAACCGAATAAATATAAAAAGAAAAAGTAAATAACTAATTCAACTTCAAAACCCATATATATATATATATATATGTTGAGCACCTAAATTTGATAAGTTTGTACATCTCCCTATAATCAAACTTTTCCATGTATAAAATAGTAGAAATTAAAAAAATATTGTAAAAAAAATTTCATCTATGAACTTTACAATAAAAAAGGGAAAAAGATAAGGACAAAACTTTAAAAAAAAAATGAAGGTGGCAAAGTAAGAGAAGTTTAGAACTTGAACTCCCACTAATAAGACTTTATTTTCCCTTGATTGAAGTAGAGGAAAATTAACTTCCTTTCTCATAAAAGGAAATTTATTTTCCATTGATTGAGGGAAATTATTTTCTTCCGGAAAATATTTATCCACCACTTATGCTACCAAACGCCGGAAAATAGAATGATAATTTTCCGAGAAAATATTTTCCACTCAAACAAACACACCCTTAGATCAAAATTTTTTTACTTGTTAACATTTATCTTTAATTCAATAAATATTTATCATCAATAAAATATTTTCAATTTGTATTTTTTATCAATGAAAAAATTCAAAACTTAATTATATGATAAAAGAGATTAAAAAGCTCAAATATAAATTTAGAGTTTAAAATTTTGTTATTTGGATAACATTTATCTTCACCACAACAAATATTTATCGCCACTAGAATAATCCAGCTTGATATTTTTTGCCACCAAAAAATTTAAAATTAGGAAATATGATATAAAAGATTAAAAAAATATCAAATATGATTTCAAATTTAAAATGTTTTAGTGTGGATAACATTTATCTCTATTACAATATTTATTGTCATTAGAATAATATAGTTGATATTTTCCATAAAAGAAATAAAACTTGATTATTTGATATAAAATATTTAGCAAAGCTCAAATCTAAATATGTAGCTCAAATTTTTATTTAGATAACATTTATCTCCACTATAATAATTTAATTACTATTTTGGCCATTGAAATGAGGAATATTGAATTTTAAAATCCCGAACTTTAGGTTATTTTAATGGAAATATCCCGAAATATCGATTGGCCCGCAACATCCCAAATTTAAACCCTAATATTTTTGGGTATCCCATCACCGAGTTGCTCGGTGAAAAGAATCGGTGGTGATATGACATGGAGGTGGAGGTAGTGTACGTGACTTTTTTTTTCTTGGAAATAATTTGACTGTTTTTTCTCTCTCACTTAACTCTCTAGTCCGAGTCTTTCTCCCTCATTTGGGTATTCTCTCTCATCCGGATCTTCCATGGCCATTATCAAATTATTTCCTTCTCTCTAACTTTACTCTCGTACTCTAGATCTTCTTTCTCTATTTATGAATCATCCATCCTATTTTTGAAACCACAATTATTTTGGCAAAAAGCTAGATTTTCCCTGAATTCGGAAAACACGAAGAAACCCCACATCCAATTCAAGGTTTCCGGCAAGATTTTAGCTCAATCCGCCATTACAGCTTTGGGATTATGTTTCGTCAATGCAGGTACAATCAATCATCTCGGTTATAATCTTTTACATTTTTTCCTTATTGATTGGTCAATTTGAATTTGAAATAAAGTAATTTTCGAAATCAAATTCTTATACAAGTAATAGCACAGAGTGAATTTTCATAAATTAATTTTGCATTTAACTCGATTTTGCGATTTGGTATTTTTAATTTTTGGTTAGGTATAGTGGAGATTGATCGAGGATTGGGGTGATCTCAAAGGAGATGAAGATGTGCTCAAGGTTGCTGCTTTTATTGTAGTTTCTCTCTCTTTGTTTCTTATTTTTTGTCTCTCTAAAAACCTAGAAAATGAATAACAAATCATGTAACATACTTTTGAAGGCATAATTTCATTTTATTTTTTAGATTGATGTTTCACTTTGAATTAAAGCCCCAAATTGAATTTTTCTTTTTCGGGACTTGAATAAGGCCCATTCAGATTTTTTTTTACTCTAATTGCCTTTTAAAATAAGTCCCTCTAATTTTAGATTCTTTTAAAGAGAAGAAAATGATGATACAAGAATTTGATTTTATGTTGGGATGATGAAATTAGTGTGTCAGTGTTAATTGAAGAAGAGTAGAAGATTGTGGAATGAGACTTGAGACCCCAAACATATTTCAAAAAAGGGACTCCAAAGTTAGAGGGAATAAGGGAGGCGGGAGACAGAGAGGAGATATGGTAAGAGATGCACATAAAAGTTAGAGGAGAGAGAGAAAAGAGAATTATGGACAAAGAAGATGAACTCAGCGGAGGAGAGAGAATGGCAGGGACATTTGTGGAGGAAAAAGATGAAGAGAGGTAGAAGAGGAGAGAGAGTGACAAGTGGAAACGGGGAAAAGTAGTCAAATTTGGCCGACATATAAAACGAAAAATAAAGTGGTCAAACCTTTGCCGCCACGTCATATAGCCACCGATTCCTTTCACTCGTAACTTGTTGGTGCGATACCCAAAAATATTAGGATTTAAATTGGGGATGTTATGGGGCCAATCGATATTTCGATATATTAAAAGACCCCCAAAGTTCGGGATTTTAAAATCCAATATTCCTTGAAATAATCCATTATATTTGTGATTAATTACATTTTTTATATAACCAAACATGGTAATGTAATAGTTGTCTCATTACATTACATACCTAATTACATTACATAATTAATTACATTACACCCCTATTGCATTACATCCAACCAAACACTACCTAATATGTTAACGCATTTACTTTGATTTAGGTTATAATCCTCCTTTGTTGTGTTTATTGTATAGAACTTGATAATTTGATACGTCCATAAACGAAGTGGACACATGCGTGGCCATGCCAAGAAGCCCACATTAGTTTTTCTCGTCTTTAACGTAGGGATGACAATGGGTCGGGTCCTGGTCGGGTCCGAATGAACCTGCACTCCATTTAACTTTTTAAACTTGGACTTAGACTCGACCCGGACCCGGTGGGTCTCGTAAAATTTGGACCCGGACCCGAACCCGGTGGGTCTATGGGTCCACGAGTCTTAAACGAGTCTAGTATATTTTTATCATAAATGAGTTTAAAAATCAGTATTTTGTGCCTTATTTTAATATTATTGTAAATTTACAAGTAATTTTGTTACATATAACCTCTTTAGTATTATACTAACCTATCTATCAACCAACCTATTGTACAAACCAAATACACCAATATATTAAACACAAAATTCATCAAAGTTTGACATCATAAAGTTCAAAGTCCATCAAAACTTAACAACAAATTATGGGAAGGGTTTCCAAATTGCATTGGGTCCAAATTTGTATGAATGCTCGCTGTTAGAATTTTTTTAAAAAATAAAATTAGTGATCGGGTATTAAACGGGTCTCGGGTCGGGTTTGGGTCTTATTTTTGAGACCCAAACCCGGGACAGCTTAGACCCGGACAGCTTATTTTTTATCCTTTAATTAAATGGGTCGGGTCCAGGTTGGGTTCGGGACCCATTGCCATCTCTACTTTAACGACTGTTACATATTAGTTACTACATATACTCTTCGACCTTTTTTTTGGAATTTTAATCATTCATTAATTGGAGTTAAGCTGTATTGTTAATTTATAAGAATCGGAGCTCTTTTGATGTAGGTATTTTTGTATACAGAATCTTAATTAAAGGATAAAAAATAAATATCAAACCATTTGAACCAACTGATATTGTTACTCCTTAATCCCGACATTTTGGATAAAAAGTCTGCTAACTAATTTATTTGAAGGTTTGTTTGGTTAGTATCAAATTTAAAAGTATGAAAAAGGTAGGAGGTCTGGAGGGGATGGACCAAAAAATAAAATAAAATAAAATTGTGGGTTGGAATCCTATGTTTGTTTGTAGGTCATTTCATTTCAGCTGGAATGTTTAGAGGTTTTTCAAATCTACTTTAAAATTACATTGTTTCATTCATTTGAGTAGCTAGTTTATAGATACTCTTAATTTCTTATATACCAAAATGTGAAAAAAACAGTTTTTTAAAAATTTTTTACCTTCTGCTTTAATTTCTTGTTTACCTTCTTTTTCATTGATATTACCTAATTTATATCAAAAATAATCGACAATATATCGACAATATTTTTTAGTGTAAAAATAATTGATAACAAATTGCAATATAGAAAGTAATGAAAATAAATATCTATATATATTCTGATACATTTCGACTTTATAAGTTTGAAGAATTTCTTGGGCCTTCTATATAAAAAATTTTCCTATAAAATTATAAAAAACTTATTTAAAAAAATACAACAAAAGGTATATAATATGTATGAATGGATTACGGTTGAAGAAAATTGTTCATCTCAACTTTATACTCCAAATTCAATGTTTATGGCTTCCGATCTTGAATGTTGAGGTTGTAGTTTTGGCTTTGACTGCTGCCCATTCCAATCCCAAACCCAAAACCCATGCCAAATCCCATGCCTATTCCTTGACTGCCATCATATCCTTTGCCACTACCACCTCCTACACCTCCTCCGTAACTACCAGCTCCTCCACCCGAGCCAAACCCACTGCCTTCTCCTTGCCCATAACCTTCTCCCTCTCCCCCTCCACCTCCGCCTCCGCCACCACCACCACCACCTCCTCCTCCTCCCCCACCAAATCCCTCACCAAACCCATAACCTTGACCAAATCCTCTTCCTGAGCCGCCACCACCTCCACCACTGCCCCCGCCTCCTCCTCCTCCTCCACCACCACTATTAAGCCCCCCACCACTGCCATATCCACTACCGTGACCATACCCTTCGCCAGAGCCACCACTTTCTCCTCCACCTCCACCTCCGCCACCACCACCTCCTCCTCCACCCCCTCCGTTTACACCACTAACACCTCCACTTGCAATTGCTACTCCACCACCAGCGCCTTGCCCGTATCCTTCACCATGGCTTGAACCTTCTGTTGAGCTGCCACCGCCACCGCCACCGCCACCACCTCTACCTCCTCCTCCACCAGCACCACCACCATTTGTGACTCCAAATCCAGCACCAGCACCTTCTCCATGACCTTCAGCATGGCCACCTAACCCCTCTGCCGAACCACTGCCACCACCACCACCTCCAGCCATGCCGCCATTAGCAACCGCAACTCCAGCACCTGCACCTTCTCCATGACCTTCAGCATGGCCACCTAGCCCCTCTGCCGAACCACCACCACTACCTCCACCACCTCCTCCTGCCATGCCTCCACTAGTAGTTGTAACTCCTGCACCAGCACCTTCTCCATGACCTTCAGCATGGCTACCTACCCCTCCACCGAACCACCACCACTGGTATTCGCAACTCCAGCACCAGCACCTTCTCCATGGCCTTCACTATGGCCACCTAGCCCCTCTGCGGAACCACTACCAGCACCTCCTCCACCTCCTCCCACTGTACCATCACTTGTCACTCCTACTCCACCACCTGCACCTTCTCCATGCCCTTCACTACGGCCTAAACCTTGTGCCGAACCTCCACCTCCACCCCCTCCACCACCACCACCACCGCCAACAACTCCTCCTGCATTATCATGAGCAACACCCGCCCCAGCTCCAAACCCTTCTCCTGATCCAGACCCACCACCCATAGCTCCAGCACTACCCCCTCCTCCTCCTCCACCACCACCTCCTCCAAAAGCACCATTACTAACAAACCCTCCAGCTCCAGCTCCATAACCTTGTCCATACCCAACACCTCCACCTACACCCCCGCCCCTTCCGCCACCTCCTCCACCGCCACCACCGACACCATAACTTCCACGGGGTCTCACCCCACCTCCACCTGGACCACCACTGTATACTCCGCCAAAGAAGCTTCCACAACCCCTCCACCGAAACGCGCAACCGCCAAAGATCCGATCACCCCGATCATCACCTTGAATTCCAACACTTAAAGAGGCAAGTGTGATGCTGAGAATGAGTGAAATCGAAAACAGAGCCTTAGCAGAAACAGCCATGGCTCTGCTGAATGAATAACACTACTGGGACTTCACTAATTGTGGATCCAAGTGATGATTATATGGTTAATTACCCACACTTTGAGTACTAAATGATGTGATTTTCATCCCTAACCTCGTGTGCTTTATATACACATGTCAGAACCCCAAATGCTAATAAACTAATCAGTGCCATCAATTCAATCATTGTTTTGATTTAACACATTGGGCTATTATTAATTCTTTTCTTTAGCATATAATTCCTAGTGGGGACAGTCACAGCCCATTATTTGTTATCAACAGTATTTTAATCTTTTTTTTTTTTTTTTTTGGAAAAAAAGGACCATCATATAAATAAATAAACAAGATGAAACATCCTGATTACAATGTCAAAAAATACAAACGTGAGCGGAAAAGGTAAACAACAAAAATACGATCGTTACATTACACCACTTGGATACTAAAAATGGTTAAACTAGGATGTAAATATAGACAGAGACATGAGGAATTGCCTAGAGGAGGAGTTTGAAGAAACATGCGCTTGCCGGGCTCTAGACAAGATGTGTTTATATTGAATGAGTCGTTTAGGATCGGCAAAGAAAGGATGAGAAACATCTTTAAAATCTAAACGTTTCTTACGATGGCGAAGTGGTGCATAACCAGAAGTATTCTCTCGGTCACTAGAAAACTCTATAAGATGTTTCACATCAATTTTACCCACCACAAACATATCATAATCCATCACGTTTGTGGCACTTACAAGAGCTGAAAAAGGAGGGTGAAAGGGGGGAGGGATGCGTGGGAAGCGTGACGAAGGGAGGGGTACATCTACCTCCAGCTCAATGGTAGGGGAAGCAGCAGCAGCAATACAAGGATTCAAATTCTCAGAAATGGAACACTAACATTTTCTTTTCATGGCAACATTCTTGGTTTCGTTTCTTATTTATTTCACTTGCCATGGCAGTCTTGAATTTAGGATTCCCTTCATTAAGTCATTGGTGTATATTTGTACCTGATAAAATAACTCTATAAAATTGATCCACCCATACCTAAATAAAATAAATCTAAATAAGATTAATCATATTATTATTACAATTTTACTTTATTCCTTAATAAATTTTTTTAATTAATTAAGTATGTTAAAATTAAATATAATGTGTCAAGTATAAAATAACTCGACTTAAATATAAGCTGTTGATTCTATTATATTTGTACCTCATCCAAAAAAAAAAAAAAAAACCCTAACTAAATAACTGTGTTGATCAAAATTTATATAGTCTGTTAGCATTCAACAAATCAAGTTCTCGTTGGACAAACTCATAGTTTTGTATATGAGCATATAATTGATTTTAGTCATGCGGACTTATCTGTGTAGAGGGCAATGATAAGTCATCTGTGACGAAGTGAAAGTAAATGAGGGATCTTTGCAAGTAATAGGATGTAAGTAGATATATGAAAATTGACTTCAACCAAGTGATCCGCATTCATATCCAAACCCGAAACATATAAAATAGCTAATCTGAAGTTGAGTTGAATCTAATCAAATCCAGCTCGAATAATTTTTTTCTAAATTTATTTTTTTACATGACAAATTTATTAGACAAAAACTGAATGTACCGAAAGCCAACTTAATCCAAAAATAACCCGACCCAAAATAAAACTAACCCAAAACTTGTTCATCTGAACATAACTTGTTGCAAGTCTAGATGTAAACTTTTAACCTTTCTAATTATAAATTATAAAGTTCCATCAATTATGGACAGAGTATTTTTTTTTTTAAAATTACAATCAAATTAACTAATAAAATTAATCGATACATAAATTTATATTTGTTTTACATTGACTTTGCACCTTCTCCTACAAATAAATATATAAAAAATAAAAAGTGTTACCCTTCACATGATGTACACACTGATTTGTGCAAGTGCATGGTCAAAAAGATGTGAATTATAATTTGGAAGGAAGCTGTTTAGTCAACATCTCAAGTAGTAGTTTAGTGACTAATTAATTATGATTAAAGAGACCAATGAGATTATCTTGAGAGAATTAAAAATCCACATGATGATTAATATTTTTTTTAATAAAGTTTGAGTTAATATAACAAGTAATCATGTGAGATTGATAACGCGGGATTACATCTCAAGGATGTATAAAGTATAGAGATGAGCAGGAGGAGATGGTGGAGTGGGTGATTAATTTGAATCTTCCAGAAATTCCTTCCAAGCCAAAACCCCGTGGGCCCATTCTAGTACCGGCTACATCCACTCATTTCTTTCTTACAAGTGTCAATATGATATCCCCCACCGTCAACCAAAAAAAAAAAAAAAAAGCAAGAAAAAAATAAACCCTAAAAATAAAAGGTTTGTTTGGTTTGGTCGAATACCTTCACTATATTACTAAGAGGAGTTTTTATTATGAAAAATAGGAGATAAATTTCGTAGAAGAAAATTAATTTTTGAAATAATTAGTATCCTTGAAAATATAATACTAATGGTAAAGTATATGTACCCTTACACTTGTAAAATATGTAAATGTAGGGAGCGACAGTTAAATAATAAATCAAGAGAATATTCTATTAAAAGATTAAGGGTTAACGTATCTCATTTTTAAAACAATAGAATTACTTACAAGTTAAAACTCATAAACCATAATTAGTAATAACAAACCTATTTAATTTTTTCCTAGACACATGTAAGGTAAGATGATCTCAAACCTAGAGAGCAAGATCTAGCTTGGTAAACTTTTGAGTTTCGGTTAAATTTGGCTCAAACAAATTGGATTTTATTTTCAGACAAGTTATTCATGTTGACTATACTTTTTTTTTCTCTCGAGTTGAACAAATCGGACAAATTTAAATTCAATTCAAGATCGAATTTGGACAATAGAAATATGATTTCTTTTTAGGATCAAATAAATCCAAAAATCAGATCGGATAAAATTTTGTTAACTCTTAGATCCGTGGCTACTTCTATGCGTATATTTGGAAGATGCATTATACTTTTTTGAATGAATTATTGGCTCAAAATATTCATTTTTTTGGAGTGTTTGAAGCCATCTATTTATACATTATAATGAAAGTGTTTTGTTTGAACTTGAAAGAATCCTTTAATTTGCACCATAAAAAGCTCCAATAGCAAACAGCCTCAAATGTTACATAATGGAAATTTCGAATACTAAACTCATGTACAATATAATTAGTCGATTTTAACTTTTTAATAAAAAATCTCTTATTTTTATAATGACAATTTTCATATAATTATACCATGTTATATTAGTAAAAATTTTACCTCCATTTAATTAGTATATCCAGAATGATTCATCGAAGAATAATTTTGATTTTCAAGTGGTACAAAATTGTACTATTGAATTGTTTGTAAGAGAAGTTTTGTGGGATGTAAGACTTAATTAAAGATTTAAAATGTACACCATGCATGCAGTCCCGCTGAGTTTAGGTCTTGGGAGGAAGGTGCTTTCGCATTCAATCCTCAAGGAAAAACCATTTTACTGCCTTGTATTTTACTTTAACAAAAAAAAAACAAATATATGAATATTATAATTCATTTTATTATATATGGTAGGTTTTATAGGTTATTATAGCAAATAAAATTATAATAAAAATAAATTTTAAACTCGTGTTAATACTGATCTAATGTCATTTTTGTCAATAAATATTTTCCAACTACTTTGACGAGAAGTTCACGTATAATACAAGATCATTAGCAAGATAAAAAGTGAAGATAAAACATAATATATTATATTAATAAGAAAGATGATGATAAAGTTAAATACTATGAAAGACCAAATTTAATTCTTCATTGTATTCAAGAATATATTCATGAACCTACATTAATGAACAAAATTTCTAAAGTTATTTAAACATATATAACAAGAGGGTATATATGTAATTCGAGGAATATAGATGTTTTGTGAAATGTTCATGCAGGTATCTAGGGTCTATGGCTTACGATCTTGAGCATTGTTGGTGTTTCCCTGACTTTGATTGGCACCCATCCCAATCCCGAATCCAAAACCTATGCCAAATCCCATACCAATTCCTTGATTTCCACCATAACCCATACCGCCACCACGTCCAACGCCAGTAGCTACACCACCCTTGTCATTGCCCCCTCCATAAGTACTGCCAGCTCCTCCACCTGCACCATATCCACTACCTCGGCCTTGCCCATAACCTCCCCGCTACCACCTCCTCCTCCTCCTCCTCCTCCTCCACCTCCTCCTCCTCCTCCCATACTCATGCCCATACCCATCCCCATACCAAATCCCTGACCGTAGCCATACCCCTGCCCGTACCCTCTTCCAGTGCCAAAGCCACTTGCACCACCACCACCACCACCACCTCCTCCTCCTCCTCCTCCAGCACTACCACCACTTGTTACTCCAAATCCAGCACCAGCACCTTCTCCATGACCTTCAGCATGGCCACCTAGTCCTTCTGAGCCTCCACCACCACCGCCTCCACCTCCTCCAGCAACACCACCGCTTGTGGTTCCAATTCCAGCACCGGCACCTTGCCCATGACCTTCTGCATGGCTGCCTAACCCTTCTGTTGAACCACCACCAGATCCTCCTCCACCTCCTCCAGCAATACCACCTCCTGAGACTCCAATTCCAGCACCGGCACCTTCTCCGTGACCTTCACTATGACCACCTGACCCTTCTGCTGAACCACTACCACCCCCTCCACCACCCCCTCCAACAATGCCGCCACTTACAACTCCTAATCCGGCACCAGCACCTTCTCCATGACCTTCACTATGGCCACCTGACCCTTCTACTGAACCACCACCACTGCCTCCTCCACCTCCACCAGCTATGCCACCACTTGTAGCTCCAACTCCAACGCCAGCACCTTCTCCATGACCTTCTGCATGGCTACCTGACCCTTCTACTGAACCTCCACCGGCACCACCACCACCTCCGCCTGCTACACCACCACTCGAGCTTCCAATTCCAGCACCAGCACCAGCACCTTCTCCGTGACCTTCACTGTGGCCATCTACTCCTTCAGTTGAACCTCCCCGCTTCCACCACCACCTCCTCCTCCTGCACTTACACCACCACTTGTGATCCCTACTCCTGCACCGGCACCTTCTCCATGCCCTTCACCATGGCCTAATCCTTCTGCTGAACCTCCTCCCCCTCCTCCTCCTCCGCCACCACCAGCACTAGCAACCTCACCTACACTATCCTTAGCAACAACTACACCAGCTCCAGCTCCAAACCCTTCTCCTGAACCAGACTCACCTCCCACAGAACCACCGCCTCCACCACCGCCACCTCCACTAGCGGCACCATTTCCAGCAGCTCCTCCTGCTCCAGCTCCGTATCCTTCACCATGTCCAACACCCCCACCTACACTTCCACCTCCTCCTCCTCCACCACCACCACCACCCATGCCATAACTAGCACCAGGCCTTATACCTCCTCCACCAAACCCTTTGCCGAGGAAGCTTCCACAACCCCTCCATCGGAACGCGCAGCCGCCATACATCCCTTCATCGCCTTCATCATTACCGCGAATCGCTGTGCTTAAACAGCCAAGTGTGACCATGAGAGTGAGTGCAATGGAATACAGAGCTTTAGCAGAGACAGCCATGGCTGTCTTGAGGTGATAGTAGTGGGACTTAGAGCCAAGTGATGTGTTATGATCAAATGCCTCACACTTGGAGTGATGAGCTCTTCTGGCCTAGACATCCATGCTTTATATACACATGTCAGGCCCCCAAATTCCAATAAAATAAAGTACCATCAACTCAATCATTGTCCTGATTTCACACATTGGGTTGTTATTCTTTTATCGAACATATAATTCCAGGGTGGGACAATCGCAATCCATGATTTACTTGCATTTTTTTTTTCTGGAAAAGTGGAGTTAAGATTTTCTTTTGGGGAGGAATGGTTTGATTCCATCAAATAATATTAGAAAATGAACTTAAATTGACATTTGACGTTGATTATCAAAAGATTTGACTTGTTCAATTTTGTTAGTTAATCTCTTTAATTAAAAGAATAACAACTTGATTCGAGCTTTATTGAATGCCTCGTCAAAAGACTAACTTTTTTACTGCAGCTTAATTGTTACCAATCAAGGTATCATCTTTCCATGCAGCAGCCTTGAATTTTAGAATAGTCCATGTTATTTTTTATAATGAGATTTATCCAACAATGACAAATATCTTGATTTTATAAATTAATATTATAAAGTATATCTTAAAATTATCGCATTATAGTTACTTATTATCAATTTTTTAATTTGAATATAGTGGTCGGCATGGATATAAGTTATATCTAACATGATCATCTTTATTGGAAAAGAAATATCATATACATGCATGTGATCTGATATGTATACAGAATCGTAGATAATAAGTTGATTTTACAAATTCATAAGTATAACATCCTTTTACTACCTAATCCTATTAATTTTTTTCCAAATTAATGCTAAGCAATAGTTTTAACTATAGTTCTATAGTTAATAAGAACGATTTACCATTTTCCACTTTCAAAATAGGTACCATAATCAAATGGGAACCACATAAAAATCATATAAGAATTTATTCACTACTTCTTGATTGGTCATTCATTCATTATGAACTTGGTGATTATATACAAAAGCACATAAAAATATGGATTTTAAATACAAATTTGTTGTACCAATACCAACTCACAGCACCCAACATAAATCAAAACTCTATTTTCAGAGACAAAAATATAATGATTTATTATGATTGATCAATTTTGATTTTTAAATTAAAATTTCCTATATATTTTATGGTGATATTTTCTATCTAATAACAAACATCACGTCTTGTTAGTAAAAATATTTATCCGAAATGGCTGGACATAAGGCATACTTGATTATACTTCACTTAATTCACCCAAATAATGCATTTTGAAATATGGTATGATCTTTGTCTTACGTGACTTAAATCGATTGTAATTTAGTGACAAGTATATTAAAATAATAAAACTAATTAAACCTAAGACAATCTTAAAATGCACCTGCCATCTGATCAAAATTCTATCAAATCATTCCAATAATATAAGTGGTATAGCTGTTAGGGACAAAAATGTTAAAATTTATATGAAAAAATCCTTTAAAATCCGTCTTAAAAGAGACACCCATTAAAAAAAAACCCTTAAATAAATTTTCTAACTCTGTCTTTAAACCGTATTTTGAAATTCTAATCAGGGCATAATGTTCACATTTGTTTGAAATGCATATAGTCAAAGGGTTCTTAAGTATGATGTGGGGTGGACGCTGTTTAGTCAACAGATAAGAAGTTAATTCCTCACTAATTGTATAATTAATAAGCCTAATAAGACTATCATGGGAATTAAAAATCCACATGAGAATATCATTTTTCTAAAGTTTCATGGTAATCAGGGCATCATCATGTGATTTTTAAGGGCAGTTTATAGACTTGAACAAGAGATAGTGGAGTGGGTGATATCGTATCTTCCAGAAATTTCTTTGAAGCAAAGGACAGTGGGACCATCTACATCTACATCTACATGTACCCAATTGTTTGCTCAAATGTCAAAAATGATTATCAACCATCTTCAAAAATACAAATAACAAAATACTCTCCCTATAGAAACAATAACATTAAAATGTTGATATGTTAATTATCACGAATAAAAAATAATTTTCAAGAAAAATATTAGAATTTTGTTTGTTTGATTAAATTTTTTATTTATTTATAAATGAGAAAAGAATATCAATATAAATAAAATTCGAACTTTATTGATAAACGATTAGGGGAGTAATTTTTCTGATCATTGTCGTATGTAAATAGTTAGTTATATAAAACCTTACTTATTTTTAAAGTTTATAAATACTATTATTTTTCATAAGTGCTCCCTTTAGCAATTTTATGAACTTTTAAAAATTTTTAAATATAAATTTTAATAATTTTTTTACAAACGGTTTCTAGGGACACCCTTAGCTATAAAAGTGCTCTGTCACTGCATGAGCCTGAAAGCTCATAGATTGTAGGTTTGACAACAAAGCTATACCATGATGTGAGAACCAACTCGGATTCTACTAGAACTCAAAGTTACTTGACTCAAATTCGATATGATCTAATAATAATCCTAATGAAAGAGCGATCCGATCCGAATAAGTTAAGCGTAGAACTAGTATAGGTAAATACAAATCTGACCGGATATTGACGATCTACTCATATATACGGGAACATAACCCAAATCATAGCCAATTAGCCTAACCTAAACGCTAATCCAACTTCTCAAATATGTCATCATAGCACTCTATTCCGAGCAAAATGAGGAGTTACATTGACAAAGGCAGAGCTTTTCAGCGATCTGCAGAGTGTAATTTTTCAAGTAAGCTAAATTTAATTCAATAGTTATAAATTAGTTATTGACATATATGACAATGAGCAGATATTCCCAATATATATAAAATGTTATGAAAAAAACAATGCTGAATTTTTTGGTGGGGCCCACCAAACCTCTTCCTTCTTGAAATTCTGCGCAAAAAAAGTTGAATGTGTTAGTAAGAGTTTACACCAAAGAGCTCCAAAATATCCAACTTTGAACCTCTTCTCGTACTTATTTATCAAGAGTATTTTTTATATCTCGGATAAGCACAAAAAAAAAAAAAAAAAAAAAAACTTGTTAAGTCAAATGTATCTGTCTGTGATGCAAGATCTGTCATGGTCTAGCAAAAATTTGATCTTTGATTGGTGCCCATTCGGCTTTGGAGTAGAGTTGATAAAATTTTGGTCTAAATTAGCGAAGTCAATGTTAAAGAAAAGAATTCTTAGCATAGGGTGAGTTTATGTGGAACAGAATACAAACATTATTTCAAAATTTCATCTATATTATATTATTATATATAAAACTAATACCCTCTTATGGTTTTATAATTTCTCCTTATACTCAAATTTAGGTTATATATGTCATTTGATAAACTTCTGTAGTTATCAAGCGTGCAAAGAAAAAAATAGAAAAAAGTCCTCCCTATGTCAAAAAAAAATAAAAAATTATCCTAGTCAGTTTTAATTTTCAATTAATATCTGCAAACCACCCATATCATCATCTTACCATTTTATAAATCATGATATTATAACTCATATTCTCTTTCCTCAATTTCATGTGAGTTTCTATGAGTTATGATATGAAAATTTAATTTTTATTTTTTGGTGCAGTGAAAATTTTAATTGACGTATGCTTAAAAACATCATATATTAAAAATTGTTACATTTTTTTTATCAAAAAAATTTGCTTTTATAGTTCCATGCATAATTTTTCATTAAATCATCACAAAATATAGTTAGTGTGATATTGAGACAAGTTTAAAGGTCCTTAAATAAGCAAGTCACTTAAAAAGTATTACATTATTCGTTTGTTCTTTCGATTTTCAATGTATTCAAAGATAATTAATTTATTTTATTTTGTCTGACATAAAATTTATATATTAAATTAATTTATTATTACCCACATACGGTGTAAATCAAAACTAATAGAATTTAAATCACGGAAGATGCTATAACTCCCATGGCCAAGTGTTATAAAGAGATAGACAGGGATTCAAGAAATTTGTTGGATAAACTTTCAACAATTTAATTTATTTTATTTTTTAAAAAAGAGTGCAAGAACTGTCGATTTGCAGTTATTTCCCCAACTCCAGAGGAGCCATCCCCCATTGGCAAGGTTCGAGAGGCTATTTAAAATGAAAGCACAAGTGAAACAAACCAAATCAATCAAATCGAAAACGAATTCGCTTGCCTAATTGCCTACATGTTTGTTACTTTGTTAGCTAATTTAAAATATGCTTATATATTTCAAAAGTAATACTACTACATTTTTTAATATGAAAGCCACGTTATACATTTTATCAAATATTAAATTTAATTCTTTTTATTTAAAGGAGTTACAAAGACAATATAATACGATGGAAACATTAAGTCATCTACTTACTTTTATATATAAGTGAAATACACACATTTAAAAAAATGTAGAAGTTTAAATTTCTACCTAAAGAAATTTGAACAAATAAGACTTAGCTTATTCAACAAATTTCGAAGGCATTATTTCATTTAGCTTTAGTTTACAATTTTACAACTCCTTATAATTTCTGACAATTTCTTATATCTTCGTACAACTCCTTATAACTATTTACAACTTCTTATAATTGTTTACAATTTTTTATAACTAACTTTACAACTTCTTACAACTAATTACAACTTCTTACAGCTCTTAGAGTTCCTTATAATTTTTCTTGTAACTCCTTACTGTTTTACTTACACCTCCTTACATCTACATGGAACAGGGTCTAAATAAAACTCTATAAAAAGTTGATTTACAAGCTAGGGCCCGATCAATTTTGAGAAAGAAATTACAAGATATGGATAAGATTATGTTATTTAGTATACATTAAAAATGTAAGTTCTAACGACCCTTCCTAGAAGGTGGACCAGACTTGTTTTTTTAATGATAGTTTCTTCCGCACATTCTTAAAATTTAGAAAAGATAAATTTATTGACTTTGAAATTTCATATGCATTGAAAATTTCTTCATTTGAATTTTTAGAGAAATGTAATTGATTAATATCAGCAAAAAGCAAGAAGACCTCCTGTTTCTTCATTGCATAACCTAATTCCATGTCATCCAAACCCCTCTCTTTCCATCCTCTTTCTTCCCCATCCTTGAGAATCCAGTGTTTAGTATTACTTAAAAACTTGACAAAACTATTTATTTAAATCAATATATTTAATTTGTGAATATTTAAGTGATTAGGGAAATCCAAAGAGTGGGCCATCTGTCAATTTTGTCTTGCTTTGGCTGTTTCTCTCTTTGTGGAAGACAGCAAATCTCCACAATGGTGTTAATGGACAAATTAAAGGGTAAGGAAGATCACACATAGGCAAAAGGAGGCCTTTAGGTAGAGAACCCATGTGAACAATTCCTTGTTTGACAAATTACAATTTGTATGTCAATTGGTGGGAGTTGGTACTTCAAACTTTGGAAGAACTTGCACCAAAAACATGCAATAGGCCCCCAATATCTCACCTTTTAGGCATCAAACCACACTCCTAAACAGTGAAGAAGGGTCTTTAGTTTTCCCATCTAGATCACATTTTAGAGTATTGACCTAGCTAACTAGTCCCTCCTTGTACCTATAGATGCTTCCCTAGAGGTCCACCATCATTGTGTTATGTTATCCATACCCCTCCAACCATCATTCATTGACTTTGAAGCTACAAGATAAAGGGGTTGCTCAAAACAAGGAGAGGGGAAGAGGAGGTTGAGCTTTATCATGAATGGACTATATGAGGCCTAGTAGTTTGATCATATATATGGACCATAGTTGACACCCTAGGATGACAATTTCTAGAGACATCCAAAACCTAAAAGGTAGTCTCCCTAACTTCAAGAAGATAAGTTTTTGATGTGATGGATTCAAAGAAGTAACTATTTGAAAGGTATTTCGGAAGTCACTTGACTGTAATTACATTACCTAATTTAAGAATGATTTCATGAAATATTTTTATTATCTGTAATTTTTTAATTAAAAAATAAAGATGAGAAAAATTTGTTTTTCTTAAAGCTAATGTAAAACTACGGACATCTCTGCGTTTTTAAACAAAATTATGTACTTTTATTAGTCATTACTATCAACTTTGACTTGTAATGAGGGGAGTTAAAGATCCATGGCTTGAAATTAGAAACTAAATTGTCGTACCTTAACATGATAAAAGTTGGTTTGATGAGAAAATTGTCTTTTAATATAATACGTAGATGTTATAATACCTCCATAAAAATAAAAAAAACTCTATTCTCACTAATAAAAGTATACTAATAAGCTGTGATTTTTTAATTAATTATACCATATTATATCAACATATAAAAATAAAAGATTCATTGTATTTAAAATAATTATATATTTGGCGAGTTATCACATAAATTATGGCGTTAGTTAGATAGAAGGCCCACAAATGAGGTTGTATATAAGATTATACCCTATAATTGGTAGATGTTACATACTAGTTCACATATATCTAGTGTTATGAAACTCATTGAATCAAAATGTGAGTCGTACCAAATATGTTTTCTAGTATTTACGTGTTGAAAGTGCGGTGCTTAGTAGGCTACAAAGCTTTGACTATAATTGATCATATAATGACCATATCTTATATCTATCTTCTTTATGGAAGTTTCAGTAGTACACTACACTACATAACCTCGTCAAAATTAGGAGTGGTATATCATCATTTTTTGACTTTTCATGTTCAAGCTAACCCCATGATACCCCTTTTTAAGACACTTTTCAAAATGATCATTTTTATGTTTTATCTAATATTGCAACATTTTTCATGTACAATTTTGTTTTTTGAGTCTCTTAAAATCGATCTAAATGAAACAATAAAATTGTTTGTATTTATATCAATCTAAGACTTTGTTTTTGTGAGTCTCTAAAAATCGATCTAATTACTTGGAACAATAAGTTTGTTTATATTTATATCAGTCCAACTAGTTAATATATAACACTGCATGTTGTTCTTATACATTCATGACAATAAATTAAGCAACGTAAAATACGAGTTGATATTAATGTCTACTCAACCATGATGACAATAACAACTGTTACCATTAGCCTACTATTAAGCATATAAAGATTGAATTCATATGCTAAAGTAGGTATTGACTAAAAGTACTTTGCTCAATTAGTCAGTCTAATTTGATACGAGTTTAAAATCATGGGAATCAACTTCCTTGTGTATAAATTTCCTTGAGTATATCATATTCATACAATCATACAAAGTGTAATAATTAATTAAATAGACACCAAATATATACCAACATAATGTGTCATAACTAGATATGTAGGATCTCTTCATGAATAAATTATATCGATCTCCTCATTTTGAAGACGTCTTTTACTCTCTTCAATGGGAGTATGTGACTCCCGTTACATGAGAGTCGAGATTAACAAGCGTACTCTAAGATATGTACGAAGATCGACTTTTAAATTAATTGTAGGCTCCTCTATCAACAATAAATAGTGATAAAAATTTATCCATGTGAAAATTGTCATGGTTTGAAGGTAAATGTCAGTAAGACATATAATAAAAACTCCTCCTCACCTAGTGTAATAATCAATGTGGGGACTGTTAAAATTCAAACTTCAGACATGTTACTTAGAAAGATTCAAATTACCATATTTAAGAACTAACTCAATTAAAAACTTAAACTCACTTCAAAAAATATAAAACTTAAAATGATGGTAGAAGACTCGGGAATAGATTTATATTCTGACACTTATATACTCATGGTTGCTAGATGGTGCTTTTTTTTTAAATGTTAGAGATTAAGGGTCTATTCAAAATTATATAAAAAAATGAAAAGAAATAGCGTATATGACATAAATGAACAAAAAGGATTAACAAAACAAAAAAGAAAAGAGTAGAAATGAATAAAAAAAAATAGGTAATAATTTTGACGTAACTTCTAACAAACCCTATTGTTACTAACAAGCAAACACTAATACAGTAATACCACAGAACAATTACTGACGTAATCTCTTACAACATAAGATGTATTTTGAGTATTTTCTATTCAAATTATTAGCCATCAAAAATATTTGTTAGTTTCTTCAACAATTATTTATGTTGCATTTTCTCCTGCAAGCTAATTAGGCAGCTTAATTATGACTACATATCTGTTTTTAAGTAATATAATATTTCACCAATCCATACTATAAGATCTACTTTATGAAATATAATACACAATTTGATCTGCGTTAATCTCAAATTAATACGGGGTTATGGCTTCATTCTTATTTATTTGCTTAATTAACACCCAAAAATCTGTCGTCAATCTTATAATTAGGAACCAACAAATCGCCGCTGACTCCCTATAATTAGGAGTTAGAATACAATAATCAAAAAGTATTAGAACTAATCCATTTTTAATGCACACAATAATGCAGAATGGTAGCTAATAAGAACATGCATGCATGTTCTTGCACAACATCTCTTTTCACTAATTAATCCTTTTCACCATCAACATGTCAAAAACCAAAAAACAATTAAATTTACTTTTGTCCCCTCTTGTTTTTTTTTTTAAAAAAATTTATAATTAGTATTTGAGATCTATAAATTAAGCCTTTAAATCAGGTATACTGATCGAACCAAAAATAGTCCTTTATAAAAACACCTTTGGAAAGATAATACTCTTCGGGGTATATTTTGTCACTTGTTTAATACAATCTATTGGAGCTTATCTATGTCGACTCTGTTTTATTTTTGTTTGATCTATATATATTCACTATAATTTTATGGATCGAATAAATTTTGAGATTTATAGATAGATTTTTAGTTAATTTGCAAGACAGTTTTGAATTTATATATTAAATAAAGTTTGAAACCTTTACAGAAGAATGTCACATAGGAACTATTTGTAATAAATGCCTATATGTTGACAGCAATTCATGAGTTTAATTAGTTTAATTAGTAAAATATCTAATTTGTTTGAATTATTATTAGCGACTCGAATTAAAATCTCACTTAAATTTAGTATTGTGCCTTTCTTTACACCAAATGCATTCTTATTGTAATACAATATGTCCAATTAAACTTTAACGTGAACTACACAATACATTGTTACAATGTCAGTAGTAACATTAATTATGAAGTTAAATATGAGGTAACAAAATTTTTATAAAATGAAAAGTGGTCAAACATAATGTTTAGTCAATTTTCTACGAATATAGTGTAAATTGGTCAAATATATGTGCTAGTAAATGAACACAATCTAATATCACTTAT
Source organism: Talinum fruticosum (assembly GCA_021018815.1). Lineage (NCBI taxonomy): Eukaryota > Viridiplantae > Streptophyta > Magnoliopsida > Caryophyllales > Talinaceae > Talinum > Talinum fruticosum. The sequence continues at coordinate 1,794,928 of JAITYX010000074.1, read as the reverse complement.
CGGGTCAAATTAGAGCAATAATGTAGAAGCACAATAGGATGACAAACCCTACAAATGCTAAGTATGTTCAAGATAGGGGAATAGATATCTGTTAGTAAGATATAAATGTTTAGGTAAGAAAGGATGAAAGTAGTATGGACATGGGCAATCTGGGATGGGCTCTCAGTGCCTACACACTCATTCATAGTATAGTTGACTGCCCATGAAAGGATGTATATTGATGATAGACTGGCTGCAACGCAAAAAGAGACTCCACAATGTGCCTTCTATGTGGCGTCGAGACTGAAACACACAGACAATTGTTCTTCAAGTGCAGTTACCTCAACCAAGTGTGGACACCAATTCTGGATTGGCTTAGAGTGAAACTTAGATGTTGAGCTTGGCGATATGAATTGAAATGGTATGCACAAAGAGTCAGGGGTATAGCTTGTACAACTTATGAAAAGCAATAAGAAACTTTCTAAAGTTCAGTAAGCATCTTTAGACAGAGGCATAACTTAATTGTACACCGGAACAAGTTCCTGGTTTGTAGTAGAATTAGGGGTATATTAGGAGAGGAAAAGCTGAATGCGTTCTAAGAGAAAGACATAGGGGTTACTCACATTGAGTATGCCATCATGATGTAATTATCTCTTTTGAGCAAATATAATCACTTACCTTTGTTCAAAAATAAAATAAAATAGGATGACAAACAAATAGCAAGAGAGAAGCGCTTAACGTGGAAAATGCAACTGGTAAATAACCACATATGACACACAAAATAAATCCATTATTATGAGAGAGTACAAAACAACTTTGAGACTTTCCTAAACCCGAAATACCAATCTCATACCACTCTCTTTATAATACTTTAATTGGATGTTCACTAATTGGCTTTCCCTGATTTAATTAGACTATTGGTTGATTATAATGATAGACCAAACCCCTTTAAATAAGAAAAGAAACACCTCTAAACCTATCTAACTCGTACTCCAATTACAATTAGCAATATTTCGTAATCAGACTTAGAAACAACTTTCCATAAAGCTGAATCCGTGAAGCTCGAGCACCACTCCGCAGCACAGGACATGTCAACATCGTGTTGACTCTTCTTACCATAACAAATCAGGGGCTGTTACCACCAACACATGTTCTATCCACTGATATGTACGGGCTACCCATGTTAACCTTTATCAAGCCGAGATGATGTCGTGACACTAACAACTTAAAAATTGAGTGAAAATAAAGGTTATCTTAGGCTTTAACTTTAATTTTAATGATTTGGACTAAAATTTTTCTTATAATTTTTTCTAAGATATCAGAAGCCTAAATTTTTTTAGAAGTAAAAACTAAGTTCCTAGAATACGACATCAAAATGTTATAATGTTATACTAAGCATTTAACATGTTAGAACAATTAACCACACATATACTAATTATTTTGTCAACAATTTGATGTTTCTAACACTATGATATGTCACAACAAGTTATGGATTAGTTTAATGTGTTTGTTTCGAGTGGAAAATATTTTCTCGAAAAATTATCATTCTATTTTCCGGAGTTTGGTAGCATAAGTGGTGCATAAATATTTTATAAGGGAAAATAATTTCCCTAAATCAAGGGAAAATAAATTTTCTTTTATGAGGAAGGAAGTTAATTTTCCTCTACCTCAATTAAGAGAAATAAAGTCTTATCAATGGGAGTTTAAGTTATAAGCTTCTCTTATTGTACCACCTTCAGTTTCTTTTTCTAAGTTTTGTCCTTGTCTTTTTCTCTTTTTGTTGTAAAGTTCATAGATGAAAAGTTATTTTTACAGTATTTATTTATTTTTTTAATTTCTATTATTTTATACATGAAAAAGTTTGATCATATGGAGATGTACAAACTTATCAAATTTAGGTGTTCAATATATATATATATATATATATATATATATATATATATGGGTTTTGAAGTTGAATTAGTTATTTGATTTTTCTTTTCATATTCATGGGGTTTTTATGGTTGATTTTTGCATTTAAGTAACTGTTTTAGAAAATTATTTGTCTTCTACCAAACAAAGGAAAATGTGGGTGGAAAATGGTTTTCATTGGAAATTCATTTTCCCATGAAAAATAATTTTCTTGGAAAATATTTTCCCTCGACCAAACACATCCTAAGAATTTACAAGTAATACAAGAGAATTACTTTTATTTTGCAATCTGGATGAGATAATGACTTACAATACTGTAGGTAATAATAAGGTACAAGAATCATAATTGAATATTTCACTCACATATGCCTAAGGTAAGAAGACCATAATGAAAGCGTCCTTAGCCCGGACTCTAATGAGTTTTCCGATGGACAAGTAGGACGGAAAATACATGAAATGCAGGCAATACATGCATTGCTTAACTTGGCAAGTGCTTCAAGTTATTTCTAGCAACGTTTGCCAATACACCAAATTAGTGAAATTACAAACATGTGCTTAGAGCATTTGCCTAAGGATTTCCAAGCCCTCCACTATCACTACCGTCTCCGCCGCCAAGACCACCACCCAAACCTCCACCTCCACCTCCACCACCGAGGCCTCCACCAGCTCCACCGCCAAGACCTCCACCAGCTCCACCACCAATACCTCCGCCTCCACCGGCACCACCTCCTATCCCAATCCCCACTCCATCTCCCCCATCAAGGCCCAATCCGGCACTGCCAATACCAAGCCCAACACCCACTCCAGCTCCAGCACCAAGGCTGAGCCCACTAGGGACAATATTCTTTTGGTCGTAAAGCCCACCAGTAAGCTTCCTAGCATTAGTTGGGCTCCAAGTAAGAGCACCCAAGAGCACCAAAAGGATAAAGTGGGTAGTCATATTCTTCATCACCATAACTTGTACCACAAGATGTCAACAGCCAAATTGATGAGAATGTAGCAGTGAACAAGGGGGTTTTATATTGATCACAAAGAATTGAATGTGGGGGCATGAAGATAGGCAATGGCAGTTGAAGTAATTAATTATACCGGGTCTTATCTAGAATCAATTCTGATAAATATATCAACAATTGACCCGACACTAAAAACCTGAACCAACATATCTAAATTTACATATGAGTAAACATACAAATTACGTTAGCTGGCTTGAACCAAATACGACCCTAACTTTTCCTCCAATAGTGCTTTTTTCTCGCTAGTTATGTTTAATAGAACAAAACTTAGCCTGCAATGAAAATGACCAAAAGGGTATCTCGCAAACCGAAACATAATCTAATATGGAATTAATCCAGTCCGGATATAAACTAAACTAGTGATTAGTGATGTATAGGATAACTAATAACTTAGATGTTTGCCTTTAGCTGAAGGCATTTGAGGAAGATGCCTTTGTTCGTAGGAAATTGGAGAATTGACATCCTCTTAAATCGAAAGGTATTAATTGAGAAGTATACTGTTAACTAATTTTTGTGCGTTCATAAATTCTTCAAGTTTTTCTCTTCTAAAAGTTCAAATTGTGTTAATTTAGTCTTATAATCTTCATAGAATCTATCTATGCATGAAACTGTAAAACAAATTTTAAAGTTCACCAAAAATTTTAAAACTCTACAAACAATGTGAAAACTATTCTAGAAATGTTAGGTCCATTTAGACATTTCATACCTCTTTGAAAACTAGCAAGAATCCTCCCCCCCAAAATGATCGGATTAGGGCCCATTTTCTTGAATAGTAAGAAGTTGTAAATTATAAGTTTTAAGAATGATATTAACGAGTTATAAGGCGTTATAAGGATATAAGTTAAATTAAAAAGAACGGGATCTAAGTGAATAGAGTCATTTACTTTGTTAATTCCATCATATGAGTTTTAATTAAATTGGGCATGAAATTTTCATAAAATCGTTCGAGATGATGCTCTGCTAAAATTTCAAAATTCCTCCAAAAGATTTTAATGCTCACTCTTCTATATATAAAATTCATGGCTTTGTTACGGATTAAGTACGGTTTGTTCTTCCGTATAGTCTTTTTCTTCTATAAATTTTGACTTATCCCAAAAATTTTGAGCTTTCTTTTAAAGTTTTTGAAGCACCTTTTTCAAAATTCAAACAGAATAAAAATAACAATAACTCTAAATATTGATTTAATCGAAGAAATTAAAGTAAAAGAGGCCTACCATAGATTATAATTAGGCCAGTAATAATCTCAATAATTTAAAAAGAGAATAGAGTAGTGGATACAAAATTAACGTTTACAGAGGAACATGAACAAAAGGCACAAACGAATTAAATCAATATCCACAATATTAAGTTTTCATGTTCTCCTATAGTCTCGATCGTGAAAGTTGTAAAGTGTGCCTTCAACTCTTCAAGTAGTCCAGCAAGTAGCAACCCTTGGCGGAATGGAGGTGTATAACATCGGGAATGCCGTAAAGGCTAGGGATAAGCAAAATTGACTCTAGTCCTAATTTTATAAAAATTACAATCCGCATTATCAGTCTTATTTGGGTTCCAAGATCATACCCAAAATCAACTAGTTTCTTAGGATTCTTTCAAGATTTAGTCTACAAATATCAAAATTGTTCTCTACAAATTTACTAACAAAACTCTCACCACTAATCAGGCCTTGAACTTATCAATTGATCCATCCGCTCGACGTTTAACCTTAAAAACCCACTTGTTTCCAATGGCCTTACGCCTGGAAGGAAGATCAACCAGTTTCAAACTTCATTTTTTGCCATTGAGTCCAACTCATCTCTCATGGCTTCCATCCATTCTCGTATGGTTTGGTGAATTTATAGCCTCTACATAAGAGGTCAGCTCTTCTATTTCCAAAGGCATGGAAAAGAAGATATCCTCTTCGATTTGAAAAAATCGACAGGGAACTTTTCCTCGCTCACTTCTTCGAAGAATTTTAGGACTTGGCTCTCTTGTGTGACTAGGCTCGGGATCCGTCCCCCTTTTCCTTTGAGATGTGGGAATCCGAGTAATTGGAGAATCTTTCCCATTAATCCCTTAGGATGTGGATGAGGGTTCCCGAGAAGAAGGACTCGACCTCGTGGTTAGGAACTGGAGATTGAAGACGTTCCTCATTCTCTTGTCGGATCTCCTGTGTAGACACATTTCCATCATTGGAGATGGTAGGACCCCTCCCACTATTGTCCGGTGGAAAACTATTATCTTCGGTGACATGATGAGTATAGAAATCCTCCCCCTCACCGAGAGATAGTTGTTGTAACTCATACAACTCTAAGTCCTTCTTAATTTCACCAATACTTGGGAACTCATCCTCAAGAAAATCGACATTTCGGTATTCTATTTCCTTCATGCCACCAGTTGGATGTTCCCGATACATGACATATCCTTTTGAATTTACTCGGATACCCGATGAACACCATTTTGATAGCTTTAGGACCAAGCTTCCCATGTTAATGAGTTGCGTTGTGCACATAGCAAGTCGAACCCAACGGGCGTAAATGGTCCAAGATGGGCTTTCTACCATTCCATAACTCATATGGAGTGATTGAAACACTCTTACTTGGCACTCGGTTCAGGATATAAGTTGCCGTAAGCAATACATCCCCCAAAAACTAATTGGTAAATTAGCTTGGGCCATCATTGACCTGACCATGTTAAGTAATGTTTGATTCCGGCGCTCGGCAACACCATTTTGTTGAGGAGTACTTGGAATCGTAAGTTGCCTGCGTATGCCCTTTTCCTCACAAAACTCTTTGAACATATTAGAAAGGTATTCACGACCACGATCGATGTGAAGAGACTTCACTCTACGCTCCAATTTGTTTTCTACTTCCGTTACGTAGTGTTTGAACACATCTAAATCTTCATAATGGTGTGATAAAAGGTACACATACCCATATCGTGAATAGTCGTCTACAAAGTGAGAAAATAACTAGCACCATGACGTGCTTTAACATTCATAGGTCCACATATGTCGGAGTGAATAAGTTCTAAGGGATGTAACACCAGCTAAGCATGGCTCACATCTAGGCAACCTAACCTTAGTGAGCCAGCCTAGAAGACCTTCTTTTGCTAGTCTAGTCATTCTATCTTGGCCAATATGACCAACTCTAGCATGCCATTTAACAGATTCAAAATTGGAATCAAATATAACTAATGCGGAATTATCATAGCAAACGTCTAAATCCAAAACAGGAAATTGTTTTGAAAATATGCATGGCCAAACAAATTGCCACCATAATAAATCTCTAAACCATCTTCTTTTGAAACAAACTGAAAACTTACTTTAACTAAGGAGACAAAAAAACAAGGGAACATTGCACCTCAGGCGCATAGAGAGCATCTAGTAGAAGTAACTTATTTCCTCCACGTAGATTGAGCTGATACGTTCTCACACCGAGAACGTCTTCAATTGTGCCATTCCCTAATGTCACGTTTTGTATGCCCACCGGATAAGGGTAAAAATCTACAAACCCAGCTCGGTTTTGAACTATGTGCTTGCTTGCTCCCGGTCTACAATCCAATTAGGAAGAGAGTTAGCAACTAATGCGTGGGAACAAACAAATAATTCAGAGACTTTAATGGAAGGGGTTACCTTTTGAGGCTCGGGACAATCCCTAGCATAATGACCCTTCTTTCCACAATTATAACACTTCACACATGCCATAACTTTCTCTTTGTTGCCCTTAGCCTTATGTCTGTTTCTTTGTAATTCCACCTATAGGCCCAAGTTTCTTGGAGGGATGAGAACTTTTCGTCTTCCTCGCTTAAACTTGTTGCCCTTAGGCTTATTCTCTTTAGCAACTAATGCAGCAGGAATAGGAGTATGAACATATGACTTCATGCGATCCTCTTCAAGTTCGAGATGACGCACAATATCGTCCACAGCCTAGAGGTGATCACTATGCACTATCGTGGTCTTAAAGGTATTCCAATGACCCTCATTAGGAATAGCACGAATCACATTCATGACTTGATCACGCTCGGATATCTCGATCCCTCCAGCCTTAAGATCGCGAACCATTGCACTCAATGTTCGTATGTGTTCGATTATACTATGCCCCGAGTCAAAAGTGTATTGCATCCACGTAAGATGCAATTGACGGAGTTTAGTAGCGTAAGTCCGCCCAAACTTGATCTTAAGTTGATCCCACATGTCTTTAGCAGTGGGATAGTTCTCGAACTTACCCATTAGGTCATCATGCATAAGGTTCAATAGGGCATACTCGCGTTTAGCGGTCCTTTTGAACCACTCTTGATATGCTTTCTAATTCTTCCGATATTGTGTAGTACTAGTATCAATATCCTTGTCATCTTTATCCTTAGTAGTAGGGGATACATTTTGGTAGTAAAAAATTTAGCATTTCACGTTCATTCGGAAGGAACTTAACCCTCCGATGCCAAATGTCATAGTTGGACCCCACCAACCTTTCAAGTAGAGTTCATATCGAGTAAAAGTTTTGTTGCAATATATACAATTAAAATTGGACATTTAGGCACATCTTTAAACAATTAATCAAATTTTCACAAACTTCATCATCCAAGTCGAATGATCGAAAATTTTGCTAAGCTCATAATCATCGCATATGGAATGAACTAGAAATTATAGAAAAAATTATTTGACACTTTAATTCCATAGAAAACATATTCATATGAATTTTAATATTTAACAAATTAATATTGAACTTTATACACCACAGAGGTGTTTAAGATGTAAAATTAATTTACATAAAGAGAATTGTGTACGTGATATTATTAATTCACATGAAACATATTCACATTAATTCTAAAAACTAATTTATAGATAATATCACTTAACTCATATTATATAAAAACTAATTTTATAATTAACATGACTTAACGAAACGAATTCATATATATATATAGCATGTGAAGCAAAGATATTGCTTTATATAAAACTAATTTACACAACACTATATTAAACATATATATATATATATATATAATTATAATGTTCATGCTAATTGTCACTTTAAAATATGTAATACGAAATTACATATATTAACTAAAAAATGCCAAAAACGAAATAATTACATAAAACACAATTATATCATTTACCTATATAATATGAAACAGATTCATATTAACTGAAAAATTAACCGATTAAAATAACTTACACAAAATTATAAAATCAGATTAATATTAATTTAAATTTACACAAAATAAAAAATAAAATTACGTACTAAACGTATATAGCATGCTAATTGAAAAAATTAAATTGGCCATTTCGAGGACCGAAGCGAGTGTGCTTCGGTAATAAAACAGGGAAAAATAAGCCTCGGGAACACTCAAAACCCGGAGGAAGTGTGCCTCGGGAACACTCAAAAAAAAAAAACCCCGGAGGAAGTGTGCCCTGGGAACACAAAACGAAAAAAACAGTAGTGGTTTTTGGGAAGACACGCTTTCCTTATTTCCCACGCTAGCCTATTCCTTTTCTCCCTCTCCTTTTAATTACTCATTCGGCCTCTGTGTCCTCTCTCCCTTTCGGTCTCTCGTGTCCTCTCTCTCTCTCTCCTTCACCTTCGTGAGTAGCCATGGCGATGAGAGAAAGGCCTCCGCCTAACTCCTCAATCTCCGACGACACCTTGCCAAGCCACGACCTCTCTTTTCGTCTTCCGACGACCCAAAAATTACCCATATGATGTTAATCCTCGCCCTTCTCCGCCGAACAAAAACTAAGACCCACAAGCCTCGTCCCACCTTTTTCGACGAAAATACCACCGCCACGGTGTAGATCGGCCGCCAAGCAACCGATTGACACAGCCTCGAGCGGTGGAAGCGCCGGCGTGGTGGCGCATGACCCACACGCGCCATCGTCGGGTTAGTTTTCGCGAAAAATGACTCTGTGGTTGTAGATCGGCATAAGAGAAGCAACATGAGAGGAAGAACCGATCTTCGACAGCGGCACGTGTAGGTACGTGCCACCCCTCTCACCAGCGGTCCGATGGGTTAGTTAGATTTCTTAACGTCGATTCTTTTTTTTTTTTTTTTTAATTTAGGTTTTGGGTCATAGAGACCGGTTCGGGTTGGTTTTGGCGTTCGGCCACCGAAGGCCATGTCGTGGTTATTGTTGTCACTCGACGCGATTGGCGGTTTACGCCATGGTCGTCGAGGGGGCGCCACGAGGCGATGGTTCGATAATTACAGAGGGTCGGGTAAGCGAAGTACACTAAGACACAAAATCTGAACTTAAACGAGAATTACAAATAGATTAGTACTAAACAAATCATGCGGGATTAAAAGTTTGCCTAAACTAATCAGAGCTAAACCTAAATAGGGCTAGGAACAAACAATCCTATGTTCCGATACCACCGTTGGAAATATTAGGACTAACCTTAGTAATGCGGAAGCAATTGCATCGATTGCCGTTCGATGGCCCACAAGAATTCCCGTCCCCGATTAATAACCGATGAGTGCAAATCCCGAGTCACGAACACACCAGTCGTGTTGTATTCCGAAACCGTGTTCACCAATATTGCCCGGAATAATATAATTGGTGGCTACTAGAGTCGCCGGAAAATAGTCACGACGCAAACCCGAAAACCCAAGTGATGGTGAGTCTAACCGTGAGAAAGTGTCAAGGATTTCTAGGGAAAGTATTAGAGATGCAACGGATGTAGTGTGTGTCTTTCTTTTTCCCTTAATCTCTCTATTTCACTATAGCCGGATTTAAGTAGGGAAACAAACCCCTACATATCCGAGTGTATTAATGCTAGATTAGCGGTTATGTAATTTTAAGTTAATGAGCCAAAATGACCGTTTCATGATCTTGGACAACAAAAACATTTGCATCATTCACTGCAAATAATCTAATCCGATGAACTTCATGTGTACGACTTATTGAAAAATGAACCATTTTGCCGATTCGATAATGTTGAGTTACACCCAAAAGACACTTAATTAGTAATTAGTGAAGTAATGAAATTATTAGACATATTCTACAAGGGTGAGATCAAGGGAGCCTTCTTTTGGCATCACTACATAATGGAGCTTTCATGCAGTTATTATTCGATAATAAACATCAATGATGATGACATATAGATACATAATGGTGTAGGTGAGTCGAACCCTTTCATGAGCCAACTTGTCAAGGGAGTTAGTGATGCAGTGGTCATTGACCATATCCTTCTCCCTCTCCCCAGATTCGAATCTGGTGGAGAACAATTTTCTCTCAAATCAATATTTTGTATTGACAGATGAATAAAATCTTAGTCATATTATTTCCTTATTTAGCTGGGATTTACTTTTGGTTATTTTTGGTTAAGGTTTTATGATTATTTCCTATTGTATATTTGACAATATTTTATTCTACCGTTTCCTAATTAATTATTCAGTGATTTAAGGAATTGAGTAATCCTAGTATTCTTACCATATTTGTCATATCAAATTTTTATGGTAAATCTTGATTGAATATATTTTGAGATATTTCTTAATAAATTTTATCTTTCCTAACAAAGTTATCCAAGATTATACATATCTATCTTTTATATAATTTTTGGAAAGACATCTCAATTAGCTCCGATTGCACCGTTACATAAGTGGAAACAGTATAATGACATTATTGAAAGAGCTTCATTTGTGAGTGAAAGGTGTTAAGGTTGGAACTTAAATCCAAAATTATTGAAATATTAGAAGTGATAAAAAAGGAAACAATATCAAGATTCATGGAGTCAGATTTCATATTGATCATTACCCTATTAACTCAAATTCGTAAAATCTATCACAATGGTTAGTTAATTGAAGAGCAACGATCTTCTCAAACTGAAAGATATAATATAAGTATTGAAAACCAGTTTGTAACAACTAGGAAAAAGGAAAAAAATGTGTATTGTAACTATTATTGTTGTTGTTATATTTTTTTGATGCCTTATTATTATTATTATTATTATTATTATTATTATTATTATTATTATTATTATTATTATTATTATTATTATTATTAAGGGTGTAATTAATGGTAATTAGCACATGTTAAATAATTTTTACAAGAATTGTGACTAACTTAATAAAGGTTAATCAAATGTCAAGCCTCTTTAACAGGGGATTAATGATCATCATAAAACTTATAGTTTAATTTTACACTTTAATAGAGGCTTTTGAGTGGCTACACTATTGAAATTTTTAGCTCAAAATTTCCTATAAACACCCCCTTAATCTAGCTTAGAAAGGCATCCCATCTCTACTCTATACTCTATCTTTGTCTTGATTTAGTTCTCTATTTCTTTTTAGAAGTTTTCTTACAAGCCCTAAGAAAGGTATTAAGCATGTTAACCTCTTCTCTCAATTTATCTTTTCACTCCCAAAAAATATTTATGTGTACTATTGTATCAAAGTGTTTTTGGCCTCATTGAAACCATTGTATAATGGTATTAGCCGGATGATCACCTTACTCAAAGCATGCGTATCGTTCACCGCTCATCGATCCCTTCAAGGAGGCATTATTGTCAAGGTCTATCTAAGTTTTAATGAATTATTTCCTTATAATATTATCGTTCTTCAAGAAAATTATTTTTAAAGATTAAAATTTTTTACATAGTTGAGTGTTTAATACTTAGAATGTTGTTCTCATTCTTGTTTGTTTTTATTACTTTCAGGGAGCAACTAAATGGATATGGGGCTACTTAAGAGTTTGGGATGACCACCGAGACGCTCATCTCTTTTTTTTTTATTCTTAATTATTTAAATAATGACTATTTAGAAGCACCAGTTGTTCATTGAATAATAACTTAAATTTTATTTTAGTTTATGTTCATTTTAATATTTATGGTATTTTATCTCTTATTCATCGATTAGAATATTGACCTTATATGTCTTAAACATGTAACATAACACCCTAAACTACTTACCTTAAGGCTCTATTTGATTTGAAGAAAATAGCTTGGAAAGAAAATTTAAATGGAAAAAAAGTAATGAGGAAAAAAGTTAAAGGAAAAATTAATTTTTTTCTTATGTTTGGTTCAAGGAAAAATAGAGTGGAAAAAGCATATCATTTTCCAACTTCGACCCATCACTATATTGTCATGGAGAGGAGAGAGAAAATACTCAATAACATTGATTAATTGAGAGGAGAGAAATTTCTTAATAGAATTCTGTCTCTTTTCTCCATTTCTCTCTCTTTGTGATTTTTTCTTCCATTTTTCTCTCAATTTTGGAAGGAAAATATCATTGACCAAATTGATAAAATTTTCCATGAGTTTTGCAATTAAACTTTTTTCTCTCCTTTTTCTTCAATTCAAACAAAGGAAAGAAATTCATTTTCCACATTTTTGTTTCTTTCCTTCTAATTTTCTTAGAATCAAATAAAGCCTAAAGAAAATTGAACTATTTTCTTTTTAAGTTTCATAAGAAGATATATGAGAAATTGTAGGGTATTACAGTTGATATTAGAGCCTAGATTTTCGAGTAAAAAATTATAGGTATATATAAAATAAATAAATTAATTACAAACGTTGGGTGGTTTAAGGGATGATTTATTTCATTTAAATCTATGTATATGTTATATTTTTCTTTTCTTACTTTTTTTGAGATTCTAATTGCTTGATATTTTTATATTTTTTTATGTGTTTTTAGATGGTTCATGCATTAGAGTTCATTTTGGATCTTTGAAGGTGATTTAACCTCGTAGGTCACTACAGTATAATCCCTTTGGGTGACTCTTTAAACCAAACTGAGTGCTTAATCAAATCCCTCCCCAATCACTCGAAGTGGAACTAGATGAAATTGGAGTATTTTGACCTTCTCACAAACTCAATGAGGCATTATTCCTCTTTCCGAGGACAAATTCCCTTCGTAGCATAGTCGAAATGATTATTCAACATGACATGAGGTTTCAATTCGGAGCGGGAATATTTAAGACACCTCCTTTAAGTATTCCACCCTAAACTCAAGTGCCCGATGCCTCCTTCGGATATAGGAAAGTGTCGCCTTTGAATACCCTCATCAGCCCCGGTTGCGAGTATAAGTTCTAGTCCAAGTTACCATCCATCTAGCCCTCCACAAAAGAAGAATTGCATTGAGTCCGATTTAGAGTCAATTGATACCTCCATCTACATCATAAATTAGAGGGTCATGTTCTAACTTGTAGTGACAACTAGTGTCATCTCTTCATATTTTAATAAGTGTAATAGACACATAGAATAGTTTTATCTTTATTGTTATTCCTTTCATTGTTATTGCGTTGTAAACATCGTTTTTATAAGTTTGTAATGCTTAAATTATATCAATGAAATAAATATTATTGATTGTTTTCGGGATGCCTACCGATAAGGTTTTTTTTTTTAAATGTTGGATACCCTTGATGCTACCAAGCGAAACCCAAAATTTAGTGATGAAGAGATTGCTAAACTACACTCAAAGACCATGTCATTTGTAATGGACAAGTTCCTTGACAATAACAATGAAAAAAAAAAAGAAGATTCATCTTCTAAAGTATTTCAAAGAATAGGCTCTCACAATCCCCCAAAGTATGATGGTAAAGTTAATCCACTAGTACTCGGAGAATTGGATTAAGGCTTTTGATAAACCTGTCCTTAGCAGTTAAGTGTCCCGATGATCAACAAGGAGGGATTGTAGGCTACTTGACTGGTCAAGCTGATCTTTGGTGGGATACCCGGAAAGGCAAGTTAAATGAGGAAGGCTATGATTGAGAAAAACTAAAAGAGGATTTGAAAGGTAAGTTTTATCTTGATTTTCTAAAGAATGAAAAAGAAAGAGAATTTATGAGTTGTAAGGTAAGGATGGATGAGTATAGTTGAGTATAATACAAATTTACGGAATTAGAAATGTTTGCTCTTGAATTGATACCAAATGATAAAAAGATAACAGAGTGGTTCGAGAATGGACTTGATCCTGAGTTGCGCAAACAACTAGCCATTTTTCCTACCCAAACTCATCAACAGCTTGTATAATAGAGCTGCCCATGTGGAAAGTGTTAATTGCATGGTGAATCACAATTATTAAAGAGATAGACAACCAGGTGAGTAGAAACAAAGTAGGCCGGAGCACAAGCCGGATCCTCAAGTCGACAATAGGAATAAGAGGCCATACCTAAGGAAGGATGTAAAACCACCACTCAAGAAGGTAGAACGTGAGGGAAAACTGGTTTGTAACAGTACTACCCTGTACTCATTGTAGGCTCAAAATTAGCCGCTTAAGAACTGCTGCAAGAAACTTGGATTATATGTATGGTGTGGCAGCTTCGAACACTTGATTGCCAACTACCCAACCGCAAATAAGAAAGATCCAAAGAACGAGTCCTATGGTGCCATACAAGGAGGACCTACAACGAAGGTCAACACGAGAAGAAAAGTTTATGCTCTTGCTTACAAAGACGCGAAAAATTCAGGTATGGTTATTGCTAGCACCCTAACTATTGATGATGTTTCTATCCTTATGTTATTTTGATTCGGGTGCTACATATATATTATGTCTAATAAGCTAGTCGATAAACTTGGTCTTCGTCCTAGATTGACCTTTAAAGACTTATAAGTGAATTTACCCGATGGTAAAAATATGTTCCGCTTAAAGTCATATCCAAGTTGTGCCATAACCATAGAGAAAGAGACCCTTAAGGGTGAATTAATTAGATTTGAGTTTACTAATTTTGATGCAATTTTGGGAATGGATTGGTTGTCAAAGTGTGGGACCAAAATAAATTTCAAGGAAGATTAGTCTTAGAGTCAATCGGGGAGGAAAATAGTGGCCCATGGGGGATAGATCTCAAATGAAAATACCTCTAGTGTCTATAATGAAAGTGTAGAAGATGATAAGGAAATGACATAAAGGATTTCTTTGTGAAACAATTGACACTTCCAAACAAAATTAAATTCTTGGAGAAACACTTGTTGTTAAAGATTTTCTCGAAGTATTTCCTGATGATTTATCTGGTTTACCTCCAGAAAGAGAAGTGCAATTCGAAGTGGAATTAGTTCCTCATGCAACCCCCATAACCAAGGTCCTATATTACATGGCCCTTGCAAAATTAAAGGAACTAAAGGTGTGGTTGGATGGACTTTTGGAGAAAGGGTTCATTAGGCCTAGTATATCACCAAGGGGAGCCCCAATACTATTTTTTAAAAAGAAGGATGAGAGTATGAGGTTATGTATTAATTACCGGAGGTTGAATAAGATTACTATCAAGAATAAGTATCCTTTTCCTAGGATTGATCACCTTTTGATCAACTTGAAGGTGTTGCAGTCTTTTCAAAAATCGACCTTAGATCAGGTTATCACCAATTAAGGATTAAGACTGAGGATATTCTTAAAAACTTATTTCCGTACTCGTTATGGTCACTATGAGTTTATGGCGACATCGTTTGGATGGACCAATGCTCCCGCTAAGTTTTTGGATTTAATGTAACGATTCTTTAAACCATACATTGACCAATTTGTGATAGTGTTCATTTATGATATTTTGGTATATTCCAAGAATGAGGAGGAACATGCGAACGCCTTAAGATAGCCTTGGAGATATTGAAAGAACATAAGTTATTTGACAAGTTCAAAAGGTGTGAGTTTTGGTTAAAAGAAGTTGTCTTTTTGGGGCATGTTATCGCTAAGGATGGAGTTAAGGTGGATCCACAAAAGATTGAAGCAATAGTAAATTGGTCCGCATTTACCAATATTACGAGAGGTTAGAAGTTTCTTGGAATTAGTAGGAAACTATCGGACGTTTGTGAAAATTTTTTACGAGTAGTAGGACTTTTCACAAACTTAATGAGAAAAACTATCAAGTTTAAATGGAGCTCAGATTATGAGTTATCTTTTTCTAAGTTAAATAAACGCCTCCCTACCACTCCATTTGTAGCCTTACCTTGTAATGACGAAGGTTTTGTTGTTCTCACCGATGCTTCAAAGAAGGGCTTAGGTTAGTGCTTATGCAAAATGATATGGTCATTGCTTATGCATCCCAACAATTGAAACCTTATGAGTCTAGTTATCCTACTCATGGTCATGAATTAGTGGTTGTGATTTTTTCACTCAAGATATGGAGGCATTAATTGGTGTTTCATGTAAGATGTTCACTCGACCATAAGAGCCTTAAGTATTTCTTCACCCAACCTGATTTAAATACGAGACAAAGATGTTGGCTAGAACTCATCAAGGATTATGATTCGGACATTCAATATCAACCTGGAAAAGCCAATGTTGTTGTCGATACTTCAAGCAGAAAGTCATTTCATGGTGATAAAAGTACGTTCCACATTAATAGACGATATTATTGTGGCTCAAGAATTAGACCCCATGATTGTAAAAATAAAGGAGGATATGAGGAAAGGGAAATGTCATGGCTGATTCATGAATATGGTTTTATTAAAGTTTCAAGGACGATTGTGTGTACCTAGCAATAAGGATTTGAAGGAAAAGTTCCCGATTGAAGCACACCAAACCCCATAATTCGGTCCATCTAGGGGAGATTAAGATGTATAAGGATTTACGACAAAGTTTTTTGGTAGAGGAACGTGAAGAAGGAGGTAGTAGAATTATGCCTATATGCTTAACATGTCAACAAGTAAAGTTTGACCATCGTCGAGTGACTCGGGAAATGATGGGATTATATATCTATGGACTTTATAATGGGATTACCTCTTACCCAAAATAGAAATGATTTGATATGGGTGATTGTAGATCATTTGACCAAGTCTGCTCACTTTTTGGCTATTAAAGAGACTTGGAGGGTGGAGAAGTTTATAAGAATATACATCAAAGAGATAGTCACGAGTATGGACTGCTCTTCAAAGAGCATTAGGAACAAAGCTAAATCTTAGCACCATGTATCATGATCACCCCGAGATTGATGGACATACTGAAAGAACCAATCAAATTTTAGAAGATATTTTGCTTGCATGCATACTTGATTTCCAAAGGACTTGGGAAGATGGCTCCTGTCGAGGCTCTATATAGGCAGAAATGTAGGTCATCACTCTATTGGAGTGATATTGATGAAACCTTGGTAGTGGGATCTGAATTGATTAAAGATGCAGCAGAAAAGATTATGGTGATACAAGGTCATATGAGGGTCACACAAGATAGACAACGAAGTTATGCAAAAGAAAGGCTTAGACCCTTAGAATTCAAGGTTGGGAACAAGGTGTTTCTTTTTTTTTTTTTTTTTAAAGTGTCTCCCTTAAGAGGTGTCATGAGATTTGGCAAAGTAGGAAAGCTAAGTACTCGTTTTGTAGCACCATATAACATCATTGAACGAATGCCTCGTGGCTTATCACCTTGCGTTGCAACTTGAGCTCTCAAAACTTCATAATATTGTCTTTCATCTATCGTAATTAAGAGGGTATGTTCCCGACTCTAGTCATGTAATCAGGAACAAAGCTATACCGTTGGTGAAGGTGTTGTGGGCATGCGCTAATCATTCTAGGCAAGAAGCAACATGGGAGACCAAGGCTCACATTCGGGCAAAATATCCATATCTTTTCACTCATGACAACATTCACAAGTAAATTTCGAGGACGAACTTAAGTTAAGGGGAGAAGACTGTAACAACCAGGAAAAAGGGAAAAATGAGTATTATTATTATTATTATTATTATTATTATTATTATTATTATTATCAACTAGTATTAAGGGTGTGATTAATGGAAATTAACACATGAAAAATTCTAATTAGCCCATGTTAAATGATTTTTGTAAGGATAGTGGCTAGGTTCATGAAGGTCAATTAGAGGTTAAGGCTCTTTAGTAGGGGATTAATAGCCATTATAAAGCTTGTAGTTTACTTTTACACTTTAATGGAGGCTTTTGAGTGACTGTATTATTGAAAATTTTAACTCAAAATTCCCTATAAATACCTCCTTAAATTAGCTTGAAGAGACACCTAATCTCTACTCTATACTCTATCTTTGTCTTGATTTAGTTATCTATTTTTTTTAAAAGTTTACTTACAAAAAGATATTAAGCACGTTAAACTCTTCTCCGGATCTATCTTTCCACTCCAAAAAAAAATGTTTATATGTACTATTGCATCAAAGTATTTTTGGCCTCATTGAAACCATTGTACAATGGCATTGAGCAGGTGATTACCTTACTCATTGATCCCTTCAAGAAGGAGGCATTATTGTCAAGGCCTATCAAAGTTTTAATGAATTATTTCCTTTTAATATTATCTTTCTTCAAGAAAATTATTTTTAAAGATTAAATTTATTTTACATAGTTGAGTGTTTAATACTTAGAATTTTGTTCTCATTTTTGTTTGTTTTTGTTGTTTTGAGGTAACAGACTAAATGGATATGGGACTACTTAAGAGTTTGGGACGACTACCTAAACACTCACATCTTTTTCCTACTCTTAATTATTTAAATAATGACTATTTAGAAGCACTGGTTGTTAATTGAACAATTACTTAAGTTTTATTTTAATTTCTTTTTATTTTAATATTTGGCATTTTATCTCTTATTCATTGATGGGTATTGGCCTACCTAAACTACTTACGTTAAAGAAAATTTAACTAATTTCTTTTTAATTTTCACAAAAAATATATAAGAAATTGTAGGATGTTACAAGTTGAAGTACGACCAAGATACTCAAGCATACTTTGATACAATTCTCTCTCTTGTAGTTTTGCTAAATACTTATTAATATTTTCTTGTATACCACACCTGGTGATGTGTGAGGAGAACCATAAGAGTTAGTGAACTTAAGTGGTCAGTCAGAAGATCAAGTGAAGAATCTTTGTGATGTGAACTCAATTTGAGTAAAAAGAAGTAGAGGTTAATCCCAATGAAATGATCCTTAGACGGTCACTATAACCTAGGATTGGATATGAACCAAGTTTGTGAATAAACATCTTTGTTTTGTCTCATATTTAATTTCCATTGCATTTACTTTATTCAATATCTAAGTTCATTCTAGATCAAGGATTTGAGACTTAGACAAAATTTTTATTGCCTTATTTACCCCTCTAGGATAATCTAAGTCTTCTAGGATTTAGTAATTTGTCATTTCATAAAAATTTGCTAAGCAAATTGTTTGGCTAGCTCAACTAAAACAAATTGCTGGTCTTCTTGTACCGTAGACTTTAGCCTTTAACCAATTAATCACGTATCCATTGAGGTGATTATAAATTATAACATAGACCCAAGTTATCATATGTGGTATTATTTAAAATTTTTAAAATTTACCCTCCTATTTTTGTGGCCCTCCTTTCCAAAAATAAATTAGATTTTCTCTCTCAAATTGTGTTATTTCACTAGATTTATAGACCTGAATCCTTGGTATAAGTGTTAATAAGGTTTGTAGGTGTTATGTGCTTCTATTATTGAATTCTTTGATTTTTTTTATAATTAATTGGCAAAGTCAAGAAACATACAACTAAAACGATAATTGTATGATCTGAAAAAAAACCTAACAACTAAATCGAGATCTAAAAAAAAACCTAACAACTAAATCGAAAACAAACTCCATTATCAACTATAGTCTAAAAAACCACCTAAGAATTTCAGTGGAAAGTGGAAAGCTATTGAACTCTTTGATTTAAGTGTAGTATTTTAAGTGTGTACAATTTATAGTTTTAGCTGTTAGGTGTTGTTCTCATTGAAGCAACTATGTTTAGTTTTTAACAGTAGTTAGAGTAGACCGTTACAAAAAAAAAAAAAATGAATATTAGATACTAATTTTTTGTTTACAAGATGTGAGAGACTTTCTATTATTTATCGATACATAGGACAGTAAACGATTAAAAAATTCCTTAGTTTATGATCAGGGTAAAAGTTGAAGTGATGAGCCACTTGATTGCCCCTAGTCTAATAAGATACGAAAGAACAGACCTTAATTTTTATGGAGCATGGATTATAGGGTGAGGTCCAGAAAAACACATTGACTAGGAGCAGATGGAGAGAGAGTTAGAGGCAAACTGATCTCGAGCCTCAGGCTTGGATCCGAATTAACTGACGCGTTTTTGTTAATCGCTTCACTGTAAAATACCTCCTGTTTCTTCGGGTCATTCATGGGCCACCCTTTAATGGCTTCGTCATGACTCGCCAATATCTCCTTTGCCCTGCCCTTTCTTCGCTGAAAATTGCAATGACAAACAGTTAAACGTTATATATGCCTTTTGCCTATAAAGACTTCGATATCATATTCTGGAATTAACTCACCTAAAGTTAAGGTTTATGGTTAACGGCGTCAGGAAATATAAACACTCATGATTCATGAGTTACCTTTAGATTTATGACCATTTGGGCTTGTTTAAGACTTCTAATATGCTGTTACTCTTAGTTTTAAACTGGCTGTGTATTTGAATCATTATATATATATGTACCTGAGCAACTGGGTTTGAGACTGAGGCTATGGTTGAGCCGGAAGTGTTGAGAAGGTCATTGAAAATCATATAGGCATGAGATATCTTTCCAACTTCTCCAGGCATATGAAGAGTAGTAACGCTACTTTCAGCCACCGCCTTCTTCTCCAACCATCGTCGTGGCTTCTGGAGCTGCTGACTGTCACCGGAGAAGTGCTTGTCGAGGGCGTTTTTCACGAGCAAAGCCTTAAGCCTCTGTAGCTGGGTTTGGCGGCGAGTGACCGGACGAGAGTGAATAGAGTTCAGAAGTTGTGGGATCATACCAGCAATATATTGCATGTTCTTCCCGCTCTTCTTAGCAGCTTCAAGTGTATCTACAATATGCATTACATGACATGGTATGCCATAAAAATTGACCCTCCTAGAAGAGATGGTGACACGTTGCGTCTAGGTTTTGGTCCAAGTAGACTCTTAACCATTTAATGTTTTTGGACTTGAACCTAGACCTAAACTAGCGGATTCACATGTCTTAAATAGGTCCGTTATTCATGTCAAAATACCTAAAAGGCATCTTTGTTTTTATTCTCATATTAATACTGTTATATATTTGTAGGCGAACTAATTTCTTACTCTTTCACATGTATAGTTTGATAGCCCATAAATTGAAAAATTTTAAACTTCAAACAAATAATAAAAAATCAAGCAACCTGAACAAATTTAAAAAAGAATGCGAAAGTGACTGTTTGAACATTATGAGTAATGTTTGATGATGAACGAAGGAGGCAATAGAAGTGATTGACTTGTTTTAGGGAATTAGCACAAGCCAAACTTTAGTCATACTAACAAAAAGTATTTAATTAGGCCCTTGGAACGGGTTTAAGTCTATACTTTTCTTTGTGGCAATTAGTTTGCATACCCAAACAATAACGGGGTATTGGCACCAAGAGAGCAGGTGATTGTAATAAAGTTGTCACACGTAAACACTTGTGGTCTATCATGGATAAGCCTGATACTCTCTAGGTTAAATTGGTACATGGTCTATACATCCAAGGCAATTACTGGGCAACTATGGAAATATTTACAGGTTTAGAATGATGAGAAGACTCTTAATTGGAAGGTGGAAAGAAAGCCAGAAATAGCCTTAAGAGGGCTTATGAAGCCATGTAGATCCCGAAACCAGAGGTCGGTTTTGGTGGAAATTTACGTGGCACAGAAATAACACACCTAAACTTGTATTTTGTGTTCGACTAGAAGACTTATGACTCAAGATAGGCTCCAGAGATGGCTACTAAGGATTGATACTAAGTGCATTTCTTGAAACCAAGATGAGAAAGTTTTTTAAAATCTATTTTAAAATTTAGTGATTTTTATATACTCTAAAAATATGTTTGATAGATTTTTAGAAATTGTTTCCCTGATAATACATGGACTACAGAAACCAACAGAGCTTTCCGTGTAAAGAGAGGTCGATCGGTGCAAACGGAATTTTATATTTTTATTTTTGAAGGAAAATGTTTGTCCATTTGCGAGTAGAATGATTTCTGTTGCTGATGAAAAAGAGGGAATGTGGAGGGATATTAAATACCTCCATGCAACAATAAACTATTCAACGACTTTACGATACAAAACCCGAAAAATTCTGAAATATGAACGTTACAGCTCTTTCTTTTTCTATTTCTTTACAAATAATTTCGTGATGGAATACTGGAAGTCTAATAAATTTTTTTGTTAAAAAAATATGTGTTATGTTGGTTTTTAGTTGAAAAAGAAATACAAAATAATATAAAAGTCAATGGCATGCATGAAAAAGTAAATGCGTGCTTAGATATGTGACTGGTGTCAGTGTTAAATTACCTTGGATGATTTTTTCCTGCATTGTACTCCTGTACATCTGTTTAGACCGATGGAATTTAATTAATTACATAGAAAAATAATAAAACAATATAATTGTAGCATTACTGATAAAGAATATTAGAAACTCTATAATTACTAGCAAAATATAATCAAAAGTATACCGATATATTGTAATTATTTGATTAACTTTTATCATTAAAACCTCATATTTTTAAGGTAATATTTTTTATTTGATTACGCTACATTATATTAGTTTTGATATCGATATTGTTAGAAAGAAGATATATATATACACCTGGAGGTGACTTTTAACATGGGCGACAGTAATTCCGTCTACTCCCATTGCATGCAAGATCATCTTTGGTGTAGCACCTGATACAAAAATGTCTTATTATTAATGTCCACAGATAAAAATTAAGAATAGGGGCGGGGGAACCATCTATATGAATAATCCTAATATTGATTGATATATTATTTTCGAATAATACATGCATGAAATCAATTGAACGTGATAAGTAATTACAGATGATATGTATACTCAATTTTTGTCAGTTGACAAATGGTAGATAAATTTGGTCGATGGAAAAGCTTGTTTGAGGGAAATGACAGGGCAAAACGGCCCCGGGGGAAGGGATAGGGTTAGGGCTTACGATCTTCACCACCAAGCCTAGCAACAGCACGGAGGAAGCAACGATGGAGCTCATCAGTCCATCGAAGCCTTGGCCTTTTCGATCTGGCATAGGGTCTCACCGCGCCAGCACTTGCACGAGAATTAGCACGGCTCTTCGCCACCGGAAGCTTAGCCCTATAGTGGTTGGGCCTCTCTTTTTCTTGCTGATCACTCCTCATTTCCTCTCTAGCTTGTTTTGGAGAGAGAGAGAGAGAGAGAGAGAGAGAGAGAGAGAGGGAGTTGAGATGGTGTGGAGGTGAGACAATACAGCCAAAGAAGAGAATAAATAGGTGCACTGGCTATCAAGAAGCAAAAGGAGGGAGAGACTTGGGGGTTTTAATTACTACACTTTGTCTTTTACTTAACAATTTTTGTGCACATTTTAGAAGCATCAGTTATGTCTATGGGGTCTTCAAAATTAATTTTATACTTTTTTCATCGTAAACGAATTATATTCTTTCTTCTGGAAAAAGAAGACTAAAAAAAGGAAAATAGAATTCTTCAAATTTCAAAGTTTTGACCGTTATAATTGCACTCTATTAAAGCACCAAAAAGAAAAAACAAATGTAGAATATCAGTGTTGGATGAGCTTTAAACACTATTAGAAATTAGACTTCTAACGGCGACATTTTAACAAAAAATCATGTAATTGATCGTTAAAAGTTACTAATAACGACGGAATTAATTTTTCGTCATTTAATTTTATCAAATAACTATCAGTATACAACGAACAAAAAATTAGGTTATTATTACTTTTAATTTGTTGGTCGTAATATTATTAAGACTCAAAAACTTAATTATTAGTATTTCTTTTTCTAAGATAAATTTAGGGAAAAAATTAAATTAGAATTTCCCTCCTAAGATAAAATTACTAGGGGAAAAGTGATGAATATTTTATGTTCAATTAAAAACCTGATGAAGTTAAAAAAACCTTGATAGAACATTTTCTGTTCTTCATTCCAGTCTCAAATTGCTCCGGCCTCTCTGCTCTATACACTCTCACACTACTCACACTGAGTCTCAAATCGCCGACATCTGACTGTCATCACCCTCCGCCCTCAATCACCGTCGGTCGACTCGCACTACTCACATGGTCTCTTTCTCTCTCCGACACTCAATCGCCAGCAGGCGATTTCATTACCAGTGAAACCTACCCCTCTCTTGCTCTTACCCTCTTGAACTAATCTCACGCTTAGTCTCAAATCGCTGGCTATCGACTGCCCTCCCCTCCGCCCTCTTCATTCACACGGTCTCTCTCTCTCCTACGCTCAACCGCCAGTCACTGACAGCCTTGCCCTCGTCGGTCTGAAGTTTGAACATGTATTTTTTTTTGCATTTTTTCTTGTTTATGTTGAATTTTTTTATGGTTTTTTGTTTGTGTTGAGGAGGGGATCAAATTCTAGGTTTCTTGATTGAATTTTGATAGAATTTTAGTTGAATTTTAATTATGGGTACAACCTTGCTACTGTTAAAACCTAGCCGCGACTGCTTACCACTGTGTGTACTCCTTCTTGGCACTGCCTCCGACTAACTACTGTAGCCCCCAATCACTGGTCTCTTCTTTTTTTTTTTGTTGCTTATCTGAGTTTCTTCCATCTCTTGATCGATTTCCCTTGCTCGCTCAATCCAGGTATCAGGGTTTATATTATGCTAATTATGCTCTAATTTTATAATTAATTTCCGCTTTGATTTGTTATCTTTTATAATTTTATATGTTGTGCGATTGTGTGTTCACAATTTTGAATTTTGTTGGGTGAAATTGGAGGTTTGAATTGTTGAATTTCTATTCCAATTGAGAGAGACAAAGAAAGAGTAGTTCATGTTTCAGGTTAAATGACTAATATGCTAGAAACTCCAATTGACTGGTGGAAACAAAATAGAAACTTACCACTAACAGAGGATAACTGCCAATATATCAATGCCCATGACCCCTAATCTGATGATTGGTTTAAATGCTACAATTAGAATTGAATGAATTGAAGTAAAAGTGTTTCTTACAAAAAAATATTACGATATCTAACATTCAGGGATCCATGCTTAGATACCATTTACACGATGAAACACATCAGCACATACTGTCTGAATGTCTAATGTCAGAAAAGAGATCATGAGTCAGTAGTTAAGCTTTATGAATGGTAGAGGCAGATAAATGAAATCCTTTTCGATAGGTGAATTGGATACAAGTCGGGTGATCAAAGGTGTTAAAGAGGTATAGTTAGGGCCATGTTTGCTAATTCATAATTGACTCTAGATACAAATAATTTAGTGATTTAATATATATTTAATGAATAAGAGTTTAGGTTTAATACGGACAAAAAGAAAAATCTTCAAGGAAAGCTAGATCAAGGATAGAGATGAGACATGTTTGAAGTTTGAAATGATTACTGCTTACACCTATATTCATTTTCTAAATTAATACGTACCCATGTTCATACCCATATTTCAAGTTTTGAAAATTGATTGCTGAAGAAAGTCTAAAATGATAATGAAGGATCATGCAATAACTAAATTTAATAAAGTTGAGTCACATTCCATATTTGAAAGAGATAGATCTAACATTAAGGGATGCATGCTTATATTCATAATAAAACGCCAATAAAGCACCTTATTTAGTAAGGAAAACACAAATATGAATATTAGAAAATGAGAGGGATCCATGCTTATATTCATAATGCTCATATTCATAATCAAATAAGAAAGAGAAAGAGATCAAGATGGTAGCATATATATGCCAAGGGTGAGGGAAGCATAGATAGGGATTTATTAATGAAAAAACAGAAACTATAACTACTACACGTGAAACCACTTTTAATGACGGGTCTTTAACGACGGTTAAAAGGATAAACCGTCATAAAAAATGAACCGGTAACATTTTCGTAAAAAATGCGATTTTTAATGTATATATGACGATGGTTCAACATAAAAACCGTCGTCCAAAGTTGCTACTTGAACTTTAGATCACGGTTCTTTTACCGAGCCGTTGTCATAGACTCATCTATGACAACGGTTCATTTATCGAACCGTAGTCTAAGTACTTGTAGATGATGGTTCTTGGTAATGAACCGTCGTCTCAAAGTACTCGCACCAAAAACGACCCTCGGCCTACGCGAGTCTCACATTGTCTCTCATTTTTTAGTCCCACACTCCCTCGCTTCGTTGCTCTTCTCTCTGCGGTTGCTTGGTTTCCGGTGCTACTCGCGATTTCATATCGTGGTTGCACAACCCCGATGAACTCTTACATCGTTAAAGCAACAAAATAATTAAAAGGGAACAACTCTCCCACAAATTAAAATCTTAATTGGCATTTACAAGCTTTAGGTTATCGGTCCCACCCCGATCAATTGCATTGCGGTATCGTTTAAACAAGCCGATCGCAATATTTGTTGATGACAAGTATTCATCGTCCGAAGGAACTGGATCTTGAGACCGACACTGCAAAGGTTCACATATATAAATGTTTCAATAAGCAAAACCGCATGGATGGAGAAATTAACCAATGAATGGACCTTAAGTTGCACATGGCCTTGCTCGAAAAGAAAGCATTTGCATTGGCCTTCACTACAAAAACTTGGTTGACAAGGAGAACTTAAAGCACTTCCTAATGGAGTAACATTCGCAATCTTTGGAAGAGTAAACTCCAGAAGCAAATGAACATTTAAGTAACTCAGGCACTTGCTGATGCCTCCGCCAAGCATGCACCATCAGCATGGTTGAATCATGATAGAAGCACCTTCAAGTTGCAAATACAAGCTCTCGGGGCCTTAGGAACTTGAATACCGATCAAGAACATTGAAAACATAAAAATTAACAAAAAAGAAAGTTGTAATTGTCGAGCAAATTGAATCATGAATAGCTTTACTTGTGCACTAGTTTATATTCAATTGCATTCATTCTGCATGATCCCGGAGAGTCTAGGTTTGATGATTCTCTCCCCTAATTTTCAAAAAGTCTACTGCGCATTTGATGTTGGTGATGTTGGATGAAATGAACAAAGCAATAAACTTGGGTTGTCCATTGATGGGCAGAAATCCCGGACAGGATTTTGATCATTAAACTTTTCTATGATTCCGATTAAATTCCCAGAATATTTCAACTATGTTACGAGATCCAAAAATCAACTTAGTGCAATGTCGGTTGTTCGTGAAAAATGAAGATACAATTTGAAGCAAATCCTTTGGCACGGAGATGTTCTATGTTTCTAATACCAAAAATAATTAGTGGATAGCCTTTAGTCAAATCAAAATCTTCCCAAGTAAAACTTTAGTGGATAGCCCTTCGAGTGCGTAACCTTTTAAAGAAGTGTAGAAGGATTAAGTCTATATACATGGCCTCCCAAAGTCTACTCTTCCTCAAAAACTACATTTTCTTTAGTTACCACACTTTTTCAGCTCCATTAGGCTCAATTGCAGAGGTCCATGGAACTTGCATGAGTTCTCTGTAGGAATCCCATGGACTCGGGAATACGAGTATCGTAGCATCATCGGAATCACAAAGGGAATCACTTTATGCCGGAATGAGAAACATTGGTTAGCTGGTGCTGCTATAGCATGTTGGAATCAACGGAACCTTTGAACCTTTACTCTCTCAAGAACAATGAGAGGAGGCATCACAAGATTCAATCCTAAGATGACATGCAAGACTAACGACCATCAACACCAATAAAAGCACATGACATGGTTTTTATTTGCTGGTTTTGGGACAGTAGGAGTTCCTCTCACTTTAACCCTAACCCAATTCAAAATAGATTATTGCAAACACAATCATCCCAACAAGACAACCTAGAAATGAAAACTTGCAAGCAAGATAACCCACATAAAGGATTTCATTTGCTTGCAACTTGCAGCGTTCACAGCCCACACATAAGAAGAGGGCAATTACTAGTTGTCAAGATGAGTTCCTCCAAAAGTATATTCCTTGAATCGCCTTCGAGAAAAATCCATAACCGCACAATCAAAAACACCACTTCTATAGGCCATTGACAAAATTCAATGTGACACCTACAAAATTGCAATTTTCAAGACTACAAACATATCCGACGCCTTACTTCCCAATAAAACCATCCCAACTCTTTTGCTCATAAGGTTTTCACCCCTCCCTCCCCCAATTTCCCACAAGGTCCATAAGGCCATAAACCTTATGGGAACATTATGTTTTAGGAACCACATAGAATTCATTTATGCAATATAGCAGATTTCACATATAATGTACCAACAACTCTATGTCTCATATTCAATTCTAGAAGTACTTTATCAACTGAAAGCCACTTAATCATCATCCTATTTCCTGTTTAAATTTTACGATGATCAATAAAACAACTATAAATAACACAATATAATAAGGCCACAAAGCTTTTGTTAATTTACTTTGTTTGAATTTTGGGTTATTGTCAATTCAAGGTTGTTGATCGTTAATTACGAGCTTCCTCGTCCGCAACACCTGTTGCCTTCGCTATAGCTAGTGACTTTCATCATTGTTCAGCTTGACGACCTCCTCTCGCGACTCATCAAGGTTATTCTATCTTACATGTGGTTTTGATTCTATTATCTCTTCTCTGTCTAATAGTATTTACTATGTTGTTTATTTTGTATTTGTTATATGTGCAATTAATTGGGGGAGTGGGGAGTACGAGTGTCCGACGCTAGTGTCCCCAACGGCTATAAACAATTGAATTGATCCCATCTTTGTAAGATTATTCAATTATTTCGAAGTACATAGACAGGCGGATTGTAGAGAGGGTATTAAAGGGAAAGGTGGTTGGTTTGTATGAGTCTAGCCAAACTCTTAGAGAGGGTATTAAGGGGGAAAGGGGGTTAGTTTGTATGAATCTAGCCAAACTCTTACCATTATAAGAACTTAAGAAGCTACATATCATTTTTAAGGTTAGTCGGAAATTTAAATTTCCGCTATTTGGATCACCTACTATTGTTACTTGTAATATTGTGATATGAGGGATACATTTGCTGGTGATATACACTTGTCTTGTTCGAGGGGGTTAGTTCGGGTTCGGTTTGGGTTAGTTCGGTTCGGGTTAATTTCGAGTCGATCTTGTTCGGGTCCGGTTCGGTTTCGGGTTTGGGTCAACTTCGGGTCAATCTCGTTCGGGTTCGGTTCGGGTTAACTTCGGTTCGGTTCAATTTCGGGTCAATCTCGTTTGGGTTTGTTCGGTTTCGGTTCGGGTTCGGGTTCGGTTTGGGTTTGAAGACTCGGACACTCGCTCAATATTTTTCTCGAGTCATGCAAAAGGAATCAGGTATAACAATATTATACATATAGAGTTTTGATTCCAAGGCATTCTCTCGTGTCTTAGAAACTTACTTGAGTAAAATAGTATTTTCTCTAAGTGATTCGGCCTTCACTTATCTCTTTTATCGATTTTCAGTTAGCGACTCGAAAACCGGTTCTTTATTCCGAGTCCATCCTCACTCGGATTAATCGCATTTTGAATATACCAAGTATTCCGTTGTTTCTCACTCGGAATCTGACTTGTGGTTATCCGTTCTATTGTTTGCATAGTCAGCATTGTAGTTCATTTCATGCTCGAGTCTATATCAAGTTAATCTCCTCTCGCTATTCTTTATCGAACTTGATTCTTCGCTTAGACTTAGTCAAATGGAATTCCGAGTATCATGGATATTAGACTCGTGAAAATTCCATTTCTTTTCGACTCGGATAATCTGTTGGTTAATTATTAGAATTATTTTATTATTTGTGTCTAACCTTGGACCAAAGTATTTTATGCTTTGAGAACCAGAATTGATTTACTTTTGTAGGTTATTCATTCGAGGATACACCTTTTTCAAACTACAAAAGCAAATGGCTTCGAACGTCAAATCACCGAGCAGATATGGCTTTTCACCTTCCCTACTTTAGTCCCGTAAGATTGTGTCGAAGTCGTCCGCTTCCATATCCGAAAACTGGAACGCTAAGCTTAACGGTGGTTTCCACCTCATTTTTCAAGACACAACCGATGGTTTTGGGACTTCCAAGAGAGTTAAACCATTGTCCAACGTTCATATTTCAACGGATACTTTCTGAATGACTCGAAAGCCTCTCCCAACGGTCAAAGAAGTCTCTCGGTCAGCAGATGAAGATAACAGACTACTTTGCTTGGTTATCTATAAATAGAAGCCACTTCACAAGACTTGAAGGTTGCCGAACATATTGTTTATACACATACTTGATCAAAGTTATTGTATTTACTCTCAATCTTCAACCTACAACTCCCACTCGTAATTTATTACTTTCGAGTTGTAAGGTCTTGTACTTAGTTACAAACTCTTCTTACACTCTTTGTAAGGTCCCTTGACTAAGCCGTAAAGGTTAACTCAGCTTAGTTGTCCCTAGCTGTAAGGGTTATCTCAGCTAGGAAGTACTAGATCGGATAAGGGAACTTCGAGTCTAGGAAAATTTGTATAGAGTTGTCTAAGGGAGCAACTCGGGTTCCGTCAAGTTCACGGTATTTTGTGGACTCAAAATAGTGGATTTGACTTCGTGTCCGGATTGACACGGGCCGTGGTTTTCTCGCCCCGGAGGGTTTCCACGTAAAATATTTGTGTTCTCTTTTTGAGTTCATTCTAGACTCGGACAATTGTCATCGCTTTTGTTCCTTCCGAATCATTAATTTCGAGTCCAATATTTTCCGACCTCGCTTTTAGACTCGGAATCTTTCTCTCGTCTCTTCCCTTCGCAAAAGAGTGTGTTTTCACGAAGATTTTTCTATCACCCTATTCACCCCCTCTAGGGTGACTCGGACTCTCCCGGGCAAACCTTCGGGGTTAATTTCGGATCGGGTCAACTTCGGGTCGGTTTCGGTTCGGGTTGGGTCAATGTCAATTCGGGTGAGTTTTGAGTATGATTTCGGGTTAACTTTAGATCGGATTAAAATCAGGTCGGGTCACTTTTGGGCCGGGTTGATATTCGGTCGTGTGACACTCAAGGACAGGTACTTGTTGTCCCTCGTTTGACATTCAATTTGGACACAATTCTTTTCATTTTTTGGAATGTCCCATTTGACGTGATGTTCACTTCCCTCCTTTATAGCACAAGTTCAAATACGGGAGCGAACTTCATTTGTCAATTTGTTTGGGAAATAAAGGGGGTAAACTTTGGGCCTCGGACCACAAGTTTCCATTCCCTCCTAAGGTTTATTGGCCTATTAATATTCTTCTTTGATGGGAGCCCATCATGTGGTATGCATTTACCAAACTTAAAAAAATATTTAAATAAATTTGTTAATAATACTAATGTTAAAATTTTTTACAAAACCTTTTTGAGTTTGAAGAAAAATAAAATTTTATAAAGTTAATATATTATTAATATTAATTTTTTTTATTTTACACATTTGTTTTTGTACAGATTAAAAACGGAGCGTTGTTTATTAAAAAAAATAAATACTAGTAACGTTTAAGAGATATAACTTAGAAGTGTAAACAAGCAAAATTTGAATATTTGACTCTAAATTTAAAACAAGATAAACCAAGTTGATATTTCAATACGTCACATATGTATAATCCAACTCAAACTTATTGACAAGTATCAAAAATGATATCGCAAGACAGTATAGATATAAGAGTTAAGATTAACCGAATGTACTCTAATGAATTGTAATTTATAATGAATGAATTGAACTAATGTGAACCATAATTTGACGCTTAATTTCATACGATGCCAAATCGATTTGGTCAAATTCGAACTATTACAATTTCAACCGAACTTATATACAAACTACATAAATTAATAAAATTGAAATTGCGAGATACCGACATAATTACAATATTAATAGACTAAATGGCAACTGTTCGAATTTCTAGAATGATTATATTTGATGTTAAATTTATAAAGATAATGTTAGAATAACTTAGATAAGTTCGAGTCGATACAATCTAAAATGATCTTGATAAATCAAAATGAAAATTGAATATTCATCGGCCACTAGGTGCCACTAGTCATAATAATAACCAAGTAAGAAGAATATTTAGTCACTCAGTCAATCGGTTATTGCTCAACTCGAAGTACTCGACTTACGATTATCGTCTTGTATTATAATTTTCCAACCAATTAATTGAATTAATTTGAACATTAATCTAGAGCTAAATTTAATATCAATTTGGTCAAATTTAAACTAGTTCGGATTAATAAAAACGGAGTTGTGAGATACCGAGACATGGTAATTACTGCTAATTTACTAAACCAAGTCTCATCGATATTAGTTAAGTACTTAACTTATTCATGTAATGACTATATTTAACGTTAAACGGACCCGACTTAGATAAGTTTGAGTCGATATAATCCCAAATAAACTTACTAAATCAAAGTGAAAACTAATACAATTCGAATTGAACTTATTTATATAAATTAAATTACATATTGTATACATATTTTATTATTTTTTAAATTATTTATATATTTGCACATATTTCATTATTCTTTAAATTACATATATATTTACACGTTTTATTATTCTTTAAATTATATATTTTACCTTCATTTTGATGAACAAAATAATAACTTGTTTTGTAATGTAAATTCTCTAAACTTATTAATTAAATTAATTTAAATTCTATTAATAATATCTTATAAAGTTATAATATAAAAATTTCCAACTTTTATTTTTTTCCCTCTTATTTATTTAACAAAAATCAGGATTTTTATCTCTATTTCTACTCTAGTAAAAATCAAAATTTTAGTCACAAATTACAATTAGATTTTGGAGGGAAATCTCCCTCTTTTATTTTAGTTGTCAAAAACAGGAAAAAAATAAAAATAGAAAAACAAACCCTACGTCTTTCACTCTTTCTTCGCTTACGCTCGCTGCGGTGGTTGCCGGCTTCGCTCTCGCTCCGCAGACCGTGCGCTTGGGTCTTCTTCTTCTTCTCTCTCGGACTCTCGTCGACCGGTCGTCTCCTCCGTGGCTGCACCTCCTTGCTGTCACCGCTAAGCCTCAAATCCCTAAGCCTCAAATCCCTAACTCTCTCCCTCCTAACCCGCGCTCTCCTTCGGTCACCGGCGTCGTCGCTCCCCTCGGTCACCAGCGTTGTCGCTCGCCTCGGTCACCGACATTTTCTTTCCGGGAAGAGCTTTCACATTCTCTGTTTGCTATTTGCTACAAATTTTCGGTACTCTCTAACTCTAATCTCTACTCTCTACTCTCATTATCTGTTTTCTCTACTCTCTCTCGCTGCTTGGTGTGTTCTCTCTTTCGCTGTCACAAATTACAATTGGATGAGGATATTTATGTTTTCGGGAAGGTGAATGGCTCTCAACATTGGTTAAATTGATTGTTTAGTGTCTGTTATTATGCAAATTTGGGGAGTCATAATCTGGGTGGTTGGGAAGGGAATTGCAGCTAACACTATCTGTCTAACTAGGAATTATAATTTGGGGAGTCATAATCTGTACAATTTGCTTCGACATCGAGCTGGCCAACTTGTTAATTAGTATTGTCGGTATGGGCTAGCTTCATCCCCCAAAAAGCGAAAGGCCCACGTGAGGCTGATGTAGGATTCCTTGCAGGTTAAAGAAAAGAAAATTCTCGTAGGTAATCTCTTCTATCAATTGGGCAGAGCGATATTTTTCTTGTAAGTAAATTGAGGAACCTGAATGGATTGCAAGCTTTTATCACCTTCATAATGTAGGTTGCTCGTTATAGGATTTTTTGACGTCTAGTGCATTTAACTATGCACTCAAATATTGTCCTGTACAGTTTGTAGGGAATTGCAGCTAACACTATCTCGTCTAACTATGCATTCAACTTTACCCAACTTATCTTAAAATGATTCAGTTTGTAGGCAATATTGAAATGATTCAGTTTATAGTCAATATTAAATTGGATTCAGTTGTTTAGAACATGCCTTGAAATGATTCAGTTGTTTAGAACATGTATGATTGTTTTTAGAACTTATCTTATTTTTGTTAAACTTATTATTGCACAGCTTATGGAATTAGATAGTGAAGATGGTGGGCGTCTCTTTGACATGGATGATAACAATCCAATTCATATTGACTTGAACGAGGAGTCAAATAATCAAGGCAGCGTGCATTCTTCCACAATTACTAATGTTGGTGGACCTAGAAGTGCAAGTATGGCTAGAGTATGTGGTAATACCTGCATCGGCATCTACAAATGGAAAGAAGCGAGCAACTTGTAGACATTGCGAATCAAAGACTTTTTAGCAGACTCAAGGTATGGAACTAGCAACATGAAGAAGCATCTTGACAAGTGCAAACCATATCTAGAAGCAAAGGTTGCTCAAGAGGCTTCCGACCAACATATCGGGTTTGATCAACAAGTTTATCGTCAATTGGTAGCTAAGGCAATCATAAGGCATGGCTATAGCTTTTCATGGGTTGAGCACCAAGGAAATAGGGAAATTCATGCATATCTCGAACAACAAAGTCCTAACTATAACTAGGAATACCGCAAAAGCGCATTGTCCGAAATTGCATGCTCATTTGAAAAAGAAAGTAAAAGATACTTGGCTTTCACTTCCGGGCAAATTTCTTTAACTTGTGATTTATGGACTTCTTGTCAAACCGAGGGATATTTGTGTTTGACTGCTCATTATGTGGATTCTAATTGGAAGTTGCATAGTAAAGTCTTGAATTTTCGTCACGTGGAACCACCCCATACAGACCCTGTTTTGTGTGAGATTGTGTTTCATTTGCTGGTAGATTGGGGCATTGAGCATAAGGTCTTTTCCTTAACTTTGGACAATGCATCTAGTAATGATAGAATGCAAGATGATTTGAAATTGAAACTTTTAGACAAGGGGTCTTTGTTGAGCACCGGGAATATTTTCATGTTCGATGTACAACACATATTTTAAATCTTATTGTGAAAGATGGTTTGAAGGCAATTTATGATTGTGTGGTTAAGATTAGAGAAACTGTAAAGTATATCAAAGGATCGGAGAGTAGGAAATTGCATTTTAAGGCTTGTGTGGAACGAAGTGAGATTAAGGAAACCAAAGCCTTATGGTTAGATGTTCCTACTAGATGGAATTCGACATACTTTATGCTTGATAGAGCACTTATCTATCGCAAAGCATTTAAACATTTTTATCTCACTGATTGTTCTTATACGAGTTTTCCTTCGGATGATAAATAGGAAAGAGTTGAAAGAATTCATGAACTTCTTGGTCATTTTTGTGAAATTACTGAAATGTTCTCCGGTAGTCGATATCCGACGGCAAATTTATACTTTGAAAATGTATGGAAGATAGATATGTTCCTAAAAGAGCAATCGGAAAGTAGGGATGAAGTGATTAAACACATGGTGCAAAATATGAAGGCAAAGTTTGACAAGTATTGGAGTGAATATACTTTGTTGTTTTCTTTTGCTACACTTCTTGATCCTCGATGCAAAAAGTACTTTTGAAGTATTGTTACAAAAAGTTGTATGGAAGTGAAGAAGCTGCAACTTTTAAGGTGAATCAAGTGATTGCTAAGTTAGAGGTTCTTCTTAGAGAGTACACCAATTGTGCTAGTCCAAGTCCTTCATCTAATATGGCATCAACTCGGCGTTTCCCAAAGTTTGAAATCTCCACCTTGCAAACGAAAGTTCAACTATTTAGATGTATGTATTTTTTTATTTACCTTATAATTAACATTATTTTATTTAATTGATTATTGAAGATATAATTGTGTTTGTATTACTAATTGTAATTTTGTAGGATTTCGATAATGATGAATTTGATGGTGATTCTTACACTAGTCCGCTTGATAGATATTTGGAAGATCCTAAGATGGAGTGCAAGAGAGAGTTGAATGTTCTATCTTTTTAGAAAGAAAATTCTAAAAAGTATAAAGAACTCTCTCTTATGGCTAGTGATATATTGAGTGTGCCACTTACTACGGTTGCTTCAGAATCAACCTTTAGCATTGGTGGTAGGATTTTGAACAAATGGAAAAGCTCTTTCATTCCTGAAAATGATGAAGCTTTGATAACTATTCGAAGTTGGTTGTATGGTTTTGATTGTAAGTGTTTTGCTTTATTTTTCATTTAGCCAATGATGAAGAGGAATTTACTGGCTCTTATGTGGATTGGATGAATGTTAAGTAGCCTAAGACAGGTACACTTCCTTCAAAATAATTATTGCTAATTAAATTAATATATAACTCTTATTATTATTCCTGCTTTTTGTTTGAGTTAATTTGCTATTGTTCATTCATTCCTTTAATATTGCGAAGTTGCTAAGTTCACTATTTATATCTTATTTGATTTGTAATAAATTACAGGTTTTTGAAGCGAAGCGAGCCGTTTGCTTTTCTCCATTGATGCAGATAAGAAGAATGAAGAAAAATGATCAATCTATTACACAACTAACTCTCTAAGTTGTAATCTTTTATATGTAAAAACTAGTTACATACTATTATGAGCTTGTGTAATTTTTATTAGATAATCATCATGTTATTATGTTATGTTATAGTACTTTTGTATTGATTTGTTGTGTTGTGCGTGTTGCCATTGGTGTTGTATATGGAAATGACCGTGTTTGTCACAATCAGAAATGAGAATTGATATTTTATTTGATTTTGTAATTTTTTAAAGTCCTTAGTGTTGCACTAAAAATCATGTTCACAAGTAGCATCATTGCACTAGTTTCACCTAATCAACGCTTGCTCAAAATTTGGAAAGAGTGATTATAATTTATAAGAATAATGTAAAATACAATATTATTAGGTCCACCACCATCCCTTGGTATGAATTTGCTTGAATAAGATTTTAGGTCGATCAAAATTGTTTGTACCATTACAAGCACAAAAGTCTATCATGAGGGACTTACCAAAAAAATGTGGGTTGGGTCAAATTCAAATTAAGGTCAGGTTGGGTTTGGGTCACTTTTATTCGAATTCGGGTCCGATTCGGTTCGGGTCTGATTCGGTTTGGGTCTAATTCGGTTCGGGTTTGATTCGGTTCGGGTTGTAATCGGGTCAATTATATTTCGGGTCGGTTTCGGTTTCGGGTCGGTTTGGTTTCGGATTGGGTTGTTTCGGTTCAGGTCTGAATCGGGTTCATTACATTTCGGGTCGGTTCGGTTCGGTTCGGTTCGGATCGGTTCATTTCGGTTTTCGGGTCAAAATCGGTTCAACTGTTTCGGATATCGGTTCGGTTTGGGTTTCGGGTTGTTCGAGTTGAGCCATTCGGTTCGGGTCGGTTTTGCCGGGTCTAGGCGAGACCAAGAGAGAGAGTGTTGAGAGAGCATTGTGGGAGGAGGTCCGGAAAAGAAAGATTTCCGAACCCTTTCCCCTTCTCACCCAAAAGGAAAAGTTTTAAAATAAACATTTGTCTTTTAATCTCAGCCCTTAGTTAAAAATTAAATGATTCACATTTAAAGTGCTCACCTAATGGGTGAGCTCATCTAAAGGTTTATATATATATATATATATATATATATATGGGAGGCCAAGAGGTGAGTGGCTTGGTGGCCACTCACCCTATTTCCAAGCTCTCCACCCAGGTTCGATCTCGGGTGGACACAAATTTCTCAAGTTTGAGGATTTGTGTGTGCTGTGGGTATAGTTGTGCTTGGCATCCCCTTTCCCGCTATTGTTTAGCCCGTTGGGCTTTCCCATGGGATAGGGGTCCAATGGGAGGGTTTAAGTGAACCCTCCCTTTAGGTGAGCTCACCCATTAGGTAAGCACTTTTAATCTCATCCATTGAATTTTGATTCAATGGTTGAGATTAAAAGAGAAATTTTTAATTTAAAAAAATTATTTTTTTTCTAGGAGAGGGGAGGACTGGAAAATCATCATCATTTTCCATCTTCTCCAGCCCTCCCAAGCGCTGTCTCTCTCTCTAGCTCTCGCTCTCGCTCTCTCGTCTCGTAGACATCCTCCCGCCGGCATCTACCTCCGGCCGCTATCCTCTCTCTCGCTGCCCTCCTTCCTCTCGCCTGAATGAAGATCGTCGGTATCTCTGTCGCCTTAATCCCCGACATTCCCTCTCCCTCGCTTCTGGTTCCTCTCGTTCTTCGCTCTCGCTCTCGCACACGACTCCCGACATTCCCTCTCCTTTTCCTCTCGACTCACCGGAACACGTTGGCGTGTGCTGTCGCCGTCGTCTGTCTCTCTTCTCTCTCGCATCCCTTCGTGGCTCTCGCCGGACTCTCCTTCTCTCCCGGCTGTAATCCCCAATCTAAGCACCCAGCTGCCGGCGAGATTCACTTTTAGTCGAGTTCGTTCCGTTTCTTTCTTCCCACTCCTCAAAAATCAGATATACGATTTTATATAATTCATGTCGGATTAGGGGCAGGAGGATGGAGATAATACAAGGGTATTTTTGTCTTTCAACGTCTCCGATCAACTTAAAATCTCAAGTTTACCTATAATTTTAATATGTCGATAAGGTCAGGGGTTGAAAATAATTTTCAATAGGACATCGGTAGAAAAATGATTGCAATATAGTACGAAGGGTACAAATGTTAATAATTGTATTATTATTACTACGATTTCTATTGATTATGTGCATTTCATTTAGGTAAGACCTTTTTTAGCCTATGAATGTCATGGAGTGTTGATTCAATTGATTGTAAATTAGTTAAGAACAACGTCCTTAACTTGAATAGATCTCCTTATCGCGTATTATCTCCAAAAATTCAATTACCTTTTTCCTTAAGTTGACTCAAAATATTTTAATCCATCTCTAATCAAATCCCTTAAATCACCTAATTTATTTAAGTCACTAGAATCACTTAGTTTCTTTAAATCACTCAATTCATTTATTTTTCTTAAATCAGTAAGATCACTTATTTTTCTTAAATCATTAAAATCACTTATTTTTCTTAAATTATGTAAATTACTTAAATTACTTAAATTATTTAAATCACTTAAATTACTCCAAGTAATCTTCAACTTTTGCACTTATAATTCATAAATTCCTCAAAATATTATTTCATTTCAAAATCACTCAAATTTTGACATGCATGCCCATTTTCTTCATTTTCTAACTTTTAAATTTTCTTTAAGTTTCTAATCACCATCATCAACCACATTTTCACCTCAATCTACACAACCCATAACGATTACTCCATATTTCCAAGCATCGATTCCCATTATAATATAATTGGTGATGCTCAAACAATTTCCATGGCTAATTTTCAACATCCAACCTCAAATGGTCTCCTCATTCAAATTTTCATAGCAATAATTTTGGGTTTTTATTCAACATTAGTCTCTCACTTTTCACTTAAATACTTAAATATATAATATCATCCTTTGCATGTAACATCTAAACAATTATCTTTAAAAATTGGGGATAAATTAATGAAGATTTGAGGTTTTACCCATAAACCACAAGAAGATGGGTTCTTGAAGTGGTGGAAGGTATTGGGGCTTGCTGCAGGTGGCCGGAGACGAGGTCCGGCGGCAGCGGATGACCAGCAGGCGGCAGATGGTGACAGCTTGTAGGAACCAAGGCCGCGGACGCTTCACATCGGGACGCGGGCCGAGCTTCCCCACGATTGCCTTTTGGCATTTTGGGTTTCGAAAGTGGGCGAATGATTTAGGGTTTTCAAGATACATTTTAGAAAGTGGGGACAAACCTTTTATTAAAATTTTCTGAGTTTTATTAAATATGATTTAAAGCGAATTAGGCAAAGTTTGAATGGCAATTTTATTAATTATTTTATTTTAATAATTATTTTTAGAATTCCGGGATCTTATTTTCTAATTAAGGAATAAATAACATTAGGGTTTATGTCATGTCTGTGAGGCTTTAGGGCCGATTTGTGTGAAAACACCAATCGGATCGAAGCCCCACCGCCGCCTGTACCCGGCAGTGGGGGCGCCGGCCATAGGCAGAGGCTGATGTAATAGGCAGATCCAAAACCTAATATTACCATTCCCGCAACCAGAAAACGTCGAGATACAAATTTGAATAGAACAAAGCATAAAATAAAGGAGTCGCCAGTAAGTTTTTTACGAAAGAAAAACTAACAAAAACAAAATAAAAATTCACTTTTCCGATCTTAGAATGGGAAAACTAAGATAAGAAAAAAAGGCTAAAATGACTCAATTGGTCTTTGAAACGAGAATCGAATCGGGCGAGGGTACGAAACCTAGGGAAAACCCTTCTGTTTCGCCTGTCCAAGACGGCCATTACTAATTCGAGTAATGGATTAGAATGATGTCAAACAAACATGTAATCGGCATATTAAGACGATAAATAAAAGCAACCAAACATAATAACAAAGCAATAAAGAAAGCGATAAAGAAAAGAAAAATGAGAAATAAAAGAATTACATCGGTGGGGGAGGAATTTAAAGGAGCGATTACATCTCTTAACCACAATACGAAAGCGATAAAAAGCATGAAAAATAAATAAACCGTTCGAAAGCTAAATAGTTGCCCTCAGGTTGTCCCACCTTCCCGATCCGGATCTCCACACTAGATCTCTCGATGCAACGGCGACAATCAAAAGAAAATGGCTTGTTTTGTGAATTGTGTATATAGAAAAAGTAGTGATCAATTGAATGTGTGCCCAAAAATAAGAATAATTGAATATTCTTTAGCAAAGATGAGATGAATGCTTAAGACTGATTTTTGCAGAGTAACGTTTAGATGAGGGTATTCTAATTAACTTTCTACAAGTGTGATGCAAAGGCAGGAATCTGTATGGGAATGAGAGCGCAGACTCTCTATTTATAGGAGAGGACCTAGGTCACAAATGACCTAGGGTTTGCCTCCATTCAGCCGTCCATGTCGCTAAAAATAAACCGGGCCAAATCTTAAGAGATTAAACCGAATAAGAAGATGATAAAATCGGATAGAATCGGGAGGCGGGCCTCAGCCACCCGGGTGCCCGAGGGTTTCGTTCCCTAGTTGTGTCTCTAAAGGACTCTCCAAGCCAAAACGCATTGTTCCACTTAATGCTTCTAGAAGGCAGGCGCCGGCCACGACGTCGTTTTGAGGGGAGAAGCTTATAGCCTCGTTTGGGCTATCTTGTGAAAGCTTCAACGCAATACTTTGCTGCTCCCGATCATGAAGTGCAATGCTTTAACATCATCTTCAGGTCTTCACCATCTTGTCTGATTGGACAAAAGTAAATTGTAGTATTCTGAAATTGAAATTTCCCGGTACAGACTCGGACTCCATTATCTCTAAAGGCTCGGCCCGATTTTTTGGATCGTCCGAAAGAAAAGGGATTTGTGGAGTGACCCAAGGCAAAACGTTGTTTATTTAGTGCTGGGGGTTCTTTGTGGTTTACTCGGCTTATGTTGCACCAATCGATCACAGTCCAAGATCTAGATTTTCAAATAGGACTCGGGATTATCATCCTCGGGCCAACAAATAAAAAAAACAAAGAAAATGACGACACTTTTTAGGTGTCTATAGTTAACCCCACTTTGACCGAGTCTAAAGGACAAAGTGTCAAAGTAGACACTAAAGGATACGTACCTCGATTTTTCTAAGACATTATGTGTTACTTGAAATTGGTTGTAGTCAAACCTAAACTCCAAAATGAAACCTGAACTTGATCGTGATGCATGTATTCTGAAGTTCAGTAAAAGGATTCTAAGCTTGGCCTGATCGGAGCCCGAAGCTTGGTATATTTTGGTGCTGAAACTTCGATCGTTTTTTTTTTTCTGAAGCTTGGCTAAATGAACTGTTGTACTAGCCTATTCGTTAGTGCATAACTGAATTGACAAAAGTTCAGTGTTTTACCTGAATAATTCAGTTGAAAATAGACTGATAAAACTGTTCGGAAAAGCTGATTTGTGGGCCTGAAAACTCCCATTTGCATGCACAAAGGGACAAAGATCACATGTCTCGGTTGGACAAGGCTGCAAAGACTAGGGATGTGGGCTAGGCAGCAAATGTTATCGCCGATTGGACTTCTCGGCACCTCGTGGCCGGTCCCAGCCAACCTTTGGCAAGCGTGGCCCCTGGTGTGTCCTATCGGATTCCCTTGGTTCCCCATTACTTGCTTGACTCTTATCTCATGTGCTTTGATGTCTTGGCCGAATTTGCTTATAAAGGGAGTGCATGGTGTGTTTCATTTTGCACACCAACTCTTCTTCTTACTCTTGCTATTCTTTTGTGTTTCCTTACTCTGCTCCTTCTTGAAAACTAGTTGGTTCGCAGAAATTTCTTGTCTTCAAAATGTCTAGAAGAAAAGTTCATCCTGCAAGAAGAACTAGAATAGAGAGTTTTACTCAAGACTCTTTCCTTGAGCGAGAATGGCGTCCCCAAAGTGAATGGAATCCAAGTGATCTTCTATTGGAAGCCGAAAACCATGTTTCCTAGCTAGCTATTTCCTCTTCGGTAAGCTAATTGGCTAAAACTCCTTCATTTTGCTCATTTAGAGTAACTCTTTAACCAAAATCTTGTTGCATTTTGTCTTATAGAAAGGCTTGATTCGAAGTAACGGAGCCTTTCCCAAATTCATGGAGACATGCGAGAAGATGAACTTTTCTCTTGAGAATATCATGTACAATGGCAGGTTTAGACCTCTTTACATTGCTGTATACCACCTTACTGATTAGAGAGAGAAGGATCCCATTAGAGCCATTAGTGAACGCTTTTTGGATACTACCAACACGTTCTACCTCCCATTCGGTGAGATGACCATAACTCCTTTTGATTTTGCTATTTTATCCGGTTTGGGATTTTCGGGAGAACCTTTAGCCTATGACCAGAATTTGTACAAAAACCGTGACTACCTCCGTCAGCTCTTTGGCCCTGTAACTGAAAAATTTCCATATAATAATCACTTTAAGTATATTATTCTTTTTTAGGCTTTTGAGGATATTGTGTTCTGGCCTCAACATTCTCCTCAACAACAAATCAGGATTGTACTTGTTCTTCTCTTGAGTACGATCCTCTTTACCGACCAAGCCGCTAAGGTTCATGTTCACTATTTGGTGAATTTAGTGGACTTGGATAAAATAAAGGAGCTCAAGTGGGGTGCTCCCACATACACTTGCCTCATAGGGGCCTCCGTGCTGATGTGTAGCACACAAAACCAGAGTCGGATTCCACTAACTATCTTCCTTTGAATGGCTTATGGAAGATTATTGAGGTATGCTCAAC
Organism: Talinum fruticosum; assembly: GCA_021018815.1. Taxonomy (NCBI): domain Eukaryota; kingdom Viridiplantae; phylum Streptophyta; class Magnoliopsida; order Caryophyllales; family Talinaceae; genus Talinum; species Talinum fruticosum. The sequence goes on along the minus strand of JAITYX010000074.1, from coordinate 1,752,186 downwards.
TTCTCCAATATTTATACTTTTCATCTTGTAAGGATTAAAAAGTCTTACTTGATTTGTCAAAATGTAACCGTTGTTATACGAATGCTTTCCGCATCTCTCTCCCGGTTCAACGAATCGACCTGTATTCCCGGTAACCATGTCATGGGCTAAAGTCTATCTTCAACGTCCCAAGATTTATGGAATAGACTTCTTGAGGTCAGCCGTCAACCGTTTATACTAGGTATGCTTCTTCTCTTCTCAAAATTTGCTCCAAAATATGCTTAAGAGAGCTTTTTACCACATTTTCAGCCCTCTGACCTTGCCCACGGCCAGCGCCACCACCTGTGGGGCCGCCTATGGTGGACTCCAGCCCTGGATGTTCACTGTTTTTCATCCATTTTCTTGTTGCTCTTCATTCTTGCTAGCTAATTTCTTGGTAATTCTTGTGTATAGGCTAACTTCCATCCTTGGGCCCAACTTCAACTCCCTCAAAGTGTCCATGTGGCATGAGAATTGAGCGAAAGAAGGATCTTGTTTGTTTTGTTGGTATCTTGGGGAGAGCGTCACTCCTCAAATTCGAGTCAATATATGGCCTCCGTTCGTTCCGGTCAATCCACCTCCGACCATATTCTAATTCCGTGCTCTCCCTCTGAATAAGCAAGCGGTGGCTATGGAGGGGTATTCTTTTACCTTATTCTTGAACTTGAACATATCCTACGTCCATCATGCAGCACGTATTATGACTCAATTGATGAATTTTCAATCTATATCTTATAAGTTAAATTTCTTGCATGGAAATTATTCTTTCTTTCTTTTTGGCAGCTCACTCCTGCTGATATCCATATCCCAAGTCTCTTCCCGGGCGACCTCCTCGTTTTGTAAGAATTCCTGAAATCTCGGAAGAAGAATGTGTTGGGCATCCGTTCCCAAGGGATTGGCGAGGGGTAAGAGTTATATGCTCTCTTTCCTTTAGTTGTATGCTAAAGATATTTCCTTGCTGATATCATTGAATAAATTTGGTAGTATGACCGGGAGCAATCTAGAGCTATATCCATTGGATTTTAGTCAGCTCTCCGGGGAATCCAAACTTTTGACCGGGCAATCCTTCCCAACTTTCCGGGTAAATCCCTGATTAGTGTAGTGCTAATTTCATTAAGCTTTTAGTGCTTTTCGTGATTTGCTAATCGCTTTCTTGATCTTGTAGAGGCGCCAATCTAGAGCACCTCCCTCTAATAGTCTACCCGGTGTCCCCGAGACTCAATCCCATGCTCCCGATTGACAAACACCTTCTAGTACTAATGCTAGACAAGGTTCTTCATGGAATTTCTTGCGGCGTGCTCATCATAGGAGTGCTTCCAAGGCGCGGGACCTAGTGCTTTTGGACCTGGCATTTCTAACGCGAGACCTAGCTACTCCGAGGAGAGTTTGAACATCCTTTCCTTGCAGGTCTTCGATCGTCACGGGGAACCCTCTTTATTTCCCTTGATCTTCCTATAGTGGTCCGACCCATGAGGTTTCACAATCTTAGGAACAAGGAGGTAGCGCGTATCAAGGTGATGAAGGTGGTCAATTCTCTACATCCATCTTGGATGACTTCGAGAATTCGATAACGACTCCAATGGTGATGCATAGAAGACTCCTTACTGCTTCCATTGTTTGTTGATTAATGGATCCCTTGTAGGGTATTTGTTTATTAACGTATTATTTATTTTGTCGTGAAGACTCTTATGCAATGGGATGAGATGCGGGACTTGATTCTAAAAATATGTTCTTTTATTTAGTATGATGCATAACACTAAAGAAAAGTACAAAGGCAAATTAACAAAAATTTGCACTAACCCCATTCCCCTAAAAGAAAATAATAAAAAGAAAAAATGATCGGGGCAAAGAGAAAAAAAAATGGCCAAGGATTACTCTGGCCAAAAAGAATCACGAAACGGGCCGAGCCAAGGCCGTGGCTGGCGCCAGCCACATACGAATCCTGAAGGGTTTGAGATTGTTCGGTGGCTGAGTTGCAATAGGACTCCAAGAACTCCAGGAAAACCCCTATAAATAGGATCGACGCACGGTGCAAAAAGAGATACAAACATCCAAGCCTTCGCTGAACCAAACTAAACGCACCATATCTCCTTCTTACATTCAAAAATAAAACCATAAACTACATGATTAAGTTAACCCGGTGGATGCATGAGATGAGTAATATGGATAGATCTGGGTTAACCAATTATGGGCTGAATGTCCTATTCATCATTCACCAGGTGAAGATCTATTAGACCTTTTAAGGGCTGTTATGGCCTATTGGAATCCTCACCACGATGTCTTCAGGTTCGGGGATAAGGAACTGTGCCACCTGCCTGAAGAATTCGATGCCATATTAGTCAGTTTTAGGCGAAAAAACTAGCTATACCTAAATCCTTAGAAAACCTTCACGAGAAATATAAATACCTGCTGAAACTAAGCAATAAGATTCTAGAGTGGATTCTTATTGGGAATCAGGTAAGTTTGATCAATCCGATAAAGCTTTACCGCAACATGTTCGCCTATGCCTAATCCATTATTATCCCAAGATTGCAAGCCATTGTCACCTGTATGATAGGTGGATTCTTGTTAGTAGGAGGCCATGAATATTTGGCACCAGCGGCCCTACTAAGTCTAGTGGAACAATTAGAGGATTATTATTCCCTAACTCCACTTCTAGGAGCGGAAATAATAATTGGTTTAGACCAAGTTGAAGGCAATGCTATGCAGAACTTCCGCGAGAGTCCCCTGTTATTGCAAGTAAGCAAAAACAACGAATGAAAGCAAAGTGACCAGTAGACCGGCCGACGGCGCCGGCCATAAGGCGGTTGTCCGGCGCCATCGAGGCTGAGATGCCACCGGTTTGCGCCTGAAGATTCTAACTTTTGTTTCTATCTTTCTGTCGTTATTATATTTTTTTATTTTGCTCCTGTTAGGCCTAAAAGATTGGGCTTTGACTGTGCATGACACTAATATTTGATTTTGCATCCGTGATGTGCAGATCTGGTTGATGGAACATCTTAAGTTTATTCATGCTCCTCCAAAGTTTTATATATACCTAGCGACTCACTTCGTTAGTGAAAAACAAGAGTCAGTGGTAGCTTACCACCCAGCATCTTGGTGGGAGGAATACCAAAAAATCACAGTAACGACCTTCTATGGTATAAGTGGCGGTGACGTAGGCTTGAGACTACAATATACGTTGACATTGTTAGGACCAAAGACCACATAATTCCCTGAAGATGTCAACTGTGATATAGACAGAAGATTCTTCTTCATACCAGGCATGTGATAGATATTTTGTAGCTGCACTTGATGCGAACTAAACCGAGGAGCAATCAGTGCATTATCAACATGAGTTATTGGCATTTTAGAGTCGTTAGTTGTTACCACGACCAAATTTCCTTTATATTTGGTTGTACTGTGTAGCTTGTTTATGTCTCATGTCATGTGGTTCAAGCAACCTGAATACATTATGAAGTCATATTGATAGTTGATGGATTCATTGCTCATCATGACAAGAGCGGTTTCCTCTTTTGGCTCCTCGACAGATGATATAGATAATTCTTTATAAAGTGTAGCATTTCTCTCTTCTACTGCAAAGGGCGCCCGTAAGTCCTACTCTTCTTCACTTTCATTATTTTTGACTATGTTACCTTCTTTTTAACAGATCTACAGTCTCAAGCATAGTGTCCTTTCTTGCTGCATTTGTAGCATCGATCCTCTTGTTGACGATACTTCAATTCTTCTCGATCACTTCGAGCTTGGTGTTCTCCCCTCGAGATGAAACTTGTCCACGTTGTGCTTGTCGCTACTTTGATTTCCTCTTTCTCGAATAATGTTCATCTCCAATATGTCTTCTCCTTGACTTATCTTGACCTTTAGGTGCTCTCCTTTTTGTAAAGAGAGTTTTCTCTTCCTCCTTTATTGAGACCTTGTACATTTTTTTGTCTAGATCTTCTTGATTGACCAAGATACTTTCTAGTTCTATCAAATTGGGTTGAGTGGCCCATCCCCGAGTTTCCATAATAAGGGCGCTATATTTGGGTCCAAGCGTCGATTATGATCCGACGCATTCTAGACTCGTTGATTGCACTTTCAAGGTCTACCTTCTCTATTTCACAACATATATATTTAACTTTCGTGAAGTATTGGCTTACCGTCATGTCTCCTTGTTTTATGGACATGAGCTTGTTCTCCCATTGTTGTAGCTTAACTTCATTCTTCTTCATAAAAAGTGCAGCCAAGGTATCCCATGCTTCCTGTGGTGTCGTGCAGTCCTTCATCCGATGTAGGAACCCATCCTCCACGATGACAGATAAAACATACATAGCCTTCCCTGACTTGATCTCCACTTCTTTTTTTGATCAAGGTCCATTGGTGCAGCTTTCTTATCACCGCCAAGGATACCCCACAAATCTTGCCCCTTCAAGTAATACTTAATACATGTGCACCAAGTACTATAGTTGGTCCCATTGAGCTTCTCGAGTGGCTAGCTAATGCTGATAGATTCGTCATAACAACTTGGTAAGTGCCCAGCACTTAACCAGCAAGATGTAGTCCCGCACCAACAGATTTCATAATCCTTGACTCGTGTCGAAGAATCTCCTCTATAATTTGGTCCCCGACCATGTTAACAACAATGCTAGCTCAAGACATGGCCACCAAAACCTTGCTCCGATACCACTTGTTGAGAAATTAGGAGATCAAGTGGTATGCTAAAATGAACACTTTTATTTAATTTATCTTGAGAAAGAGAAACTGATAAGACTTTAGATAGGTACTCAAGAGTATGTGGGATACCTCACTTTCTCTCTTTGGACTCCGCACTCACTCTTTTTGGTGGATGCTCTCACTTGTTGTGAATGCTCACATAGGTAGGCCATTCTCCTATTTATATTAGTTCCACCTCCTTAATGTATGATGGAGATTTAGTCATGTGTCAAAATCGTAATGATATACCTAATTAAATATCAAGGATATTTGCTAAGATAATTCTAGAGAATACAATAATATCTAGATATTTTCTAGGATAATCATATAATTATCTAGATATTTCTAAACTCAAGATTTTTCCCATAGAAAATCCTAAATATTATTTGATACTTATTTCTAGAAAGTGGGTAATGAATTTTCTATTATTTTATTTTAACAAAGAGTTGTAAGGAAATATAAGCAACCGTAAGGAATTGTAAGGTTGTAAGCTAAAGCTAAATGGAATAGTGCCTCGTGAGTACCAAAATGTTCTTCCTCACTTGTTTTCAATTTTGATTCGATCACTTTCCTTTTATTTTAATTGAATATCTCAAGTTGTGCATTTTCCTCTTGTTACCCCTCAGTGCCCTCACATTGAACTAGTTAAATTAAGTTTCAGAATATGACAAAGACATTGTTGAGAAAAAGATGGCTTTTCCCGGTTCGCGCCGATTCTTCCCTCTAAGGCGGAATGCTCCCTCGGGATGCCTATGCCCATAAGAAATCACGGAGCCACCCATTAATAATAATAGAGCTTTGCGCAAAGTTTCCTCCAAGTGATATGAGTTACCACCAAAATTGACCCGACCCAAAAAGCAAACCCGAACCCGCCCGAAATTTTTGGGTTTTGGACATGATTTTCTCGACTCGAACCCGAAAAACCGAACTCGAAAAACCCGCAAATTAATGGGTCAAACCCGACCTGAACCAGTTCGACCTATTGGATCAAGGCAATAAAAAACAACAATTTTAGCTTTGTGGTTTGTTGATTGAATATATTATGCACATTGTATGATTTTTCTTTTACTTTATCACTCTATTCACATCATTTGGAGAGACGTTGCATATTTATCACAATCATTTACAAACGAAGACTAATACTATTTTATTTCTTAACTTTTTATCATAAAAAAACATTTTACACATAGTTAATTTCAATAAAAATATGTCAAGATTGAAATAGTACAATATATTAAAAATAATAAAAGTTCATAAGTTATACTCGTTATATTTTTGGTGAAATGAATATACCTAATCACATCTTAAATAATATACTTTTGTTTTGTAGAAATAATATTTTTTATCAAAAGAAATAATATCACTATAATGATGTAAAATTTTGATGTTATTATTAAAGTAATAATTTTAGTTTATTATAAATCTCTAATTCTTATTTATTTGAAACTATTTTAGTTGTATCTTAACCATAGCTCTTAGGATGGAGAATGGGTCGGGTTAAAATAAAGTCAAATTTTTATTAGTGAATAAAATGGATTGATTACGCCTACCCAGTGTCAACCCTTTCTCGATATGTTTTAAAACACATTCATGTAAACTTCCTTAGTATAATAGAAGATGTGAAATAAATATCGGAACCTTAAACGAATCATTTACGTAACAAAAACGACTTAGGGGTAATCCTTATTATTTGGAAACTATTTTTAGGAGATTATATTATTAGAAAGGTTTTCAAATTGATTTACATTTTACTGTAACTATTAATGGGGTACTTACTGTTAAAAAGTTGTTTGGGTCTCGTTAAGTTTTATTGAATTTACTAAATTACCCATCATATATATACATATCCCGAATTCTCTCTCTCCTTCGAACACTTTGAACTCTCTCTCCCTCCTTCGAACATTGCTACTCCTTCTTTCCCCTTCGATTTCTCCTAAATCCATAGACGGACCAGAAGCAAATTACGTGGATAAGTTGAAGAAAGTTGTGGACGACGAAATGGTAAGTGATTACTTAATCTTTTTTTTTTATATTTTGAACTTGATTTTGAATAGGGTGAGTGGGTTTACTTTGTTGATGATGGATTTTGAATTTGTAACCCAAGACTCGAAATTAGGGTTTCATAGTTGTTTATTATTTGTTGATTTGGTATAATTTTAAGGAATAAGAACTAAACAATCGAAATTGAGGGTTTTGGGACTGATTTTAGGGTTAGTTTTTAATTTTTGAAGTATTCTGAAATTTAAGTTTAAAACATAATTTTTCGGATGCAATAGTTTAAAGGATGCTCTATTTGAAGGATTTCATTTTGTATGATGCTTTGCTTGAAGGATTTCATTTTATAAGTTTGTATATTGTGAAAATTGCCCGAAAGTTTGGGTTGTTTGTATGATGCTCTGTTTAAGTTGTTGAACTTGTTTACGTTGCGTTTTGTTGTAATGATCGGGGTACTAGGTGTATTGTATGTCATTTCAAGGACAACACACTACATATAGAATTTAAATGGGATAAATATCAAGTAATTGACCTATTTAGTGATATGAGAACTACTGCTAGGGAAAAGGAGGTTATGTTCCCTAAGTTTCTTAGGTTTTGATGGCATCCTCCTGGAAGAGAGAACAAAAAATGGTCACTTATGAAAGATGGTGATTAGATTGAGTTGACAAAGATTTGGGGGAAGATGAAAAAAAATGTGCCAATTCCAGTTTATATGGTTGAGTTTTATGAGGCAAGTATTTTGCAAACAATTGTTGAAAGTTTAGACAAGGTGTCAACTTCTTAACCCGAGAATGATCCTACAATGAGTGAAGGCTGGGGCATGGGCTGAAAACTTGATTGTGGCCCCTGTCTTTGAAAATGTTATAGATTCTTCTAATGGCCAACCCAAAACTCTAACAAAACATGCCCTCACACAGAAAGTCACTAAGTTGCCAATTAGAAAACCTAGACCAAGGGCAGCAAAGGAGTCTATAAAAAGCCAATTTGAAGCCCAAACAAACCCAACTTTTGCCTTACGGAAAATCCAAACAATGCCCAAAATGTTCATTCAGTTGAAGCCCCAACTTCCCTTACCCTTATCAAAACACAAAGTAGCATTTACATTGGCAGGCCAGTAAAAGAAACCACAACCCTAGCTCAACCCATTCTTAGTCCGGACAAACATGGCCCTATACAATCCCAAACCATTGTAAGTCCTAGAAGACCTCATACAAGATTACAAAAATTACACCTTCGATGTAGTTACAATTGAACAACAACCACAACATGTTGTATCTTCCACACCTTCTAGAAGCCCATCACAACCATTGGCCACCCCAAGAAGATCCACAAGAAGGTCTTAGTCAAGTCTAACCCAAACTTCAAAGTTTGTTGGGCCTTGTGTGAGTTTTAGCAAGGTTGGCTTAGAAGGGTTGCATGACTTTGATGTGGAGTCTTTGCTTCATCCACATATCCCAGAGCTTAATGTTTTTGATAGTGATGAAGGATGTGAAGATGAAGTTGAGGGTGAGGATGAAGTTGAGGTTGAGGATCAATTTGAGGAATCGAAGATAGTGACTTCAAAGATGCCCTTTTTGAGGAGTTTGAGGATGTCTCAATGGATGATGAGTCGAAGCGGAGTCATTAAATGATATTGATTTAGACATGGACACTTATATGAGAATGACTTTAGGGTAGGTTGTGCATGATGAAACTAGTACAGAATCTAGCATGATTGTGAATAAGATGTCAAAGGTTTACAGACAGAGGCAATTGTAGACTAGGGACAAAGATAAGAAGGTGACCTTACATGTTGGTGATCTTTTTAACTATAAAGAAGATTTTCCGAGTGTGATGAAGGATTATTGCATACAAAATGGTATAAGTTTGAGAAAGATCAAGAATAATAGGAGTAGGTACACACAGAGGTGTGCTAGAAGACATAAATGTCCATTTAAGATTCATGTCTGCCCTCGTAACACCTCGAAACTTAATCATAATTAATTATTTGGAATTTGTATTTTATCGTCCTAATATTGTTTAAGAGTAGTGAGTTGCGCAAAACTCTCAATCGAAATGAAAGATGCGAACAAATTTGATGATCATAAATAACAACGGGTAATCGTGCAAATTTACAATTGTACAACGGAATATATATATCTCTGGATAATGAAAAATTTATTCGAACCCGAACAAATTAAAATAACAAGCAAAAATAAAATAAAATGATACATATATATATATATAGTATTTTAATTATAACAGCAAATATAATTTAGCCAAACGTATAGTTATACATTTAACCATGTGGTATTAGAAACAGTAAAGATATAAGAAATATTAAGATATACAAAAGAAAAAAAAAAAAGGAGGCGGGTGCTAGAATTATCGGGATAATAAGTCGGTGAAGGGGAAGCCTAACATCTCTGCTTCATTCTTCTTCTCATCCCTCCTTCCTCACTTTCCCCTCCCCTGCCATTGCTGTCACCGGCGACAGGCCTCGCCGGCCGCTACTGCCGCCACCAGCCCGCCGCCGGCGCTCTTGGCCACCACCCTGTTGCCGGCATCGCATTTCTCTCTCCTCGATGCTCTATTCTGCGCCAAGCACCCTGCCCCCTGATGCTGCTGCCGCCACCGGACTGGCCTGGTGCCACCGTCCCCTGGCTGCCGCCGACGCCTGCTGCTACTGTCGCCCCCTCTCTGCCGCGAACGCCTTCTTCCCCCCTCCTTCCTCTGTTTCACGTCAAGCAGGGCAGGACAGCCCTGCCGCTACTGCGCCTGGTCGGACCGGCGCCGCCCCTTGGCCGCTCTCTGGCCGCTGACTGGCTCCTCCGCCGGCGCCTGACGCCACCAACCGACGCCCTCTCACGCGACCGGACCTCCACCACCGAGCCACCACCATTCGATTTCACCTTGAACCCAATTTGAGGTATATTTCCAATCCTTAAATTCTAAGCAAATTTTATCACAAATTCATGTTATTATTGAACAATTAGGCAAGTATATGTGAATTGTGAATTGATTACGGTGGAAGTGAAGGAATTGTAGGGGAAAATTGAAATTGGATTTAGGGTTTAACATGTGTGAATATGGAATTAGAAATCGATTTGGGTGTATTTATAACTGTGAAAGTGCTTGTTAAACTTCTATATGAGTATGTATGGATTATTTGGTTGTGGAGGATGGTTAGAAATATGAACATGTATGTTGTTGGGAGTTGGTTTCAAGAATGCGTAAAGGAGACATTGAAGATTGATGGAGGATTGAATCTACGGTTGCATGTGTGCTAAACTTAAGTAAATTAACGTAATTGAGTTTTGGCCTAATTGTGCAAGTGCGAAATTATTTGAAATGTAGAAAGTGGATGAGATTATAAATATATGATCATGGGGAAAAGAAATTTACAGAGTTAAAAGAAGTTAGAAATTCAAATGAATTTGAGTAATAAGTGGGGGAATTAGAGGAAGTCAAATGTGAAAAGTTGCATAAATAGAGAGTAGCTATTGAGTTTATTAATGCATAAATCAAATTACTTCCGAAAACAGAAAATCGATGGAAATGGACATGATCGAAGAAAATAACGAAAAACAATACTTAAAGGAAAACGAACAACTACCTCAGGTACGTTCATTGTTTGCACTTCTCAAAATATTTAAATGTTAACATGTTAAACTATTGATGAGTTTCACTATTCCGTCTACAACGCGCTAAATCATTAACCGATTATTGGTACTATTCATAAAGGAAATTTATCGCACGGAACCATCTCCCGATAATCGGGATTTCTATGATTAAATTGCATAACCGGAGCCTCGGTTATAAATATATATGTTGTAATAAAAAATCGAAAAGTTCATGAGCACAAGAGATGAGAATATTGACGAGATTGTAACTTGGATTGTATACTAGTTGAAACTTGGTTTTTGTCCGGTGTGTGGCCGTTGAGTTGTGTACTCCGAGCGTGTGGCTCGTTGAGTTTTATTGTGGGTTTTATGCAGGTTTTTAAGGCTTTTAGCCAATTGGTTAGGTCATGTTTCAAATGAAACTCTGCCGAAATTTTTAGAAAATTAGAAAACCAAACCCACACCTTAAGTAGGAAGCATAACTAGTTTACGGATGAGAGGACATCTCGAGCATATTAGATGAAATGAGTGGTACAATTAGGTTTAGCCTGGATTAAGCACAATCTAGAAGTGATAGAAGCAAAAGATCAAACTTGAGCTATATTACAAGAATGGGGAATTAAACTCATCAATCGCTACATACAAATCAAACCATATCATCAATAGCTGATTTCGGGAAACGTATGAATATCGGGCTCAAAAGGAAACAATATGGATAGGCGCGCAAAAGTAAAAGTTTGGTAATCGTAAATGCATATAAATGTTATTAAAGGACTAGTAATCTACAAAGTAGATTAGTTTTGGAAACGTAATCGAATTGAAATTGTGTTGCGTAAACAATCGAGTCATTGGAGTGTTGGCACGCCGAGGTACGTTATTGCTTCTACCTTTCCCAAAGTGCTTATCTTTATTATTGAGTTACTTGTTTTAATAATACAAATAATTTGGACCCACTTCACGACCACAGTTCACGGTTTACAACGATTTATTATAGTTCGCAGTTCACGGATGCGGTTTATAGTTCAAAGTTACAGCTTACGATTTACGATTCACGATTCACGGTTATAGTTTACGATTCACCGTACGGTTTACGGTTTACGAACACGATTACAATTCATTGCGCTTATACATAAGTTTTTCACAATTTAATTGATTTGGCCATGCAAAGGACCCGTTAACCGTTATGACGATCCATGAATGAATGTGATCGTAATCATAATCGTAATCATAATCGTAATCGTAATCGTATGACGATCCATGAATGAATGTGATCATGAATGAATGTGATCGTAATCGTAATCGTAATCGTAATTGTAATCGTAAATGGTTGATCCGGGGACGTCCGGACAACGTTGCTCGCTAGCGGAGCATTTAACCGTTAATTGTTCAATTGTTCACGAGAATCGTTAATCGTTTAACCGTTTAATCGCTCAATTGTTCACAGCCGATCGCCTTAGGGTTAAATGAACCTAAGAGTCGGATTCTATGATCGATTGTTCCACAATGACGGGTCCTAAGTTTGGCTAAATCGAAAAAGCAAATCGGCAATTGACAAGTTTGCAAACCGAGTATTCAAGAAAGATGATTTAAGATATGCACGATTTAATAGCATCTAAATTGCACTTTTATTTTATAACGGTAACGTATCGAGTTTCTCGCTCACACGTTTATTGTTTATTGTTTTATGTTTTAAATTTTTAGGGACTTGAACGCATGACGGACTATTTACAATCACACCCAAAGTTCAAGGATGAAGAAAAGATAAAGCTGGTCAACGTAAGGGATGTTCGGTTATTCATCTTGACCCCATACATGTTAGTCCCTTCCTCGGTCTCATGACTCATGATTCCTCTCCAGTGATCCTCGGCATTTTGAAAATTCATTTTCGTAAAGAAAAAAAGAATTGGATTGGATTGTTACATAAATTGTTTGAAAAAAATTAATTTGCTCAAATGAAATTGCCTTGTTTTCAATCGAAAACGGCGGTAACGTCTCCAATTTACAAGTCTTCCGTCGTTGATTACTTATTTATGTATTTACGTATTGGGGCGTTACACCCTCTTGTTGATGGTTTGACTTGGATGATTATAAGTAGAAAGGAAGGTTCCAAATGCCCTATTAAGGATCACACAAACAAACTTGCTGGCGTAGGTGGGTAGCTTCAAAGTTATTGCCCGATTTCAAGGCTAACCCTGGATGGAGGTAAAGGTTATGCAGGACATTATTATGAGAAATTTTGGAGTTGATGTTGCTAATCATACATGTTGGAGGGTAAGAAAACTGCGTAAGGAAATTGTTAATGGAAAAACATGAAAATGGATTCAAACTTTTTCCATAGTAGATAGATGAATTTGAAAAGAGGAATCCCGACTCATTGTGTTTCATCAAATGGATTGATCCAGCCCGGGAAAGAACCAAACTTTTAAGAAGTGTCCGATTTGCATTGGTTCAGCCATAAGTGCAACAATGGCTTCCTCCTTCTATGGAGAGAGAGAGAGGACTTTATTTGGAAGAAAGGGAGGTTGGAAGAAAGGGAGGTTGGAACATATAAAGTCCACTCACTACAATTTTTGACCGTTGCCTTATAATGAAGCATGACAAATTTAGTAAATTCAATAAAACTTAACGGGCCCAAACAACTTTTTAACAAGTAAGTTCCCCATTAATAGTTATAGTAAAATGTCGATCACTTTAAAAACCTTTCTAATAATGTAGTCCCCTAAAAATAGTTTCCAAATAATAAGGGGTACCCCTAAAATATTTTTTGTTAACGTAACAAGTCATTATTATTCAACCCATTATTATTGACCTAATCTTTCATTAATCTTTTCTAAATGGGTCAAGCAGTCAAGTTGCTCGACTTAATTGGATCTTCACACAAATATCATAATGAAAGTTAGAAAATACAAATACTATACGTTTTCGTAGAATTATGGGAAATTTTAAGCAAAAAATATGTTGAATTTTTATAATTAAAAAAATAACCGATAAAAAGGCGTTTTAACCAGTTGGGTCAATCCAAAACCCGTATAACCCGATATACGACCACCCGTATTTTACCCGAACCCGAGATACACCCGACCCGTATTTTATTCAAACCCGAATACATCCGACCCATATTTAACCGTCCACCCGAATTGACAAGTCTATGTATGAGTATAGTAATTAGTAAACAATTCCTCAAGCTAGTATCTATGAGAGACCGTGTTTGAATCTCAAATAAAATAAATCATACCCCAAAATAGAGCATAAAATTAGGGAAGGCGATGAGGGAGAGAGGAGGAAAAAATTGGTTCTCTATTAATTAAAAAGGAATATTGGACGGGAATAATACAAACTTTGGGAATATTGGCCAAATTTAATATGAACAATTTCCTTAACTGCGAACAAAACCAACTTTGGATCTGTTTTCCAATATCGAACGCCACCGAGTTTTATGGGCGACGACTCTTCGGGAAAGTGACGTGGCAAGTTTTTGGACACGTGTGCGGCGGAGTCAATTTTTTGACCGAATCTATCGTAGTTTAATGCTAGCTAAGGAAGGATTTTGTTTTGAAAAAAAAATTGAAAAACCTTCCTCTCTCTCACTCGCTATTCTCTCTCTCTTCCTTTATCCCTCTCTCTCTCTCTCTCTCTCTAAATAAATTTTTTTGACACGTGTCATCTCTCTCTCTCGCTTTCTCTGTCTCGTGCTTCCATTGCTTTCTCTTTCCGCTTAGAACGAGATGCTTCGAGTCAAGTCCGAGAGGCTAGCCCTAGGGGAGCTTATCACTTCACAAACTTATAGCCTCTCTCTCCTTCTCTCTCTCTCCAGCTGTGAGGTGCTCAACAATGGTGACAATGAACGCAATTTCGGGAAGAATCTGTCCATCCTTTCGACCGTCAACAACCCCCTCAAACTCTTTTAAACCTTCTACCGCTCTCTCTCTTCTCCCGCATCTATATCTACCACTCTCTCTCTCAAACGTCGGCGCTAGAAGTAGTGTTCGGAGCAAATGAAGGATCAAGCCTCGTTCTCTCTCTATCGTCTCGGCTCTCAAGAAGATTTTCGAAGTCGATTCTATCTCTTTGTCGCCGATTCCGATAATATTTCTGGAAAATTGGCTCCCGATGCCGGAGTTTATGCCGTCTATGACCCTAATGGCGAGCTTCAGTTCATTAGGTTGTTTCGGAATGTCGCTGCTAGAGTTGATTCTCACCGGAAGAAGGTCCCGGAGCTCGTTCTTCCAGTAAAGACATCTATTTCTTAATTTTTTCACTTGGCCTGTAGATTTTGACCCTAAGTTGATTGGAGTTGGATTCTTGATCTTAATTTGAGAAAAATTTATCGAACAACATAGAGATAGATAAGATTGAATTTTTTTGTTCTCTCTCTCTAAGAAAGATCAAGTAAGGAAACAAACAAACGTATAGGGAGGAAAAAGATAGAGCTAATGCTTATCAGGATTATGAATGTTTCCTTAATTCACCTTCAACAAAATTCTTCTACATGTTATCCTCTCATTGCCAAAACGTTTTCTTTACTCACCAAATTTATCGAACCCAACATGAAAAAAATCATTAGAGCCCAAGCACACATTCATCTTTCAATCATTCTAAGTTTCTAAATAATAAATAAAGAATCTAAAATAATAAATAAAAAAGAATGTTAAAAAATATCACTAAGGTTTTAAGATTATACTCGTGATTTGGAACATTGAAAAGCCGGACCTCTATAAAAATCAAACAGCTTTAAATAAACCTCACTCATACAGTTATAGGAACGAGTGTGACAATATGTTTGGTATCAAAAGACAATTATTAGTTATTGAATTAGATGACATATAGATGACAATAAATATCATTGTATCACAAATTAATATTATAATACAAAGTACATTAAATCAATAAAAGAATATCAAGCATACAACTCATAACTCTCTACAAAGTAAATACTATTTTAACTTAATTGACGTCTAAATAAATATTAACATGCTACCTACTAAAACATCATTAACTCAAATATCACACAAACCTTTAAAAAGTACACATATACCCATAATAGGATCTTAATTTTTAATTATAGGATGAACATGATGATTTATCCATTCTTACCTACCTCTCGTACACAAAGACAATCCATTTTCCTCCTATACTCTTCAATTATTCTCAAGAAGTTATAGATAATATAAGTTAATTATAAATAACTTCAAACTGAGATTTAACCTCTTAATCATAAATAAGTTTATGTTGAGACACCCTTTATCTTCTTATATTTGCATCCTTAAATCAGCTTGTATTTCCCAATCAATTGCCAACATCAAACTCGGTTTGCAAAATGGAATCACATATTTTAGCTTCACTATTGGCACTTTCAAAACTGAATTTGCAACTATATCTCGCTCTACAAAAGTTATAATATCTTAGTCATCTAAAAGGGAATGAGAAAATTCATTAAAGAATAAATTTACTGTTTGTAAATATTCACACGCACCGATAAAAGTATTGTGAAAGAAAATTCATTTCATCACAACAAATATGTCATTTTCTTGTTCCTAAATTTTGCTTATCATAAACGATAGCTCTATTCTCGTTTATATCGCAAACAACTAAAACTCAAACAACATAAATTAAGATGTTGAAACTGTAAAAAGAAACATGAAAGGTGAAATATCAACTCCTGTTATATTATTTGTTTATTTAATAATTTACATCAACGATTCATATTTAATGGACAAATAATTTTTATAGTTAAAATTACCCTAAGCTCGTACAATCACTCTCTTTCTAATATTTGACCAATTCGAAAATACTACTATTATATATTGCATAGATTATTATTATTATTATTATTATTATTATTATTATTATTATTATTGTTGTTGTTGTTGTTGTTGTTGTTGTTGTTGTTGTTGTTGTTATTATTATTACTAGCTTTGAGTTAAACGCTATGCGTGTACGTCCGATATATAATAATTTTTATCGTATTTGAACTTATATTGTGGTAACTATTAATAAATTAAATAAAAGAAAATCATGATAATTTAAGTTAATTAAAATAATAGTTGCGTAATAACTAAAAAAGAATGAAATTTTAAAAGGAAAGCGTTGCATGACTATAATATTTAGAAGATGAAAAAAGAAGACAAAATTAATAAATCAAGTATGAACTTTTATTTTTATTATGAAAGAAAAAATCAATAAGACTTGAAATTCATGACAATATATCAAGTATTCTTGCTATAAGTATGTGATTTTTCTAACTTTTAAATACCATATATTAATCGTTAGAGTCACGTTTGTCCTTTTTTTTTTTTTTTCTAAAGCACCTTGTAATCTGGTATTTTTATGATGACTAAAACAATAATATATAATTATTAAATTGGTAAGTAAGCATACTTAAAATGGGTAATATTAATGTAAATTTAGGATCTATTGTTTGTGTATTTAGAATGATTTTGTAAAATATTGAACAAACGTATAAAATCTTACGAGTGTTAGGAAAGAAACATTTAATAAAGAGGAAAACAAAGTTTGAGTATGGAGCAATGATATATTGATAAAAAAAAGGACTGGCATCAAATCACAAAGTAACTTAGATTAATTGGAAAAAAATTATATTAATTTAAAGATCAATGTAATAATTGTTTGCCGTCCATAAAAAATAAAGAAATTTAGTAATTATATTACAATAATTTAAATTTAATAATTGAATGGTTAAGATATAACAAAGCTACATCATAACTTTTTATTTAAAAAGCGTATATCACAACATGAAAAAACCATACAATCCACATGCAATTAACAATTTAGAAAAATATTCATTTCAATTGGAATCTAATAAATATAAAAAATATATATTTTATAATTGAAATCTAGTAAACAATTTAGAGAAAGAGAGAGGGGGAGGGGCATAGGTGGGTAACTGTAGAGAGGGAAAGACAAAAAGGGAAAAAGGGGGAAGGTAATTGCATAGAGAGAGGTAACCGCAGAGAAAGGGATAGGAGAAGAGAGAAAAATAAAATAATAATTTCTTTTGGCAAATGAAAATAAAATAATTATAAGAGACAATTTTAACCCTATAATTTAAGTTAAGAAAGGGTAAATGTGGAACATCAAAATTTATACGGCACTAAATTCTTCTTCCCTTTGTATATAACATAGATATAGAATATAGATATAGATATAAATATATATATAGATATGTGGAAAATAAAAAGGTGTTCTTATAAAGTTAAACTGACTGGACATTAATAGATATTAGATTATATTAGCACGCATGGATCATATATGAAAATTAGCTCAAAATATATTGAATTTTTAATAACGAGTATTACACTTACTTGAAAGTAATCAAATTCTCTATGCACATCATCATAATCTCCATGTCGAGTCCGTTGACGTATATTTTCACCAAATCCGAAGGAGAGTTAGAGAGAAATTATACACAGTTACCAACACAATAAAATAAATAAATAAAGTAATCATTTCATTAACTCACTGTTAAATTGAATCATATATACATGTGCTTTGAAAATGTTAGACGTGAGTAATTTTTTTAATTTAATTTTTTTAAATAATTATTTTTATTTATGAGTAACTAATTCTTATAAGTTTATGCAAAATAAGGGTATATTTGATAAATTAAAATTTATACAACAATAAAAAGGCCTTATCTTTATATATAACATAGATAAGTTTAATTATTTAATGATTTGTGACTATTTTATCCTTAAAATATAAGTTATATGAAGGGTTAAAAAAAAAAAGAAAAGTAAAAGTTATAAAACAATAGAAAAGTATTGGCCTTATATACAAAATAAATAGATAGTTAGATATATAAAGGGAATAATTTATCTAAATTCTATATGTTATAAAGGTAATTTATATCAATAATATTTATTTATTTATCCAAGTTCAAACTTTAAATTTAGACATTATATATTTATTTTTTAAGGTAATTTATTTTCTTATTTTATCAAGGGTAGTTTATATAAAAAAATAAATTTTTCATGTATCTTTATAATTATGTTAGATTAAAAATAGTTAATAAATTACATCAAAAAATAGTAATAAATTTGACAAAAAAATTTATGGGACTTACCTGTAAATAAATGCAGAGAGAGAGAGAGAGAGAGAGAGAGAGGCAGGCGGAGAGGGGGTTAACTGGAGAGAGAGAGAGAGGAGGGGGTAGCTAGAGAGAGAGATAGAGGCAGACGGGGAGAGGGGGTTAACTGGAGGAGAGAGAAGAGGGGCAGCTGGAGAGAGAGAGAGGTGGTTAATTGGAGAGAGAGGGTAATTATATTAAATATAATGACATTTTTATCCTTAAAATTTAAGTTAATAAAGGGGTAAATATGGCAAATTGAAATTTATACAAGCACTTTAGTGTTCCCTTTATATATAACATAGATTATTATTATTATTATTAATATTAAATTTATTGTGGCAAGGAGTAAAAGAGAGTCCATAGATGAGTGGAAACCTATTTTTTCAAGGATAAATTATTATTTTTTATTGGACTGAAACTCCTAAATTCACTCTCGAGGCACCGTTTCATAATTTTGAAAATATTGCTATTATATATAGTATAGATGTTTTAAGTGGAGGCCATTGGCGGTGAATAATCAATACCTTACAATTTGGAAATAGGTCCCTAACTTTGAACTAGAAAATTTCTCGCCTCGATTTCTAACTCGCTTGGTTACAATTCCCAACACTCGTTTGTCGTGGTGTGTTGGAGTCCTTGAGGAAGGTAACATTGATGATGTTGTCGGTTAATTTTAGCAAAGGAAATAGTATTTTGTTTTCTGAATTTTAAATTGGATATTTATGATAAAAAGGAACACTCTTAGGGGTCGTTTGGTTGGAGGTTTGGGAATGAAATTTGATATCTTTAGGTATGAAGTTTCTATAACTTGTGTTTGGTTAAAGTTTTAAGAAATGGGATTTGATTTTTAGGGGTATCAAATCTCCCTCAAATCCAAAGATTTTGATTCATCCCATTTGTTAAATGTATCAAATCTCATTCCTCCAAGGAATCAAATTTTCTTTTTCCCAAAAAAATTATCCATGAAATCCCATTTTCTTTCTTTTTTCATTAAATCCCAATTATTAATAAAATATGCTTATGTTTATTTTTATTTTATGATATGTCACTTAAAATTTTCAAATATTATGTAAGTGATAAAGTTTATATAGAAAATATCACTTTTGCACGTAAATGAAGGTTAACATGAATCTTATTTGTTAATTTTAATTGGAGCATGTTACTGAAACTTTTTAAATAAAGCTTATGAAATTCATGTGCTGTTATTTTGATTTTGTTGTCATTTTTTTTGTTAGAATGGTATATAATTTTGGTATGTAAATTTGATTAAAAAAATAAATTAATTAAAGATAATGAATACAATTTATTTAAAAAAATAAAGGTTTAAAAGTGGTTCTTCGATCACATTTACAAGGAAAAACAAAATTTTAGTTTAGGAAAATGTATTAAAAAAAACAGTTTTGATTTTATTCCATAACTAAACCATATGGTATAAATTGAGTTTTGATTTCATTCTCGATATGAACCAAACACTTGATTTCATGAATTAAGTCTCATTCCATTCTTCTCGGATTTCGGGTTTCATTTCATTCCATTTCAGTCTTGGTGAACCAAACAAGGTGTACCAAAGAAAGTCTGCAGGAGCATCCATTCTGGAATGCCATGGTGAGGACACTTCTTTTGGAGACCCTTGTAGCGCTCCCAAGCCTCATAGAGTGACTCTCCATCCTCCAAGCAAAAGGTACGGATGACGTTTCTCGGCTTGGCGGTCTTGCTTGGGGAAATAACTTTTCCATGAAGGCCTTTGACAAAGCTTCCCAAGTGGCATACTTGTTTGGGTCCTCATTCAGTAGCTAGTCCTTGGCTCTATCCTTAAGGGAGAAAGGAAAGAGCTTAAGACAGAGGGTTTCATCGGTGAAGTTGTTGATCTTCACGGTCCCACACTTCTCTAGGAATGAATTTATGTGTCGGATGGTGTTTTCACTAGAAAGCCCTCCAAACGCATCTTGCCGCACAAAGTGAATGAGCAACATCTTGACCTTAAAGTCCTCAGCAGCCATATTTTGCCCAAAGATGGCCGACATTGCCCCGGACGCACTAGGGATAGCATAGTCCCCTAGAGGTCTCGGTTATGGTCCTTGCTTTGCCATCCTTTCCTTTCTTCTCCGCCTTCTTACAGCTGCCCTGATTGCTCTTACTCGTTACTTCGATTTCGGGGTCAAATGGGATAATTTCTCTCCATCGTTGACTCCTCCTACGCATGCAAAACAAGAACTATACCTAGCGTAAACAGACTTCAAGCGAAATCAAGAAAAGATTGGTGTTGGAACCAAAAGGAAAGACCTAATTTCAAGTTTTAAAGCAAACTTGTACTCAAAAGAACAGAGTTCCCCGACAACGGCGCCATAAAACTTGTTGAGCAAATATCGTAAGCGTACGGTACGGTGTAGCTATAGCCAGCGAGTATGGGTCGTGTCCACGATAAACTCGCTTTCAAGTATTAAATCTGCCTAAAATCTCTAATCTAGGTGAAACTTAGTTCGACAATGATTTTTGTTTCCGGATTCAACTAATTACGAAAAGGTACGAGAAATCAATGGATAAAAAGCCTTAGATTGGGATTAGTCACACTATTATGCATGAAATCAAAATCAAATACCGCTTGAGATTTTCCTATGCTAATAGTTTAGAAGGGGAGACACCAATTAAACCTATCTTCGCCTACTTTCGAAGGTCGAAGACTAATCTTGCTCAATCTAATCGCCTATTTTCATGGGATTAATAAAGAACAAAACCACAATAAATGCATCTCATAACCCCCAATTAAAACCTTACTTATTTTCATATCAAAGTTCTAATCGTTCACAACGTCATTCTATGTGAGTTTCCATCTTTCGATGTTCACAAAACCCGAGTAAAAGCGGATGATTCCTCTTTCGAGGCATTCATTGAAAAAGTGATGAGCGAAGTGAATTCTAACCTAACAAGCATAGAACAATCCAATTGGTATTCAATTCATGACTATCAAGGCATAACAGGGATCAATCCCAAGCTAAGTGGAGAAATTAGCCTTTAAACAGGATACTAAACAATTGACAGAATTAAATGAATATAAACATAAATACTATAGAGAAATTGCAAATAGCAAACATTAAGAGAGAGAACTAAGAATTATCGAATAGAAATTTGAATGCTTGAATTCAAATTAATATTCAAAAATTCAAAATCTTAATCTTCAATCTAAAGGGATTTGACTGTTGGAAACTACCCTAGAAACCCTAAAAACTAATGGAGAAAAGAACTGCCAAACAAAACTAAACAAAAATATCTTATAAATTCGCCGAAACAGCGTCGCTCGGCCATGCGAGATCTTCGCACGGTCGTGCGAGATACAGCACGATAGGCCGTGCAGAATTCCTAAACTTTCTGTCTCTCCCGCACAAGTCGTGCAACTTCGCACGGTAAACCGTGCATGACTTCAACTTTCCAAACTTCTCGCACAATCGTGCGGGGTGTGCAAGGGTGGTCGTGCGACCTTTCCTTACTTCGAGCCCTTAGCTCGATGATCTACACGGCTGTGCAGCTTTGCATAGTTGGCCGTGCAAGTTTACTTGATGAGTTCTAGGCTTCTTTCTTGCCTCCTTTTAGGCCCGAACCTTCCTCTTCATCGTTTTTCATCAAATTTATCTCGAATCTCTATAATTTAAGCCCAAAAACCTGTAATTAAGAGATTTATGATCTTAGGTGATGATAAAGAGAAAATGTACATAATCTAACCCAAAACCAAACAAATATCATTAAAACCACCACATAAGCTGGGTTAAATAATGCCCTACAAACCGATAAATATGACGTTTAATAGTGACGCATCTCTTATTAAGATAATTCTTTTTAGAATTAGATTTGGGTGAAGATGTGATCGTCGATTTTTATTAATCATTTTATTTTTGAAATTCATTTAGGGAAATCTTGGGATACTATTTCTAAGGGTAAATAAACAGAAAAATAAAAGGTATATTTTTGCCACAAATCTTCCGGGCTAAATGGTGGAAAACCGCTCGGGCCGGAGCCGAGTCCGGTTACTAATTGGTGCCGGCTAATGTTGATGCTGGCTGGTAACCGGCCTTGACTATAAGGTTGAGAGTGAGGAATCAGTCTTGTTCATATAGCTTTGTCTATAAAAAATAACCCAAATTTTCATATTTTTAACATGAAATGCCAAGAATCGATATGACGAAGTAAAAGCTAAAAAACAAGGAGTCGCCAGTCGGTTTAGGAATAAAATTTAACAAAAATAAAATAAGAACTTTTCTAAATTTGGTACAAAAACTCAAAATCAAAAAAAGTTTTTAAAAAGAACTCCATCGGTCTTAAGCCGGTGATTCGGTGTTAGGGGGCAAAGGTATGAAACAAAGAAGGATGATCTTCGTTCCGCCCGTCAAAAGATGACCTCTACTAATTGAAAAAGTGAATTCAAATCGTGTTAAGAAAATCAAGAAAACAACATGTAATAGGTAGAATTAAAACACCCAAACATGCTTAGAAAGAATTAAACAAGCAAATAATAAAGCAAGAAAGAAAGTGATAAATAAAGCGAAAAAGAAATAAAAAGTTACATCGAGTAGGGAGGAATAAAATGCAATTACATCTTCAAAACCACAATAAAGAAAGCAATAAATAACTAAAATTAAAAGAACCGTTAGAGCAAGCTTGGAAAATGTATCCGGTGCCCTCGGGTTATTCCACTTGCCGATCTTGGATCATGAATAAATTTCGTAAGCATAATGGCAGGGCAACAAGCTCAAATGAAGTACAAATAAGGCCTTTTGTGTAGTTTAAGAAATGGAGAGATGAGTGATGTTAATGAGAGATGGAGAGTAGAGAGTGAGGGAGAAAAAGAGAGGAGAGAATTTCAGCTTAAGGGGTTTTTCATGCTGAAAATGGTGTAGCAAACAAGAGGAGAGAAACCCTCTATTTATAGAAAAAAATTAGGTTAAAATGAAATCTTAAAAACCAACTAGCCGTTTGATTTAGCTTGAATTGGGCCTGAAAATACCAGATTTAGATAATGCAAAAATTGGATATTCGCTTGGCCAAGACAATGCCGTTTGCGAGTCCTGAAACCGACGTCGACTATACGACGTTCGGGATGAGTGCCATGTTTGGCCGCTTGAGTGCGATGAAATGTTGCGTTTAGTGCAGGTGCTTCCAAGCCGACGCCGGTTCGAGTCCTGGTTGGGAGTCCGAACTTGGCTTGCTTTGGTCGTAGAAAATGGTTTGTGGGTCGGCCCAAGCAGAAAAAGGTTGATCTTGTGGTGCTAACGGGTTTTTGTTGTTTACCGGCTTCCATCACGTCGATTTCAATCTAATCATGATCCGAGTTTGTAAACAAAACCGAGATTTCATCACCGGGACAACAGAAATAAATAACTTAAATAAAAGGATAAGGATGACATGTTTTAGGCGTCTACAAAGGGCTAAGCACAACCAAAGCCAACAAAACTACTTACTAAATATGAGAAAATTCAAGCTAAAGTCTAAACTAGCAACATAACAAACAAGTATGGAAAGGAGAGAGAAAACTAAACTAACTTGCATAAACCAAACAAATAAATATAAATCAACAACAAAGATCAAATATTTAAACAAAACATTAACTAAACTAACATTAATCTAATAGAATTAACAAGAATAAAATAAGAAATAAAAGAGAGAGAAGAAGAAAGATTAGCCATTTAAGCTCCAAAGCTCCAAGGTTCACAATCTTCAATCCAATTTACTACAGTAAAACTCACCTTTAGCGTTGGATAAAAACAATCGGATGCTAATCCTGTTTATCATTGGATTAGTGTCGGAAATAAATATGACGTTAAACACCTCAACGCTAAATTATTTAGTGTTGAATTCAACATCCGACGCTAAATAGCCGACACTCGAATGGCATCCGATGCCAATAAGACGCTATTAGTGTCGCCTTATCTCAATTTATCGTTGAATATTTCCGACGCTAAATTTCACCGATGATTTTCCACCCAAATCTGTTTTTAGTGTCGGATGAGACAAAATTGCGTCGGATTTTTTTGACTCAAACAACATCGGATTTTGATCCGATGCTAATATCCAACACTAAATTTGTACTCATTTTGCCATAATTTCTGCTATTTTTTGTTTTCCTTTTTTACATATATTTTGCTTCATCTACCGATGAAGATTACACTCATCCACAAATTCACAAACCACAAGTTATTCATTAAAGCAACCAGCATTCACAATTGAGTTTTAAGTCAAATAATAAATTCATCAAATAAACCCATTTGAAGTTCCACATACAAACCATGCTAAGAAATTAGTTACGAAATAAGTCAAATTAATTCAATACATATACCAGGCTAGGAAATTACTTAGAACTAGAGATCATCTCAACTTGTGATAAGGGACTTTGGATGAGTTTCATTACTTCTTTCATGGCCTTTAGCTAACTCTTAACTAGTTTTCTTTGCTCATCAAGTTGTTCCTGGGTTGATTTAAGTTGTGATTGTAGCTGAAAATAGGTCAAGGAATTGTAGGTAGAGCCTGTAGAGGATATGGAGGCAGTAGGTTTCTCGTAGAACATTGTCGAACAATTACCCAACCCGTAGATGGTTTATTTTTTACTCCTTCAACCCGATACCTCATAGTGGAGGCTCTATACCTCTGTTGTCCCCTCCTCATATTCTACACTAATCTAACCTAATTAATTTCCCTAATGAATTTTTATTTTAGCTAACTATAAAATTGATCTAACACCTAAATCCTAAATAAGAGCTGTCTCAAGAGGCCTCCCTCAAAATATAACCAACAACCGGTTTAAATAGATAGAAAATCGACCAAAAACCAACCGAGCAATGACTTGGGCCTTGACAGGGCCGTGAAAAGTGACACGGGGCTGTGACACGGCGGTGTCAAGTGACCGTGTCACAATCTGGACGGAGAAAGGGAAAACCCAAAAATGACCACCACAACTTATCCCACGGCTATGGGCCAGACTATGGGGTTGCCACGGCTGTCCCACTGCGATTAATACAAATAAATTATATGTACATTCTTTTTCCGTTTCTTATTCTTCCAATTCCATCAATGAGCAGTAGCCAACTTTCAACAAGATTAGGTTGGGAAGTGTTCTGGTCGATAAATGCTACCTTTGAATTGCCAGGTGCAAACGCAAGTGTCCCTGGTATCACATGTCATGTCCCTATTTTGTGTACCTTGCAAGCTTGTTTTTCTTGCACGAAGTCTTATTGGTTATTTGGGATTTTCATGTTGATAAGTTGAAAATTGATCTTGAAAAACATCTAATTCAACAATTGCAAGCAGTAATTACGTTCAACCCCAATTTTGTGGAATTATCAGTGAGATTAGAGGGATTTTGAATTAGAAGTGGACAATTAATCTTTACAATCAACTAGTCTCACGGCAGCAGTTTTTGCATCTTTATGCAAAGATCAATAGGAGCAGCGGGCCATCCATCGTACACCATTAAAGAGTCTCCTAACTGCCCTCGAATTGGATGAAGAAACGTGTCATTTTGCATATAAGATGCAACAAATCTCTTCTGATGAAGATTAAAGATTTTTCATGGCCATAGTTGATGTGTTTGTTTGTGTTGTTGGCCGTTGGTTTTTTTTTTTTTGGGCATCCTTTTTAAGGTTTATTATCATCGATTTTACTTAGAAGGATGATTACTGTATGATTTGGGCTCGTTTTATTTTGGTTTTAGCCTGAATAGTTTGTCTATAAGTTGTATGTATACTTTGAACTTATGGTCTGACTTTTATATAATTTTCTTTTGGTTTTTCAAAAAAAATTAGTTGTTAGATTGTAGTACTTGGAATATAATGCATTATACTTTTGAGCGATATGTTAACAAATTCATGGATAAAAGGGAAAGCAGAGAGGATTTAGGGAACAAAAATTAGAAAAAAAGTTATAGTTAATGAGATTGTAATATAGTCAAAAGAACTAAGATGAAATTTTTCAGGAACATTATAGTTTGGACTTGGGAGGAACTCATATGTATCCATTTTGAATAGATGTTTTTAGTAGAAGAGTTTAGGGTTAAAATTATATCTAATCTAACAAGATTTGTTCCTCAATTTTTAATATTATACTTCTTACCCCTTACATCCTTAAAAGTGGAGGTAATTATGGTGGATTGTTTTATGGAGGATTGTTTATTAGTCTAGGTTCGGAATGAATCGAAGATCAATTAAGGGAAAAATACGGATTGAGAATCGGATCGAAAAAATCGGTCCAGGACGGATCGAGCTGTTTAAAACCAAATCGGATCTGTGCTGGACCAAACTTGGATCGAAAGTGTGGCAAATTTCATTTTTCAGAAGAGAGGGAAAAGTGGCCACTGTCCTTTTTGTCTTCTCCAATTCGTCATCCTTCCCTCTCTTTCTCTCTCACACACGCACACAAAAATTCTAGTGTGTGTACCGAATTGGGTGATTGAAATCCCCTTCCCGCAAAAATTGAAACTTCGGGGGCAAATTAACAAAATAAAAAATTGAAATTTTGGGGATAAATTCTTTTTCTTACTTGAACTTATTTGTGCATCCGGGCACGAGAGGTGGAGATAGAGTGCCAAAGAGAACATCCGGGCAAGAGAGACCGAGTGTGTGGTCACACCGAAGTTGGAAAGAGAGGGCAAGATAGCAAGAGAGATACCTTGGGCTAGAGAGAAAGAGACTTGTGACTCACGATGAGAAGAAGGTAGGAACTACAGACTCGACTAAGGAGGGGAAAGTGTTAGATGATGGCCCAAAATTAAGTTCAAGCCTTAAATTATCTTTACTTTCACTCGACATTAAGTTTCTAGAGGCTCGACCCATGGACAAGGAGGAACAGCCGTTTGCGTGACCAAAAAAGGGCAGAGTTGACCAGCAACTAACATGGGCCATCTATATCGAGAGGACACAGCTCGTGCTAGGAAACACGAGCAAGTCTGCGTCTACTAGCACGACCCGTGCCAATGGTGGCTCTTTAGTCGCTTCTTATTTTTCATCTATTTTGGGCGATTTCTTGCATTGATTGCTCGATTTTATGACTATGTAATTGCTGTGGGAGTTAAAGTAAGTTTAGGGTGTTTTGTTTCTATAAAGGAGGGCTTATGTACAACTTGAGAGTGTGGGAAATGTGGAAAATAAAGTGGAGTGAGACGATCACTCGGGTGAGAGCCCTTGGGGGCGTCTTATTGTAAGCCTAGCTAGATGATAGGTGTTTCATTTTAAGCCTAACTAGATTGATAAATCCCATATATCCAAGAGTCAATATAACTTCGGAGATAGTCAATCAAAGAGCATCTAATTGAAGAATACTCTTGTGAGCAGAGTGATGTGAGATTGGGATATCTAGGAATTGGAAGGTCTCGGGGTTTGAGATCATTCTTTTACTCTCCCATAATACTCGGCTTGTTTGTGCTCGTGTTGCCTGTGATTTTTTCCAAGTGGAATTTCCACATTAAATTCTTAATCTTATTTTTGTCATCCTAAATCTTCCACATCATTGCTCTAATTTCACCTAACAAGTGATTTTAGAGTGGGACATAAGTCCTAACAAAGGGGCTGAGACCGAGAGTCAAGAGAGAGAAAGCCGAGTCACGCTAGATGCAAGCTTCGGACTTCAACTTCAAAGTTCAAAAACAAAAAAATCTTGGTTTTAATTGGTCCTTGGTCCGGAACAGGTGGACTGATGGACTGAACCGGATCAAGCCGAGGACCGAATAGCCACAAATCTTTGATCGAGGATTGGACCGGACTCCATCGGTCCGGTCTGGTCTAGGCCAATGTTAAGTCCGGTCCCATTTTAACAACCTTAGTAGGAATAATATAAAATATTGGCTGGTATAATACTATAATTTTTGATGATATTAAGGTGGAAAAGTTGATATAGAGATTTTAATGAAGGTGTTTATTATGATGTAGAGCTTGATATATATATTTCAAATTATATATATATATATATATATATATATATATATATATATATATATATATATATATATATATATATATATATATATATATGCAATATATCTAGTGAGAATTGATAGTTATTAAAATAAGAATTAAAAATTATTAATCTAAGCACCACCGCCCATGGCTATGGCCAACGAACCCAAATCGAGGTGTATGTCTGCTGGCGAACCTAGGTGGAATTCGGTCAATTCTCGAACATCCATACACAAATCACCCTTCGATGTGCCATTTTGCTATCGAAAATTTTATGCTCTTCCGACTAGAAGGCTTGATGTTGCCCAATTTTAATTGCTTTTTCGTCGCCAAAAAACCCATAAAATTAACAAAATTACAATGACTAATCTATGGGAGGCGAGAAGATTAGTTAACGGGGGCCGTGACCGTGGTCGACGACGTCGGAAGTGTCCTCTAAGGTTCGTCGACTTCCAATCATCACCCACCATGATGGAGGCAGCCAAGGGACATCGGTTGTGATGGCGGCGATGATGGTGGTTTTGGAATGCCCAGTTTATGGGTTTGTTGGGAAATGGAGGAAATAGAGGGAGGTTGGGAGGGCAAATTTGGAAATTAAAACTCTCGTGATGTGGCACAATCCTATACCTTGATTGAGAAATAAATAGCTCAGATTTAAAGTTCTTAATTCTTAATTTATATGCTACTTCTCATTGGATATCTTCCATATATATATATATATATAAAAGTTAGGTAGAATCAATGTATGTGTTAAGGAAACAAAGTATTTTGTTTAATTTAGAAGACTAAATATGTCTTTAGTTTGAATTAATGTTCCTAGTTATATTAGAAGTGGTCTTCCTAATTTTACTAGGATTAGGAGTATAAGTTATATTAGAAGTTGTCATCTTAAGTTTATTAGGATTAGAAGCATGAGTTATATTAGAAGTGGTCATCCTAGTTTAACTAGGATTAGGTATCTTGTAAGTATAAATAGTCGTTTGGCATCTTGAGAATAATACAAGTACGAAAGACATTATTTTTCACATCTAAAAGTTCCTTCATTATCTCAATTCTACTATCTCAAAATTTCTACATGGTATCGGGGCCATAAAATAATCATGGCTAAAAGGCAAGGGAAAGAAGAGGCCGAAGGAACTCGCCCATCTATTCCAGGTCTCTCACCCAAATAGATTGAGAGGCTATTAAGTCTCATTGATACTTCAAAGAGAGGTGATGAAAAGCTATCGGGAAAAGATGATTGGTTACTAGATAGTGGGGCCCCGTGTCATATGACATGAGACCTACACAAGTTAAAAGGTGTCTATGATATTCACCCAATACGAGCTGGGATGCCTAACAACGAGACTAGTATTGGTAGTAAAGGTGGATGGGTGCAATTAAATTCGACAATCATCCTTCATGATGTCCTATATGTACCTAGATTAAACTGCAATCTTATTTATGAGGCCCAACTTATTAGTGAATTATTATGCACAGTGACGTTTATTAATAATTTTTGTGTGATATAGGACCCCTCTATGAGGATACTCGATTAGAGTGGGTGAATAACGAAGTAGGGTCTAGTTTTTCAAAGATGTTCAACCAAGTACAGTCCAAGTAAACAAAGTCATCACCGAGAGATTTGTGGCATCAACAGTTATGGCATCCTTCTAAACAAGCTATGTCCTCTTTTATTAGTAGTATTGGAGGTTGTAAGACTAAAATTAGTAATGATGTTTGCGATGTGTGTTCAAGAGTTAAACAAACTCGTTTACCCTTTCCAATAAGTGACAATAAAGATTCAAACTATTTTGATTTAGTTCATTGTGATATTTGGGGTCCATATTGAAGATTTGCTCTTAGAGAGTCTTAGTCACCCTAAAGGAGGGGTGAATAGGGTGATGAGGAAATTTTAAGAAACTTGGAAGATTAAAGCTTGAAAAGAAGAATCAAGACAATCCGAGTCTAGATTGAACTCGAAAGGTGTGAACTCGAGTTTACGTGGAAACCCTCCTGGGGCAGAAAACCACGGCCAATGCTAGTCCAAGCACCAAGTCAAATCCACTATTTTGAATCCACAAAATACAGTAGACAGACTCAACCAGAATTGCTCCCTTAAACAATTCCTTACAAGGTTTTCCTAGACTCGAAGTTCCCTTATCCGATCTAGTACTTCCTAATTGAGGTAACCTTTACAGGTAGGGACAATTGAGCTGAGTTAACCCTTACAACTCAGTCAAGGGACCTTACTCATAAAGTAAGAATAAGTATGTGACTGATTACAAGACTTTGCAGTGAGAAAGTATGAGTTACAAGCTAGGAGTTGTAAAAAGAAGATTGAGTATGAATACAAAGACTTTCGCTTAAGTAATGTGTATTGACAATGATTTCAGCAATCTTCAAGTCTTGAGAGTTGGCTTCTATTTATAGATGACCAAGCAGATTAGACATTGTGACTATCTTCCGAATAGAAGTCCTTTGTGACCGTTGTAAAGGTTCTTCCGAGTGACTCGAAAAGATCGGTTGAGATGTGAACATTGTGCAACGGCTCTTGACTCCTTAGGATGTCCAAATCTACTGGTGGTGTCCGAAAAGTAGGGTGGAAACCACCGTTGAGCTTAGCGTTGAAGATTTCCAATTTTGGAAACGAGACAACCTTGACACGGCGTCCGAGCCTTGTTCGAAGTAGAAAAGCCTTGTTTATCGGTGATTGATGACTTGAAGCCGGTTACTTTTGTAATTCAAAAATGAGATAACTTAGATAACCTACAAAAGTAAACAATTTTGGTTCTCAAAGTATAAAATACTTTGGTCCAAGATTAGACACGAGATAATAATTTAATTAAGATAATTAAGTGTATTGTTATCTTAGGCCTCGATGAGTGGGATTTTCTAATATTCATTATACTCGGAATCCATCGGAGTCAATCTAAGGAAAGATCAAGTTATAAAGAGAATATCGTAGTATGAGTATTTGATCTAGACAGATATATTTCAAACAAACATGCTGACTTAGAAAGTTGAATTAATACTATAATTCACTTTAACTTAGAATATGAAGTCGAACTTAGATTAAAAGTGTTAGAGAGATTGTTTGAACATGCGATAAATCTAAGTGGTGTCCGAGTGACTCGAAACATTAATGTGAGTCGAGGAACAAGAATGTGATTTCTAAGTCGATCGGAATCGAATGAAAACATATGCAATAGTTTCTATAACACTCGGAATGACTTGTCATCAAAACCTAGGAGGGATGAGGTTTGTACCGAGTCCTTGATAGTACTCGGAATGATATAAGTTCGAGTCCGAGTCTTCAATCTCCCCTTTTTATGAAAGGCATTCCATACTCGGATAGAAACTTTGTTAGTGAAATAATCAGGAGCTTTCATTCTTACTCAATTGGCAAGTAATATGTCGAGCTTAGAATAAAATATCGCAGAGTAATAAATGAAGTGATTCGTACTTAGAACGTTGTCTGCTAGTAGATCATTTGATGAAAAATTATAAGTAGTTATATCGGAGCAAAGATAAATAAATGAGCTGATATATTAGAGCAAAATACAATACGACATTTAAACTCGAAGGAAGTTACACTCAAAAGTCAATAAGCACGAAATCGAAACTTCATTCATATGTACATAAACATAAAAATATATACACAGGAGAAGGTGAGAAAACTCCCCTAAACAAGACAACAAATTTTCTAAGTATTCTCCCCTTGCCTTTCAGCACAAAAATCAAAATGGGGAAGAATGTATCAAGTAGATACAATTTGATTGTCCGGACAAAAGAAAATGAAGACTCGAGACTTTACATCTACATCATTCCGAGTTCCATCAAGGAATCGGTATAAGACTTCAGCTCTCATAAAGTTTTGATTACAAGTCATTCTATGTGTCTTAGAAACTTTTCGAGTGATATAACATCTTTTCCGAGTGTTACGTAAACTAGTGTACACTTTATTACTTGATTCTAACCGACTCAAAAAGTAGATTCTTACCCGCTACTTCACACATCTCCGAGTCACTCGGACATCACTCGGATATGTCGCATGTTTTTGTTTGAACTGTGCCAGTCTAGATCAAGTCCGATTACTATGATATTCTTTATATGACTTGATTCACTTCTAAACCGACTCGGATGGAATTTGAGTCTTATAGATATTAGACTCAGAAAATTCCATTCCTTTTCGACTCGGATAATTATCTTAATTATTTTATTATCTCGTGTCTAATCTTGGACCAAAGTATTTTATACTTTGAGAACCAAATTGATTTACTTTTGTAGGATATTCAAACAAGGCCATCCTATTTTTCAATTACAAAAGTAACCGGCTTCAAAATGTCAAATCACCAGCAGACAAGGCTTTTTCCACCTCCGACCTAGCCCCGGACAATCGTGTTAGGGTTGTCTGTTTCCAAAGCTGGAAATCTGCGACGCTAACCTCAATGGTGGTTTCCACCTTACTTTTCAAGACACCACCAGTGGTTTTGGGACTTCCAAAGGAGTCAAGAGCCGTTGCCCAATGTTCACATCTCAACGGATATTTTTGAGTGACTCGGAAAATCCATTACAACGGTCACAAAGGACTTCTAGTCGGAAGATGGTCACAACGGCTTATCTGCTTGGTCATCTATAAATAGAAGCCAACTCTCAAGACTTGAAGATTGCTGAACCAATTGTCAATATACATACTTGAGTAAAGCCATTGTATTTCAAACTCAATCTTCTACTTACAACTCCAACTCTGTATTTAATACTTCTTTGAGTTGTAAGGTCTTGTAATCTGTTACAAACACTTATTCTTACTTTCGAGTAAGGTCCCTTGACTGAGCTGTAAGGGTTAACTCAGCTCGGTTGTCCCTAGCTGTAAAGGTTATCTCGGTTAGGAAGTACTAGATCGGATAAGGGAATTTTTGAGTTTAGGAAAAACTTGTAAGGAGTTGTCGGAGAACCTCTGGTTGAGTCATTCTACTGTATTTTGTGGATTTAAAATAGTGGATTTGACTTCGTGCTTGGATTAGCACGGTCCGTGGTTTTCTGCCCCGGGAGGGTTTCCATGTAATTTCCGAGTTGATACTTTTCTAAGTCCAATCTAGACTCGGCATGCATTTAAAGTTCCGTTTAATCTGTTTCGTCAACCTCTACTTAACTCCGAGTCGGTGCTTTTCCGAATTCACCTTTGACTCACACTCTCCTCGTAGTCATATCTAGTTTTATTATTCCATTACTTTAGCAAATTTCCTCATCACCCTATTCACCCCCTCTAGGGTGACTTAGCCTCTCCACGAGAAAACCTTCGAAAAAAAAATAAAAAAGAAGAAAAAAATCAAGATAGTGGAGTAGGAGCTGTTTGAGTTGAAGCGGATGAACGTGCAGTGCGCCATCGCCGATATGAACGTGAAGACGTTGAAGATCCGGGCGGGGCAGCACCGGGATCTTTGGAATAGGCTCGGCTTCGAGTGGCCGACCCGGAACAAGGTCATCCAGAGGTTCATCCTCTTGAAATTCCATAGAGGGGGTGCTTCCTCTAGCTTGATCGCTACTCGACCGACCAGCGTCAGCGAGGTCTTCGACTCACTCGGATCGCTGTCCGAGCGAATCGGCTCCGGTTGAGGAGCGGGAGCACCTTGTCCCTCGGCCTTCTTCCTTTTCTCCTCCTTCTTCCTCCTTCTCTTCTTTTTCCTTCTCTCCTTCCTCCTTCTCCTC
This sequence comes from Talinum fruticosum, assembly GCA_021018815.1. Lineage (NCBI taxonomy): Eukaryota > Viridiplantae > Streptophyta > Magnoliopsida > Caryophyllales > Talinaceae > Talinum > Talinum fruticosum. Next base: position 1,718,164 of record JAITYX010000074.1, on the reverse strand, counting down.
GAAGGAGCTTCTTTAGCCGCAGCCTCCTCTTCTTCTTCACTGCCTCTCCGGATGGAGATTTGGCGAGGCTCGAGGACTCTTTAGATATTTCCGAGCTATCCGGATCCCGAGCTGCTTTAGAACGCCTTTCTTTGAGGAGTTCAATCAACTCCTCGCTGCTCCTTAACCAAGGCCTTCATCTCGAGGAGCACATCTTGCTCGCTCTCGTATTTGAGATTAGGCTGTTTTTGGTTGATGGTTATAGATCGAAGAACGATCTTGAAGGAGCAGAGAGTGTCCTTGATTTCTGTGGACACGGAGGAGAGCTTGTCTATCATTGTGGTAGACAAAGCGAAAGTGAGAGCATGAGAAGCACTAGAGGTGGAAGCACCACCAGGTAGAGGAGGGAGTGAGAGTGGAGTCCGAGTTTGAGGCGAGAGGAGAGGGTTCCCTCGGTTCGAGCTGTGGACCCGGACACCCGGCTTGGATTTCTTGGTATCCATAGCCAAGAAGCTCTTTTCCGCCAACTACTATGGTAGCCTTAGATACCTCGTTAGGGTCCGAGGGAGCGGGACCTTAAATTGTTTGATGATAAAGGTAAGGAGGCTCCAAAAGGAAGAGGAGTGGACTTCTTGGTCTAAGCCGGCATAGAGGCCATTTGCTTGATAATTCGCTGGGAAGAGGTCTACGTCGTAGCCCTCGAGAATGTCAAATAGAGCCTTGACAATCTTTGAGTTCGGATTCTCTTTCGTTGGAATACTAAGAGAAAAAGGTTCTCATCGGCAGGAAACAGAGAAGATGAGCCTCGGTCTTCATTTAAGTCACGAAAAGTTTTTGCGTGACTCGGGGACTTCCTTAGCATACGTTTTGAAAAATTCATCAGCAACCTCATTGAAGGGGATGGGGTTGCTTTTGAGGAAGAGAGATGAAACATTGAATAGGCGGTGGAGGAGAGAGACATTAATACGAACTCCGGAGGTAAGGATTCCCTCGAGCTAGAAAGGTTGGACTAGAATTCAGCGACGAGTTCGGGTAAATGAATTCACCGAAACAGAGGAAATTATATACCCCTGTGGTTTTGATGTGTTTCAACCACGAGAATTTTGTGGTTGGGAAGAATTTGTCATCCAATGTCGGTTGTTAGGTGACAAGGATTTTAGAGGGGTTAGAAGGACCCTCTTGGCTTTTGGTTCTAGGTTTCTTGGTTGTAGAACCAAGAAAATCTAGAGCGAAACCTCTTTTAGGCATGGTTATGGAATTTTTGAGAAGAAAAAGAAGCTTTTGAGAAGACGATGAGTTAGCTCGAAGAAGAGAGAGAGAGAGAGAGAGAGAGAGAGAGAGAGAGAGTACTAAGAGCTTAAGAGTGCTTAAGAGTATTGAGTTTACTTGAGAGCAAGAATGTGAGAGTGTATGTGTGTAGAGAGCAAAGTAGTGAAATGAAGGAAAATAGATGTTATTTACGGAGAAAGAAATGTCCTTCGATATCCGTTCGACCCAACTCTCCAACGGTCGCGCCTGCAGTCGGTGTGTCCGTTCCGCTCTCCAACGGTTAGAATTCCAGTGTTTGTCTCCCAATTGCTAGTTCTCTTATCGATACGCGTGCGCGAGAGAGAGAGAGAAAACAGAGATTTTAAAAGAAATTTATGAAATTCTCCACTAATCTAGAGATGATTTCGAAGTTTGATGTCCAATTTTCTCAAACACCGAGTCCGACTTAGTAGAGTTTCGAGTGACTTAGAAACCACAAACAAATAATAACTCCTAGCTCGAGTATCACTAGGTCAACCGAACTAATTGTTATTAAGACATAGAAAGAAAAACATATAACACATAATCATGCAAGATAATTTAACTTCGGAAAACACATAATCATGCATTTATCATGTCAAGTTCATTCCTAATAAAGCAAAACTAATCCTCACTAAGTGGCTTAGTAAAGATATCAGCTAGTTGAAGTTTTGCAGGAATGAATTCTAGTTCAATATCACCTTTCTCATAATGGTCTCTCGGAAAATGATACGTGACCTCAATATGCTTTGTCTTTGAGAGCTGAACTGGATTCTTAGTGATGCCGATTACACTTTGATTGTCACACTTGATTGGAATGGATTTGAATGATAGTCCAAGGTCTTTCAAGTGTTGCTTGATCCATAGAATCCGAGCACGGCATGCTCCAGCCTGCAATGTACTCAGCTTTAGCGAGTTGATAGAGCAACCGAGTTTTGCTTCTTTGAGTGCCAAGATATAAGGGATTGACCCGAAACCGACGAGGCTCCTGAGGTGCTCTTTCCGAGTCACTTGAAAACCATATACCTAGATTCCGAGTCTCTGCAAGATATCTAAAGATTCTCTTCACCGCAGTGAGATGTAATTCTTTTGGATTAGCTTGAAATCTTGCACACAGACATACACTAAACATTATGTCCGGCCTACTCGGAAATAAGATATAGCAGAGATCCAATCATACCTCGATAGAGTTTCGATCTACTGCTTTACCTTTCTCGTCCGAGTCCAGTTTTATACTCGCTACTCATTGGTGTTGTCTGTATGTTTTGCATCTTGAAGCTTGTACTTCTTCATCAACTCCTTGGTATACTTTGATTGATGGACATAGATGCCATCTTTGTCTTGCTTGATTTGTAAACCAAGGAAGAAATTGAGTTCTCCCATCATGCTAATTTGGAATTCTGTCTCATTAACTCATAAAAGTCTCGACAGAGATTTTTATTAGTAGCTCCAAAGATTATATCATCAACATAGATTTGAACAATAAGAAAGTCTTTCCCCTTGGTTTTTATGAAAAAGAGTTTTGTCAATCTAACCTCTTTTAAAATCATTTTCAACCAAGAAACTGCGTAGTCTTTCAAACCAAGCTCTGGAGCTTGTTTAAGATCGTAAAGAGCTTTTTACAACTTGAAAACATGATTTGGAAATTCTGAGTTTTCAAATCTAGGGGATTACTCAACATAGACTTCCTCTTGAATGAAACCATTCAGAAAAGCACATTTGACATCCATTTGATACGGTTTAATATTCATGCTTCATGCAAATGCCAATAGGATTCTAATTGCTTCAATCCTAGCCACTGGTGCAAAGGTTTCCCCACAATCAATTCCTTCTTCTTGATTGTAACCTTGAGCCACAAGTCTAGCCTTATTTCGACTACCAACCCATCCTCATCCAGTTTGTTCTTGAAAACCCATTTGGTTCCTCTAACTGGGTGGTCAAAAGGTCATTTGGTCGAGTCCATACTTGGTTTCTTTCAAATTGATTAAGTTCCTCTTACATGGCCTCCACCCATTCAGGTTCATTTAAGGCCTCTAGTGCATTTCAGGTTCGAGTTAATGATATGAATGCAGTGAATGCACATAGATTTTACAAAGAAGAACAAGTTCTTACCCCACTATTGATGTCGGACAAGATGTTTTTGAGTGGGTGACTCGAAGTATATTTGAATGCTCTACCTGTTCTTTGGTTCACTAGATTTGTAGGTTGAATTGATTGATCTTCTATGGTCTAATCTGATTGACCTTACTCATCCGATTGACTTTCGAGCATTCCGAGCCGGCTCTAGAGCTGGTTCGATCCGAGTCATGATATTCCGAGTTACCTCATTCCGAGTTGCTTTTCCTTGACTCTGTCCGAGCTCATCTTCAGCAAGATCATCATCATCTCGATTGAGTTTCAGATATGAGAATGTTGACTCACTTGGTTTTCCCCGATCAATGTCATCAAAGACAACGTGGATGCTTTCTTCCACTTTATTATTTCTTTTATTGAAAATACGATATGCTTTACTATGAGATGAATAACCAAGAACAATACCTTCATTTGACCGAGCATCAAACTTGGTCAGGTGATCCTTACCATTATTGTGAACATAACACTTACATCCGAAGGGTTTGAAGTATGAAATGTTGGGTTTCTTCCCTTTGTAGAGCTCGTATGGAGTTTTCTTCAAGATGGGTCCGATGAGGCATCCGTTCGGAGTGTAATTTCGTTGTATTGACTACCTCGGCCCGGAAATAGTAGGGTAGATCATGTTCAATCATCATCGTCCTTCCTATTTCTTTAAGAGTTCTTTTCATTCTCTCCACTACTCCATTTTGTTGAGGAGTTCTTGGTGGTGAGAAGTTGTGGGAGATACCATTCTTATCATAGAACTCTGCAAATTCTGAGTAGTCAAACTCCCTTCCATGGTCGGTTCGAATTCTTCCGATCCGAGTCCGAGACTCTACCTGAATTTTTCTGCAGAGCTTGCTGAACTCTTTGAAAACTTCGTCTTTATGCTTAAGAAAACAAACCCAGGTAAATTATGAGTAGTCATCAACAATCACAAGTACATATGATTTACCTCCGAGACTCTTTACGAGAATTTCACCACATAAATCCATATGCAACATTTCAAGCACTTCGGATGTGGAAACAGTTTTGAGAGATTTGAAATAAGATATGACCTGTTTCCCTTTTGTGCATGCTTCACAAATTTTATCTTTCCTGAATACACAGTTAGGCAGGCCTCGACTAAACAATGAGATGCAAGCTTTTTAATGGTGTGTACGCTAACATGACCTAGTCTACGATGCCATGTCCAATAATCATCATGCAGAGATGCTTTTAAACAAGATAAGTTCGACTTAGATCGGAAAGTAGAATAGTGTAGGTATTACTTGATCTCTTACCCGAGAGCGTAGTCTCCTTGGTAGTTACATCGAAATATAGCAATTGGTCTAAGTGAATCTTATCTCATGACCTTTGTAACACAATTGAGAGATGCTAAGTACATTGTACTTTAATCCCTTGACAAGGTAGACTGGGCTGACCAGGTTGTCTCATTTTCTAATCTTGCCTATCCCAACTATCTTGCCCTTACTGTCATCTCCAAAAGTGACTTTGCCTCTTTTGTAATCTGTTAACTCGAGAAAAGAGTCTTGAATCTCTTGACATGTGGCGTGAGCATCCACTGTCTAGGTACCAATGATCTTTTGTCTTTTTTTGAGTTACTTGTAACTTAGAAACACAATAACTGAAGATTCTCTCTTGGAGAGACTAAGTCACCCTAGAGGGGGTGTGAATAGGGTGATGAAGAAATTCGCTCGAGTTAAACACTAGATATGACTCGAGGATAGTAAGAGTCAAGAATGAACTCGGAAAAGCACCGACTCGGAGTTGAGAAGAGGATGAAGATACAGATTAGACGGAACTTTAAATATGTCCGAGCCTAGATTGGACTCGAAAAGTATAAACTTAGAAATTACGTGGAAACCCTGTGAGGCAGAAAACCACGGACCGTGCTAATCCAAGCACGAAGTCAAATCCACTATTTTGAATCCATAAAATACAAGTAGAATGACTCAACCGAGTTGCTCCCTTAGACAACTCCTTACAAGTTTTTCCTAGACTCGAAATTTCCTTATCTAATCTAGTACTTCCTAAGTGAGATAACCTTTACAGTTAGGGACAACCGAGCTGAGTTAACCCTTATAGCTCAGTCAAGGGACCTTACTCGTAAAGTAAGAATAAGTGTTTATAACAGATTACAAGACCTTACAACTAAGAGAATGTTAAATACAGAGATAGAGTTGTAAGTAGAAGATTGAGTATGAATACAATGACTCTTGCTTAAGTATGTGTATTGACAATTGGGTGAGAAATCTTCATGTCTTGAAAGTTGGCTTCTATTTATAGATGACTGAGCAGATTAGCCGTTGTGACCATCTTCTGACTAGAAGTCCTTTGTGACCGTTGTAATGGATTTTCCGAGTCACTCGGAAAATATCCATTGAGATGTGAACGTTGGGCAACGGTTCTTAACTCCTTTGGAAGTCCCAATTCATTGGTGGTGTTTTGAAAAGTAAGGTGGAAACCACCATTGAGCTTAGCGTTGCAGATTTCCGGTTTGGAAACGGACAACCCCGACATAGTGTCCGGGCCTAGGTCGAAGTGGAAAAAGCCTTGTCTGGCGATGATTTGACGTTTTGAAGCCGATTACTTTTGTAATTCAAAAATAGGATAGCCTCATTTGAATAACCTACAAAAGTAAATCAATTTGGTTCTCAAAGTATAAAATACTTTGGTCCAAGATTAGACACGAGATAATAAAATAATTAAGATAATTAAGTACATAATTAACTAAGTCGAAAGAAATGGAATTTTCTAAGTCTAATATCCATGAGATTCAAATTCCATCCGAGTTAGTCTAGAAGTGAATCAAGTCGGATAAAGAATATCGAGTAATCGGACTTGATCTAGACTAGGAAAGTTCAAACAGAAACATGTGGATTTAGAGAGGTGCATTAACATGGTAATTCTTAGAACACGAAGTCGGATATGAGTTTATGCACGTTATAGTAAATGTTTGAACATGCAATATATCTGAATGTTGTCCGAGTGACTCGGAACTGTGTATAAAATGTCATGCAAGAATATGCTTTCTAAGTCAGCAAGAGTCAAGTGGAAACATATACAATAGTTTACGTAACACTCATAAAAGATGCTATATCACTCGTAAAAGTTTCTAAGGCATATAGAATGACTTGTAATCAAAACCTTATGAGAGCTGAAGTCTTATACCTGATTCCTTGATGGAACTCGAAAGATGTATATGTAAATTCCGAGTCTTCAATCTCCCCTTTTGATGAAAGACATTCTATACTTAGACAAAAACTTTGTTAGTGATATAGATCTAGTTTCTCAATCTTGCTCGGAAAATAAGTCAGTAAGATGTGATAGAATTGTGTTCTATCGGAGCACATTTTTCTATCGGAGCAAATAAACTAAGATTGCATAGCAAGAGCTAAAGTATCGGAGCAAAAAAATACTAAAAGACACAACGAATGATTGGACACCGATAGTAGGATTATTAATCATTATAATTTACAGAGTTAAAAACTCGGAAGAAATAAGCATGGAGGCAGGAATTATTAATGAAATGCATTTATTCATTAAAGCCAAGAAAATTACACAAAAGAGGGTGAGAGAAACTCCCCTAAACAAGACAACAAATTTTTCTAACTATTCTCCCCTTGCCTTTCAACAAAAACAAAAAGAGGAAGAATGTATCAAGTAGATACTGATTTGATGTATGGACAAAAAGAAGAAAAAAACTTAAAAAAATAAAAAACTAAGAAGGAGGGGATGGAGCAGTCTGAGTTGAAGATGAAGGATGAGTAGTGCGCCTGCGCTGATAAGATCTTGAAGATGTGGTTGAACGTGACGGTGGCAACACCGGGATTTCTGGCATCGGCTCGGTTCCGAGTGGCTGACCTAGAACCATGGTCGGCAGGGTCTTCGACCCATTCGGACCACTGTCCGAGCTGATCACTTCTGGTTGTGTTTCGGAGCACCCGGACCCTCAGCCTCTACTTCTTGCTCTTCGCTTCTTTCTCCCCTTCCTCGAGATGGAGCTGCCTCGCCTGCGAGCTCTGCTTCTTCTTCTTCTTCTTCTTGTTCTTGTTCTTCTTCTTCTTCTTCTTCTTCTTGTTCTTCTTGTTCTTCTTCTTCTTCTTCTTCTTGTTCTTCTTCTTCTTCTTCTTCTTCTTCTTCTTCTTCTTCTTCTTCTTCTTGTTCTTCTTGTTCTTGTTCTTCTTCTTCTTCTTCTTCTTCTTCTTCTTCTTCTTCTTCTTCTTGTTCTTCTTCTTCTTCTTGTTCTTCTTCTTGTTCTTCTTCTTCTTCTTCTTCTTCTTCTTCTTCTTCTTCTTCTTCTTCTTCTTCTTCTTCTTCTTCTTCTTCTTCTTCTTCTTCTTCTTCTTCTTCTTCTTCTTCTTCTTCTTCTTTCTTCTTCTTCTTCTTCTTCTTCTTCTTCTTCTTCTTCTTCTTCTTCTTCTTCTTCTTCTTCTTCTTCTTCTTCTTCTTCTTCTTCTTCTTCTTCTTCTTCTTCTTCTTCTTCTTCTTCTTCTTCTATTCCTCCTTCTAAGGAGGATTTGGCCGGACTCGAGGATTCCGATGTGTCCGAGTCAAGAGCATCCTGAGCCGCCTTTGATCGCCTCTCCTAAAGGAGCTCGATCAGCTCCCTCTCGCTCCTTAACCAAAGCCTTCATCTCGAGTAGCACATCCTGCTGCTCTCGAATTTGGGATTGGGCTATTTTACGGTTAATGGTCATAGACTGGAAGACAGTCTTGAATGACCGGAGGATGTCCTTAAGCTCGGAGGACACCGAGGAGATTTTGTCCATGAAAGCGGAGGAGAAAACAGAAGAAAGAGTCCGAGAAACACCTGAGGTGGAGGCACCACCAGGTGGAGGAGGTAGAGAAAGAGGGGTTTCAATCCGAGTCCGAGGCGGAGAAGGTTGCCTCGGTTCGAGCTTTGAACCCGGACACCCGGTTGGGTTTCCTGGTATCTATACCCAAGAAGTTCCTTTTTGCCAACTACTATGGCAGCCTCGGATGAGGGTGAGAAGAGCCCCGAAAGAAAGAGGGCTATTCTTCTTATTCTCGAGTCCGAGCGAGCACAGCAGACCATTTACTCAATGATAGCGAGGAAGAGGTCTACTTTGTAGCCCTCGAGAATGTCGTATACAGCTTTGAGGTGCTTGGAGTTGGGGTTCTCCTTGCTAGAATGTCTGTTAGAAGAAGGTTCTCATCAAGCAAGAAACACGGAAGATGCGCTTCGATCCGAGTTGGGTCACGGAGAAGTTTTTCGGTGACCCAGGGAATTCCTTCGCGTACTTCTCAAAGAATTTGTCGACAACCTCATTGAAAGGTATGGGGTTGCTGTTTAAGAAAAGAGATGACACATTGAAAAGTCGATGGAGGAGGGAAGTGTTGATGCGAACGGTGGTGTTACGAATTCGTGAGGTGAGAATACACTCGAGCTAGAAAGATGAGTGTAAAACTCGAGAGACGAGTTCGGGGAAATGAACTCGCTGAAACAAAGAAAATTGTAGACCCCTGTGGATTGGATGTAAGGCAACCACAAAAATTTTGTCGTTAGAAAGAACTTATCATCCAAGTGTGAGATGCTTGGGTGACAAGGGGTTTGGAAGGATTGGAGGGGCCTTCCTGGCTTTTAGTGCGAGGTTTCTTGGTGGCGGAACCAAGAAAATTTGGGTGAGAACCTTTTTCGGCATTTTGATGTAGAAAAGAGAAAGAAGATGAGCTTTTAAGAGAGATAAAGAGAGAGAAAGCTCGAAGAGAGTAAGGGAGAAAGAGAACGAAAATGAAAAAGTAGAAGAAGAGAGAGCTGAGAGCAACAGAGCTTACTTGAGATGTTCTTCACTAAACTTGAGATCACCGAGCATTGCTTTGATCGCAGAGAGCTTGTTCACGAAGATTTAATTATGAGAGTGAAAGTAAGTGAAGAGTAAAGTAATGAAATGAAGGAAAATAAGCGCTATTTATAGAGAAGTAAGCGTCCTTCGAGTATCTATTCGACTCGACCCTTCAGCGGTCACCTCGGACCGGTGTGACTGCATCTTGTTCTCCAACGGTTAAAATTCTAGCGGTTGACTTCCAATGGCTAGTTGTCCGATCACAGCACGCGAGAGAGAGAGAGAGAGAGAGAGAGAGAGAGAGAAAGAAAGATTTTGAAAGTAAATTCCGAAATTCTCCACTTGTCTAGAGATGATTTCGAAGTTTGATGTCCATTTTTCTCAAAATCCGAGTCCGACTCAGCTAAGTTTCGAGTGACTCAGCTAAGTTTCGAGTGACTCAGAAACCATAAACAAATAATAACTATCAGCTTAGTATCACTGAATCAACTAAACCGATGGCCATTATAGAAAGTAAGCACACCACACGTAGTCATACAAAGAATTTTCACACGTAAAAGCACATAGTTATGCATTTAACATACCAAGCTCATTCCTAATAAAGCAAAACTGATCCTCACTAAGTGGCTTAGTAAAGATATCAGCTAATTGAAGATTAGTAGGAATGAATTCGAGTTCAATATCACCTTTCTCGAATGGCCTTTTAAGAAATGATACCGACTTCAATGTGTTTTGTCTTTGAGTGTTGAACTGGATTCTTGGTGATGCTGATTGCACTCGATTATCACACTTGATTGGAATTGATTTGAATGAAAGTCGAAGATTTCTCAAGTGTTGCTTTATCCATAAAATCTTAGCATAGCATGCCCCAGCTGCAATATACTCAGCTTCGGCAGTTGATAGAGCTACTGAGTTTTGCTTCTTTGAGTGCCAAGATATAAGGGATTGACCCGAAATTGGCAAGCTCCTGAGGTGCTCTTTCTATCAACTTTGTACCCAGCATAATCAGCTTACGAGTATCCAGTGAGAGTCGGTTCCGAGTCTCTAGAGTACCATAGACCTAAATTCTAAGTTCCTGCAAGATATCTCGAATATTGTCTTCACCGTAGTGAGATGTGATTCTTTTGGATTAGCTTGGAATCTTGCACATAAACAGATGCTAAACTTTATGTCTGGCCTACTGGAAGTAAGATATAGCAAAGATCCAATCATACCTCGATAGAGTTTCTTATCTACTACTTTACCTTTTTCGTCCGAGTCCAGCTTTGTGCTACTCGCTCATAGGTGTTGCTGCATGCTTTGCATCTTGGAGTTTGTACTTCTTTAGCAGCTCCTTGGTGTACTTTGATTGATGGACATAGATGCCATCTTTGTCTTGCTTGACTTATAGACCAAGGAAGAAATTGAGTTCTCCCATCATACTCATTTGAAACTCCTGTCTCATTAACTCGAAAATTTTCGACATAGAATTTCATTAGTAGCTCCAAAGATTATATCATCAACATAGATCCGAGCAATAAGAAAGTCTTTCCCTTGGTTTTTATGAAGAGAGTCTTGTTAATCTGACCTCTTCTAAAATCATTTTGAACCAAGAAATTGCTCAGTCTTTCATACCAATCTCCGGGAGCTTGTTTAAGACCATAGAGAGCCTTTTGCAGTTTGAACACATAATTTGGAAATTCCGAGTTTTCAAATCCAGGGGTTGCTCAACATAGACTTCCTCTTCAATAAAACCATTGAGAAAAGCACATTTAACATCCATTTGATACAATTTGATATGCATGCTAGATGCAAATACCAACAGGATTCTAATAACTTCAATTCGGCAACAGATGCAAAGGTTTCCCCACAATCAATTCCTTCTTCCCGATTGTAACCTTGAGCCACAAGTCTAGCCTTATTTCGACTACCAACCCATCTTCATTCAGTTTGTTCTTGAAAACCCATTTGATTCCTATGACTGGGTGGTCGAAGGTCATTTGGTCATAGTCCGGACTTGGTTTCTTTCGAATTGATTGAGTTTCTCTTGCATGGCCTCTACCCATTCAGGTTCATTTGGGGCCTCTAGTGCATTTTTGGGTTCAGTTAATGATATGAATGCAGTGAATGCACATAGATTTTGAAGAGAGGAACGAGTTCTTACTCTACTATTGATATCGGATAAGATGTTTTCTAGTGGGTGGCTGGAAGCATACTTGAATGCTTTACCTGTTCTCCGGTTCACCGGATCCGTATGTTGAATTAGTTGATCTGCGTAAGTCTGTTCTAAGTGAGCTTGTTCATCGGATTGACCTTCAGCATTCCGAGTTGGCTCTTGAGTCGTCTCATTCCGAGTCGGGTTGTTCACAGATCACTTCGTTATGAGTGACTTCATTCCGAGTGACATGGATTTGATTCTTGATAAGCCCATTTTCATCATGGTCATCAGCTCTGCTGAGCTTCAGTGTCCGAGAATGTTGACTCACTTGGCTTTTCCTGTTCAATCTCATCAAACACTACGTGGATGCTTTCTTCCACTTTGTTAGTTCTTTTATTGAAAATGCGATAAGCTTTGCTATGAGATAAATAATCAAGAAAAATACCTTCTTCCGTCCGAGCATCAAACTTGGTCAGGTGATCTTTACCATTGTTGTGAACAAAGCACTTACATCCAAAGGGTTTGAAGTATGAAATGTTGGGTTTCTTCCCTTTGTAGAGCTCGTATGGGGTTTTCTTCGTAATGGATCCGATGAGGCATCTGTTCAATGTGTAGTTTCGTTGTGTTAACCGCCTCGCCTGCGAAATAGTAGGGTAGATTGTGTTCAATCATCATTGTCCTTGTTATTTCCTCAAGAGTTCTGTTCTTTCTCTCCACTACTCCATTTTGTTGAGGAGTTCTTGGAGCTGAGAAGTTGTGGGAGATGTCGTTCTTATCACAAAACTCTGCAAATTCCGAGTAGTCGAACTCTCTTCCATGGTCGGTTCGAATTCTCTAGATCCGAGTTTGCGACTCAACTTGGATTTTCTTGCAGAGCTTGCTCGAACTCTTTGAACGCTTCATTTTTGTGCTTAAGAAAACACACCCGGGTAAATCGTGAGTAATCATCAACAATAACAAGTACATATGATTTACCTCCGAGACTCTTAACGAGGATTTCACCACATAAATCCATATGCAGCATTTCAAGCACCTTGGATATGGAAACCGACTTGAGAGATTTGAAAGATGATCCGGCTTGTTTCCTTTTGTGCATGCTTCACGATTTTATCTTTCTTAAATGCACAATTAGGCAATCCTCCGACTAAACCATGAGATGCAAGTTTCGTAATAGTATGCATGCTAACATGACCTAGTCTACGATGCCATGTCCATGAGTCATCATGAAGAGATGCTTTTAAGCAAGATAAATTCCGACTTGGGTCGAGAAGAGGAATAGTATAAGTGTTACCCGATCTTTTACCTAAGAGCTTGATCTCCTTGATAGTATCATCGAATTGTAACAATTGGTGTGAGTGAATCTTACCTCTTGACCTTTATCACACAGTTGAGAGATGCTCAACAAGTTGTATTTTAATCCTTGACAAGGTATACTGGGCTGACCAGATTGCTTTCTTTTCCAATCTTGCCCATCCCAATTATCTTGCCTTTGCTATCATCTCCAAATGTGACTTTTCCTCCCTTGTACTCTTCTAACTTAGAAAAGAGTCTTGAATCTCCCGACAAGTGGCATGAGCATCTACTGTCTAGGTACCAATGCCCTTTTGTTCTTTTCGAGTCACCTGCAAATCGAAACAAACTAACCCTTCTCACTTCCTCTAACGAACCCGAGTAACACCCTTTACTCGTGGTCCTTTCTCGAGGAAGAAGACTTTTCGGAACCCAAATTTGAATGACTTTGGGTTTGGTCTGATTCTGAGTCTTCCATTTAGAGAACTGAGTCTGTGTCTCTTTCTTTCGAAAAACTTTTCTTTTATAAACCGGTGGAGAAGGTTTTCTCCGTAAGATGGTCCGGGCTCAGTCCTCATTTCCTTCTCATGAATGGGACCATGCTCAGCCTTTTCGAACTTCACATTTCGGAATCCTTTTGAAAAGTTCCGAGTAGGAATTGGATTGCTCCTCTTTGTAAAACCAAGACCTTCTTTTCCGAAGGAGACACATTGGGATCCTAAGAGCATGTCAAGGTTTTTCCGATCTTGAGTAAATTTCAAAACAAGCTCTTGAGACTCGTTGAGCTTTTGCTTCAAATGCTCATTTTCTCTTCGAGTGACTCGGACTCGGTCTCATTGGATTGAGCACTAGTCTTGAGTTCTCTCGGAGCAAGTCTCGGTTTTCCAATTCGTTTTTGAAAGATATGCTCTCGAAGTAATTTACTCAAGTTGTTCTTTAAAATGAGAAGTGTCGAATTGGACTTCTCTTCCAAAGTGAAAATATACTTAGCTAAATGAATTTTGGAAAACTTGAGAAAGTATTCAATTACCTCTTAAGGATTTGTTTCCTCACTGTCTAATTGATCTGCGTTTGACTCTGCTTCCACCTCTAAGTCGAGAGTGCCATCGGACACTTTGAGTCATCCGAGTCCTCGTCATCTTCCGATGAGTCCTCTTCACTCCATGTGGCCATCATAGCCTTTTTCTTCTTTTTATCCCTCTTTCTCCTGGGACGAGTCCTTGACTATGTGTTCCTTGCTACCACATTCAAAACAGACCAGAGTTCTTAGTCAAAGATAACTTTGAAGGGGAAGAGTGTTTACCTTTTCTATCCTTCTTGTCTTTCTTATAGAACTCTTCTCTTGGCTTCTTATCCCATCTCTTGTGCTTCATCATTCTCTTGAAGCCTCTAACGATAAGTGCCATGGGGTCCTCTTCGAGTCGAAGAACTCAAATTTGCTTCTCTCGGTTTCGAGGCTTTCAAGCACAATGTTCTTTTTGGTGCGGACCTCTGCATCCTCCTCTTCTAGGTGGATCTCATGGGTGAGAAGCTTCCCAAGGAGTTCATCCGGCTTTAGTAGAGACAAGTTCCGAGCCTCTTTGATAGCTGTCACCTTGGGACCCCATCTTCTCTTGGGTAGGCTTCGAGTATCTTTCTGCATATTTCCTCATAGGAAATCTTTCTACCCAGAGATTTGAAATTGTTGGTAATCTCAGTGAAGCGGATGAACATCCGAGTGATGTTTTCTTCGGCTCCATCTTGAACAGCTCGTACTTGTGAAGATATTGACTTATCTTCGCTTGCTCGACTTGGGTAGTGCCTTCATAAGTGTTGACCAGAGTGTCCCACACTTCTTTGGCTGTGTCACATGCCGACACTCGGTTATATTCTTCCGAGCGTATGGCGCACATCGAATGTTCATCGCCTTGAAGTTCTTTCGAACTTTTCGCTTCCTCGGTGGTGTACTCGCCTTGATCTTGGGCACGAGTCTTGTTTCATCCATCTTCATTGGAATGTAGTTGCCTACTTGTATGATGTTCCCGACATCTTCATCGTGATCTAGTAGGAAACATTCCATGAGCTTCTTCCAAGTGTACGAAGTTAGATCCTTTGAACTTTGGTGGTCTGCTGGAAGATCTTCCTTCATCGAACTCTCCGTTGTTTTGAGCCATTTGATCTTTAGACCTTTGGATGGTTAGATCCTTTCGAAAGGCTAGGCTCGATACCAATTAAAGATTTGCTCTTGGAGAGCTAAGTCACCCTAGAGGGGGTGAATAGGGTGATGAAGAAATTCGCTTGAGTTAAAGACTAGATATGACTCGAGGATAGTAAGAGTTAAGAATGAACTCGGAAAAGCACTCGACTCAAAGTTGAAAAGAGGATGAAGATACAGATTAGACGTAACTTTAAATATGTCCGAGTCTAGATTGGACTCGGAAAAGTATCAACTCGAAATTACGCGAAACCCTCCCGGGGCGGAAAACCACGGATCGTGCTAATCCAAGCACGAAGTCAAATCCACTATTTTGAATCCATAAAATACAAGTAGAATGACTCAACCGGAGTTGCTCCTTAGACAACTCCTTACAAGTTTTTCCTAGAATCGAAATTCCCTTATCTAATCTAGTATTTCCTAACTAAGATAACCTTTATAGCTAGGGACAATTGAGTTGAGTTACCCCTTATAGCTCGGTCGAGGGACCTTACTCGAAGGTAAGAATAACTGTTTGTAATAGATTACTAGACCTTACAACTCGGAGAATGTTAAATATAGAGATGGAGTTGTAAGTAGAAGATTGAGTATGAATACAATGACTCTTGCTTAAGTATGTGTATTGACAATTGGTTCAACAATCTTCATGTCTTGAAAGTTAACTTATAGATGACCGAGCGGATTAGCCGTTGTGACCATCTTCCGACTAGAAGTCCTTTGTGACCATTGTAATGGATTTTCCGAGTCACTTAGAAAATATCCGTTGAGATGTGAACGTTGGGCAACGGCTCTTGACTCCTTTGGAAGTCCCAATTCACTGGTGGTGTCTTGAAAAGTAAGGTGGAAACCACCGTTGAGCTTAGCGTTGCGATTTCCAGCTTTGGAAACAGCACAACCCCGACACGATTGTCCGGGCCTAGGTCGAAGTGAAAAAGCCTTGTATGCTCTGGTGATTTGACGTTTTGAAGTCGGTTACTTTTGTAATTCAAAAATAGGATAGCCTCGTTTGAATAACCTACAAAAGTAAATCAATTTGGTTCTCAAAGTATAAAATACTTTAGTCCAAGATTAGACACATATAATAAAATAATTAAGATAATTAAGTACATAATTATCCGAGTCGGAAAGAAATGGAATTTTCTAAGTCTAATATCCATGAGATTCAAATTCCATCCGAGTCGGTCTAGAAGTGAATCAAGTCGATAAAGAATATCAAAGTAATCGGACTTGATCTAGACTAGGAAAGTTCAAACAAAGACATGTGGATATAGAGAGGTGCATTAACATGGTAATTCTTAGAACATGAAGTCGGATCTTAGTTTATGCACGTTATAGTAAATGTTTGAACATGCAATATATATGAGTGTTGTCCGAGTGACTCAAAACTGTGTAAAATGTCATGCAAGAATATGCTTTCTTAGTCAGTCGAGTCAAGTGGAAACATATACAATAGTTTCGTAGCACTCGTAAAAGATGCTATATCACTCGTAAAAGTTTCTAAGGCATATAGAATGACTTGTAATCAAAACCTTATGAGAGCTGAAGTCTTATACCTGATTCCTTGATGGAACTCGGAAAGATGTATATGTAAAGTCCGAGTCTTCACTAACCCTTCTCACTTCCTCTAACGAACCCAGTAACTCCCTATACTCGTTGTCCTTTTCGAGGAAGAAGACTCTTGGGAACCCGGATTTGAATAACTTTGGGTTTGGTCCGATTGTAAGTTTTCCTTTTAGAAAACCGAGTCCGTGTCTCTTTCTTTTAAAAATCTTTTCTTTTGTAAACCGGTGGATAAGGTTTTCTCCTATAAGCTAGTCCGGGCTCGGTCCTCCTTTCATTCTTATGAATGGGACCATGCTCGACCTTCCCGAACTTTACAGTTTTGGAATCCTTTTTGAAAAGTTTTGGGTAGGAATTAGATTCCTCCTCTTTGTTAAAACCGAGTCCTTCTTTTCTGAAGGAGACACATTAAGAACCTAAGAGCATGTCATGGTTTTTCGACCTTGAGTAAATTTCAAAACAAGTTCTTGAGACTCATTGAGCTTTTGTTTCGGATGCTCATTTTCTCTTCGAGTGTCTCGAGACTTAGTCTCATTAGCTTGAGTACTAGTCTTGAGCTCTCTTAGAGTAAGTCTCAATTTTTCCAATTCATTTTTCAAAACAATGCTCTCAGAGGTAAGAGACTCAAGTTGTTCTTTGTATTGTGAAGAATCGAATTGGACTTTTCTTCCAAAGTATAAATATATTTAGCTAAATCAACTTTGGAAAACTTGAGGAAATATTCAATTACCTCCCGAGGATTTGTCTCCTCATTATCCGAGTTGTCGAGTCCGACTCGGATTCAGCCTTTGAATATGATAGTGCCATTAGACACTTTAAGTCGTCTTCATCTTCATCTTCTTCAGATGAATCTTTATCACTCCATGTGGCCATCATAGCCTTCTTCTTCTTTTTGTCCCTCTTTCTTCTTGGACAGTCTTTGACTATGTGATCTTTGCTGCCACATTCAAAACATCCAAAATTCTTAGTTAAAGATAACTTTGAAGGGGAGGAGTGCTTACCTTTTCTATCCTTCTTACCTTTCTTGTAGAACTCTTCTCTTGGTCTTTTCTCCCATCTCTTGTGCTTCATCATTCTTTTGAAGCCTCGAGCGATAAGTGCCATGGGATCTTCTTCGAGTCCGAGGAACTCGGATTTTCTCCTTTGCTTTCGAGGCCTTCGACGCAATATTCTTTTTAGTGCCGACCTCGGCATCCTCTTCTTCCCGATGGATTTCATGGGTAAGTAGCTTCCCAATCAGTTCGTCTCGGCTTAAGTTGTGAGAGGTTCCGAGCTTCCTTGATGGCTGTTACCTTGGGACCCCATCTTCTCTTGGGTAGACTTCTTAGAATTTTTCTGCACATTTCTTCATGGGAAATCTTTCTACCCGGAGATTTGAGATTGTTTGTAATCTCGGTGAAACGTATGAACATCCGAGTGATGTTTTCTTCCGCTCCATCTTAAACAGACTCGTATTTGTGAAGATATTGACTTATCTTCGCTTGTCTTACTTAGCTTGTTCCTTCATATGTGTTGATAAGAGTGTCTCACACTTCTTTTGCTATGTGACAAGCTGAAACTCGTTGTATTCATCCGATGGCACACATCGGAATGTTCATTGCTTTAAAGTTCTTTCTAAACTTTTCTCGCCTCTTTAGTGGTGTACTCGAACTTTGCTTTAGGCACGAGTCTTGTATCTTCCATCTTCAATGGAATGTAGTTGCCTTCTTGTATGATGTTCTATACATCTTCATCGTGATACAGATAGAAAGCATTCCATGAGCTTCTTCCAAGTGTACGAAATTTGATCCTTTAAACTTTAGTGGTCCGCTTGAAGATCTTCCTTCATCGAACTCTCCATTGTTCTCGAGCCATTTGATCTTTAGACCTTTAGATTGTTAGATCCTTTCTGAAAGGTTAGGCTTTGATACCAATTGAAGGTTTGCTCTTAGAGAGTCTTAGTCACCCTAGATGGGGGTGAATAAGGTGATGAGGAAATTTTCGAAACTTGGAAGATTAAAGTTTGAAAAGAAGAATCAAGACAATCTGAGCTTAGATTGAACTCGAAAGGTGTGAACTCAAATTTATGTGGAAACCCTCCTGGGGCATAAAACCACGGCCAATGCTAGTCCAAGCACCAGAGTCAAATCCACTATTTTGAATCCACAAAATACAGTGAGACAGACTCAACCGTAATTGCTCCCTTAAACAATTCCTTACAAGGTTTTCCTAGACTCGAAGTTCCTTTATCCGATCTATTACTTTCTAACCGAGGTAACCTTTACAACTAAGGACAACCGAGCTGAGTTAACCCTTACAGCTCAGTCAAGGGACCTTACTCGAAAGTAAGAATAAGTATGTGACTAATTATAAGACTTTACAACTCGAAAGTATAAGTTACAAGTCGTGAGTTGTAAAAAGAAGATTGAGTATGAATACAAAGACTTTCGCTTAAGTAATGTGTATTAACAATGATTCTAGCAATCTTCAAGTCTTGAGAGTTGGCTTCTATTTATAGATGACCAAGCAGATTAGTCGTTGTGACTATCTTCCGAATAGAAGTCCTTGTGATCTGTTGTAACGGTTCTTCCGAGTGACTCGAAAAGATCCGTTGAGATGTGAACGTTGTGCAACGGCTCTGGACTCCTTAGGATGTCCCAATCCACTCGGTGGTGTCTGAAAAGTAGGGTGGAAACCACCGTTGAGCTTAGCATTGAAGATTTTCAGTTTTGGAAACAGACAACCCCGACACGGCGTCCGGGCCTTGTTCGAAGTAGAAAAGCCTTGTCTGCTGGTGATTGACAACTTGAAGCTCGGTTACTTTTGTAATTCAAAAATGAGATAACCTCGTTTAGATAACCTACAAAAGTAAACAATTTTGGTTCTCAAAGTATAAAATACTTTGGTCCAAGATTAGGCACGGATAATAATTTCATTAAGATAATTAAGTGTATTGCTATCTTAGGCCTCGATGAGTGGGATTTTCTTATTCTAATACTCATTATACTCGGAATCCATAAGATCAAGTTATAAAGAGAATATCGAGTATGAGTATCGAGTATGAGTACTTGATCTAGACAGATATATTTCAAACAAACATGTCGACTTAGAAAGTTGAATTAACGTTGTAATTCACTTTAACTTAGAATATGAAGTCGAACTTAGATTAAAAGTGTTAGAGAGATTGTTTGAACATGCAATAAATCTAAGTGTTGTCCGAGTGACTCGAAACATCCGTGTGAGTCGAGGAACAAGAATGTGATTTCGGAGTCAGTCGAGATCGAATGAAAACATATGCAATAGTTTCTATAACACTCGTAATGACTTGTCATCAAAACCTAGGAGGGATGAGGTTTGTACCTGAGTCCTTGATAGTACTCAGAATGATATAAGTTTAGAGTCCGATTCTTCACATATCACACCAAGTCTCTAGGTGGAGCTCAGTATTTTTGTCTATTCTTGATGATGCTAGTAGGGGTACTTGGGTGTATTTAATGAAAGAAAAGAGTGAAGCTTCCCAACTAGTCATCAATTTTTGTCATATGGCAAAAACTCAATTTAACACTCAAGTTAAGGTTATAAGAAGTGACAATGAAATGAGTTTACTTCTAGGTCTATGAAAAATTTTATTGGGAGTAAGGAATAATACACCAAACTAGTTGTGTGGGAACACCACAACAGAATGGTAAAATTGAAAGAAAGCATCGTTATATTCTAACTGTTGGTAGGGCACTTCAATTCCAAGCCAATCTACCTCTAGAATTTTGGGGTGAATGTGTGTTAAGTGCAGCTTACCTAATAAATAGAACTTCTTCTAAAAAGCTAAGGGGTAAGACTCTATATGAGTTTTTGTTTAAGTCTAAACCCACATATGAGCACATTAAAGTTTTTGGGTCATTATGCTATGTGCATAAAAGGCAAAAGGATAAGTTTGGTACTTGTAGTCAAAAGTGCATATTTGTGGGTTACCCTTATGGGAAAAAGGGTTGGAAGGTTTATGATATTGAGATCGGTGAAGTTTTTGTGAGTAGAGATGTAATTTTTCATGAAGAAATTTTTCCTTATGCTAATCCTAAAGAAAAAGGAAAGAAAGACGAGGACTTGAGGATCATGGACCATAACCTTACAAACTTTAACATTAGTTTGGACCTTGAAGAGTTGGGCAAAAGTGTTGGGACCGACGAAATAAGGGAAGTAAAAGAGCCTGGCCCGCGAAGCGAGAAGGAGTGGCACAACCGGGGCAAGAAGAAACCGGGCAGGCCCAGGCGTCGCCGTAGCCGCCTAGCCGGAGCAAGAAGAAACCGGGCCACGTTTAAGTGAAACGCAGGACCACGCATCGCTAGCTCGTCACCCAACATTTACTCGGCTAGAACATGGACCAACGGCTTCTAGCCCATCTGCGCGCGAGTCCACGGAATCTCTAGATGAGCCCACAAACGGGGAGCAACCAAAATATTTCGGAGACTCGATATTCTAGGCCGGACAAGGCGCGAGAGGAAGTTCCCAAGCCATCTACAGGACTATATTTGTTATACATCTCGACCAAAAGACCCCTCTTCGCCTTCACCTCTACAAAAGGTATCCTCGGGTAAACCGTATCCCATAGCTAATTATGTCGCTTGTGCTAATTTTTCACATACACGTCAAAATTATCTTGCTACTATTACAAAGATTGTTGAGCCTAGGTATTTTCATGAATTCATAAAAGATGTTAGGTGGAGAGAGGCAATGGCGAAAGAAATCGAGGCCCTAGAGTCAAATTAGACTTGGAGAGTAGAAGATCTACCCATTAACAAGAAGCCGATAAATTGTAAGTGGGTGTACAAGGTAAAGTACAATTCAGATGGGTCCATTGAACGTTATAAGGCGTGACTTATGATTCGAGGAGAAAAACTAATCAAAGGATTTGATTACCATGAGACCTTTGCTCCGGTAGCCAAGATGGCTAGTGTAAGGAGCTTTTAATTTGTAGCAAGCAGCGAAAGGATGGGAACTACATCGGATGAACGTGAATAACGTCTTTCTACATGGAGATTTAGATGAAGAAGTTTACAAGCAGCGAAAGGATGGGAACTACATCAAATTGATGTTAATAACGTCTTTCTACATGGAGATTTAGATGAAGAAGTTTACATGAGAACGCCTCCTGGATTTAGAACTTTTGGTTCCAACAAGGTATGCAAGGTGAAGAAGTCTCTTTATGGACTTAAACAAGCGCCACGACAATGGTTTGCCAAACTCTCATCCAAATTACATGATTATGGTTTCGTTAGGTCATATGCGGACTATTTCGTATTCACATACAATAAAGATGGCATATTCATGGGACTTCTAATGTATGTAGATGACTTGGTGCTTACAGGTAACAATTCCCAAGCATGTGCTAAGTTTAAAGAATATCTCAACAATTGTTTTCATATGAAAGACTTGGGTCCCCTCAAGTGTTTTCTTGGGATTGAAATTGCTAGAAGCTTAAAAGGGCTATTTTTAAGTCAAAGGAGGTATGTGCTTGAGATAATTGAAAATGCGGGCTACTTGGGGCAAAGCCAGCAGAGTTCTCGATGGAAACCGGTCATAAACTCGCATTGGTTAATAGGCGACCTATTGATGACTCGACAAGGTATAGAAGACTAGTTTGGAGACTTATATACATAACCCTTACAACACTAGAACTATGCTATGCAAGTGCATATTCTTTCACAATTTATGCGTAGTCGAAGGAAGAACACATGGAAGCAGCTTGTCGAGTCTTGGGATATCTAAAAGGACGCCCGGGATAAGATATTTTGTTGAAAAGTGATTCGGATCTATAAGTTTATACCTACTGTGATTCAGATTGGGGAGCATGCCCTATTACTAGAAGGTCCTTAACAGGATACTTCGTTACTTTAGGTGGGTCACCTATTTCTTGGAAAACAAAAAATGGAGTACGATGTTTCGGTCATCTACGTAAGCGGATTATCGAGCTATGGCAATGGTAAACAATGAACCGATCTCGGACAAAATCATTCTTGGCATCTCTAGGAGTATTCCTTCAAAGACAAATGAAGTTATACTATGATAATCAAGCTGTGTTACATATTGCCAAGAATCTAGTTTTTCATGAAAGGACGAAACATATAGAAATTGATTGTCATTTTGTTCGAGAACCCCTTATAGCTCGCGATTTAGAGACAAGCATATGTGCCTTTTAAGTATCAACTTGCTGACATCTTCACCAAACCATTAAGAAAGCGTGAATTTTTAGTTTTACAAAACAAGTTGGGAATTATTGACTTACATGCTCCAACTTGAGGGGAGTGTTAAGGAAACAAAGTATTTTGTTTGATTTAGGAGACTAAATATATCTTTAGTTTAAATTAATGTTCCTATTTATATTAGAAGTGGTCTTCCTAATTTTACTAGGATTAGGAGTTTGAGTTATATTAGAAGTGGTCATCCTAGTTTTACTAGGATTAGGAGTATGAGTTATATTAGAAGTGATCATCCTAGTTTTACTAGGATTAGGAGTGTGAGTTATATTAGAATTGATCATCCTAGTTTTACTAGGATTAGGTATTTTATATGTATAAATAGTCATTTGGCATCTTGAGAATAATACAAGTATAAGAGCAATTATTTTTCACATCTAAAAGTTCCTTCATTATCTCAATTCTATTATATCAAAATTTCTACATTATGCTTGACATATAGGATGCTTATGTGACATTGTAATAATGTAACATAGTTATTTTAATGTCATTTAAGCATCCTATATGTGTCAATTACATTGATTCTACCCTATGTAAGATTACTAATCATAATGTACGATTGACAATTTTTTTTTTTGTAAAATTACATGTCATTATGTTTATTATGTTGGATGTGTATAATTATCAAACAAAGTTATCTTAATCTTATGAATAATATCGTGTAATATGAATTTAGATAAAATATTGTCTTTATTCTATGGACATTTTTTTCAAAAGAAATTCAAATTTTATAGTTTAAAGCTACAAAAAGAGAAAAGACAAATAATGAGTTAAATATATAAATAACAAAAGTAAGTTATAATAAGTTATAAAAAAATTTTAATAATAGTTTTACATTAACTATTAAAAAAATCTATCTTATGTTTTTAACTTATTATAATTTTTTATTGTTATAAATTTATTAGAAACAATAAAATTATAAAAATAACTAATTATAAAAATAAAATTAATTAATACCCTTACATAGCAAGGGTTAACCCTACTATTACTAAAAGCAATTAACAATACTAAACAGAAGGGTTGTAAGTTGTAAATTATTGTACTCATTCAACTTATTGGATCTCACAATGATATGTAACACAATCAGTACAATTAATCATCTTTTTTCCCCTCATTTTCTGCTCCTTCCATCCAATCCCATCAAGAAGTTGCCAACAATCAGTACGATTAGGCTTGGAAGGACTTGCCAACCTTTGAATTTGGAAATCGGAACTAAGACAAGAATGGGAAGATTTTTCTCTGTTTCTGAGTCTTTCTGCCGTCACGTGAATTCGGTGATGGCTGATGATGAAGGCATAATCACACCCCTGAAATTTTGTTAACATAATGTGGCGTAATTAAACTGTCATCTTAAAAATATGACAATTTGAATAATAAAATTAAAATTAACTAATTATAATGTGTTGGTATACTTTTAATATACTTTTTGTTAGTAAGAATGAAGCTTTTGAATTAGGTTATTGGACGTTAATAATCCTACCTTTGGAACATTTGACGTTAATAATCTCACCTTTCAAATATGACGTCAATGATTTCATCTTTGGAAATATTGAACACTGATAATTTCACCTTTTGAATTGGACACCAATAATCCCACATTTGGCTCTATTTGTTTTTTTTTTTTTTACTACCACTGAGTAATGAAACCTTAATTTTGCGACAATAATAATATACGAGATAACATATAGGTGTGGAGCACTATGGATAGTGAGTTATATAACCTCAGAAACCATCATTGTTGTTTAATCAAGTCTTTTTTAACTCGTCGAAGTCCATAAAAAACAAATACGGTTAAAGGTGAAATTGTTGGTTTTCAATTCAAAATGTGGGATTATTGCAATTTAATACTTCTAAAGGTGGGATCATTGATGTCTAATGTAATGACTTATTGACGTAAAATGTCCCCAAAGGTGGAATTATTGGTGTGCGATGACCCTATATAAATATGATAAACATAAAGGAATGATGACTATAATATATATAAGTTGTTTTTTTTTTTAGATTTAGAAGTCATAAAAGGAACTATAATATACACAATAAAATGGGGAAGGGAGGAATCTAATACTATAATTGAAATTTTTTTAGTTACTTCTTGCACCATATTTAATCCCGTCTAAACAACACCTCTGAAATTACTTCCCTTCCTTTTCTATCCTTTTTGAAATTCAAATTAAATTACTTCTTTTGGTCAAATATATTAAAGATAAACGTCATTTATGGAAATATATATATATATATATATATATATATATATATATATATATATATTACTAAAAAAATTATTATCAAAAGTACTAAATTAAATTTAGTATTTAATTAAATAATATAATTTCTATATAATACGTTCTTTTTAACATTCTGTAGTCTTAGTAAGAGGGGAAAATATTGGCGCGCATACCCCCTTCTTTTATATTTTCAAGGAAAGAGAATTGGCAGATATATATAATCTACTACTAATATGAAATAAACCTATTATGTATTGATCAAATAAATATCTATGTCAAGTTGATAATAAATTTGTGATAAAAAATATGACAATAAAATAAAAAGGAAATAATACAACTTAAAAAACACAATTGTAGCAATTTAAAAAGACATTTATCATGAAAAAATAAAATTATTAGATTATAATTTATTTTTTCTAATGGGTAAGATTATTGCCACAAAATAGAATTACCGTAAATTTACTTAGTTAATGGGTAAGTTGGAAGATTTAATTCCTTTATCTCCATTATATTATAAGTATATAAATGGTAGGATTGTGTATGCAACTAGCTTGACTGACATATAAAGATAACTTCATGATAATCTCATAAAACTATTTTATAAGAGTTTTTTATTAGAATTAATTAGTTAACTACTTTGATTAATTTTTAATTATGATTTATACATCAACAAAAAAACTCTTTTATATTTCTAAGAATTTTAAATTGATTTCATTGAGTTAGTTAATCATATTGAGCTAAGTTACTTGTTTTGTAAGAAGCATTTCAAATATGGCATAAAATTTTCATCTTTCTTTGCCAATTTTCAATTTTTCAAATATGACTAAGTTTCATAAAAAATAAAGAGACAAAAGGCTAACATATTCAAAATAAAATAAAATAGTCTAAAGTGTAATTGTAGCCTTGCACATAAAATGCAAGGCTAAATATATTTTTAAAGTACAATTAAAGGTAAAAAGCATGATCTTAATAAAAAGCAATAATTTTGACTAAAAAGGTTTTTAAATATGCTTCTATTAGAGGGGACTTAGAAAATAATTATTAGGGAGACCGAATTCGATATTATTTAAAACTAATTTTTAAATTTATTATTTTTAATTAATTTATAGATTTTCTTTAGCTACACTTCTCCGTACCACATAATCAATTCCGTTCAATGTACCTGTAATTTTTTTCACTAACTAAAAAATTAATTGATCAATCTAATCTATAACACTTTTAAAACTAACTCATGTCAAAATGACTTTTAAATATTCTATAATTTTTTATCTCCTTAATAAGACATGAAAATAAATTGGGGTTCAAATATAAGTCATATAGAATTATCTTTAAAAGTCCTCATTAAAATAATTAATATTGCCTTATTCTCATATAGCAAAAAAAAAAAGGTAGTTAACAACCGATAAAATTCATAGTTTAAAAAATATTAAAATTCATAATGCAATAGAAAAAGGAGTTTAATCAATTAATAGAAGTCGAATTAATTAAAGATAGAATAAAATAGAAAAATATAAAGAAGAAAAATTTAAATAAAATAAATGATGCAAATGGTGAAGCAAAACCAAATGGTAAATTTAATGGGCCTTTAAATTTTCAATGAATAAATAATTAGACACTGACCCCATCTAACTTTTCCCCTAACCATCATGTTCCAACAATAATATTTTCCTAGAATGGTATTATATGTCATTATCTAGGTAACATTAATAGAATATTTTCTTTAACTTCAATAGTAAGACACATTATTAAAGAAAATTTCTATATATTATCATTAAATATAAAATATTATGTATCTTTACCTAGATAGCATTAATATGTAGTATCATTAATAAAATTGAAGCTAAATAATCTACAAAACATGAGAATTTTCAATAACTAGCTTTTCCCGGGCTAAAGCACGGCATATATTAATATGTAGAAATATTAAAGAGAAATTTTTATCATTTGATAAGCGAAATTTCAATGAAAGTTGGTATATCAAAAAAATAAATTCTAAATAACATAAAAATATTTTGTAATAATACCTTTTAAAAAAGAATTTTAGAAATAAAAATTACGTAAATCCTAATTATGAATACAGTAATAAAATATCGTCTCAAAATTATTGCTATTTATTCTATAACTCATAATAGAATGCATAATATTTATTTTATAAAAAATAATGCCCAATAATGTAAAAATAATATTTAGGGAAAAAATCTCATGATATGAGCCAAAAATCTAATGACTAACTACATATATTATAACGTATTAAAATGCTTGTATACATAAAACAAAAATCTAATTGTCACATAATATATATATTATAACCTATTAAAATCAAGGTTGTTAGAATTGATATCCTAGTTAAAATCGATGTGGAGGGGGTAAAATCAGAATCATAGAATTGGATCGATGATCGTAATATTCTAATATTTGTTTGTAATAATAAAATTATTTTTTATAAAAATAAAAATATTTGTAACATTCATAAAGATTTATAAAAATCTAATGCAACTATACTCTATCGAAAATTTTGATACAAAATATAATTATCTCGTACCTACTTTATGAATTTTATTTAGAATCGTGAAATCAAATTCTAATGAATCCAGGGTCGGAGAATCGTAGAATCATTTCATAATTCTACCATACACTTTGAATTAAATTAGAATCATAAGATTCTAATGAATCGTAGAATCGTAGGATTATTACATCCGGATCGGGAGTTTAATTACCATCATTAAAATGCTTATACATATGAGTATAAATTATCAATAATAGATTAGCATATATCATTACAATATTAACGCACAAAACCTCATTTCTACCCTCCCAATAAGACAAATAAATATTTACCTTGAAAATAATCCATCTAAAATTATAAAACTCATAAGCATACAATTTATAGGAACACATAAGGAGTACATTTCTACTAAAGTTTTCATACATATAAATATTATACCTTGGTAGTCTAATTTAAATGAATCTAGTCTTCCAACATTGTAAAAAAAAAAAATTTTAAGGAGTACATATAATTCAACCATCATAAAATCCAATTATTTAAAATCTACAATAAAGTTTGAAAACTTATATTTTTATTGGTAATTAAAATTGATAATAAACAATATAATAATATAATCATGCATTGATAAAAGCTTGTAGCATGAAACGGATTATACCCTCGGTCAAACAAAAAAAACACACATTGATGAATGTCAATTATGAACTAAAGATTCGACAATAATGTCCCATTAACAATTTTATTTTTACATCCATTGATTTATTTGGAGACAAATGTAAGGAATATTACATTTTTAGAATATAAAAGTATATCAAAAGTTTTAGAATATAAAAGTATATCAAAAGTTGGAAAAAATAACCAAAAAAATGGAAATAAAAAAATTAATTCAAAATATTCACTTATAAAAATTGAAATATTTAAATATTGATGAGACAAGTGTACAACATCATGATCATGTTTGTGAGAAATTTTATACCCACTTAAATACTGTCTTGTGGAGTTGTTGTCATGGTATAATAATGATATGAAATATGATAAAAAGAAAAGATCATAATTCAAGTAATTTTAAAAGATATAATAGTTTCTAACTAAAACAATATGAAATTTTATGCACAAAGAGATTCCATCCCAACAATGGCCTAATTAATATGTAGAGAGTAAGAGATGAATATGATTATATTAATATATTTAAAGGGAGAACTAATTTAACGTAAAAGAATTAATTTAAAAGAAAAATGAAATTTAAGAGCTAATTAGAGAAAAAAATTATCTATGTTATGTATTTGTTAAGGAAAAAATTTAAAAAAAAATTTATCAAGGAATAATTTTTAAGTTAGATTTAATTTTATTTGAAAGATAATTTTAAACTTGATAACTGCATAATTATTGCTAGCCATATAATATTTTCAATGGTTAGTTTTTTATAAATAAATATTTATAATAGTATTTAGTAAAAGTGTACTAAATAAATTCTTAATAATATATATATATATATATATATATATATATATATATATTTCAGATATTTTTGATAAAATACAAATAATTTAGTTTAAATTTCAAAAGAATAGAAAAAGGAGCGAAACAATTTGAGAAGAGTTATTTAGGCGGGATTCAACATGGTATAAGTAACAATTTAAAAAAATATTTCAATTATAGTATTAGATAATTATTGTAAGAAAATATAGTATAAGTATTGTATTTACTTTTATAAGTCATGTTTAATAAAATTTTTATCCTTTAAGATTGGAGGTGGATGTATTACAACACGAGTGATCTAATATCTATTTGTCGATTTTTTTATAAAAAAAAAAGAATAAAAATTGTTTAAAAAATTTTAAGGAAACTCTTAAAAATTAATGAATATTCAATAATAAAATTTGGAGTGGAGCACCTGTAAATAAAATTTTGAATCCATTATCTGAGTTTTTCACAAAGAATAAAAACCTGCTCTATTTCTTAATATCTAATAAACTAAATGTCTTATTTTTTAATAACTATTTTCTTTAATTTAAAACCGTGCTAAGGCATGAGCATAAACTAGTAGAATATAAAATCTAATGTATCCAAAATTTGAGTTTTGATCGCTAAATCAATGTCTCTTCAGTAAATTACATTATTGGGTGTGAATGAACTCTTATTCAATGACTTATTTCTTTGTACTAGTGTGACGAGATTATTACTTTAATTCAAAAAGTCTCCATCACTAGAGATACTCGAATAAGCCTATATAAATATGATAAATGTAAATAATGATGACATATAATAAAAGATTAAATAAAAGAATAAGTTGTTTTTTTGTTTCGGTGAGGGGTTTAGAAAAGCCATAACAGGTATTATGATATACAGAATAGAATAAAGAGATGGAGGGATAGAATATAAAAGAGATATTTACATTTACTACCTCGAGGGAGGTATTTGACAATCTTTATAAATTTTCTATGTATTGGTATTTTTTTTATCCACTTTGACCAGAGTAGTTAATATTTGAGTGATACATTAATCTTTATGGTTAATAATAAACAACATTTAAATACGATATGTGTGCTGACATGACATAAAAAAAAAGATGTACAATGACATAATTAGGCTTTTATGATATGTGTGCTCTTTCTAGACGTGGGGGTAAAAAAGTCATTTTATTTTAAAAATTAGGGACAAACTTGTCCTTTCACTCTTCCGATTAGCCATTCACCCTTTTTTATGTTAAATATTTTTTATCTCTAAATCCAGAGTGAATAAAAATAAATAACAATACATTAAAGGTTTATAAATAATTTCCAAATATATCGAAAGAGGTAAATGTAAATATCTTGAATATAAAATCTTGCGTACTCAGAATTTGAGTTTTGACCACCAAATTAATGTCTCGATGACAGTAAATTATATTCTTGGGTGAGAGTGACTCTTATTTAAAGAGTTATTTCTTTGTACTAGTGATAAGATTATTATTTATTTAATTCAAAAAAATCTCCATCACAAGAGATACTCGAATAACTGTGAAAGTGATAATTTTTTTTTGGAGATATTCGTGATATATTGTTGGATTCTTATATGGTAATAATCTAGATTTCTAGGATAATAGGCGATAATAATGTGACATTTGAATTTGGTGCTTAATATGTTGGATGGAGCTTTGGAATACTTATTTTATTTCTAACAAATTATCATTGAGTCAACTACTCTTTAAGTTGCTGATCTAATGAGTTGGATGGTATGTTTCTACTAATTTTTTTAGCACCAGCTTCCATGCTTGATAACTTATTACCTCATTGCTTCTTGAACTTTCATTATTAGTTATTTATCTACATCATCACTATGCTAAATCATACATGGACGCATAGTATATATTTCCCATATTATTATCCATGTTTGATAAATAAATTTTGTTGAGGTCGTATGGAGCATAATGGGTGTTTAGGATCAAAAAATTGTGGTTCAAGGCTTGGAACAACTGTTGGTCCAATGGGCAAGAGGAACGACCATTTTGCATGGCCAAATAAGTGGTCAATAGCTAGCAGTTGGCACAGGTTGGTCGTGTCCGAGGACACGACTCGTGCTAGTAGACACGGGCAAGCCATGTCGGTTGGCATGGCTCGTGCCAGTGGAGACTCTTCATCTATTGTCAATTTTCATCTGTTTTTTTCAGTTTCTTTCTTTTATTACTTGGTTTTATGGTTATATAACTACTTGTAAGCCTTCATTGTTAGGACTAACAAGGTGTAGCAGCAAGTGTAGCTAGTGTAAAAAATTCCTTGTAAAGTTACCAACACTACAAAAAAAGCAAAACAGACAACGTGAATTCCGACGGAAAAACCCGTCTGAATTCCCCTCCGACAAACGGAATTCCGTCGGATGTCAAAAATAAATCGTCGAGACCTGTTGGAATTCCCGTCGAAATTCGAGGAAATTTCCGTCAGATAAAATCCGTCGGTATTTTCATTTTTTGTAGTGCAAATCTAGTGCATTGTTTGTGATTTTTTCTGGTTTTGGGGTTTTCACGTTAAAATTCTTGTGTTACATTTCAATCTTTTCTTCTTATTTTTTATTATTGTTTGTAAGAGTGAACTCCCGATCCTAACGACTAGTATTAGAGCGAGAGAGTTTGGTTAGAGAGTACACATCAAACAATGGAAGGAGGAAAAGTGAAGATTGATCGGTTCAATTGACAAGGATTTTGTGTTTTGGAAAATGTAGATAGAGGATTCAGCTGTACAAGGAGTTATATGAACCCTTGATGGAGAAACCAACAACCATGGATCAAAAGGATTGGGATATCCTTGATTGGCAAGCATTGGGAATGGTGAGATTGACGTGATTAAGGAATGTCGCATTTAACGTGATGGATAAAAAAGACAACGAAGGGGATGCTTGAAACTCTATCAAATATATATGAGAAGCGTTCCACGATGAACAAGGTATATTTGATCCATTGCTTATTTGATCTTCGGATAGTTGACAACACTAATGTTGCAGATCATATTAACAATTTTAATATGATAATTTCAAAACTTGCTACGATGAAAATTATCTTTGATGATGAAGTTAAGGCCTTGATTTTTTGGTCTTCTTTGCGTGAGTCGTAGGACACTATAGTATCTCGCTGTGAGTAGTGCTAGAGGGTCTAATGCACTAAAATATGATAAAGTCCGTAATGTAATCTTGAGTGAAAGCATTTACAAGAAAGATTTGGAGGAGTCATGTGGGAGTACGTTGAATGTTAGAGGAAAGGGAAACATGAGGGAGTCGGTAGAGGTAGGTCAAAATCCAAAGTAAGGGGTAAGTCTCAAAACTCGGGGAGGTTGTGTGTTGGGGTTGTGGTGATAGGGGAAATTTTAAGAAAAATTATCCTAAAAGAAATGATGACTTAGATTCAATAATTCTGTTAAAGATATAGGTGATGCTCTAATGTTGAGTGCTTGAAAGTCCTATTGAGTCTTGAATTGTTGATTCAGGTGCATCATTTTATTCCTTATCTTCCACAACTTTGTTGGTGGAAGTTTTGGAAAGGTGCATCTTTGCTAATGGTTAGAGTTTGGAGATACAAAGGAAATGGGATATGAGAACTAAAACCTCTTGTGATGAATTTTGGAAATTGTAAGGTGTTAGTTATATTCGGGCTTGGCACAACAATTGATTTTTATAAGTCAATTGGATGAGACGAGGTACCTAATTATGTTTAGAAATGGGGCCTGAAAAATTATGAAAGGGGCATTGGTTATAGCTAAGGATGTAAAATCTAACTCATTGTACTATACTCGGAGGGCGCATCAATTTAGTTGCAAATGTCGAGGTCAACTCGCTCTAGTGAGAGTTTATGGCGTGATACACTTGGTGTTGAAAAGGCTTCTACCGAAGTGGGAGTTGCTAATGGTGATGAGATATTTGTTGGGTTTACAAATGGGTCACCGGTTGCCCCATAGAATGAGTTGCAAGAGCCGGATATGATGAGAAAGTCGGCAATGTCAACAAAAGGTAAAGCCCAAAGGTATATGCTCTCTTTATTATGTTTTGTTGATCGATGTCGGTGAGCCGGTGTTATATGGTGATTTTATGCATGCATACGGTTGATCGATCCGAGTGGGAGCTTGCTTCGAATGATAGTGGGCTTGAGAAGATTTTGGGTAGCATGAGTTCAGCAAACATGCTAGCCCAAGGAGATGCGAGGATGATGAGGTGGTGCAAAACCTTAATTGGTCTCGCTCAATGATGAGGCTGGGTTGATGAACTAGAAGAATGCGTAACGGGAAAGAAGCTAAGCCATTAGTCTCTAAGTGGGAGATTGCTGGGGCCATGTGGAGTTTAATGGGTGTTTCAGCAAGGTAAGTTGCGGTTCAAGGCTTAGAACAACCAGCACGACCCAAAAGGTAAGAGGAATAACCATTTTGCACGGCCGGAGAAGTAGATAGCAGCCAGCGAGTTAGCACGAGCTTGCCGTGTCCGAGGACACGGCCCATGCTAGTACGAGACTCTTCACCTCCTATTAGTTTTCGTCAATTTCTTGCTTTTATTACTTGGTTTTATGGCTATATAACTGCTTGTAGGCCTCCATTGTTAGGATTAGCAAGGAATATCAAGATGTAGCAACAATTATAACTATAGTATAAAGAAATTTCTCATAAAACTGCCAAAATTTAGTGCATTGTTCATAGTTTTTCCTAATTTTGGATTTTTCATATTAAAATTCTTATGTCACATTTCAATCTTTGCTTCTCGTTCTTTGTTATTTTTTGTGAAAGTGAGTTCCCGATCATAACAAGTTTACTGAGTAATCAAATAAGCAAAACAAAGCATCATTGAATCGTAGTTGTACACTAAATACAAATATTGAAAAGTTGGCATATTGGATGCCAAATTTAAAAAATCTAGGGTATTGAAATAATATAACCATAGAAAAAGGAGAAAAAATAATACAACGACACAAAAAGAAAAAGGAAAAGCAAGATATATAGCTTTATGCCGGCCATATATTAAATCTAGCATCTTTAAGCAGGATAACTAGTATCTTTCAATATGTCTTGTATGGCACGAGAGGAATAACAGACCTTCAACGGCAAGAGCAGGACAGTAGACCGAATTGTGGAGCAAATTAGAAGTGAGTTTGAGAAACCAACTACTCAATAGGAAACACACATATAGAGTGTCGATGGAAAGATTGTAATTAAGTAGATAATAACCAATTTTGCTGGCCAAAAGCTTCTGTATTTGCAAAAAGTTTGGTTTAATGGGGAATTGCATACCTTTTTGCCAAAAAACAACAAAACTCTATTCTTAATAATAAAAATACACTAAAAGTATACCAGCTTATTGTAATTGATAGATTTTATTTTTTTAATTGAACCCTCCTATTTTTATGGTGATATTTTTCAACTAATTGCGCCACATCGTGTTGGTAAAAATTATATATCTATTTAGTTACTATATCTAGAATGTGATGAGGAATTGGTACATTATACTCCTTTCGTTTTAATTTATTTGTCATTTTTGCTATCCTTTTTTGTTTTATAATCTCTGTTATATATTTTATAATTTCAGTGATATATTAATCAATAGTTTACTAATATTGTGTTTATATATCCCTTTTTTGGATCAATTCTTCTTCTTGTTTAATTTCCTCATCTTGACCGAAATCTTTGGGATGTTTTGGTATTTTAGTCACTAATTTGTTTGAAGTTAACTCTACATTAGTATTCCTACAATAACTCAAAATGACAATAAATTGAAGCAAAATGATATGCATCTTGCTACAAGACACCTCTTAAGTGTCTTATCTTGAATTAAAATTTATATTGTCATATATTAAATTGAAAAAGAAAATAGTATGATTGAAGATTATAATGGCGTTACAACTTATAATTTGTATAAAATGGTCTTTTACACATAATTTTTGCCATTATAAAATCAAATGTATGTTACATCTTTGCGCATAGAGTTGATCCGATTAGAATATTATTTTGTTCCCCGTTGGCGTAATCAATAGACACTAAAACTTTATAATTCACAATTAAATATAATTATGAAAAATTGATAATTTAAAACCTTATAATATATTTATTTAGATTGAAACAAGGCATTTAAAAGATATATTATTACAAGACATGTACCATAATCCTACATTAAAACAGAGGGAGTATATATCTCCAGCTTATATATATCAAAGCAAGACCTATAAATTGAGTTAACAACGTTGGGAGCTGAGACCATCAAATTAAAGAAAGAAGAGTGTGCGTTATTGAAATAATTAAGCAATAGATTATGTCTGTTTTTTCGGTCGATTCGGCAGCCCAATGGGTGGGGAAGTTGTTGGCGCAAGAAGTGGAGTTCTTAGCCAAAGTGAGGGATAAGGTAGAAATACTTCAGAGTGAGATGCATTGGATGCGGTGTTTCTTACAGGACGCGGACCACAAGCAGAACAAGTCGGTGGTTCGAAAATGGGTATCAGAGATCAGAGATTTGGCTTATGAATCTGAAGATGTCATTGAGAAGTACATCTTAGAAGTCTCTCATAAGAGGGAGAAGCCCGAGCCCAGTGTCATAATTCCTTGGACCGATCTCAAGTGGTTACTCTGCTGCTGGGGTGATGCCAAAGCTCTGCATATTGTTGGGTGTAGCTTTGATGATATCGTTGCTAGGATCAAGCAGCTAAATCTTAGGTTAAATACATATGGGTTAAAGAGCTCACACGATGACTTAACTGAGTCGTATCTAAGTTCTGAAAGAAGGTTGATCGATCAAAGGCGAACATACTCCCACGTTGAGGATGATGTTGTCGGGCTCAATGAAGATGTGATGGATAAGCTGGCTATGGGAGAGGAAAAGGTTGTGGTAATTCATGGGATGGGTGGAATAGGGAAAACGACGTTGGCGAGGAAGGTCTACCATCATGCTAATCTTAAGAGTCAATTTGATGGTTTTGCATGGGCTTATGTTTCTCAACAACTTCAACTCACATCTCTATGTAGAGAGATTCTGCTTCAACTCATCCCAGCTAAGGAGAAAGAGGAGAGGAGAATAGTTAAAGAATTAGAGGGTTCACCACTACTAATTACCAAGCTCCATCAGGTATTTAAAAGCAAGAAATGCTTGGTAGTGATGGATGATATTTGGTCTACTCTAGATTGGAAAAAGCTTGAACCTGCTTTTGCTCTTAGTGACGATTCTTGTCGTAGCAAAATCGTCGTGACAACGCGCAATCCTCAAATACTACCCACGTACTCTAACCGCACGGTCCTCTATCATGAAGTTCAACTCTTAAGTCCAGATAAGAGTTGGGAACTCTTTCAGAAAAAATCAACCTTCAACATCGAACGGGGAACGGGGTGGAGATAGGGAGAAAAATATGGCCGCGAGCGGGGACGGGGACAGGGTTGGGGAAAAATTTTGGCCCTATTCCCCGCCCCATTTCCCTTTTTTAAAAAGAAACTTTCAATTATCATTTTTAAGGGTGTTTTGGTAATATTACCACCTAAACTCTTGACTATAAAACTTCTCCACCCACTTATACTCTCTCTCCTTACAGTCGCTTAATATCTCTCTTTCTCTCTCTTCAGTCTCTTCTTCTCACTCTAGTCTCTCGCAGTCTCTCTCCTCTCTTTAATCTCTCTCCTCTTTGTTCTTTTCAATCTCTCTGCTATTTCAATCTCAAACTTTTGTCTCTCCTCTTCTCATTCTCTCTCCTATCTCGGTCTTTCCTCTCTTCAATCTATCTCTTCTTCTCAATCTCTCTCCTCCTCTGGGCCTCTAGCGCACTCGGTCTCTTTTCTCCCTTTGTTGTCTTCTTTTCTCTAGAAAATACAGTTGCAGAGGAGCATGGATCAATCGTTTCCGAAGTACCAGTTCTAGGAAATGTTCTCAGTGTTGAAGATCAAAGTGTACGTGTTTGGGTTGGCCTGTAACAAATACTTGGCGAGATCGATGGAGATATGGCCCGCACTACAACCCATCACGCTCAAGTTAAAGCTCTTGATCGTGGGTAACGTTCTCCATCTACTCTCGCACTCGGTCTCTACTCCTCGGCTCCACTACTGGCAACTGTCCACCACCACACTGTCCTCCATCGGCCTCCATGCTTGCATACTGTTGCTACTGCCTCATATTTGAACTTTGAATTTCTTCTGGGCTTTGAAATTTAACTTTGTAAATCGAGGCCTCGGCGGAGATTGGATATCCAACGGTGGCCCTCCCCGACAGCGGGGCTGCGCACGCAGGTGGAGGGGGTGGGGGACGGAGGGCAAAGGGAAGAGTGGGGACGGGGGCGGGGAATATCCCCTGTCCCGACCTGCCCCGTTGCAGGGGACTAGGTCTTGATTTTTTGTTAATTTAATTTAGTTTCTTTAATTTTAGTTTTTGGGTGAGCAATTAAATTAGGTAGGTAATATCAAACACATCTTGATTTAATTTTTTTATTAGATTTTATAGATATTTGATATTTAAAACTTATTTTTTCACCCAATTTGTAACATCCCAAGACCCACCTTGAGAGTATTACATACTAGGGTTCCCGAGAGAAACCCCTACTTATGATATCGACTTAGGGTTAATAGCTCTATCTTAGATTGGCGAAAGAGTGTTTCTAGGTTTTCAAAGGTTTTTTCGAAAATTTTGGCAGAGTTTCCTCTATAATATGGCTAATCTCATAGGCTTAAAGCATTTATTCTCGCACGAAACACATTCATTAACTCAATGAGCCACACGCTCGATGTATCAATAACATAAACCCAACGAGCCACCCGCTCGGAGTCAACACATAGGGCTTTTATATTCATACTCAAAACTCTAAATTCACATACAACCGATCTTTACAAACATCTTTACAAATAAGAAGACAGAAAAACATGTAGTAAGTCCGACATCTCCTATCCGTCTCGGTATTTCGAAAGCCAAAAGCCACTCCCGAGAGTCTTACTTCGTACTTAAAATGTTGGTAAGGTCATGAGCTCCACGAGCCCAGTGAATAACCTAAACCCAACCCCGGGTTTCACTTTGCACATTAATTCATTAACAAACACACGTAAGTTCACTATTCATTCATAACATATGATTTAGATCATACATATGACATTAATTACTCATGAATTCAATCAAAACATACTACATTCTTCTTTCTACGCAAGTACGTCATAGAATCATTCATCATGTAAGGCATTCATCACATAAATCATATCTTACTTCTTATTGTATTAATTTCTTATGAAATCGGGATTCGTTCTTCTTCTCATTCTTCTTCTTGAGTTCAATTATGCATTTTATAAATCATTGCTTCTTTCTTTCTTGTTCATCATGCATAATCATTCGTCTTTTCATATCATAATTCTTAAGTATTCTTAGTTTCAAATGGAAGTAAGATTTATGTTCTCGCTCTAAAGACACAGTTCTTGAAGCTAAAATAATTCGTTGCCTCGAGGCTTGCCTCACTCGAAGGACACATACTCGTCAATAATTCGTGGAAGCAAAATAATTTGTGGCTTCGGTTGACGGACACTTCTATGGCCATAACTTCGAGAGAATTCTTTAATTCGTGGGGTCTTAGATCAATAACACAATCCTTTCTCCCTTCTTTATTTCTTTATGTTTCTTATTTTCTCATTATCTTCTTATTACTTATTGAAGAGATGCACTTAATTCATATAATTCATGCCCATTACCTTCATACTTATCTAATCTAGTACTTCCTAACCGAGGTAACCTTTACGAGCTAGGGACAACCGAGCTGAGTTAACCCTTATAGTTCAGTCAAGGGACCTTACTCAAAAAGTAAGAAAGAGAATTTGTAATCGATTATAAGACCTTACAACTCATAAAGATGTTTAAGGACAAACTTGGAGTTGTAAGTAGAAGATTGGATGAGTATTATACGAGAGAGATATAATTTCAGCGAGTGGGTTCATCAATTTTCAAGTTTTGTGAAATGGCTTCTATTTATAGATGACCAAGCAGATTAGCCGTTGTGACTACCTTCTTATTAGAAGTCCTCTCGTGACCATTGTAACGGTTCTTCCGAGTCGCTCGTAAAAGATCCATTGAGATGTGAACGTTGTGCAACGGCTCTTGACTCCTTAGGTAGTCCCAATCTACCGGTGGTGTCCGAAAAGTAAGGTGGAAACCACCCTTGAGCTTAGCGTTGAAGATTTCCAGCTTTGGAAACGAGACAGTCTTGACACAGTGTGTGGGCCTTGTTCAAAAGTAGAAAAGCCTTGTCTGTTGGTGATTGACGACTGAAGCTCGGTTACTTTTGTAATTCAAAAATAGGATAACCCCGTTTAAATAACCTACAAAAGTAAATCAATTTTGGTTCTCAAAGTATAAATACTTTGGTCCAAGATTAGACACGAGATAATAATTTAATTAAGATAATTAAGTGCATAATTATCTCGAGTCCTAGAAGAATGAAATTTTCTAAGTCTAATATTCATTATACTCAAATTCCATCTCGAGTCAATCTAGAGAAAGATCAAGTTAAAGAGAGAATATCGTAGTAAGAGTACTTGATCTAGACAAATATAGTTCAAACAAAACATGCTGACTTAGAAAGTTGAATTAGCGCTATAATTCACTTGAATCTAGAATATGAAGTTAGACCCGAGTTTAAAAGTGTTAGAGCGAATGTTTGAACATGCGATAAGTCTTAATGTTGTTTGAGTGACTCGGAACCATAAGTGTGAAATGATGAGCAAGAGTATGCTTTCCGAGTCGATCGAATCGAATGAGAACATATACAATAGTATTTGTAACACTCGAAAAGGTTCTATACCACTCTGAAAAGTTTCTATAACACTTAGAATGACTTGTAATCAAAGCTTAAAAGAGATGAGGTTTGTACCTAATTCTTTATAGTACTCGAATGATATACATGTCAAGTCCGAGTCTTCGGACAATTACCAATAGTCATGATTAGCAGTTAGCAATTATAAATAATTTTATAAATGCTAAAACGAATAGATCCTTTCAAAAACATTTTCTAATGAAATTAATATTTAAAATTTAGATAAAGGCTAGCACACTATATTGTGTGAAAGTTTGCTCTTGGAGAGGTTAAATCACCTTAGAAGGGGGCGATTAATAGGGTGATGGAAGATTTTTGGAATTAATTACCAAAACCGCATAAAACAGACTTAGAAAATAATTTTGAGTCTAGATTGGACTCAGAAAGTGCAATACACAGCGAAGTACTTGGAAACCCTCCTGGGGCAGAAAACGACGGACAATTCTAGTCCAAGCACCAAGTTAAATCCACTATTTTGAATCCATAAAATACAAGGACTAACTCTTTACAAAATTTCTCCCTTAGACAAATCATTTACAAGTTTTTCCTAGACTCAAAAATTCCCTTATTTGATCTAGTACTTCCTAACTAAGGTAACCTTTATAGCTAGGCACAACTTAGCTGAATTAGCCTTACAGACTCACTCAAGGGACTTAGAAGAAAGTAGATAGAGTAGAAGTGATTACAAGACTTTCTCTTTACAACTCGTAAAGTAGAAACTAAAGAATTGGAGTTGTAATATGAAGATTGAGTAAGTATGCAATGAGTAAGTTTTTTCAATGTTCAAGCAGCAATCTTCAAGTCTTGTAGAGAGGCTTCTATTTATACATAGTAGGGCGGATTAGCCATTAAGGCTTGTTCTGGATTGGTGAGCATCAATAGCCGTTGTGACGGCTAGTCCGAGTCACTCGTGAAAATGATCCGTTATAATATGAATGTTGGGTATTGGTCCTTGGCTCAAAAAGTGGTCCATCCCACTAGTTGTGACTCGAAATCGGGGTGGAAATAACCGTTAGGCTCAAGGTTGGAGTTTACAAGATTTGGAAACAAACAACCCCGACACGGTGTATGAGCCATGTCCGGAAATGGCTTATTTCCGTCTGCTAGTGTTTAACGACTAGAAACCGATTGCTTTTGCTTTTCGAAACCGATTAAAATATTTTAATCGGTTGCTTTTGCTTTTTGAAAACTTATTAAAATATTTTAATCAACCTACAAAAGCAAATCAAAGTGGTACTCAAAGTATAACAATACTTTGGTCCAAGATTAGGCAAAGATAATAATTAATTCAAAGTAATTAAACACTTAATTATCTTCGACTGAAAGAATGGAATTTTCTAAGTCTACTATTCATTAAGTTCAAATTCCATCTTAAATCAATCCTTTAAGTGATCAATTTAATATGAATAAATAATTAAAATGCATAAACTTGATCAAGTAAATAATTTCATTAAATATACTTGATTTAGAAAGTGGAATTGACGCAGTAATTCATTTTCACTTAGAACAATAAGTCACCGCTCGGAATAAAAGTGTTTGTGAAATTATTTACTCATGTCATTGTTCCGAGTTGTGTTTGAGTGGGTCGAAACACGGTTAAGTGCGTTATGCTCAAGAGGTGGTTTCGAGTGGGTCAAACAAGATTGAAAACTTAAAGATTTGCTTCTTAAATGCTCGGAATGACTTGAAATCAAAACCATAAGGAGATAGAGAATTGTACCTGAGTATTCAATCTTCCCTTTTTGATTCCATACTTAAGACAGAAGATAATTAGTTCAGAATGTTAAGTTTTCATTATATATTGATTAGAGCAAAAAAAATTAATCGAGTAAGCAATTCATCATAGATCATATACAACTCAAAGCAAGCTTCTTGAAGTTAATAGAGCATACTTGTTACGGAATTATGAATAGAAATAAAATATATCGGAGTAAATACAACAAGATAGCTCATGTCTACTCAAAAATAAGATAATTTCATTATCGATCGAAATCCATTACATAAAAACTTAAACAAACAAAGAACTCCCCTCGAACCGGACATCTTTCTATCTTTTCTTTCTCCCCTATGCATTTCATCAAACTAAATAAAAGGGAGGAGTGAACAATAAAGCACAAAGATGTTGGACGAAAAATAAAATAAAATTGAAATTAGGAGGGAAGAAGCGGTTCGAGTGGAGGTAGAAGAACGAGGATTGCGCCTACGCCTGTAGCCTTGAGTAGAGGTAGCTTGACAAGGAGGCAAGAGCAGAGGCGGATCAGGAAGTGGAATGACACGTATGCAAGATAGATATAAATCTTCCTTTGTTCCTCTTCTTCTAAGCCCTCAGCCACTTCAACTAGTGGTTGTTGAACCGATGAGGCGCCAGCCTCTTCCGATGCGGATCGAGAGTGATATAAGGAGATCACCACCTTTGGTTCTTTGACCCTCGGTTTGGACTCGCTCCGGTTTCTTTGTCTCTTGCTTCTACTTCTCCTTGTCCTTCTTCTTCTCCTACTTCTTTGGACTTAAGATTTAGAAAGACTTGAGGACTCCAAAGGTTGGACTTCTTAAGAGGATTACTGAGTCCTCAGCACCCTTGGATCGTCTCTCTTAGAGATGGCGAATCCGATCGTTTTGGCACTTGATCACCTCCTTGAGCTCATCAACTAAGGCTTGACTCTAATCAATCTAAGTCCGAGCCTTGCTCGGAACCGAGTTAGTATCGGCATGAAACCATAAAAGGCTGCCACAACCGCTTGCAGCTCTTTTTCTTGGGTAGCAAATTGAGTAGCCACCTTTTGAAGAGTTCAATTGAAGGGGCAGGTAGAGAAGCTGAAGTGCCAATAGTAAGAAGAGGGACCTCGGAACCTTTCCAATTCGAGGAGGAGGAGGAGGAGCGAGTTCGAAGTGTGAACCCGGACACCAGCTGCTATTTTCGGGTATCCTAGGCCAACGAGTTCACCTTTTCGAAAATAGATGGGAGGTTCCAAACATTTTTAGGATCGGAAGGGAGAGGTACTTCGAGCGAGCGAAGACAAGTGAGAGAAGAGCTCGAAAAGGATAAGGAGGCTTCTTCCGGTAAGAAGGAACAGAAGCAATATGTTCCAAGATGAAAGGGAAGAGGTCAACCTCATACCCTTCAAGAATATCGTAGAGAACCTTGAGAATTTTACTATTAGGGTTCTCTTTAGATGGATAGTAAGAGAAGAAAGTTCGCATCGGAATGAAGCAAAGAAGTCTGGTTTTAGAAGTCATCCGAGTCATAGAAAAATTCTTTCCGGACTGAGGGATTTCTTTAGAGTAGTTGTTAAAGAAGTCATCGCGAATTTATTGAAGGGAATAGGATTGGAATTGAGAAAAAGACACTTCAC
Organism: Talinum fruticosum; assembly: GCA_021018815.1. NCBI lineage: Eukaryota > Viridiplantae > Streptophyta > Magnoliopsida > Caryophyllales > Talinaceae > Talinum > Talinum fruticosum. The sequence continues at coordinate 1,675,222 of JAITYX010000074.1, read as the reverse complement.
ATTGAAGAGTTTGTGAAGTAGAGAGAGGTTGACCCGAATAACTTTGCCTTAGATGACAAAAGAGATCACATTTTTCCTTCTTTGTCATATGAGTCTAGAACTCAGTGATGAGTTACGAGTAGATGTACTCGCAAAAACATAAGTGACTAAAAGCACAAGTTTTGATGGTGGATTTGATCCGAGTTAAAAGAATTTTTGGAGAAAAACTTGTCATCAATACTAGCTAAAGCGTTACGTCATGTCTGGTGCCAATTCCCCTTTGGGGCTTCTACTCTCACATACAAAAGATAGTAAAAACTCCATAGAGTTCTTCTTTATCAACCAGCTTCAAGACATGATGACTTATTAACCAATCTTGGGGTAAAGAGTCTTGACTGCTTATGTTCCTGGTTCTCCTGTAGCTGGATCCTCTGGAACCAATAAAAGGTGGTGAGCCACTAAAGGTTGTGAATCATCCGAGGCGAGGGCTTTTCCCTTGCCTTGGGGATTCTCATCACGAGTTGTTTTGATTCCGGCCTTCTTTGTGGCTGAACCTCCTTCCATATTAGAACCTTTTTAGGCATAGCGAAAGGGATTAAGAGAGATAAGAGACATTACGGTTAAGAGAGTGAAAAGAGCAGAAAAGAGAGAGAGATAGAGTTGAGTGCGAGAGTGTTTGAGTATGAGAGAAAAGAGAGCAGAGTGAGAGCAATAAATAGTAAAGTGAACAAATGAAAATGAAGCGGTGCTATGTATAGTACAAACGCTTGTATTAAACATGTGCCTTTTCTAACTCAGCCGTCCAAGCAACGGTTAGCGGATCTGTTGAGTCTTCTAGAGTATAACGACTAGCTTCGAAACTATTTCCCTCTAACGGCTAGTTTTCCAGTCTATTCGAGTGCCGGAGAGAAAAGATATTTTTGAAAACATTTATGAGATTCTCCATTGTTCTAGAGATAATCCCGAATTTTTATGTCCATTTTCTAATCAACTGAATGTGACTCATTAAGATATTTGAGTTACTCGGAACACACTCAGAAATAAATAACTCTTAGTTTAGTCTCATTCTAATTCAACTGATCCATTTGTTATTCACTCAAACCATATAACAACCAATCCCGTAATAATTCAGGTAATAAATTAGATAATCATGCAATTAACACGCCAAGTTCATTCTTAATAAAGTAAAACTGATCTTCACTTAGAGGTTTAGTGAGAAAATCAGCTAATTGAAATTTGGTAGGAATAAACTCAAGTTCAATATCACCTTTCTCATAATGGTCTCTTAGAAAATGATACCGACCTCAATGTGTTTTGTTTTTAGTGCTGAACCTGGATTCTTGGGGATGCTGATTGCACTTTGATTGTCACACTTGATTGGGATTGATGTGAATGATAGTCGAAGATCCTTTAAAAGTGTTGCTTGATCCAGAGAACCTAAGCACAAGCAAGCTCCAACTGCTAGTACTCAGCCTCAACAGTTGATAGAGCAACCGATTTCTACTTCTTTGAATGCCAGGAGATGAGTGATTGACCAAGAAATTGGCATGCTCCTGATGTGCTCTTTCTATCAACTTTATATCTAGCATAGTCAGCATCCGAGTATCTAGTGAGGGTCGAATATGAGTTCTTAGAATACTAGAGACCAGGTGTCCGAGTCCCCGTAAGATATCTAAAAATTCTCTTCACCGCGAGTGAGATGCGATTCTTTAGGATTAGCTTGAAATCTTGTACAAAGGCAGACACTAAACATGATATCTAGCCTACTAGATGTGAGATAAAGTAGAGATCCAATCTTACCTCTGTAGAGTTTCCGATCTACAACTTTACCTTTCTCATCCGAGTCTAGTTTTGTACTACTCATAGGTGTTGCTTGCATGCTTTACATCTTGTAGCTTGTACTTCTTCAATAGCTCCTTGGTGTATTTTGATTGATGAACATAGATGCCATCCTTTTCTTGCTTGATTTGCAGTGCAAGGAAGAAATTAAGTTATCCCATCATGCTCCTTTGGAACCCCTGTCTCGTTAACTTAGGAAACTCTTGGCATAGAGTTTCATTAGTAGCTCCAAATATAATGTCATCAACATAGATTTGAATGATAAGAAAATTATTCCCCTTGGTTTTTGTAAAAAGAGTTATGTCAATAAGACCTCTCTTAAAGTCATTTTCAACCAAGAAACTGCTTAATCTTTCATACCAAGCTCTAGGAGCTTGTTTCGGACTCATACAAAGCTTTTTGTAACTTGAAAACATGATTTGGAAATTGAGAATTTTCAAATCCAGGGGTTCTTGAACATAAAATTTCTTGAATATAACCATTAAGAAATGCACATTTAACATCCATTTGATAAAGCTTAATGTTCATGCTAGACGCAAATGCTAAGAGAATTCCGATTGCCTCAATCTTAGCAACAGATGCAAAGGTTTTCCCACAATCAATTCCCTCTTCTTGGTTATATCCCCGAGCGAGTAGCCTGGCCTTATTTCTAACTACCAACTGTTCATCGTAGTTTCTATGGCTCACAAATGAAAGTGACCTCAAGTGAGTATTCAAGGGTGTCGAACCACGAGGAATAGGGTTTCAAGTATTGGAGCCTAATTCGAGAAGTTCAAGGTAGGCTGAATCAAAGATGTGGGAAAATTAAGTAATGAAAACTAAATTAAAGAAAGTTAAAAAGGTGGCTCCCAAAGATATAGATGAAAGCTCTTTCAAGCATTTCATCGAACAATTAGTAGACATGAGTGAAAACTTAAATTTGCATGCATAAATTGGGCGTGTCTAAGCCTAATACATGACTAACTAACCACCAAAGGGCTAATCACAAAACAAGACAACCAAACTACTCAATAAACATGAGAAAATTCAAGCTAAAGTCTAAACTAGCAACATAACAAATAAGCATGGAGAGGAAAGAGAAAACTAAACTAACTTGCATAAATCAAACAAATAAACATAAATCAATAACAAAAATAGCAAATATTTAAACAAAACATTAACTAAACTAACATTAATCTAACGAAATTGACAAGAACAAAGTAAGAAATAAAGAGAGAGAGAAGAAGAAAGCTTATCCATATAAGCTCCAAAGCTCCATGGTTCACAATCTTCAACCCAAATCTATGCTAATCTAACCTAATTAATCTCCCTAATTGAGTTTTACTTTGGATAACTATAAATCTAATCTAACTCCTAAACTCTAAGTAAGGGTTCTCTTCTAGAGGTCTCTCCCAAAATGTCGCCAAAAACCATTTTAAATAGCTTAAAAATAGTCAAAATGAGTCATGGGGCCTTGACACAGTCGTGCCAAGTGGCACGGGCATGACCGTGCCAAGTCTCCGGCTGAAAAACAGAAAATTGCCCAAAACAGGGCTACCATGACCTTTCCCTTGGGCATGGGTCAGAACGCGGGAGCACTGTTACAGGTTGTGCCATGGCTCGTGGGTGGGCTGTGGGGCCTCCAAATGGCCTTTTCTTGCTTTGACTTTCGTTGGGCGGCACCGAGACTAGTCCGAGGTAATCTTGGCGGTTCGTGATTGCTCCGAAGGGTCCTCGAGAGGTTCTTCTTGGGTCCCGGAATACCACAAATACTTGAACTTTGAGTGTGGTGATCCCGAAACTTTACTTCGAACTTTTGAAACTCTTGTGGAATACTCACATGGGCTTGCAGATAGTCCAACATGGCTACGAAAAATTGAATATGGATCTTTGAAGCTTGATTTGCCGAAATCATCATCATTTTCGCTCTATTCTCCGAAAGTTGTCCGGTTTGGCTTATTTCCTACAAAAGTAAATAGAACAAGTAAAAATCATAAAATTATATTATTTACAAGCCAAAAATAAGTGTTAGAGGGTGTATAAAATATGCCATTTATGCTCAGAACACCAACCCTCCTTCATCCATTTTGTTCTTGAAAACCGATTTGGTTCCTATTACTTGGGTGGTCGAAGGTTGTTTGGTCGGAGTTTAGACTTGGTTTCTTTCAAATTGATTTAACTCTTCTTATATGACCTCTACTCATTCAGGTTCAAGTAGGGCTTCTAGTGCGGTTTTAGGTTCAATTAATGATACCAATGCTAAGAATGCACATAGATTTTGCAAAGAAAAGCGAGTTCTTACCCCACTGCTGATATCGGAAAGAATGTTCTCAAGTGGGTGACTTGATGCATATTTGAAAGCTTTACCTATCCTCCGATTTACCAAGTTTGTTGGTTGAATAGTTTGATCTTCAGTTGGTTGCTCTTATTGAACTTCCGCATTAGCTTGTCCTTTAGTAGTCTAAGTCGGCTCTTGAATTGGCTCATTATGAGTCACCTCATTCCGAGTTGGCTCATTCCGAGTTGCCTCGGTTCCTTTGTTTTGATTTATTATGAGCTCAGCTTCAACAATATCATCTTCATCTCTATTGAGCTTGAGATATGAGAAAATGCATTCACTTGTCCTTGCATGATCAATCTCATCAAAGATAACATGCATATTTTCTTCCACTTTGTTAGTTCTCTTGTTAAAAATTCTATAAGCTTTACTATGAGATGAGTAACCCAGAAATATACCTTCATCCGACCTTACATTAAACTTAGTCAGATAATCCTTACCACTTTTATGCACATAGCACTTACATCTGAATGGTTTGAAGTAAGAAATGATGGGTTTCTTTCCTTTGTATAGCTCATAGAGTGTCTTCTTCAGAATGGGTCTCATGAGGCATCCGTTGAGTGTATAATATCCTATGTTGACTACCTCAGCCCAGAAATAGTAAGGTAGATCATTTTCAATCATCATTGTCCTTCCTATTTCTTCAAGAATTCTATTCTTTCTCTCCACTACTCCATTCTATTGAGGAGTTCTTGGTGTTGAGAAGTCTGTGGGAGATACCATTCTTGTCACAAAATTCCGCAAATTCTAAGTAATTGAACTCCCTTCTATGGTCGGTTCGAATCCTCCCGATCCGAGTCTCGGACTCCACTTGAATTTTTCTTGTAGATCTTAGTGAACTCTTTGAAGACTTCATTATTGTTTTTAGAAAGCACACCCAGGTAAATCGTGAGTAATTATCAACAATAACTAGCACATACGATTTACCTCCTAAGCTTTTCACAGGAATTTCACCACACAAATCCATATGAATTAATTCAATAACTTTAGGTGTGGATACATATTTGAGTGGTTTGAAAAATGATCTTACTTATTTTCTTTTTGTGCATGTTTCAATTATTTTATCTTTCTTAAATGCACAGTTAGGCAAACCCATAACTAATCCATGAGATGCAAGTTTCTTAATGGTATGCATGCTGACATGGCCTAGTCTATGATGCCATGTCCATGAATCATCATTCGGAGAAGCTTTTAAACATGATAAATCTTGACTAGAATCGAAAAAGGAATGGTGTAAGAGTTACCCGACCTCGGACACTGAGAGTCTTGTTTCTTTGGTGACTACATAAAAAATGAAGCATTTGCTCTCGGTGAATCTTACCTCTTGACCTTTTGTCACATAACTAAGAAATGCTCAAAAGATTGTATTTGAGCCCCTTGACGAGGTAGACTGGACTGATCGAATTGTCTCCTTGACCAATGCTTCCAATTCCAACTATCTTGCCTTTGCTATTGTCTCCAAATGTGACTTTTCCTCCTTTCATGTCTTCAAATTCCGAGAAGAGTCTAGAGTCCCCGGACATATGGCGTGAACATTCACTATCTAAGTACTAGTGATCCTTTTGTTTCGAGTACCCTACAAAACAGAAACTAACTCTTCTCACTTCCTCTTACAAACCTAGTAACTATTTTTACTGTGGTCTTTCTTTGAGGAAAAGCACTTTTGGGAACACAGATTTGAATAATCTTTGGTTTACTTTGATTCCGAGTCCTTCTTCTAGAAACTAACTCTATGTCTCTTTTCTTTGAAAACCTTTATGTTTGTAAACAAGTTGACAGGACTTTTTCTTAAAAATTGGTTTAGGTTCAGTCCCCTTTCTTTGTGAATGAATGGGACCATGCTCAGCTTTCCTAAACTTAACGAGTTCTATAATTATATTTGAAAAGATTGTTATAAGAGTTGTCTTTCTCATCAGCATTGTAGCTCGGGCCTTCTTTTCTAAATGAGACACACTGAGAGCTAAGTAAAAGATCAAGGTTTTTTAACCTTGAGTGAATTTCAAGACCAACTGTTGAAACTCATTAAGCTTCGTTTCGAGTTGCTCATTCTCTGTTCTAAGGTACTCGGACTCAGCTTCATTATCTTGAGTACTGGTCTCAAGTACTTTTAGTTTTTGTCTCAAGTTTTCTAATTCATTTCGAAGAAATGCTCTCAGCTTTAAGAGACTCAAGTTTTTCTTTGACTTCAAAGGACTCGGAATTGGACTTTTCTTCTAAAGTAAAGATGTATCTAGCAAGATCTAGTTTGAAAAACTTGAGGAAATAGTTAATTATCTCCTGAGGATTTGTTTCCTCGGCATTTGAGTCCTCACTGTTTGACTTAGATCCAGCTTTTGAGTCCGTTAATGCTATTAGGCACTTTGAGTCGTTAGAATCATTATCTTCTTCTAAGTCATCATCACTCTAGGTAGCCACCATAGCCTTTCTCTTCTTTTTGTCCTTCTTTCTTTTTGGAGAGTCCTTGACTATGTGCTCCTTGCAGCCACATTCAAAGTAGCCAGATTTCTTAGTTAAAGACAAATTGGAAGAGGATGAGTATTTACCTTTCTTGTCCTTGTTGTAGAACTCCTGCTTTGGTCTCTTTTGCCACTCTTTGTATTTCATCATCTTTTTGAAGCATGTGGTGGCCATGGGATCTTCTTTTGAATTTGAGGAACTCGAGACTTTGTCGTCTGTCTTATGAGGCTTTAAGAGCAATGTTCCTTTTGGTGCTTACCTCAGCTTCCTCTTCTTTTAGGAGCGACTCATGAGTGAGTAGCTTTCCAATAAGTTTATCTGGTTTCAGCTTGGAAAGATCTTGTGCTTCTTCAATTGCTCTCACCTTAGGACCCCATCTTCTCTTGGGTAGACTCCTTAGGATTTTTCTCACAATTTCTTCATAAGAAATTTTTCTACCCAAAGACTTGAGATTGTTAACAATCTCGGTGAACCTAATGTACATCTAAGTGAAGTTCTCCCGGGTTCCATCTTGATCATTTCATATCTATGAAGGAACTGACTTATCTTTGCCTACTTTACCTGGCTGGTTCCTTCATAGGTGTTGACCAAAGTATCCGACACTTCTTTAGTTATGTCACGTGTAGACACTCTGTTGTATTCTTTTGATTGTGACACATATCGAGTGTTCATGGTTTTGAAGTTCTTTCTATATTTTTCATTACTGTTCAATGGTGTACTCGATTTTTCCTTGGCTACGGATCTCATTTCTTCCATCTTCATAAGAGTGTAGTTCCCATGTTGAATGATGTTCCAGAAATCCTTATCACAGATCCTGGGTGAGGCATTCCATTATCTTCTTCCAGTGAGAAAATTTTGAACCCTCGAACTTGGATGAGTGCAGTGAAAGATCTTCCTTCATCGAACACTCCATTGTTCTAAGCCATCTGATCTTTAAACCTTGGATTTGCTAGATCCTTTGCAAAGGCTAGGCTCGATACCAATTGAAGTCTTGCTCTTTGAGAGGTTAAGTCACCCTAGAGGGGGATGAATAGGATGATGGAAGATTTTTGGAATTAATGACCGAAACCGCACAAAAGCAGACTTAGAAAATAATTCTAAGTGTAGATTGGACTCAGAAAGTGTAATACACAGAGAAGTACGTGCAAACCCTCTTAGGCAAGAAAACTACGGACAGCGCTAGTCCAAACACCAAGTCAAATCTACTATTTTGAATCCACAAAATACAAGGACCGACTCTTTACAAAATTTCTCCCTTAGACAGTTCAGCTATAAGTTTTTCCTAGACTAAGAAATTTCCTTATCTAATCTAGTACTTCCTAACCGAGATAACCTTTACAGTTAGGCACAACCGAGTTGGTTTAGCCCTTACAGCTCGGTTATGGGACTTAAAAGAAACTAGAGAGAGTAGAAGTGATTACAAAACTTTCTCTTTACAATTTAGAAAGTAGAAACTAAAGAATTGAAGTTGTAATCTAAAGATTGAGTAAGTATAAACTAAGGTGAAGTGTTTTTCAATGTTCAGCAGTAGTCTTCAAGTCTTGTAGACGAGGCTTCTATTTATACATAGTAAGGCGGACTAGCCGTTGAGGCTTGTTCTGGATTAGTGAGCCTTAATAGCCGTTGTAACAACTAGTCCGAGTTACTCGGAAAATGATCCGTTGTAATATAAATGTTGGGTGTTGATCAAGTAAATAATTTCATTAAATATACTTGACTTAGAAAGTGGAATTAACGCAGTAATTCATTTTTACTTGGAACAATAAATCAATGCTCGGAATAAAAGTGTGTGAAATTATTTACTCATGTCATTATTCCGAGTTGTGTTTGAGTGGGTCGAAACATAGTTAAGTGCGTTATGCTCAATAGGTGGTTTTTCAGTGGGTCAAACAAGATTGAAAACTTAAAGATAAGCTTGTTAAATGCCAGAATGACTTGAAATCAAAACCATAAGCGCATTATTCGAGTTGTGTTTAAGTGGGTCGAAACATAGTTAAGTGCGTTATGCTCAATAGGTGGTTTTTCAGCGGGTCAAACAAGATTGAAAACTTAAAGATAAGCTTGTTAAATGCCAGAATGACTTGAAATCAAAACCATAAGCGGTTTAAGACCTTTGATTGCCTCTTTTACAATGTCTTATGGATTGTGATTCGAGTGTTCTACTCCATAGTTAGAACTCCAAGACTAATTTTGGAAATGGTACTTTGAATTTTGATGCCAAAAAAACTATAAAAAACTCTCTTTCTCCGAGCTCGAGCTCGAACACCGCCATGGCAAGAGGCAAGAAAAGTAGACCACGAGGTCAAGCAATAGTAACTGGAATTAGCAAATTAGGTTCAAGAAATCATTCTCAAGGCATTGGGAGTAATCGATCAAGACCGGATGGGTCCAGCTCAAAGGGAATCAATGAAACAAGTAACTCCGAACAGGTGAATCGGGAGGAACTCGGAGAAATTTAGACCTAAATTCTCCATAAGAGGAGAGGTGAATCACTCAAATCGACAGGAAGAAAAAGTAATCCATCCAAGGGTAAGTTCCTATGCCTCATTGGTTAACCCATAAGAGGGTAATTTGCTTGAAGTTTGTACCCCTATTGACAATTAATGATACCAAATGTGACAAACTAGAAAGGAAGGATATAGAGGGGAAATTGAATACTGGAAGATTATAGTGTTATGCTGTGTGCTTAGGGCTAACCCACCTTTTGAGGTCATTGAGGGTTTTGTGAAAAGAATCTGGAAAATGCAAGGCATTAAAAAGGTAGCAATGGTCAGAAAGGGTGTTTTTATTGTAAGATTTGCCACAATACAGGATAAGGAAACTGTGTTGAGTAGACTCATGTATTTTTTTATAAGAAGCCATTTATTGTGAAACTATGGAATGCTAATTTGATAATTAATGTTAATGAAATAACATCCTTGCCTATTTGGGTTCGGTTTGCTAAACTGGACATCAAATACTTGGGGAGTGGATAGCATGAGTAAAGTTGGATAGTTTGGTGGGTATATCCATCAAGATTGATAAGCCAACCATAGAGAAAATCGTGCTAAACTATGCAAGACTACTGATTAAGGTGCAACTCAATAAGCCATTACTTGGAGTTTGTGGATTTTAAAAATGAGAATAATGTAGTTATTAAGAAAAAAGTGAAGTGTGAATGGAAACCAATCAAATGTACACATTGTGGGCTATTTGGGCATGATATACAGGAGTGTAAGAAGAAACAATAGGGAGGATGGAATGGAGACATGTACAACCTGCCAATGACAGAGAATAAAGAGAATACTATACGCGAGATAGATGATGGGTTTAGCAGATCGAGGAAAATAACTAAAGAGTCCACTTGCTCAAGCAACTACTGCTCATAGGATACTAAATGCATTTGAAGTGCTTTGGGAAGAAGACATTGTGGATATGGTGACACAACAGGTGCTATGGGATAAACCCCCGGATGAACATCATCATATGGAACCTTATGGGGTTGGATAACCCCAATAAGTAGGTAGACCTGTATAACTATATGAAAAAGTAAAAAATAGGGATGGTGGGATTGCTTGGAAGCCAAATTGACGAGTAGAAAAAGAGGACGGAATTCTGGAAAAATTTGTTGGGAAATGAAAATTTATTTCCAATAGCCAATTATTGGAAAAAGGTAGTATAATAATTGTTTGGAATCCCAATGTGTATGAGGTAAAGAAGATCTATATGGAGGAGCAACTCATACACTACCAGGTGAAACAGTTGACTACCAGGAAAATAAGGCTATGGACAATAATATATGGTTACAATATAGCACTGCAAAGGATACCAATAGGGGCAAAGTTAAGAGAAATAGCAAAAAGCATACAAGAGGCATGGTGTGTTATTGGAGATTTCAACTTAATCTTACACAAGGAGGATATAACTGGTGGTGCGTAAATCATAGAGAATGAGGTAACTGAATTCCAAGAATGCATGGAAGATTGTGAATTGAGTATAGAGAAGTTTTGGGGCACAATATACCTGGACAAACAAGCATATACACTCCAAGATAATTAGGCACAAGTTAATGTACACTGGTACAATTACTTTGATTTTGTGCGAGCAAAGTTTTTGGCTCAAGGATTGTTAGATCACACACCTATATTGCTAGCATTCCCTGAATGTCCAAAATCCAAAGGTGGATTTAAATACTATGGCATGTGGAGTAAAGATCCACAATTTATTACCCTTGTACAAAAGAGTATGATGAGCGAGAATAGGAAAATCAAAGATGGATGAAGTAAGGGTTGTACTTGCAAGGTTTGAAGAAGCCCTTGAAGATGCTTGAATAACGATAGGTTTGCTGATATTACATAACCAAGTGGATATTGCAAGAGCAAAAGTGGAACTTCAGCAGGAATTACAGCACAAACCATAGGATTCATATTTGCTTGCAAAAGGAAGACAGAAGGAAAGCTGAGTATATGCTAAATAACGATAGGTTTGCTGATATTACATAACCAAGTGGATATTGCAAGAGCAAAAGTGGAACTTCATCGGGAATTACAGACACAAACCATAGGATTCATATTTGCTGCAAAAGGAAGACAGACGGAGAGCTGAGTATATGCTTCGAATAACGATAGGTTTGCTCGATATTACATAACCAAGTGGATATTGCAAGAGCAAAAGTGGAACTTCAGCGGGAATTACAGCACAAACCATAGGATTCATATTTGTTGCAAAAGGAAGACAGAAGGAGAGTTGAGTATATTGCTATCCTTCGATCAACCATGATACTAAAAAACAATAGAGTAAAGCATATTGGACTCGGTTTGGAGACTAATGCAATAAGTTTTTCTTTGCAAGCTGTAAAAAAGAGGAGGATGACAAATTTTTTATTTACCATTATGGATATAGATGGTAGAAGGGTAGAAGGGTTTGAGGAAGTTGCTTGAAATCATGGTAAAACTACCAAAATCTATTAGAGGAACAAGTAAAAGGCGGGGATAGGGCTTATAGCAGCGAGTATGTGACTATCGAACAACAAATGAACTTGTGCAAGCCTTTCAGTGACAAGGACATAAACACGGGTAATTTTCAGCATACACGATGAGAAGTCCCCTGGACCGAGATGGGTTCGAGCATAGTGGATTTTTCAAGGATAGTTTGGCAAACACAGGGCAACTAGTTTGTGAAGCAACCTAAGAATTCTCCAGGAAAGGAAATATACACGGGGCATGGAATACAACAAATCTAGTCATATTGCCTAAAATTCCTAACCCTGAAAATGTTGGGGATTTTAGGCTAATTTCATGCTACCATGTGCTCTACAAATGTGTATCAAAATTGATGTGTGACAAGTTGAGTCATGTGCCATGCATTATGCAACAGAAACAAGGGGCTTTTATGAAGGGGAGGGAACTAATATATATTGTATTGATTCGTCAAGAGATAGCAAGGGGCTACAAGAGGAAAAATCTTTCGCCATATGCTTGTTCAAGATAGACATGAGGAAAACTTATCATTACGTGTATTGGGAGTTCAATAAGAGAAGTACTACAAGGGGTTAAGTTGCCACCTGAGTTTATAAAATGGATAATGGCATGTGTTACTACTTTTACATTCGGCATGTGTTACTACTCCTACATTTTCCATTATCTTAAATGGAAGTGCTCATGGGTTCTTTAGGGAAGGAAGGGAATCAGGCGAGGAGATCCACTATCACCTCTTCTATTTGTACTAGTAATGGAATTTTTGTCAAGACTCGCTAACTAAAGTTGCACAAAGCCTAGAGTTCAAATATCATCCAAAGTGCCAAAAGCTGAAACCGACCCATCTAATGTTTGCTAATGACCTTATTATATTTAGTGCTTGCAAGAAAGGGGACAGGTGATATATTAGTGAAGACCTTGAGGGAGTTCACAACTACTTCAAGGATGGAAATAAATCATCACGAATTAGTGATGATAATGGGTGGGATCAATGAGGCACATACACGGGGAGATTACTCGTCAAACATCTAGGAATCCCAATCGCAACTGGAAGACTGGGAAAACTGGACCGCATGGTGTTAGTAGATAAAATAACTGAAAAAATGCAGAGTTGGAAGGCAAGAAACCTTACATATAGAGGGAGAGTGACTCTCACAAACTTAGTTCGACGGGTTTGTGTAATTTCTAGGCTACAATATTCATTCTTCCATAAGAGGTGATCAAACGAGTCGGTGATAGATGTAGGAATTTCCTGTGGGGGTCTGTTGAGGAGTATAAAAGGATACAACACATAGCCTAGACAGAAACATGCAAACCAAAATCATATGGAGGGGTGGGGTTGAAAAATTGAAGGTTTAGAATGAATTTTGTGCAGCAAAGTTAGTATGGGCAGTGGCAAAGAAGAAAGACTCTTTATGGGTACAATGAGTGAATTAAAGGTATATACAACATAATGATTGGTGGACATATACCCCCATGGAGATGTATGCTTGGTACTGGAGGAAACTTTACAGTATAAAGGAATGCTTTAAATGGGGGAGTAAAGTTAGGCATAAATGGGAATGGAATATGATGGCAAAGACATATACTCAGTCAAGGCAAGGCATAAATGGAGATTGCGGCTAGGGGAAAAGATCCCTTAGACAAGGTTTGTATGGTCTAGATTGAATCTACCTAGACATACATTCACACATACTAGTTGTTGTGCACAGAAAATTACCTACTCATGGGAGATTGGCCAAGTTCCAAACAAACATGGGCACAAAATATGAGCTATGTAATGATCATAAGGAAAGTATAGAATATTTATTCTATAAATGAGAGGAGACTAGCAAATTGAGAAGAGAACTATCACAGTGGGTTAGAATGGCAGATAGTGGTACTAATAAGGCAAAGAGTTCTATTCTTTGCTTCTAAAGCAGGAAAATACAAAAAGTGTATAGGTGAAATTTTCATGTAAATAGGGGATTGAGAGTATAGCTTTCTATATGTTGCCAACAAAATGGCAGAAAATGATGCAAAGGGGCTAGAATGGCATGTGAACATTAGTTTTGGTAATGAAAACAACTATTGAATTATTACTAAAAAAATATATATTTTTGGTTTTGAAGTTGGGTTTAGAAAATGTATTAAATTAGTTATTTACTTTTCCTTTTTATATTTATGGGGTTTTTATGGTTGGTTTTTGCATTTAAGTAACTATTTTTTTCCTTTTTTAATTTAATAATATTAAGGTAGAGCTTATTCATGAGCAAGTAAATAACTAATTTAGTAAAAGACTATTAAAGTATCTTATTATTCTTATTTAATATGGCAATTGATTTTCTCTTTTACTATTAATAATTTAAAAAAATCTATTTCTAAAACAATTAATTGTATTCTTATGCAAAATTTGTTGTGATTATCAATTTAAAATATTTCTTTATAAATCTAATAGTTTGAGGCCGAGAAGTCCAATCCTATATTAGTATACCCTTTTTAATATCGTCGTCATCGTCGTCGTCGTCATCATCATCAAAAATCAATAACATGTCAAATCATGCATTAGCATTAATAGATTAAGCAAAGAAAGCATCATTACTATAATTTTATTAATGTTAGCTAACCGATCATGATATCATTTTTCTTTCTCTATTATCATATTTATATATACCTTTAAAAAATAATATTTATTTATTTATTTATTATCTATTTGCATATTCTTATAAATTATAAATTCATTTAAAAATAAATTTATGTGATAAATTTAAACAAAAAGCAAGATAAGTCAAAATATGACTTGAAAAATTATTTAATAAGTTTTTTAAAAGAAGCCAATGTAAATATCACGGTGTTCACATATGTCCCATAAGATTTTAAGGTGTTGATGATAATAATGTTTTGTAAGTCAAAACAATATTCAATTGTTTGTACCACTACAAAAATTCATCAAAATAACAACAAAAATAGTCCGACGGGTAATCCGATGAGAATAAATGATAAACTTTTTGTTTAGATGACGAGATAGTCCGATAGATTAATTAATATTTACTTAAGAAGCATTATATATTGTACATGAAGCATATTCATTGTATTTTAAAAAAATTAATATATGTACTATGCATCTAAAAAAATATATATAACACAATATATAATTTTCTATTTTTAAAGATGAATATTAGATTTTGAGATTGCCTCATAGGTTTCTATTAAATGTTACATTCATTAGTTGATTTTTTCGTCTCTTTTTTTTTAATGGATTGTTTATAGATTATTATTAACAAAGCTATAAATGTCAGAAAATTAATAAGTTTATATTAATAGAAATAAATAATGATTATTTTATCAATGTAAAATAAATTAAAATTAAAATCTATTATAAAATAGTAATATAACAGTGTTGTTATATAATTATTATATAATATAATTTACTAATTTAAAATTTTATACTGTTAGTAATGAAATTCTTTTTGAACTAGAATACTATTTTTTAAAAATAATTATATTTTGCTAAAAAATAATTTTTTAAATAAAAAATTAAGCTAATTCATTTTACATGTAACTCAAAATTAAATTATATTACTTTTTGATGGTCAAGATATGCATATAATTAACTATTAAACTATATTAATTTTTTATCATTAAACCAATAGACCTTTTTTAAAAAAATTAGAAAAAAAGGATTAATATAATATACATCTTATAATTTTTAAACAAAGATTATATATATATATATATATATATATATATATATATATATATATATATATATTTTGGGTAAGCGGACCAATTGTTGCTCTCTATCTCGAGGAAAGTATATATATATATATATATATATATATATATATATATAGGATCGGTAAGTAACCCCACCATTTTAACCCCTATATGAGGGAAGCCTGAAGGGCTGACTGACTGAGCTGGAGGAGGTGGGCTTAAAGCTCAATATCTATTCCCGAGAATTTCCTCAAATATGAGAAAATTGTTCTCCCTATATTCGAACTCGGGGGAGGGGGAATAGATTACTCCATGTTGACCGTTAAACCCTCCCCTTCAAAGCCCAACGACTAGTGTCCAGCTAATCCGACGTCTTTCTGTCTTCTACGCTCTCTCCTAGCGCCAAAATTCTAGTATTGAGTCCTGGTTGTCAATTGATGTATTACTGATAATCGTCGGAGTGGAAGGGGAGGGGAGGGGGCGTAGGAGACGGTCATGGAGGGCAAGGTAAGAGTGATAAATCCTGGTGTTCAATGTTCACTCGTTCGGGCCGAGTTATGCTATGAGTTCGCCGACCATTGGCTAAACCATTGGTTGCCAGGGGTGGCCGCTGCTTCAGCAGTTAGTCAATTGGTGGGCAACGCTTATATTGTACACATAGGTCTATAAGCCCGTGCAAAGTTGTTATATGAGAAACCGTATGAATAAGGATAAGTATTAGGGAATAAAAAGTTTACCAATATATGGTAGTTTGGACTATAAATATGATGTTATCATAAAATTTGTAATGGGGTTGGGGAAACGGTAGGAATCTTTTTTGAGGAAATTATTTTCAATAATAGATAATATTTTTGATAATATATATTTTTAGGGGTTAATATGTGTCTTGCATGAAAATACTCTTAAAATGTCTTGGGTCCTGATCTATATTAATGTATTTTATGATTTAAAATCACTATTTTTTTATAATTATAATTAATTATGAAGGTAAAGTTTTAATAATCACAGGCTATGCCGACAAGTATCAAATGACACCCTAATCGGATCAACCCTACTTAAAAGGTGTGTCACATACATAATTTATAAATATAAAAAATAATGGATAAAATGACAATTTTATATAATTTTTAAGTTGTAATACAATTATACTATTCAATCATATAATTTTTTTTAATTTATTACATAATATAATAATTTTTAAGTCGAGAAAAGACACCTAAAGTGTATCTTATACAAAACACATATCATTTTCAATATTCTTATAGCCAGATGTGAAAGTTGTCTAAACCTTTAAAAAACTGTACTAATTTTGTACTCGCTCCATCCCAGTTTGATCTTCCTAAATGCAAACTGTACACGTTTTAAGGAAGATAAATATAAACCAATAAAATTATTGGTTGACACTCTAGTTAATAATGATGAGTTTGAAAAAACAAATTGAGACAATAATGAGTTTGAAAAAACAAATTGAGACAAAAAAGTTGTGAAAGAAGAAGATAAAAATGAAATAGAGGGAGTATTTACTGATCCTCTACAATCTGACAACTTATATTTTTATTTTTTTTACAATAACAAGCTAATAATGCCGCCAGAGGCTAATTGAACATCCAACAAAGTGAGATTCTCTTACTCTTCGAGTGTCGACCAATACGTATGATTTTAATTTGCTAATCTGGCGCACTTTTTTCGTTTGATTTTCATTAATTATTTATTTTATTGATTTTGGAATCCTCAATATTGGGCTGAAATGTCTTGAGTTTGTTGCTTCTGTTGAGGATGGAGTGAAGCCTTCCTTAATTTTTCCTAGAGTGCAAACTCTGGATTATATTTTTGTTATTAATTTTTATGTATAATTTAATTACATTTTAAACATGTTTGTGGATGCATACTTAAAATATAATTCAATAATTTATATATAATTATCAAAATTTGGAGAACTCGACTACTTTCCAGTACATCGCATGGAGTAAAAATACTAGTTGTATATTAAAACAATGAATAATTATATGTGCATGCATAGTGCGTGCGTATGTGTTCTTCGGAGACAAAGTGTGACATGCTATTGCCACGTGATTTTCTGTTGCGTAACACCCTAGTATTTTTGTAGATCCTTCATTGGTTGACTTGGGTGAAAAAATGCTTGGTCATTGCAATGGTCTCCCCTTGGCTATTGTTGTCTTGGGGGGATTTTGGCAACAAAGAAAACATATGAGGAATGGCAAGATGTTTATGGCAATCTCTCTTTACATCTACAAGAAGATGAACTATACAGTGGAGTGTATGGAGTATTGGCAATGAGCTATTACGAGTTACCATACTATTTGAAAGCTTGCTTCCTTCATCTTGGATATTTTCCTGAAGATTTTAATATTCCTGTGGAGAGATTATATCATTTGTGGATAGCAGAAGGAATTGTGTCCTGGACACAAGACCAAGCTAGAGGCAACAGATCAATGGAAGATATAGCTAAAGTTTACTTAAATGAGCTGGTTCAAAGAGGAATGGTTCAAGTAACGGTATGGAATTATGCCCACGAACATATTCAGAAGTGCAGACTTCATGATCTCATGCGAGATAAATGCTTGGAGATTGCTAAAGATGAAATTTTTCTGCAAACAGTTGATCATTATGTTTATGTGGACAAGTGCAACGGGCAGCAACAAACTCCTCCAAGTTATGCACTTGATAAAAGGCTTCGTCGTCTAGCCATTTATGTGGGTCATGAGATTCATACATCTTTCCAAAATTCTTCATCACCAATGAAGGTGTCACTCTTGAGATCAATCTTGTTCTTCCCTATTAACGGAACCCGAGAGGAAGATTGTAAATGGATAGGAAAAGTTACCGAGGATTACCAATTGCTTCGGATCTTGGATTTTACAGGACTTCCTCTGACTGGCAGGCTACCGAAAAGTGTTGGAAATCTGATTTATTTGAGGTATCTAAGCCTATGGAATACTCGTGTTACGAAACTGCCCTCTGAAATTGGTGACCTGAGGTCATTATTGATCCTTGATTTGCGAGTGTTAGAGGTGGTACTTATGTTGCCAAATGTGTTGTGGAGGATAAAATCTTTGAGGCAAGTATATTTCCCATGTAGGAACTTCTCATATGATAGCCGAGCCAAACAGGGGTATGAGATTGAGGGTGGTGAGAAATTAATTCTCAGCAATTTGAGCAATTTAGAGATGATCGAGGATGTGGATCTGGATGAAGTGGAGGTGGAAGGCTTACTGGAGTTGACAGGGATGCGCAAACTAGCAGCAAGTTGTGTGCATAACAAGGAAAGTTTGGTTCCCTTTCTAAATTCCTCGAGCATTAAGAGCTTGCATCTTAAGCTTAGAGCATCGTTATTGATTGACCATCCTATGATTCTCTCAGGTTGCCACTTCCTACACTTTCTACATATTGATGATGAGAAACATCAATATCATAATCTTCATGTTCCCATAAACATTAGAATGTTTCCTCAAAATTTGATAGAGTTGGGATTTTGGTATTGTCAAATATCGGAGGAATGTATATCAATTCTGGAAAAGCTTCCTCGGCTCAAAAGCTTTCAGCTACACATATGTTACGAGGGACGTAAGCTGCACTTCTCAAGTAAAGGCTTTCCTGAGGTGACTCATTTGATTATTGATGGTTTGTGGCACCTTACAGAATGGACTGTGGAAAAAGGAGGTCTACCCAAGTTGAAGGAACTCGAAATTTACTTCTCTCCACTTCAGAGATTGCCTGATGTTCTTTCACAAGAAGTTACAATTATTTGCAAACCTTGTGTCGAAGGAGTTGAAAGATATGGAAGGTGCCCTTACTCTAACAATCGTGAGAGGCGTCAGTGAATTGATCAAAAATACATTCAGATCCTCCATTTTAAATGTAATCCTTCAATGTATGCAAATCCTTTGCGAAAGAAAGTGTGTGTGTGTGTACGCTTGCATTTATGTGTGTCTGATGAAGTCACTGTGATTTAGAGTGTGCGTGAACTTAGTTTGCTGGACCATGTTGTCTTATTGATGATTTAGTTACTCGTGATTACTTGATATTAATTATATATTATTATTATTATTATTATTATTATTATTATTATTATTATTGACACTTTAGTAACATGTGGAATTAACAAATAATAAAAAAATCATTTCAGTCTCGCAAATAAAATTAGTAGTATCCAAGCATTCTACTATATATCCTGAAAATTTAAAAGATAGGTAGTAAACTGCTAAAAAAATAACATTATATGGTACTATTTTATGAGACTTGAGTGACTTTTTATTATTTGTCAATACCATAGGTTAATAAAATGTCAATATTTCATATTATTATTAGTAGTAGTAGCAGCAACAATAGTAGATAGTAATAGTGTTGTTATTATTGTTATTGTCATCATTGCATCTGCTACTATTATTATTGGAATATCATCTTATCATTAATAACAACAATTTTCAAAAGATTTTCAACTTCGAATATTTTCGCACATTTTTTAATGCATGTATCTAGGAATTGATCTCTCAACGAGATAGAACTGTGTATAAGAGAGTAAGATTGCTTACATCTGAATCTTTTTAAATTCCATAAAAGTGATAACGACAACGACATTGAGTGTTGCTACTATTATGTAGATTGGGTAGAGATATCATAACTTCTACTAATTTTAGACTATAAAACACGAGTGTGAGAGCATATTACATGTAAAACATAATATATCAACTACAGAGAAAAAATGATGGGTATAATTCTCAGTTGTTAAATTGTGTTTTTTGAGCATGATGCATTATATTTTAGAATCACATATCGTTAGATGGTTGGATGAAAGAAAAAAATAAGCGAGAGAATTTAAAGAATAAAAATAACAAAAATTAAAGAAGCTGTAATTTATGTAACTACCTTGCAGCGTAATCTAAGAATAATGATAGGATTTTTATATAATTCTCAATGCAATTCATTTGTTCTCTTTTTTTTTTTTTTTTGGGGGGAGGGAGGTATTTGTTTAATAGATTTCGTCTCCTACAAGTGTGCTAAGACCGGAGCACGAAACCATAATTCCCCTTGTTCTTTCCCCGTGAGAGAATATAAGTATAAAATTTATGATAAAAATTTATGTTAAAATATTAAATTATTTTAATAAAAATTAAAAATTTTAATAATATGATAAATTTATTACAAAATTATGTCAAAAGATTAAATTATTGTAAGGTTTTATTTTCAATGAAAAAAGTTAATGAAAAAATAAGAGAAAAAAAAATTAATAAAAATAAAATTAAAAAATTAGTTATTAATATGTCATTAGAATTATAAAGTGATAAATATTATGAAACAAAAAATAATAATAATTAAAATAACATATGTTATGAAATGAAGGAAGTATGACTCAAACTAATTAATGCATTGATTTATACTGAATAAAGTTATACTGAACAAAGAATTTGGTGTAAAATTAATGGCTGGTGGACTAACTCTATATGCTATTTTTAATTCTTTTTGTCACTTAAATGTAAGTACTCTATTAACTTGAGAATGCTTGAAAGGCTAATCATAACATTTATTCTCATCAAAATTATGTTTTAAACTTAGGGTGTGTTTGGTTGAAGGGAAAATATTTTCCCAAGAAAATATTTTTATGGGAAAATGAATTTCCAAGGAAAATCATTTTCCATCCACATTTTTCTTTGTTTGGTAGAAGAAAAATAATTTTCTAAAATAATTACTTAAATACAAAAACCAACCATAAAAACCTAATATATATGAAAACAAAAGGTAAATAACTAATTCAACTTCAAAACCCAAATATATATATATATATATATATATATATATATATATATGTTAAGCACCTAAATTTGATAAGTTTGTACATCTCCCTATAATCAAACTTTTCCATGTATAAAATAATAGAAATTAAAAAAAATAAATATTGTAAAAAAATTTCATCTATGAACTTTACAACAAAAAAGGAAAAAAAAAGGACAAAACTTGAAAAAATAAAATGAAGGTGGCAAAGTAAGAGAAGTTTAGAACTTGAACTCCCATTGATAAGACTTTATTTTCCCTTAATTGAGGTAGAGGAAAATTAACTTCCTTCCTCATAAAAGGAAATTTATTTTCCATTGATTGAGAGAAATTATTTTCCCCGGAAAATATTTATCCACCACTTATGCTACCAAACGTCGGAAAATAGAATGATAATTTTTCGAGAAAATATTTTTCACTCAAACAAACACGCCCTTAGATTGAAAATTATCCCAATAATTCAAGAGCCTTGTAGATTTAGACCATCACATGCCATTTTTTTTTGTTTTCTTTCGCATAATAGTTTAACCAATATCCTCTACTATATAAGTAGAAATTTCTTTTTATCATATTATATCGTCGACAAACTCAACTTAAACTTAAATTCAGGCTAATAATAGATTTATTGTACACTTTTACATAAGTCTTATTTTACACAAACATCAGTAAGAGATGATCTTAGTTTGGTTTTCCAAAACTTCATTTAGCTTAGTTGGTAATATTGAGAGATAATTGAATGAAAAATTGCCAATAAAAGAAATCATATCAAGATAAGGTTCCAGAAAAAGAGAAACAGTAGTTGATAATAAAATGTCTAATCTAAACCCAAAGAAAAATTGAATGCAAAGGTAATAAAGATATTCCCTCTATGTGTTCCTCAACTAGTGGCTTGTGGAAAGTCTTTAGTCGTCTAGATTGAGACTTGAAGCCTGAGATATATTAAATTGTCTTTTTTTTAAATGGTATTTATTTAATTAGGGCATGCCATTTTTAGTTTAGCAAGGTAAATATTTCAGAGAAAATATTAAATCAAGTTTAGTGAGGAACCAATTTATGTTCACGCGAATGTCCTTTGGATTTAAAGTGTAGATGCAACAAAGGCTCTATACCATGTTCAAAACCAAGTCGACCAAAAGTTTAAATTGATTATTGAAGGCCTAGAAATAATAGGTTTCAAAAAAATAACTAAAAATTATATTTTAAAAGTCGGGTCTAATATAAAATTATCTGATTTTCCTTAAATTTAATCTCTTTGAGATGTGATTGTGGTTTTTAGTTAAATTTTTTGTTTAGTAGATATAATAAAGGATAATCCCGGTTACAAGTTTGTTTTTTAATTTCAGCCAAGCAAGATAAAAGCAATCATTCCCTTTCCTTGTTCTTTCAACTTTTCTTTATAAAGAATATGTCTCATTTGATTTCCTTGTTCTTTCAACTTTTCTTTATAAAGAATATGTCTCATTTGATACCGAAAATTAGAGACAGAACAAATATTCAATAATTACCGATAAGCAACAATATGATTTTTAACTCATAACTAGCATTAAAATTGTCAGCCCATTTGATACTTGATCATATAATTCTATAAACAATAATTGGCATGATAACTCAAAAGTTCAAAATTTTAAAAAAAACGAGGACTCTGTACAAGTTTCTCTTCAGTTCCTTCAAAAGCGACTTAAAAATTTTTAGTATGAAAAATTCAAAACTTAAAATTAATAGAATATGAACCAAGCAAACGCAAATAGTGGGAGAGAAGTCCTCAAGTTTGGCTAGGATATGCTTCTGTAACTAATTAATACAATTAAATAATGTCTTGGCTCCAACTAAAAAGTTGAGGCTTGAATCTGAAATGGACTTTCTGAATGTCAATTTTTGTCTTTTTGGTCCAAATGAACCATAAAATGGACTTTCTGAATGTCAATTTTTTCATTTTTATTCGAAAGTTACAATAAGTACGTTGATATTATGTTTTGATTCGATATGATCAAGTCACGAATTGACCCTGTTATTTGGTATCAAGCCATGGATAAGAACCCTATGGAACCACCATCAAGCAACCACCACCGCCGCCATTCGTTTATCAGCAAATATACGTCCACTTCACGTACATGGTGTTGGAGCAGAATCGAAAGCCTAGCTAGTTACCCAATGTTCACACCGGACCGTGCTATTTTGATTGTAGGGGATAAATTGGTTGGGATTGCAACTCTTTTGGAGCCATGACACAGACATGTATTTGAGACACAACAAAAAGCCCCTCATATTCTAAGACAGCTTAACAAGATGACGTTTACATATCTCATCACAACACATATATTTATAGGAAAGTAATGCACACGAGTCTCTTACAATCCACGAAAATTCAAAAGATGATGTTTACATATCTCATAGTGGATTTATTTATGTTCACACACATACATACTGACATGCTCCTTATCATACTGTAAATTACAGGCATACACCCACACAACAGTGCTCGCTATTGGTGGTTTGTGTATGTACATTGAAAGATTATTATACATGGGTATCAGGAGGAAAGAGGACTGGCATGCACATAGATGGAACCTACGTTGGCATCCTTTGTCACTTTGCAAATGTCATGTGATAAACGGTCAAGGAAACAGTAATCGGCTCAATTCACTCATGCTTGGTATGATGCTTATTTAAGGCAGGGAACCTGTTCTTATAAAAAGGGCAAGATCCATACCTTTCTATTCCCGGCACACAAGGTTTGCAGGCGATTGAAACTTTATCAGGTGAAAGAACATCAGGTAACTTCTTAATTCGACAAGAGTAAATTTCAAGTTTCTCCAACTTAGGAAGGCCTCCCTCTTCTATTGTCCATTTCTTTAAGTACCAAAAGCCATCAATAATCAAATGTGTGAGTTCGGGAAAGCCTTCGCTTGTGAAATGCAACTCACTTCCTTGATAGCATAAGTGAAGTTCCAACTTCTTGAGCCGGGGAAGCTTTTCCAGAAAACTTATGAAATCTTCTGATATTTTACAGTACCAAAATCCCAAGTCTACCAAATTTTGAGGAAACTCTTCTAATAAGGTTTTCGGAAGGTGATGTCCTCCATCTTTCTCATCATCAATATGTAGAGTACTCAAGAAATGGCAGCCAGATAATGTCGCAGGATGCTCAACTAATATTTCAGCTCTGATCTTAAGAGACATTGTCTTGATACTCGAGGATTTTAAAAGGGATCCAAACATTCTTTCTTTTTCACACAACTTGCTGCGAGTTTTTTCATGCCTTTCAACTCTAGGAAGCCCTTCACGTCAACTCCATCGAGCTCTACATCCTCAATCATCTCTAAATTGCTCAAATTATTGAGACTTAATTTCTCACCATGCTTAATCTCATACCCTGTTTCAAGACTATATAAATAGAAGCTTCTACATGGGAAGTACAACTGTCTCAAAGATTTTAAGCTGGAGAAAACATTTGGCAAACTAATTACTGTGTCCTTCACTCGTAAATCCAGAATCAATAATGACCTTAGGTAACGAATTGAAGACGGCAGCTCAGTAATACGAGTACCTCTTAAGCTTAGATACCTCAAATAGATTAAAGTTCCAACACAGCTAGGTAGCCTGCCAACCAGGGGCATTCCTATCAAATCCAGGATCCGAAGTAATGGATAGTCCTCGGAGACCTTGTTTACCCATTTACAATCTTCCTTTTGGGCTTCTTCAATAGGGAAGAACAACAGTGATCTCAAGTGTGACATGTTTGTGGATGATGATGAATTTGGAAGTGACTTGCGTATCCCATCTTGATGACTTACATGAATGGCTAACGACGAAGCCTCTTATGCAGAGCATAATTCGGAGGACTTTGTTGTTCTGAAAGTCTATTTCTGCCAACGTTCTGACCAACTACTTGGAGAAAATTTTCTTCTGTGGCTAACTCTAGACATATATCTCGCATTAGATCATGAAGCTTGCAAGCTACAATGTGTCCATCAGGATGCCTTGTCATCACTTGAACCAGTCCTTTGTGCACCAGCTCATTTAAGCAAACCTCAGCCATGTCTTGTACTGATCCTTTGCCTCTAACTTGATTTTGTGTTGAGGATACGATCCCTTCTGCTATCCACAAATGAAACAATCGCTCCGTGGGAATTTCAAAATCCTCAGGGAACACTCCAAAGTATAGGAAACAAGGTTTCAAGTTATACGGCAACTCATAATAGCTCATCGCCAATACATCATACACTCCACTGTGTAGCTCCTCCCCGCGAAGATGGGCGTTTAGATTGTCATAAACCGATTGCCATTCATCATTTGTTTTCTTTGTTGCTAAGACTCCTCCCAGGACAACAATTGCCAACGGATTACCGTTGCAATGGCGTAGCAACTTGTCACCCAATTCAACCTTCCAACTCTCTACAAATGGCATTATAATGTTACATAGCAAAGATGGCAAAACCAAAAATCAGATTTCAACAAATAGGCACGAGAATTGGTCAAAGAACATATATAGTATAACAAGGGTGCTCATACACATCTTTATGGAAGACAAATTTTGTGTCTTTCTTGATGACTCAACAGCCACTTGTATTCATTAATTGAAAAATCAACATTTTTTCCTACAAATAAAGAAAATCTTGGGACAAGTTTTAAAGATAGATAAGGAAAAGGATTATCCATGTAAATAATTTTTTGTTTCAATTTTTTTCACCATATATATATATATATATATATATATATATATATATATATATATATATATATATAGAATGATAGAGAGAGAGAGTCTGACCTTTTAGCTGCTAATATACTTACTTATGTGTTAAAATAGGATTCGTCCATATTTTAAATAATTTATTGCCTAATCATTATCTTGTTAAAGATTGCATTGATATTAAGTGATCGCAATATCATTATTAGCATAAAATAGGAAAAAGTCAAAATACCCAATTTGATTAGTTAAATAGTATAGATGACCTAAGTAGACATGTATAGATAGGAGGAGGAAGCACGATAATTTTATATCTAAGTAAGCTAAGTGCCAAAAAAGAAGATAGCAAGGGTTCTAAGTTTGACATCTAAGTGAGCTAGATGTCATATTAGGCTAATTAACAAAAACCATGAATTGCATGCAAAGCAAAGATTTTCCTCTTCATTTGTCTATGCACATTGAACCGAAGCAAACCAAGAGGAATTTTATGTGGTAGGTGTATATGGCAAGAGATAGAGAAGTCAATAGTCCAATGTAAAGGAAAAATTAAGAATAGGAAAAAAGCAAATTATTGAAATATTAGAGTTTAACTTGTTGGGATTATGGAGCCTAATGGATGCTTTGAGTTCGATAAAATTGCGTTACGGGGATAAGATACGGCGAACACGGGCAAGGGCAAACAAGCACGAAATTTTTCGGGGTAGCAACACAAGCTTAGCCTAGGCAACAGCCAACACGGGCTGGCCATGTTGGCTGGCTCGTGCCGGCTGCTCAAGGTCTCGGTTGTCCATTTTTGGGCCGTTTTCTTCGGTTATAGCTTGGTTTAATGAGAATTAAAGCCGGTTAATGTGTGTTTATTGCTTGTAAATGTTGTAAGGTCCTGTTATGGTTATAAAATGCAAAGATATCCTCCATTGTTAGGAAAGGAAGTAGTGAATTACAAGTGTAAGCTAGGGTTTAGCTTGATGGAAAATTCTTGTAAACTACTTGAAATCTTGTGCATCGGTTCGTGGTTTTTCCCAATTTGGGTTTTTCCATGTTAAAAATCTTGCGTCCCAATTCTCGTTTATTTTCTTTTGTTCAAAGTTTCATTGTTTGTGAGCTCCGATCCTAACAAGCTGGTATCGGAGCGAGGTGAGGTTAGGCTGAGAGTTCACAAAAATGGAGAGAGGTAAGGTAAAAATTGAGAGGTTCGATGAAAAGGGCTTTACCTTATGGAAAATACTAGTTGAGGACTTGTTATACCGAAGGAGCTGTATCAACCCCTCGGAGTGAAGCCCGCAGACATGCAAAAAATGACTGGAAGTTGCTTGATCGGAAAGCTCTTGGGACGGTGAGATTTACGTTGTCACGATACGTGGTGTTCAACGTTATGGAGCAAACACCAATAAAGGGAATGTTGGAGGCATTGTCCAATCTCTACGAGAAACCTTTGGCGATGAACAAGGTATATCTCATGCATCGGTTGTTTGACTTAAAAATGGTAGATAGCACTAGTGTAGCGGATCATATTAATGAGTTTAATATAATCATCTCTAATCTTGCTTCGATGAAAATAAATTTCGAGGATGAGGTTAAGGCCCTAATTTTGCTTGTCTTTGCTACTCGAGTCCTGGGATACCTTAGTGTCACGTCGTCGGTAGTGCTAGGGGATCTAATGCATTAAAGTATGGTGAGGTCCGGAATGTGATCTTGAGCGAAAACATTCGCAAGAAAGATACTCTAGAGTCATCAGGAATGCATTTCATGTAAAGGGTAGGGAGAAACATGTGCAAAGGGTCGAGGAAAATCCAAAGTAAGGGATCAATCCCAAACCCGGGAGACTATTTGTTGGGGTCTGTGGAGATGAGGGACACTTTAAGAAAAGTTGTCCTAAGAAGTTTGATGATCGGATTTCTTTAAATTCTATGGAAGATGTAGGTGATGCACTTGTGGTTAGTGCGGAAAATCTTATTGAGTCTTGGGTAGTAGATTCGGGGTGTCATTTCATTCCGGGTCTAGTAGAAGTTTATTCCATAATTTTGTTGCGAGAAACCTTGGAAAAGTGTTTGTGACAAATTAGAAAAGCTTGGACATACTTGGGCAAGGGAGATGTGAGGATCCAAACCTCAAGTGGGGGTTTTGGAATTTTCATGGTGTTAGGTATATCCCGGGATTAGCTAAACATCTTATTTCGTTGAGTTAATTGGATGAGTGGGGATACCTTATAAAATTTTGCAATGGTGGCTGGAAAATCATTAAGGGGTGATGGAAATATTTCTCCATCATCATTCTTGATTTCTAACACTCGTGTGTAGATGGACCCTAGAGCGAGCAAGTGCTCGGTTGAACACTAGGGAAATGACAACAAACTAGCTCCCGACCATGATAGATGATGATCTTCTAGCCCTCGAATAGTCGGACTAGATTCCACAATTCCGAGTTCCGCTAAGAGCTTAGAATCAAGCAACGAGTCCCGACTCGAGCCGTAGGACGAAGGCGGGATATTCAAAGGAGCAGCTTTGCAAGTCCAAGATGAGAAAGGATCATTCACGGCAGAAGCTGCTAGATAAAGAGCAAGGCAAGGAGGAGTCTCCACATTCTAAGTCCCAACCTAATAGCTGTTATGAGCCAGCTGAGAAGCGGACCTGGACTCCGATCCTGCGATTACAAGAGGAAGCACAAGGTTTCATTAGAGGGAGCTTGAACTCGGATCACCTGTAAAGGAGAGAAGCCTCTATTGAGATCTGTTCCAACCCGACCTCTACTCGGTTGTGGTTACACTCACTTGCTAAGTGACTTTTGTTACTTGTCAATTAGCAACTTGAATAATTTTTATTCGTTGATTTGAACAAGTATGTTCTCGTAATAATTCTAGACAGACTAGTATGTTATATTATACATTTCATTAGGTAGAACACTATACGAGTTTGTAGAATAAGTTGTTTCTTACTCGGTTAGAATAACCAGTACCATACTCTCGTCTAGCTAATGGTTGGTGAAAAGCTTTCAAGAAGGAAGAGTCTTTCGATTTCGGAAGCACCAATCCAACGAAGAAAAATTAGACTGGTCTCTAGTCGAGGAGATAAGGTTTTGAGTCCAAGTGGTCCGCAAGGAAATCATTGATAACAAGAAGTATTAATGATGTAGATTTCTTACAAAGGTCTGTTGAGTCTAAGTCCAAGAAGAATCCCGATCACGCTTAGAATAAGGAAGCAATATATGGACAAGGCTCTCTCTTATTTACAATATTTCGAGTCTCATAAACTAACCACTTGCAAGCTAGTTTCTAGGCTGCAGGCCTCACTGTTTTGGATGGTCCAATAAGAAATCTTTAAATGGATCTGTCAAGACTTTTCGGGTCTTCTCAACCTATTGCAACTTGCCAAAGAGAAGGGCGAGTGTTATCATTGGTCCGGAAGACTGTCCGGTCGGAATCGATAGCAGAGCAACTTGTAGTTTTAGCTTTTCTGTCTTAGTTAAGATTAATCTTGTAATTAGTGATAATTAATTAGGATTAGTCTTAACCTTTTCTTGTTGATTAGGAAAGCTAATTTTGGCGGGAAAAGGCCCTCTACAAAAGGTCTTCCCTTGTATGTACAAAACAACTTTTGATGAATTAAAAACCCCCTTTGATACACTTTGTGTTTCAACCAGAAAATGCTTGAGCGAATTGGCTTTCTACCAAATCCCCTATTTGTTGTATCTTGGTTTAGCAACGAAGTGGTGACATGTTAGGTCTTAGTGAATTAACGTTGTTGATTTCATCTAAGGCTAGTTTTCTAAGTTGCCCCATATTGGCCTAGAGAACGCAGAATGAATCGGTTTTCTTAGTCGGTTTGGTTCTATCTTGTTACCTTGTTGTAGGTAGTCTGGTTTTCGGAGGAAAGAGTAAAATCCTTCCTTCCAAAAACAACTAACAACTTATCATTTCCTTTTCCCTTCCATTCTTCCATTCCAACTTAACTATCCTACCCACTAACCACCACATCCAAGCTTCCCACCCCATGTGCCACTAAAGCCTAACTCCGTCCCCCTGTCCGGATTCTAAGTCCGGGTTTTGTGCCATTAAAGTGGTATCGAGCTCTTGGAGCCCCTCCTGTGATCTCGTGTACCTTTCCATCCTTTTCCACCCCAATTCCACCCAAAACACAAAACACCAAAAATAGTCCCAAAGAATTCGCGCTTTGCTCATCACATCTCATCGAAGCTATGAAATACAAAATCAGCTACAAGGTGTTTTCAAGCCGAGTGTCGAGCAAAAGTTAGATCGGACCACGAGGGAAAAACAATACCGGAGGCCCGGTGAAGTACCTAACTAAACAATTGGGTAAGCGAGCTGAAGGAGAAGTTTAGGAACCTAAGAGGTTCAAGGGAGCCAAGCATACTTGGAGAATCGAAGGCAACTTTGACGAACAAGAAGCCACCAGAGAGTCCGAGTCCTTAAAAGAAGACTCTGTCCACACCCCCGTAAGTCGGCATGAGAAGAGTAACCTTGATATCAAAGTTGACATCCACGACTTTAAAGGTAAGCTTGATCTTGATATCTTTTGGATTGGTTTCAAACTGTCGAAAGAGTATTTGAGTATAAAGAGGTTCCTTACTCTAAGAAAGTCAAGTTAGTTGCACTCAAGTTAAGGCATCATGCTTCAATTTGGTGGCGGAATGTCCAGAGTAAAAGAGTCAAAAGAGGGAAAGAAAAGATCAAGTCGTGGAGTAGAATGAAAAGGGAGTTAAAGTCTAAGTTCTTACGAGATCATTATCTCCAAGATAATTTCTGAAACTTCAAAGACTTAGACAAGGAGTTAAGTCAATTGAGGAGTGCAATAGGGAGTTTGAGTTTCTCATTTGGAAGTGTAACTTAGCCGAGAACGACCCTCGGACCTTAATCGGATATTTGTCCGGGTTAGAAGAGTCTATTGCGAGCATTGTGGAATTGCATCCCTACTCTACCCTCAATGATTTGAGTTCATTGGCCCCACAAGGTAGATGCAAAGAGAAAATCTTAAGGGAAAGGAGAGTCAACCCCGCTCCTTCCACAAACCTAGTAACCAATCCAGCCCCCTACTACTCCCCTAGAACCAACTCAACCTCAACTCCACAAAATAAGCCCCTCCACCTCGGATTCGAAATCCTCCCAAGCCCCTTAAAAATCCAACTCGAAACCCATTGAACGCCACGGATGTTTCCGATGCCGGGGACTAGGGCACTATGCCTGCGAATGTCCCAACCAGAAGACCATCTCTCTAGGTGAGTACCAAGCAGCCACCAAAGGGTTTCGGGAGATGGAAGAGGAGTCGACTCATAATGTCTGTGTGTAGGAAAATGATGAACCGGTAAAAGAAGGTCCGGATGAAGGAGAGC
The DNA here is from genome assembly GCA_021018815.1 of Talinum fruticosum. Classification (NCBI taxonomy): domain Eukaryota; kingdom Viridiplantae; phylum Streptophyta; class Magnoliopsida; order Caryophyllales; family Talinaceae; genus Talinum; species Talinum fruticosum. Next base: position 1,644,156 of record JAITYX010000074.1, on the reverse strand, counting down.
TGTTGGTTATTAAGAGAACCACTAGCCAAGCTCAAACTCGGAACTTAGAGCAAAGGGAGGCCATCTTCATACGAGGTCCACTATTTAAGGAAAAGTGTGTTCCATGATCATCGACGGAGGTAGCTGCACTAATGTCGCTTCTAAGACCTTGGGGGACAAACTGCAATTACCATTGACCCCGCACCCAGCCCCTTATACCATTCAGTGGGTCGAGTTAAGGAAAAGGTATCTTAGTTTCTTCTAGGTGTCTCATTTCTTTGTCCATTGGTAAGAACTACAAGGATGAGATTTGGTGTGATGTGCTCCCCATGGTTGCATGCCATGTGTTATTAGGCGGGCCATAGATGCTTGATCGAAGTGTATTGCATGATGGTAGGCTAAACACCTACACCCTTACCAAAGATTGCAAGAAGGTCACTCTCACACCTCTCCAGCTCTCCCAAACCAAAGCCTCCAAAAACAACCTCCAAATTCGAGCATTTATGACCCTTTCTCCCCTACATTCACGACCGAGTGTCGATTCTCGCTCGAAGCTTATACCTCTCCACTCATCTTTATCAACCCCGACTAGCCCCCACCCGAGGAGGCCCTCACCGATATTATCCCTAGTTTTCTTCATTACGAGGTTAAAGATTTCAGGGAGCATTAGAGCTCGAAGGGAGAATATCAAGGAGACCCTATGGAGGAACTCCAAAGTTTGAGGAAAAACTTTTTCGAACCGGGGAGTATGATGGAAATATTTCTCCATCATCATTCTTGATTTCTAACACTCGTGTGCGAGATGGACCCTAGAACGAGCAGAGGTCGGTTGAACACTAGGGAAAGGACAAGCAAACCAGCTCCCGACCATGATAGATGATAATCTTCCAGCCCCTCGAACGGCCGGACTAGATTCCATAATTCGAGTTCCGCTAAGAGCTTAGAATCAAGCAATGAGTCCCGATCCGAGCCACAAGATGAAGGCGAGGATATTCAAAGGGGCAGCTTTGCGGGTTCAAGATGACAAAGGATCACTCACGATAGAGCTGCTAGATAAAGAGCAAGGCAAGGAGGAGTCTCGCATTCTAAGTCCCAACTTGATAGCTATTCCGAGCCAACCGAGAAGCAAATCCGGACTCCGACCCTGCGATTACAAGAGGAAGCACAAGGCTTCGGTACAAGGAGCCCGAACTCGGATCACCTGCAAAGGAGAGACACCTCCATTTAGATCTTCCCAACCCAACCTCTACTCGGTTGTGGCTACACTTACTTGTTGAGTGACTTTTGTTACTATCAATTAGCAACTTGAGTAATTTTTATTGGTTGATTTGAATAAGTATGGTCTCGTAATAATTCTAGACAGACTAGTATGTTATTATTGTACATTTCATTAGGTAGAACACTATACAAGTTTGTAGAAGAAGTTGTTTTTGACTAAGCCGAATAACCGAGTACCATACTCGTCTAGCTAATGGTTAGTGAAAGATTTCAAGAAGGAAGAGTTTTTCGATTTCGAAGCACCAAATCAACATAAGAAAAAATTAGATTGGTCTCTAGTCAAGGAGATAAGGTTTTCAAAGTGTTATATGAGGAGATCATTGATAACGAAAGTATTAATGATGTAGATTTCTTACAAAGGTCGTCGAGTCCGAGTCCAAGAATCCCAAGTCACGCTCGGAATAAGGAAGCAATATATGGACAAGGCTCTCTTTTATTTATAGTATTTCCGAGTCTCGAACCGACTACTTGCAAGCTAGTTTCTAAGCTGCAGGCCTACTATTTTGGATGGTCCAATAAGAAATCTTTAAATGGACTCGTCAAGGCTTTTCGAGTCTTCTCAACCTATGGCAACTTGCCAAAGAGGAGGGCGGTGTTATCATTGGTCCGTAAGACTGTTCGGTTAGAATCGGTAGTAGAGAAACTTGTAGTTTCAGCTTTTTGTCTTAGTTAAGATTAATCTTATAATTAGTGATAATTAATTAGGATTAGTCTTAACCTTTTCTTGTTGATTAGGAAAGCTACTTTTGGCGGAAAAAGGCCCTCTACAAAAGGTCTTCCCTTGTATATGCAAAACAACTTTTGATGAATTAAAAACCCCCTTGATACACTTTGTGTTTCAACCCGAAAGTGATGAATGATCAACTTTCTACCAAATCCCCGATTCTTTGTATCTTGGTTTGGCAACCAAGTGATGACCTGTTAGGTCTTAGTGAATTAACCTTATTGATTTCATCCAAGGCTATTTTTCTAAGCTACCCCATATTGGCCTAGAGAACGCAGAGTGAATCGGTTTTCTTAGTTAGTTTGGTTTTATCTTATTAGCTTGTTGTAGGTACCTAGTTTTCGGAGAAGAGAGTAAAATCCTCCCTTCCAAACCCAACTACCAACTTATCCTTTCCTTTTTCATTCCATTCTTCCATTCCAACCCAACTATCCTACCCACTAACCACCCACATCCAAGCTTCCCACCCCCATATGCCACTAAAGCCTAACTCGAGTCCCCAGTTTGGATTCTAAGTCCGGGTTTGGTGCCATCAAGGGGCATTGGTAAAGTGCAAGAACCGGGGTAATGAAGAAGGCGGTGTTGTCAACGAAGGTAAAGCCCGCATGTATAAACTCTTTCTTCATTATATTTTGATGACTAATTCCGGTGAGCCAATTTTTTGACCTTATGCAAGAAGTTGATCAATTCGAGTGAAAGTTCACGTCGGGTGATGATAAAGATGGGCTTGAAGGCTTGAATGGCGGGAATCCGGTAAAGGAGCTAATCCAAGGTGAAGATGCCGAAATGGTGAGGAGGTGCACAGCCTCGGTTGGTCTCTCATGTTGAAGGGGTCGGGTTTCGGTAGGCTTGATGAATACAACAAAGGAGGTGAGTCATTAGTCTCCAAGTGGGAGATTGTTAGGACTATGGAGCCTAATGGATGCTTTGAGTTCAGTAAAATCGTGTTATAGGACAAGAAACAGTGAACATGGACAAGGGCCAACGAGCACGTAACGTTTCGGGCGTAAACACAAGCTTGGCCTAGCAGCACCAACACGAGGTTGGTCGTGTTAGTTGGCACGGCCCATGCTTGCTGCCAGTGGTCTCGGCTATTCATTTTTGGGTCGTTTTCTTCAGTTATAGCTTAGTTTAATGAGAATGAAGGTCGGTTAATGCGTGTTTATTGCTTATGAAGGCTTGTAATTGTTTTAAGGTCCTGTTATGGCTATAAAATGCGGACATATTCTCCATTGTTGGGAAAGGAAGTAGTGAATTACAAGTGTAAGCCGGGGTTTAGGTTGAGGAAAAATTCTTATAAACTACTTGAAATCTAGTGCACCAATTCGTGGTTTTTTCCGGTTTAGGTTTTTCCACATTAAAAATCTTGTGTCCCAATTCTCATTTATTTTCTTTTGTTCAAAGTTTTATTGTTTGTAAGCTCCGATCCTAACATAAACCTATCTACTTGGAAGTTCAAAAAAGCAAGAAGAAGAGAAGAAAGGAGAAGAAAAGAATTGATCTTTGACGCAGAGCCCGACAAAAAAATACCACAAGGAAAAAAAAAGAAGGAAAAAGAAAGAAAAGAAGGTGTTTACTCAACTCTATGTATAAATTTTTCCATCTTTCTTTTGTTAAAATTTGATTGGGTTCACTAATTAAATCAATTCATGAAATGTGATACTTTAGGCCTAAATTGAGATCAATAGAGACTTAGGCATGTTACATTTAGTTGTAAGGAGTTGTATAGTTGTAAGAAACTTGTAAGGAAAGTTGTATGAAGTTGTAAGGAGTAAGCTTGTAGTAAAGTTATTTATAAAAAGTTGTAACGAGTTGTAAGCAAGCTGTGAGGCCCTGTTCCATTTAGTTGTAAAATTGTAAAGAACTGTAAGGAGATATAAGGTATTGTAAAGAAAATTGTAAAGAGTTATAAAATAATTGTAAAGATAGTTATAAAAAGTTGTAAGGAATTTTAAGCGATTGTAAGAAGTCTGGAAGGAGGTATAAGAAGTTGTAAGGAGTAGTAAGTATTTGTAAGAAGGTATAAGGAGCTTTAAGGAGTTGTAAGAAGCTTAAGGAGCTGTAAGAAGTTGTAAAGTCATAAGCTAAAATCAAACTTTTCTGAACTAGGGTTTATGCTACACCTATTTTCTTGATTTTTCTTAGGGTTTTTCGTATTCCGCCAAAAATATTAACTTGGTTGGTGGTGGAACCTCGGGAGGAGAGAGATTCGGCTAGCAATGAATCGACTTGGTGAGACTCATGGAGGCCACCACCGGATTCGTCAATGAGTGAAGAAAGCCTCACTGGGGTTCCTCGTCCGCTATCAAGGACGACAGTGGCCGCCTTTATTCTCAAAGAAGCGGTGGTTTCTTGTGAAGAGCAGGAAGTGGTGGGGAGGATAGAAGATGAAATGGCACGATCGTGTTCGTTGGATTAAATTATACGTTCTTCTTTTAAATGCTAGTTCTCAGCTGATAATCTCGCTCTCTCTCTCACTATATATATATATATATATATATATATATATATATATATATATATATATATATATATATATATACATATGCTGTGAAAATTATATGCCATTTGTTTAATATGAATTATTTATATTGTGTATACTTTATAATTTTTTTAAAAAAAAATTTCACATTCTCGAGAAAAAAACACATAGGGTGTGTTTGGTTGAAGGGAAAATATTTTCCCAAGAAAATATTTTTCATGGGAAAATGAATTTCCAAGGAAAACCATTTTCCATCCACATTTTCCTTTGTTTGGTAGAAGAAAAATAATTTTCTAAAATAGTTACTTAAATGCAAAAACCAATCATAAAAACCCAATAAATATGAAAAGAAAAAGTAAATAAATAATTCAACTTCAAAACCCATATATATATATATATATATATATATATATATATATATATATATATATATATATATATATTGAGCACCTAAATTTGATGAGTTTATACATCTCCCAATAATCAAACTTTTTCATGTATAAAATAATAGAAATTAAAAAAAAATAAATACTGTAAAAAAACTTTTTATCTATGAACTTTACAACAAAAAAGGGAAAAAGATAAGGATAAAACTTGAAAAAAGAAAATGAAGGTGGCAAAGTAAGAGAAGTTTAGAACTTGAACTCCCATTGATAAGACTTATTTTCCTTTGATTGAGGTAAAGAAAAATTAACTTTCTTCCTCATAAAAAGAAATTTATTTTCCATTAATTGAGGGAAATTATTTTCCCCAGAAAATATTTATCCACCACTAATGCTAACAAACGCCGAAAAATAGAATGATAATTTTATGAGAAAATATTTTCCACTCAAACCAACAGACCCATAAAACCAAAATATGTTACAACTTGAAATGACCTTATATGATTACCAAAAACGAATAAATTTAATGTATAAAAAAATAAACAACATACATTTCAATTTATTGAAAAATGAAAACACAATCATAATTAGGAAAATTTGGATCAAAGCCAAAAAAAAAAATTGGAAATTATTAAATAGTTGACGTTAATATAAGATATATGTATTAAAAAATTAGAAAATAAAACAATTAATAATCCGTAAAAAAGATTAAAAAAACTATAAATATTGAAAAATAATATTTTTAGTTTTCAAATATGACTAATAACTACCCACTCTTTGTACCAAAAAAATAAAATAAGAAAACCACACTAGATCTACAGATCTGTTTACGATAACTAATTAAAATAAATATGCAGAGCTCTTCTACATGTTGCATCTAGATTTGAACTGTAAATGAGAAGATGGGTAATCAATGGGTATAAAGCTAAGTTAATTTTTTAATCCAAAAATAACATGAAATTTCACTTTTACCATGATATGGAAATAATTTATTTTCTCACATCTTTATTCTTATACTATTATATGCTCTTTCCTCCCATTTTGTTCTTGTTAACTGGCTTTTGTAAGCCACTTATTATGCTGGAAAATATTTTTGAGAGATTTTTTTTTCTTCCGTGAAGGTATATTCAAGCTAGGCCGACCCGAGGTTGTCAAGCTCAAAGCTCTTCTTGTGAGCTTGTTTATGATCTTGGGCTCAGCTCGTGCCTCACCAAGCTCAGAAAAGTCAAGCTCCGCTTGTCTAATCCTCAAATTCAAGCTTGTCTCGTTCCCAACTTATTGGTTAATCAATACACTCGTTTTTCACAATAAAGATAACAATTTAGATACTCATTATTAATATTACATAGAACTTAAAGAAAATCTTTTATCATTAAACACAAACCATTAGTCTGTCATCTCATTCTAATGCGGACCTATTACGGCCTCACTTATTCATAAAATATAATAATATCTGGTGTTGAATATAAATATAAAAATCTTTATTCAAGTAATAGCCAAGTTTTATCAAATTAACATTTCTTGTTTCCTTGGTTTGTTTAGGCACTTATTAACGCTAATCAGCTCATTTAGATTTTCCAAGTTCGTGAGTCTGAAATTTTAGAAACTCAGAGTTGGCTCAAATGCCTTAATGGGCGCTAATTGGAATCTCCTCAAGCTTGACTTGACAAGATTTTCAAAAAATCCGCCCATGAGGGCTCGCAATTTAGATTGGCATTTTAAACCCTTTATTCTTAACCATTTAAATGATAGGTGAGTATGAAAAAATAAATTATGAAATACAAATGTACTGTAAAAAGTCTAGTAGTATTATAATTTCTTATTAATTATGGTGTTTTAAATTTAAAAAAATATATATTGATGGTTAGCGTTTAGTAAAAATATTATTTAAAAAAATTGCTTTTTAAAACTAGTTTCTTTTAAATTCCAAATATATGTTACAATAAGTTTTTTCGGTAAAATGTATCTTAAATTTTGCTAAAAATTTATACTATTTGATGATAGAAAAATGTGTAATATTTCTTTAAATTTAAGTGTGCAAAAAAATTATTAAAAAGTGGTAAAAAACATCCAGAAAATTATTTACATAGTCCTTTTTCTTATCCGTATTAAAAAAATTTCTAATTTTTCTTTAATTGTAGGAATATCCTTTTTTATTAATTGTAGGAATATCCTTAAAATTTCCAATATTTTACAATTCCTATAATAAATTGCACACAAACATGGTGTCTTTCTTCCAGATGTTTATCATTTTCGTACTAACAAATATGCATGGTACATTCATGTTGATGTTGTTAGATACTTTATTCTTTTATGGCAATATATAGTTGCATTTTATAGAGAATACAAAATTTACCAATAAAATATTGATTAAGGTGGAGGTGGTGGCAGCCTCATCTTAATAAGGAGGAGAATATAAGTTTCATTTCCGAAAATGCATTTATTAGGAAGATTTTACCTTAAACGCTCGTACGCTAAAAGGGAATTATGCTCTTATTTAAATAACAAAAAATAGAAAATTTTGTGTCTTTAATCGTTTGATGTAGCAATCAATATTACCTATAGACATTTATTTTGGGTAATACATATGTAATGCCAACCAAAAAAGCGGTTGCTACAAAATAACAACCATGACAATTGTTGTAATACAAACGTACATTTGCCTCGATTGAATCTCATTCATTAATTTAGTTTAATATAATTAATATCAAAATTATAGTTGAAAATTAAATCAATTTAAAAAAATATCGATAAATAAATACCTTTTGTGACTCCTTGGCAACAAAAAAATAAAAATAAAAATTACTCCCATAATTATTTATTGTATGTTTGAAGTTACATAAAAAAACACATAAAAACCAAAATAAAAATAAAAACTAACAAAAAGAGCATAAATGAACATAAACAAATAGAAACGAATAGAAATGATACATAAATGAACAGAAACGAACAAAAATGAGTTGTTAAAGATATTATATTTCACAATATTGAATAGTTGGTGAATAATAAATATTTAAAATTTTATTATTTATAATATTTTAAAATATTTTATTTTATTTTTATAAGAAAAATAATTTTTATTATAATGTTTCTCAAATATCAAAATTTTTTATTATAATATTTTTCAAATATAAGAAAAATAATTTTATCTAGTTTGAAAAAAGACAAAAACTAATAGAATTAAAATATTATAAAAATCCCAAATAAAAAAATTAAAAAACCCCAATAATACTTCCCCTTTTATCCTTTAATTAAAATTATTAAAAAAAACTATCCAAAAAAACCCCAATTATACTTTCCGCTTTGCTCACATTTATAATTCTCTCAAGTGTATCCCTCCTCCTATCTCTGTGCTCCACTCTTCTTCACTCTCAGATATGTCTCTCTATCTGTTGCACTCTCTTAATCTTTCGGATAATAATAATAATAATAATAATAATAATAATAATAATAATAATAATAATTACAGTAATAATAATAATAACAATAATTACTTAAACAGAAATAAATAAAAAATATAAATATATGATGATTTTTATATTGGTTCGAACATGCCTTTAATTGATGGTGGTGGGCTCTGGGTAATTTATGGACTTTACAGTGGTGGAGATTGACAACGGTGGTGCTCTGACGTCGGAATTATTGGAGGTGGGGCTGTCCTATTGACTTTGACGTGAGAAAAGAAAAAAGAGAGAGCGAGAGTATGAACAAATCAGCTCTACGTTTTCTACGATTTAAGCTTTTAGAATTATTTATTTAAAGTTATATAAGATTATTTATTTATTTTTACTTATTTATGTTGTTTTTATTTATTTTCGTTTGTTTTTATTATTTTTATTTATTTTTCTCTGGTTTATTACTCATTTATCTTTATTTCTATTCATTTCTGTTATTTTCGGTTCATTTATGCTCGCTTCTATTTTTATTTCTGTTTCTCTGTATTTTTTTATGTAACTTTGAATAAGGCCTTCTGTTCATTTCAAGTCATCAAATAAAATTCGATTTAATTCAGAGAAGCTAAAGTTTACAAAATAGTCTCGGTTCAATTAAACTCAGGAAAGATAAATTTTGTTTGAAAAAATAAATTTAGTTAATAAGTTTAATTCAATAGAATAAATTCAGTTCAGGTACATATTAAAATTATTTGTATACAAATAATATAATTTATATTACTACCCCTTTATTTCACAATACATGTCACTTTAACAAACTATTTTCGTTTCACATATCTGTCATTTTATAATTTTAGTAACTTATTAATAATTAATTTACCTATTTTTTTCCTTATAAATTATTTTTTCTTTTTTTGTTAATTTTTTTCGTTTTCAATAAAAATATTAGGGCAATTTGATCTTTTAACATAAATTTTATCATAATTTTTGTGTTTTCTTGATGTTCCCTCATAACCTTAAGGCAACAAGTATTTTAAAATGGAATGAGTATTAATAAGAATGCAAAGAACTGCACAAAAAGGAAGAAAATTATAATCAATATAAAAAAATAATTATACTTAATTATAACTCTCTCATAATTATCCATTAAAAAATTTATATAATAACAATACAATTTAAAATATTTAATACTTTAATATAATATAAGCATATTTTATAAAATTCATATAAAAATATTTTAAAAATTTGAAAAAAGAGAAACGTGACTCAAACCCTTGTATAACAAGGGGTTAATCATGCAGTACTTCCTTTCTAATGTTCATTTAAAATTAATATAGCTAATTATAATAGTCTCTTCATTTCAAAATATATGTCGTTTTCACCTTATGAGGAAATATTAATGAAATATAAATTTTATGACAAAATTTATGTTAAAAGACTAAGTTGCCCCAAGAATTTATTAGAAATGAAAAGACCAATTAAAAACGAAAAAAATAAAACAATTAATAAGGACAAAATTAGTAATTAGTCATTAATACTTCATTAGAATTGTAAATTGACATATATTTTGAAACGAAAAAAATTAGTTAAAGTGACATGTATTTTGAAATGGAGGAGTCGTAATAAATATTATTATTATTATTATTATTATTATTATTATTATTATTATGAGAAAATTAGATGTTTGGAAAAGGGGAGTACCTGCAGTATCCTTGTTGAAGTTTGCTTTTTTCTGAAGGAGTTCCCAACTCTCATCAAGTTGTAAGAACTTAGCTTCATGACAGTACACCAAGGGGTCTGATATCTTCGACTGTAGTATTTGAAGATTGCGGGTTGTCAGCAACAGCTTGGTACCACTAATCCCCTCACTGAAAGGAGCGAAAGCCTTTTCAAGTCGTTTCCAATCTGAAGCACTCCAAATATCATCAAGAACCACCAAACATTTCTTCCTTCTCAGCACACGATTCAGCTCCGCGGGAGCTGCTCATCTGTTAACTTTTCAACCGAATTCCTCTCCTTTTCCTCCTCCTTCGGAATGAGTTGAAGCAGAATGTGCTTGCAGAGAGATGCAAGTTGAAGCTGTTGCGAAACATAAGCCCATGCGAAGCCATCAAATCGATCCTTTAACTCCCCATGATTGTAAACCTCCCTTGCCAACGTAGTTTTCCCTATTCCGCCCATCCCATGAATCACCACAACCTTTTCTTGTCCGGTAACCAATTTATGCACCACAACTTCTATGCATTTGTCGAGCCCAACGACCTGGACTTCGGTGTCGGGTTGGGTTTGCCTTTGCTCTTGCAATGTTCTATACGAGGAGCTGGCATCGTATGAGCTCTTTATCCCGTATGTCTGTAACCTCGAAGATAGCTTCGAGATCTTGGCGGCAAGAGCATCAATCTCACAGCCAACGTTATGCATCGTTATGCAGTCCATCCAAAAGCAGAGAAGCCACTTGATATCGCTCCAAGAAATTAGGCCCCCGGCCGAGGCCTCTTCCCTTTTATGGGAAACTTTAAGGATGTACATCTCGATGACATCTTCAGATTCTTGAGCCAAATCTCCGATCTCCGATACCCACTTCCGAATGACAGCATTCTTGTTCTGCTTGGCGTCGGCATCAGTCAGGAAACACTGCATCCATTCGAGCTCATTTTGAAGGTCTTCAATCTTATCTCTCACTTGCCATAGAAACTTCACTTCCTCCACCAGCAGCTTCCCCACCCATTGAGCAGCTGATTCAATTGAAGAACCAGACATCTTATCAGTTATTTCAGTGACCCTTTCTCCTCTCGTTTGTTTCCATTATCTCTCAAAGTCTTAAACCCAAGTCAAGTCAGGGCGTCTTCTAATAGATTCAGGCCCGAGAATTAGACTTTTAAATGTCTTCATGTACGTAGGCTTAAAATTAGAATAGAACTAGACCGTACCAAATTGCAAGTAAATACATATCACATCAACTTAAATATCTTATGTCAACGTGCTTGGTTGGAGGGGAGTAAAATCATTTTCTATGGAAAATATGTTTTTAATGAAAATAACTTTCATTTTGTATTTTTCGTTTGTTGATAGAATAAATTTTTAAATCATATTTTTATTGTTTTATTAGTTATATATTGGTGATAAATGTTAATAAATAAAGTAATTTCAACATTAAATTTCAGAGTTGAATTTCTTTGAATGTTATTTACCTTATGATAAAAAGTTTCGTTTCAAATTGTTAAAGTCACCTTGTATTCCAAAAATTAGTCAACCAATTTGTTTTAGTAGTTATATATGAAATAATAAATGTCGATGAATGAAGAATTTTGACGTAAAATTTTAAAGTTGAGCTTTTTTCTTTAACATCCCCCATCAAATGGTGAAGCTCTAATTCAAATTGTTGAAGGATCTGTGTTCGGTTAATAAACTTTCTTCCTTTTAAATGAAATTTTTTTCCCTATCTAGGTGAAAATAATTTTCCTTAAAATATATTTTTTCATCTTACTTTTCCCCAAACACTAAAAACTGAAGAAAATATTTTTCTCCGACCAAATACACCCTTAAGATAATAAATATTTGTTTGCTATCTTCCTCAAAGACATTGACATTTGACATACTCCTCCATTTAAAAATACATGTCATTTATTTCGTCTCATAATATCTCGTCACTTTACAATTCTAATGACACATTTAATTGCTTTTTTTTCTCTCCTTTTCTCATTTATTTTCTTCATTTTCAATGAAAACTTGGAACAATTTGATTTTTAACATAAATTTTGTCATAATTTTTTTTTTGTATTCTCCAATAACAACGATAAATATTTTAAAATATAAGGAATAAAATCATGACTATATTTGACGTGTATATCCATCAGTGTAATTATAGCAGCTGGCCTCTTTTTCATGGTTAGCTGTCAAGAAAAATCAAAAGCATTAAATCGAACAAAAAAATCTGTCTAGAGTCTTAAATAAAGCCACTTTACATTTCCACTAGAAAATTCGCCCTCTGTTCCAAAACCCTGTCTTATTGTTGCCCTGCCCCCTTTGTACTTCATTCCACACCTCCTCACGAATCCCATGACTTCACACTTCCAATTAGTTCATCAATAACCCATCCTTCAATATTCCAAAACTCTTTCCACCCTTCTCCTTTATTCCAACCTCCATTTTGCTCTTTTCCTACACTCATCTCATGGCTTTACACTTCCAATCGAAAATCTCAGTTCATTCCAAAACCCTTCTTTACCCTCCTAGTCCTTGAAGCAAGGTACTCCACCAAAATTAACCAAGTACAAGTAAAACCTCTAAAGATGGTTACCAACGATTTTAATGTGACCTTCACTATGTTCTCAATTTTATAACTCTTTTGATCTTAGATTCTTTATTGAGTCGTATAAGAGGTAGAGTTGTTCCATTACAAACTTTACTATGAACCATTTTTAACTACGGTTAACCGGCGTCGTGTATGTGGCCGTCATTGTATGTAACATCTTTTACTATGGTTCAAAACCGTAATAATAGGTCAATATATGACGATGGTTCTGATGGAAAAACCATAGTCATATGTCAATCTATGACGATGGTTTCTTCATCTAAACCGTAGTCATAGGCATTCCTCTATAGTTGAAAAAATTATTACAGTAACACTTATGACGACTGGTTCGGATGAAAAACCGTCATCATAGATAAGCCTATGACTACGGTTTAGGTGAATAACCGTAGTCATAGGCCTCTAACCGGACCTTTTACTACGGTTCCGCCTTAAGAACCGTAATAATAGTTTTCTTTTCTTAAATAATTTTCTCGTGTTTGCTTGGCCTATGTACAGTACAAATCATATACAACCTCACATTCGAATACAAACCACAATCCAAAACACTCTTCACCGTAATATATACAAAACAACATAATCATCACATTTTGTATATGGTACAAGATAGTGTAAAAATATATATACCTATGTATATATATACCTATAACTTTATGACTATTAAAATCACACATTTGACCAATCAAATAATGAAGAATAACTGTAAATATATACCTATTTCTTTATACGAGTTATGTACAAACTCTGCCCAACCTTATTTTAACTTGTTGAGCACTTCATCTCGTATAAGGAGTGGGTGGCTTCTTTCCCGAGAAATATTGTAACCAATGTTGTAAAAGACATATTAATTAAGTCAAGTGCAAGTGTTGATCAAGCTGAAAAAAGAATATAATCAATTACAAGTGCAAGCTGAAATCTAGTTCGGTCACAATCTCTTTCATATATTGGAGAATGTAGAAGACGCATTCCATATTCCCGGTTGTATATGACATTACAATAATAAAATAAATTCCCAATACATAAAAAAGTAATTAGTACTTTATATACCTAGTAAGTAATATGAAATGAAAAACAATTAAAGTAGACTCTAATAATCAAGAGAACTTCACCTTGACGGGGAAAATTAGTGGCTTTGATTTCACTCGTTTGTCTTTGAAGCCTCCGCCATAATAATAACGAATTAGAGCACTATTTTTCAATCGGAAAATGAAATTCAAGTTAGACATACCATTAAACGATTACTAATTAACAAAACAACATAAAATGATTAAAAGTATGAACTCACGACTCGACGACGTCCTTGATATATTCCCTCACATCATATGACCCGGAGGGTCAAGCCACTAGGCGATATTAGAATGTGGATATATGGCAGCAAGTATCCAATTGTGGATACATAGCCACAAATAACACATTTTTATATAAGTATGTATAACACCATATAAAAACTTCAGTTATTCATTATTTGTACACTTACCTCTAATTGAATGACGCCAAGTATTGTTAAGTCGTATTTTATACGTATTTTTAGTAGCTATTTAGTTTATATTATATAGTTTATTTTATCTAAATTATCCTATTTTGTCTATTTATAGGTAATTATCGAATAAAGTGGGGAAGAGAAGAAAAGTCGTTAAAAGTGGATTTTTAGCTACCAGCAAGCATCCAAGAAAATATATGAAGTCAGTCCATAAATATAATATGTAATAAAATATTTATTTTATGATATTATATTTTAGGAAATCCTAATTGGAATAGAAAAGGAAACTTAGAAGAGAAGAAAGAGAAATAAACCATAACTCTTTCACTCTATATATACTACTTATTATCATCATGGAGAGGGAGACCTAGGAAGCCAGCCACATACATCCCAGCCACCTGCTGCTCACGTCCACCGCCCACACAAGCAGCCAGCCACCTAGCTACCCAGCACCACCTCACGTTCTCTTGCTGCACTCGCTGCCGCTGCTCCTTGTTGCACTCCGCCGCTTGCTGTCCACGGCAGCCACACACCAGCCCACACAAGCAGCCACCTTAGCCGCTGCCTCCTAACGTTCACCAACCCACCTCACGTTTCCTTGTTGCTGCTCCTTGCTGTCCGCCGCTACTCCCGGCTGCACCGCATCGTGCTGCTGCTGCTCCTTGCTGGCTGCTGCTGTCCGCTGCCCAGCCAGCCACCATCCATCATCATCTTCTTCATCTTCCCGGGTCAAAGAAACTAATATCGGTAGTATAATTTAGTTTTGTAATTTTTATTAGAAAAGATTGAGTTTTTATTGTTAGATTACTATTAAAGATGCTAGTTTTATTTAGTTTACATGTTTTAAATTACATTATGTGTGAGTAGTTTTTCTTATACTTAGTATAGTCTACTTGAAGCCATGTTAAATTATTTATTTTGAAACAACGTTTCGATTTTTATTGTCTTATTGATTCAATCCATGATTCTATGATAATTTGTGTTTAGTGTTTATGAATTTATGTCTAATTAATTAGAGTGCACGCTATTTAGTTTTATATAAATTCATGTGATAGTTTAAAGGGTTTAAGTACGTAATTGCTTGATTTTTTAGACATAAGTATCACCCTAGTTAATCATGGATGGCTCATACCCATCTCTTTTAATTAGGAAATTATCATAGATCCTTCTTAAATCAATTTGCTAGTAGATTGGTTATTAGGTACTAGATGATATTTTTCTAATACTTAATGCTCTAATTTGATTAAATTCTAGTGCTAGTGTTAGGGTTATCAATATTAGTAGGGTTTATATTAGGGCTAGGCTTAAGTAAACTAATAACTAAGGAAAAATGGGGAAGATCCACTAGTAGTTGTCTTCTACAGTTTAGCTCATGGGTAGATCAATTTGTGTGTTAATGATAAATAATAATTTGCATAGTGGATATAGATTATACTAAGTGTTTCTATAAATTGCTATCTTTGATAATTATTTGTTTGCTTTTAGTTATTTTCTTGAGTTTATTAATTTTTACTTATAAAGTTATAGTCTTTTATTATAAATTTCATCATCCCCCTAAATATCAGGTTTTTAGATTAGTTTTAGTAATTTTATTTTAATTTAATTTTGAGTCTTTATATATTTTAATTTTCAGAATTAATTTTCTGTTAGTTTTTATTATTTTTGAGTTAGTTTGTTAGAAATTAGTTTAAAAATAGTTTCTTTTGTTATTTTTCGTGTTTTATTTTCTTTTAGGGTTTAGATAGAGTCCTAGTTTGCTGTGATTAAATTTTAGAATTTTTGGAATTAATTTGATAATTTTTCAGATTTAATTCTTGAATTTAATTACTGCAGGTTTTTAATAAAATAAATTCGTAAATTAGATTTTAAATTTTGTTTTTATATTTTTAGGGTCTGGTTAGGTTTAGAAAATTAGTATTATTATTTTGGATAATTTTAGTATTTATTTTCGTAATTAATTTAGTGCAGAATATTATTTATTTAATTTTCTGTTTTAGAATTTATTTAATTTCTGCTTTAGTTTTCTGTTTTAATTATTCTGAAAAATTATAAAAAATATTCCTGAGTTATTACAAGCTTTATATTCTGTCTGGGATATTTATTTATATTATTAGATAATTTTCTGTTATTTTTAGTTATTTAATTCTAAATTATTCTACGTTTTAATTTTCTGTTTAAGTTTTTATTTGATTTTCTGTTTTGATTTTTCCAGAATTAATTAGGATAGTTTTGTTAAATTTAGATTATTAGAATAATAGTGCATAATCTCAGAAGTTTTTCTTAGAATTAAAATTAGAAATTTAGTAGTTAATTTGATTTGTTTGAATTTTATAAGGTAAATAACTAGAATAGTTAGTTTAATTAGATTGGAAGTTTGATTTTTTTACAGTATCTTTCCTCGTGGATTCGATCCCTACTTGCCATTGCTATATTGTTTATTATAAGCCTAAGTAGTGGTTTAATTTGTTGTTGTACGACAAGCTCAACAAGTACCATGTTTTATCCTACGCATTATGTTACCTCGAAGATATAGGTGACTCGTTTTTCACGATTCCGCCCAATTCCTTGAATGGAATTAGGGTTGAAAAATTGAACAAAGTCCTTTCCAATCTCGTTCAGCCACCTTACATATTAATTTTATGTAATTAGAAATTAAAATTAATAGTAAAAAAAAACTTATTATGAATATAGTAACTCACATAATGTCAAGCATAATAGCGGACACATCGATATCCTCCATGTGTAAAAATTGCAATATGTCGTCCGGGACTCGGGGCGCTACGGATGAACGGTTCCTTTGTTGACAGAGTCTTCACATAACTTTCCAGAGTAGCACCAATATGTGCGGGACTCCTCAATGGATAAGAGAGGAGACTTCTTCCGACAATGAAAGAGCGCCACCGAATGTTTGCTTGTGCCATTGGCGCCCTTCATCCCACTCTCGGATCTGTCCCCGATATCCTAATGAATAATCAATACAAAAATGAGAAATATATATACGTGATCTTAACAACAGCTCACTACCAAAAATCATCAAATTTTCCACTCGTAAATTCGAGTGGGAAATATGAAAAATTCAGTGGAAAAATGATATTTCCCATTGTTTTCCCACTGCGAATGACAAGTGTGTAAAAGTAAAGGGGGTAATTGCAATTTCCCACTGTTTTCATTTTCAGTGGGACATTTTTCCACTTGTTTATCCACTGGTTTCCCTACCCACGAAATTTTTCCACTCGGATATAATATGGTGGATAATTTCCCACTAAACTTATTACAGTGGGAAAGTTCCCACGCTTTGAATACGATGGGAAAGTTCCCACTGAAGATTTTCGATGGAAAATTTTCCACTCGAAGAGTTTCAGTGGAAAATTTTCCACTGTTTTACATACAGATGGGAAATTCGAGTGGTAAAACAGATGGAAAACTTTGAATAATTTAACCACACATCCTACTTGATAGTAGCACCAACAATTTATACACAACCTCGTCCAACATTAAACAACCTCGTCCACCAACAATTGATAGGAGGCTCCCATATATAACCCACACTCCATAATAGTAGTACATATCTACATATACAACAAAAATAACCCAAAACTAACAAACTATATTGCCAAGCAACCAATAATGTTTAACATCCATGCATATACATCCATAAGTTTAACCACAAACACTTTTACCAAAATATACAACCACACATATACATAACTAATGTTAGAACCAAAAGTTGTGAAATACAACCAAAAGTTGGATAGTGATAACCTAACTAACATCATCATCATTTAAATGATCACCTTCACCATCATTATCATTATCATTTGATGACTCCAGCGCCATTCTAGGTTCCGAATTTCCATATCCTGTGCGATACAATTAAATAAATAGTCTCGTTAATATTTTTCCAAGAAAACAACTATGATAATCATAACATTTATACAATTACTAGGTCATAAGTACCTATATTAGAAAGGAAAACAAGATGGAAAAACCAGAAAATTAATAAGTAAACAATGAAAAAGTTGAGAACATAAGTAAATTTTGCATTAAAATCCATGTACATAAACAAGCAACAAATAATAGTTTTGCTTAACTCATAACTTCAACATAGGGCATATAAGAGTTGATTATAAAGACACGACATATTCAAGTTCAAGACCAAGGAGAGCCATTACATAATTCTTACACATAACAATCACAATATATAATTAATATAGTAATCACTATTTAGCATAGTTGTATCAATATACGTGACTAGAATGAAAAAAAAATGCAAATTACCTGTGCTTGATTGATGAATAATTAAGACCTCGGTAGATCACCCAACTTTACGGTATGTCAAACCTGCAATGATTTGCATAACAACATAGAATGCAAAAGAATCAACTACATGTAAACTTAAAAAAACTTGTACAAGATTGTTCATTGGCTTTCAAATAATAACTTAAGGTGATAAAGGTAGTTTCCTAAAGGAGTTTAAAAATTTTCTAAAAATTTCGGCAGAGTTCCATTTGTAATATGGACTATTCCATAGGCTTAAAGCCTTCAAATCCTGCATAAAAATCATAATATAACTCAACGAGCCACACGCTCGGAGTTTACAACTCAACGGCCACATGGCGAGTCCAATCAATCATATATTACAACTTAAAACAATCTAAATGATTCTTGGCATAAAGAAGGTGGGGGAGGGGGAGGGGGAGCCATGATCTCATTAGGTTGTCCGTGAGAGGCCCTCGGCTTGTCTTAGCCATTCATAATTTTAGTTTTCATTCCCCTTTTGACAAGATTTATTTAAGAGAAATAAGAAATTATAAACTAAAGCAATAAAGAGTGTAACTCTAAATTGTATCATAATCTTTATATCTTTATGAGGCATACATTTTTAGCTACAATTACCTAAATAAGGAAACTTGCGTAAGATTACCCAACCACCACATTTCGCTTGCTCCACAAGATAACGTCGGTATATACTAGCCAATCCAAATCCCAACACCTACATTTCCAAAATCACATTAGTTACACCAAGTTCGGACTACCAAAGAAAAAAAAATCCACAAAAAGTAAATGCATGTACATTAGCTATTACATTACCCCCCCAAAAAAAGAGCAAAAGAGAAAATGTGACTTCGATTCATCAACATCAAATGTTACTCCAAATACTTGTGGCCAACAAGGATTTTTGGTGGACTGTCGGTGGATAATATCTCCTTGTTTACAAACACCAAGTTTGGCTAGATATGCTTGAGCAGCAAACAGCCCTCTCGGCCTCCATATGCTCGAACCCCCTATTGTTTCTCTGTCATCTACCTCAAAAACTATGGCATGAACTCTTGAGCTGAAATTAGAGGATTCATTATGCCTCCAAAGTGTAATCTTCTCAAATTTGGATTCGAAACCACATGAAACCAGTTAACACATATCTATCAACTACAGATTGTTCAAAAATGTTAAACACCTATTGCTAAATACCAACTTGGATTAATACATCAAACCAGGCCTCAAAATCTTGAACAAGTGCTCTAGAGCTTAGCTGAATAGACTATACTTCTAAACACAATGTGGTCATCAAACTCTTTTCTACAAGTGATAACATTTTCCTTTCCTTTTGCCAAACGAGACCATAAAGCATGGAAGGCTCTACAAGAAGCAATTCCGCCATGATATACATTGTTAAATTCAGTGTGAATATTTGTTTCTAGTAAGGGAATTTTTAATATGGCTTATTTAGCTAATCGTACACTGGGACTTGGCATTAGTGGCTAATCTTCTTTAGCTATCGTACGCTTTTGTTTACAAAGGTATGTCCAATTATAATTTTTTTATTAAGATTGTCTAAATTAGAAATGAGAAAAACAAAATTTTGAATATATCCTTTTAATATAATGCTTGAATTACAATTTCATTCCGTTAATGATGTTTTGGTTAATGGATCCTGAATCACCGTATAAAAAGTAAGGGAAGGATACATTCTCATATAGGTAGAACAGGGGAAGGAGGCTCCCTAAAATAATGGCTACCATTATATACACCTATAACTTGTAGTATCGGATTATTATGTGACAATAGGGGATCTTTTTCGGGTTTCGTAAACTAAAATTCCCTTACGAGCTCTAATTAAAGGGGAACACTTACAAATTGAGGAAACACACTCGGAGAGCCGTAACAAAAATAATAGAAATCACAATAAGCATAATGTGAGACATTCAAATGGAAAGGATAGAAATCAAAATCGAACCATAAGTTCGAAAAAATAATTGAAACAAGGGGTTGAAATACCAAAACTTACCGTAATCAAAAGCTTCAAAAACCTCGGAGACACCCGGAGAGCCGTCAAAAAAGGCCGCCGGAGTGACGGTGGCGGGGTTGCGGACACGATGGAACCCAAAACCCAGAACCGAAACACCCGAACTTCTACAAGAAGCGAGCGTAAATCTCCGAGTCTTCCTCGGAGACACCTAGAGAGCCGTCGATTGTCGGCCACCAGAGTGAAGGCGGCGAAGACTTCTCGAGAGACGATGGTGGCGTTGCCGAGACCGTGGAACCCAAAACCCAGAATCAAAACAGCTTGTAAAATCCGCTAGCGTAAGTCTCCAAGTCTTCAGAGAGCCGTCGCTCGTCGGCCACCGGAGTGCCGGCGGCGATGAGTTCCCGGAGACGGCGGCGGGGTTGCGGAGAGGTCAGCGGCTTCGATCCAGGCGTGAGCTAGGGTTCGAGCCTCGGGGGTGCGAAGGACACGGAGAGGCGTACGCGAGAGGGGGTGTGAGAGGAGAGAGAGAGTACTTTTGGCTTAGTTAATTTCCCACCGCCAGTATACGCTTAAGCTAATTTCACTTTGGTTTCATTTTTTTTTAAGACACTTTCACCAAAATTTTTATTTGGTGGGAATTGAAAATTTGAATTTACTAGTGAAATATTTTGGGGTGAAAGAGCTGCTATTAAAATAAAAAAAAGGGGGAAATTTAAATAAATAAATATTAGTGGAAAATTAGTGGGAAATTAGTAGGAAATCAATTTTTTATAAAAATTAAAATTATGAAAATATTTGGTGGTGGAAAATCAGAGGGAATTTAGTGGGAAATTTTTCATTGAAAATATAACGGTGGGAAATCGGTGAAAAAAATCAAGTAGTGGAAAAACAGTGAAAAATTTCCCACCTGTGATTTTTTCAATGGAAAATTACAATGGAAAATTTGATGATTTTTGGTAGTGGCTAAATCTAATATTTTAAATAAAAATAAATTACCGTAGAGAGGAACTCTTGGGCCAACGAAGCAAAGCGTTGACTCGCGTCGTCAACGAGCGTGGAGGTCGGATCCCCGGATCGGCAACTCACACTCGCCTTTCTCATGCATGACTTCTTTCAAACTCACCCTCACCTCATCAGCTGCAAGGGGTGTCCCCTGAACGACAACATCTGACCTCCATGGGAAAACAACAGCCAATGCCACAACATGCTCTAGGGAGGGCGATAAGAACCTAGCTTGCACTTTTCCTACTGTATAAGAATAAGTATAACAATTACAATCATGGGATAACCTCTAAATTGAACAAAATGTGCAGACCTTTTAGATCAATTCAAAATGTAGAAATTGCTAAGTGTTGAGCTTTTTACGGTTCTTAGCTAGATATGTTACTCTATCTACTCGTCAAACCGATACACTCGCATAGATATTTTCCTTCTACTCATCCTTATCCTCTTGAAGATGCTTTTGTTTCTTGCACCCTATAAACAATAGTTTTTTTCTTTTGATTGACTATAATTAAGACATTTTTTTTAAAGTTAATTGACACGATTTTCTTTTATTTGAATTTTTTATAATCTGATAAATTTGATGATTTTGATTGACTCGTTTTTAAGATGATAAATAGAATGTATGTCATATTTTACTAAATGTGATTGCATTTGAAATTTAAAATCATGACAAATAGGAGGGAAGTCATTTTAGATGTATGGTTTTGACATATGTAATGTGGTGTAAGATAACATTTAAAAAAATATTTTCAATTATAGTGTAAGTTCGGTTTTAATTTTAAATAACTATCTTTTTTGCTGGTATCTTAGAAGTATATGAATCAAACAATGTCCACAAAAAATTATTAGAACTCAAAATTATATTCATACCCGTTGATATTTAAAAATATATATATATATTTAAACCCATAATATATAAGACATACTTTTTATAATTTATCTTATACTCATGATTATTAAACTCCCGGTCCGGATCACGATCATACAATTCTATAATCTAAAAACCTTTCATTGATCCAACTCCCATTAGAATCGAAACTCATTAAAATTTTATGATCCTAATTTTGTTCCAAAATTATATGGTAGGATCGAATTGAGAATGTAATCTTATGTTTTACATGGAAGAAAACAATTACAATTATTAAAAAAAAATTGAAATATGGCTTTAAATTTATGCTTTTTACGATAGAACACTATGTGATCCCGTACAATAAGTGAGGAAAGACACATGAGATAAAAATTTAATGGAAATGCTCATATATTAATAATATTTTGTATTTAGAGAAAGATTGTAACTTTAACGAGGAAGATTTGAAAATATTTATTGATTTCAAATTAATAATTAAGAGAGTTTGATTAGTAAATATTTTGGAAGATTTATTACCAAATTGAATAAATTGGAGGGAACGAATTTTAGAACCTTACTTGAGGTGGGATTAAATGTGGTGCAAGAAAGGATTCAAAAAAACATTTCAATTATATTATTAGATTGACTGTGATCTCTAAATTCCAGTCTTTAATTAGGCGAATTGTTGTAGTGAATGTCTTCTCACCTTATGGCAGTCCGGAGTGCCTCTAGCTAGGCACCATCGTTTGTGGGTATTTGGTTAGGCGTTTTCAGTGTCAGTCTGTTGTATCTTCTTTTTATTCCTCATCTTTTAGGCCTTTGAGATTCCTCTTCTTTATTTATTCTCGTTGTAACTTTTACACTCCTTAATATCGATTTGTATTTTCATCGTTTATGTGTAGGTTATTGTCGTTGCTGCTTGTGGTTTTTTTGTAATTTAGATTTATATTTTCACCATTTATGTGTGAATACTAATTCAAACTTATTCGATCTCACACATATGTAAAGGGTCCACAATTAACACAAAAATAAATGATATGTAGATTCCTCTTCTTCGTACAATCCCATCAATGATCAGTTGCCAACTTTCAATACGATTAGGTTGGGAAGTATCCTGGTCCATAAAGGTTTACTTTGAATTTGTCTCAGTGCAAATGCAATGGACCATATTATTAGTTGTTAGATTGTATGTTTAGAGGATAAATGTATTATATTCTCAAGTTATACGTTAGTAGATTGATGAATAAAAGGGGAAAATAGGACAATTTAAAAAGTTTTTATTTTATGTAGAGTAGTCACAAAGGGCACTACAATATAATAGGGAGGGAGAATCGAACCTAAAACCTAATATATTCGGGATCTTAATTTTGATCATTAGGCCATAACCTCATTGGTACAATTTACAAAGTTAAAAATAGAGAAACAAACTATAATTTATGGGATTACTTTAGTATATAGTCCAAGGATTACGATGAAATTTTTATAAGCATTCTTATTTGGATTGGGGAAGAACAAGTTTGTATTTCTTTTTAAGTGAAAAAATAAATAAATTGAGAAAAACCAATGAATAAATTATTTGGATCAAAAAATAAAAGGTTAAAGTTTAATTAAAAATTTAATTTACTTCAAAAAAAAGTTACAAATCCAGATAATAATTGGAGAAGAGAGCAAAGAATATACAAAAAAAATAAATTAAATTTTTGGAGATGAGGAACTAAAAATGGAGAGTAGTGGAGAGAGAACAAGGAGGGATAAGGAGAGACATAGAGATGATGAAAACATTGACTCTTAAATACAAAAATAATAAAATAACTAACAATAAAAACTAAACCATGGAATAATTACTTTAAGGCCCCGTTTGGTTGGGTAAAACCGGAATGGAACTTGATTCATCCGGTTTCAAGTTCCTTTTTCAGTTGTTTGGTTGGTTATTTTGAAGGTGGAACTTGAAATTTACAGGTTTCAAGTTCCCTTCAAAACAAGGGAATTTGAATCCTCCCAAATAGGAGGGGAATCAATTCTCAATCCCTCGAGGATTAGTTTATAATTATTAAAAAAAGAAAAATTAGCCTATTTGCTATATTATTATTATTATTATTATTATTATTATTATTATTATTATTATTATTATTATTATTATTATTATTATTATTATTATTATTATTATTGTTGTTGTTGTTGTTGTTGTTGTTGTTATTGTTGTTGTTTTTATTATTATTATTTTGGTTATTGTTATTATTTTTGTTATTAGGTTGGGGTATTTTTTTGTTATTATTTTTGTTATTATTTATTTATTTATTTATTATATATAATTTTTTCATATTGTTTGATAGAACAT
Organism: Talinum fruticosum; assembly: GCA_021018815.1. Lineage (NCBI taxonomy): Eukaryota > Viridiplantae > Streptophyta > Magnoliopsida > Caryophyllales > Talinaceae > Talinum > Talinum fruticosum. The sequence goes on along the minus strand of JAITYX010000074.1, from coordinate 1,619,689 downwards.
TACAGTTTGAAAATAGGTTTACTAAAAATTATAAATAAAATTTGTTAATTATTGAAACAATTACAAGATAGTTAATTAAAAAAATTAAATAAATATAAGACTCAATATCAACAAATATGCTAATGAGCTTCAACTTTTATTGAATCAAATGATAATAATAATAATAATAATAATAATAATAATAATAATAATAATAATAATAATAATAATAATTTACAATGATATAAAATAATTTAAAAAATAAAATAATTTTAATTTTATCCCATGATTAACAACCAAACAACAAGAGCTAAAAATTGATTCCATTCCTGTTTTTTACCAAACACTTGAAGAGAATATTTAATTTCCATACCTAACCACTCGGTATCATTCCTTAATTCCATTCCATTCCAGCTTTACATACCACACGAGGCCTAAAGATTGCACTAAATTAGATGCAATTTGTTTTTATCAAATTATGAGTTATAAGTTCTTAAACATACAATACCTTAGGGTGTCATCCGTTGTTCTTGCATATTTTTGCTTATGTTTATCTCATGTTGATAATCTTATCATTTTTAGGTACTTTTGCCTTAAAATTGTAAGATTTAACGATTTGAAATGAAGTTGAGCATAAGAGGGAGATTGGATCATGGAAAAGGCACGAAAAAGCCATGAGAATCTCCAAGGTTTGAAAATGCAAACGAAAGGAGAAAGCAAGGACCATAGTGGTGGGTGTGTAGATTTGCACGATCGTGCAAAGAATTGAAGAAATTGGTCATATTGTCTTCAGAGAGGTTGCTCAGGCACGTGTGCACCCTCGCACAGTCATGCATGAAATTATAAAATGTTGTTGTCATGAACGGTCACTAGTGCAACCCTGCACATCCATGCAGAAGAATTGGAAAAACAATTGCGCTTAAAAGTTAAGGGGCTGCATGGGTATAAGTGCAGAAGCACACAACTGTGCTAGTCACCACCTAAACAGGTGTACGAGTGCTCGTGCGGACTTGCACACCCATGTAAGATTGATTATGTGGCTTTAAATGATTCATAGGTTTTATGTCCAAGGACTGTTTTTTTTTTTTCCATTCCATATACTGTAGGGTTTGATTAGAGTTTGTAGGGCTATAATTTGAAGATTATGATGGTGGTTTAAAGGATTAATTCCAATTAAAGCATTCGGATTTCTAATTGGTAATTCCTCTCTCATTATGCTTGTTCTTCATGATTTTTCGGTACTTCTCGTACTCATGTTTATTGAAATTTGTGAATTATTTAGTAATATATTTAAATGTTAGAAACCCTAACTTAGGTTGGTATTGATCTTTATTATGTCTTGATAATCATGATTTAGATATCCAATTGAGTTGTTTTACGCTTGTTTATTTAGAATTTGTTTCGCTCAACATTCATTTGATGAAAGTTTCGAAAGAGAAACCATCCATTCTTATTAAAGTTTCGCGAATATTGAAAGATGTAATCTTTTCCTAGAGTGACATTGAGAAACGATTAAAACTTTGATATGAAAGTAATTAAAGTACTAAATCAGGATTTATGAGACACGTATCTTGTCACTTTGTTTATTGTTAATTCCATAAAAATAGGTGATTAGATAAACAAAATTAATCTTTGACCTTCAAAAGTAGGTGAAGATGAGTTTAGTTGGCATCTTACTCTTCTAAATTGCAAGTATAGACAGATCTCAAATAGAATTTGAATTTAATTTCAGACATGATACTATGGTTAATCCGAACTTAAGGCCTTTTATTATTTGAATTCTCATATCGTGATTATAGTATTAGTTTAGTTTGATTATTTAATGTCATTTATCAAACTTCGATTGTCCAGATTAAGTTTTTAGATGAAAATTGGTACTTGGAAGCGAGTTCCTTGAGGACACGACCTCAACTCGAAGGTTGATAACTATACTTGTATTGTGCGCATGTAGTACTTTCTCAATAAGTTCTCTGGCACCATTGCCAAAGAACTCTTTTTTTTTTTCAATATCAAAATTTGCTTTAAGACTTGAGATCAGACTCTTCTTTTTATTTTTTTCCTTACTACCATTCCCCATTTGATTTGACTACTTGAACCCACTTTTGCTTGGTATAGTTCTCTTGTTGCATGAAAAGAAGGAGCCAGAGAGGCAACAAATTGTCCCTTTTGATCTAGAAATGAAAGCAACAGCAAAAGCTCTAATCGGGGATCCAAAAACAGGAGAGAATGGCACAACCGTGATGAGTACTAGGGGATTTCTCCTCACTAGTGAAAACCGGGGCTACCTCGACTATCACCAATCCTGCGGTTGAGGCCACCAATTTCGAGCTGTAAACCTCCCTCATTCAATTAGTGCAATAAGGAGCATTCGGGGGTGAACGTAAGGTGGACCCTATTCTAAAATATTGGTTCCTTCTTAGAGAAGTGTCAGACAACAACGATCAATTTAGTTTCAAAATATACAATAGGCCTAAGTTTATTTCCCTTCTCCCTAAAAAGATAATGCCAAGGAATGGTTGTTTATGAGAAGCCAACACTGACATTACGTGGGATGCCTTGTCAAAAATCTTCTTGACTAAGTATTTCCCCTACCAAGAGAATGAAACTATGCGATGCTATTTCCACTTTCCGCTTAGTGGACGAGGAATCCTTATACGAGGCATGGGATATGTAAAAGTAGCTCTAAAACAAGTGTCCCCACTGTGGTATACTGAATTGAATGCTCTCCAGACATTCTACAGTAGGCTACCTTATGCCATTCGAGGTTACATTGATGCTGCAATAGGAGGTGTTTTTATGTCCGAGGGTGAGACTCAAGCTAAGGAACTCATCAAGAACATGGCTGCCATTAGTTATCACTGGGCCAGTAAAAGGAAAATGCCTAGGAAAACGAGGAAAAAGTATAATGTTGACGCTATGACCCTCCTAGCTAGCAAGGTTGAGGCTCTGACTCAACGGTTAGATTAGGCGGGTGAAGTTCCTTTCACAAATGATTCCTTATAGGCAACTCATTTGAGAGGTTTGATGTTTGTGAGATCTATGGAGTGCAAAGGGATCCAGCTTCTGAATGCCAAGTTGATCTTTATACTGCTAAACAAGTCAATGCATAACAAAACTCCAATCAAAGGTTTCAAAATAACGCGTATTCCCAAACCTACAACTCAAGATGGAGGAACCACCTCAATTTCTCCTACAAAAACAATAACCCTTCGCAACTTGGTTTCCAACCTAGGGCCCCCTTTAATTAATCACCTCAGCGATCACCCAAGAAGTTAAACTTAGAAAGCCTTATTGAACTCTCTAATCAGACTTAGTCTAGAATGAATAAAGCTTTTGGTGAGTCCCACCAAAGGATACTTGAGACCCAAATATCCCAAATAGCCTATTAAGTGAGCCATATTTCAATACCTTAAAGGCATTTTCCTGGCCAACCAAATGTAAATTTGAAGGGTAAGGTTAATGCCATTTACTTGAAGGTGTAAGAAAGAGATAGAACGTCCTAGGATGTTCACAAAGGAAAAGAACAATATTGTTGATGAAGAAAATGGACAAAAAGGATAATTTAAGTCGAGACTCAAGGTAATAAGCGTGAAAATGAAAGCTCCATGAGCAAAAGTTCATATTGAGGTTGTTGCAAGAAACCTCTGGTTTCATATCCTCAAAGATTAATAAAGACTAAGGACAAGAAGACAAATTCCAAGTTCATAGAGATGTCGTAGAAATTTCATATCAACTCCCCTTCTTGGAAGCGATTGCTGAGATAACATCTTATGCAAAATGGTTAAAAGACATACTATCCAACAAAGGAAAGTTAATAAGGAATACAATGATGTCTTTTATAGCTGAATGCAGTGTTGTTTTTCCAAACAAGCTACCCCATAAGCTTTCAGATCTAGGTAGTTTATCTATTCCCTACTTTATTATAGACAAGCCAATCAGCAAGACTCGTATGACTTGGGGGCAATCGTGATTCTAATGCCCCTTTTCATCTGCAAGAGACTTCAAATGAGTGACTTGAAACCCATCTCCATCTCCATCCAGGTTGTAGATTGTTTTGTGAAATATTTTGTAGGGCTTATAGAAGAGACGCTCTGTAAGTGGGGAAAATCTTTATCCATTTGACTTTGTAGTGATGAAAATGGAGGAAGATGCTTGGATTCCTTTTATATTTGGGATATCCTTCCTAGCTACAGCTAGCGTTATGATTGATCTAAGGGAGGTGTGGTTGAGATTAAAAATATCTATAAACTAAAAGCTAGAGGAATGTTAGGGTCTAACGTAAACTAAGTTCAAGTAATTGTCAAAAGACTTTAATTAATAACTTTAATTATTTTTGCTAAGCATGTTGAGCCTATAACCATTACAAATATAATATTTGTGTGATAACTAATATCAATAAAGTCATCATAAAAGGTAAAATCATTAAAATAAGTTTTTCATTAATTTAGTATTTTTTTCATAGTTTACGCAATTTTGTGTCAAAATACACAATTAAAAAAGTTCGTTCAAAAAAAGGAAGAAAATGGGTATGAGAAATGATTTGTCATAGAACTGAAAAAACCTTAAAATCATTCTTAATAACTTGGGGTCTAAAAAGTAGTTGACACTATAACATCGGTACCTCATTATCATTTATTATTGTATATAATATAGATAATTTTAATACCAACAATTTCTTCAACTTTATATATAACAAACTTTTCTAGTGTATTAAAACAGTCGCTAAGGTAGACAACATTTAAACCTACTTATGATAGCTCATACTCAATTAATGTAATAATTTAATATAATAAGATAATATGATACGATATCGTGAGATATTCCCTCCATTTCAAAATACTTGTCGTTTTAAGGTTATGATGGATTAAGGAAACACTAAATTCATGATAAAATTTGTGTTAAAAGATCAAGTTGCCCCAAGATTTCATTGAAAATGAAGAAAATCAATGAGAAAAGGAGAGAAACAAAACAATTAATAAGGATAAAATTAGTAAACTAGTCATTGATGTGTAATTAGAATTATAAAGTGACAAATACTATGAAACGAAAAACTTAGCTAAAATAACATATATTTTGAAACGGACGGAGTCATGATTTATGGCAAAATAATTTTGAATGGAATTGATTTTTGAAGAGAAACAAGGGATTATATGGTTTTACAAACTACATTTTTCAGCACTACACTTGAAGCCGAAGCAAGGAACAATCATTGCTAATAACTCTAATTCCCCTTTCAAATTGTAATTTATGACGACAATCAATTCTATCCCCAGACCTCATACCTAATGAGCTAAACTAAGTGTGTCACCCTCTCGTGACGTGGGAAAAAAGGAAAAAGAAAAAGAAAGAAGCCATAGATGAGCCCCAACGAGCCTTAAAGAGGGCGTGTGTGCCGCCCCTGGCGCGGCCACAGAGAAGGGCGTTCTTCGGGATCGGAAGCTCGTCCCTCCATGAATGAGAATTAGTATAAACTCTCATGTAGAACTGTTGTCCCAAGTACTGCCTTGCCCAATTCTCTGATCTTATGTTCCACATTCCTACATTGTCTAGTGATATGTATATCGCTGTCCATGCCCTTGGATAAACCTGCATCAATACAAGTATTTTCAGTACTACATATCAATATAATAGGCTACTAGCTAGACTTTGCGTGTAGGTCATTCAGGTTGGCTCTATTTCCGTTCAGGTTAGAATCGACTGATGCAATGCTTTTTTGACTAGATGAGGTACTAATGAGGTTATTCTGAGTTCGAGTTATAGTTGAATCTTCAGTACTTAATCAGCTAAGTTTCAGACCAGTTAAGTTGGAGTTTGACGACTTCGGTTACCCTCACTTTAAGATCGGATCACTTTATTCAGTCTCAGGTAAATCGGGTATGGATCAATTTAGCCTAGTCTAACTATGGTGCACTTGAATTTAATAGACTTCAAGGGAGTAAGTTTCTCTTCAATAATCAAAACAGTAAAAAAACTAACATAAGTTCTAAATTTATCGTACCCCCTATGACTCAAGGCCACAAAGAGTAGTACCTGAACGGTGGAGCGAGCAACAGCATCTCTCAAGTTGTAGCTCGATCTCTTTGCAGGTGACCACTGCCCACCATCCATTCTGCTCATCCAATGCCAAACAAAACATCTTCATCATAAGAATATATCAAACTTCATTTACAAAACCCAAAAAAAGAAATTGACCAAAAAGCCATACCCAACGACAAAGAAAGCATAGCCATCTATGTGCCAAGACTGAACAGTGTTTTCCCAGTTCTGGAACACAATCTCAATGAAAGACCTGTGGTTAGTGTTCAACACGGCTGTCTGAAGGTACGCGGGCCTGCCAGTTGGGCTACTCGGCATGCTGCCCGGGCTGAAGACTCCCGGGATGTTGAAGTAATCTGCCAGTTTCAGGGGAGTGTCTGCTTGAACATATGACACACTGTTCACTGCATATCTCTGTCTTCTGTTGATGATTGGGGCTGAGTTTGCCAGCACTATTGTTTGCTGTAATTTCACCATTCCATAATGGTATGAACCTTGTGGGTTTGGTCTAGGACCACTCGCCGTCAAATTCCTCCTGAATTTTGACAACCCAGAAGAGATTTAAATGAGTAACTTCACAAAATATGGTCTCTTTAGCTTGATTAATCAGATCTTAGACAAAGGTTTTATCTAGATTTGCCCAGATTTATTCTAATTAGGCCGTGAAATATGGGGATCCGTGTTGGAGGAGAGGTAGAGCACACAAAACAAAAACCCAGTAAGGTTTCATTCTAAAGCCAAGTGACGAGATCACTTGGAGTGCTCTACTAGACTTATATATTACATTCCTCTTCTCTGATTGGATGTAGGATACTCAGATTAGCATTTCTGAAGAGATTCTAACTGTTACACTATACTTGACACATTCAGATCTAGCCAGGTTGTTCAAATTTTAGATTCAACATACTTTTACAGATTTTAAACAAATAAAATTAGAGATCCATCTGGTAGGAATAGGTTGAAAATGTCTAGAAGTTTAGCACATTAGACTACAAGCAAAAATCAAGGCTTACTATCTAGAAGTTTAGTATATGTTGTCTTCATCATATTCATCTAAAATCTAGATTTATCTACGTTTCAGCTCAACTATATTTCATAAATAGAGAGGCTTCAGCATTCAGGTTTTCCCCTCATATATAAACGAAGCAAAACAAGACATATGAATGGACAGAACGTGTCTTAGATGTGTTGTATTTTTAAAAAAATGACTATACCACTCTAGAAGCAAAGAACACGAAGGCCTCATGTCCGTTGGTTACCTCACAGAACGAGCTTGGTAAAGGGACCAATCAATTCGAGTGGTGGGGCCGCCAGGGACGGGACCAGAGACTTTCTTCCAAGAGTTTCTGTAATGAAGGACAGCGGTGGTGGTGAGGACAGGGGAGGTGAATCTAGAGGAGACTGCAACATAGTAGTCTTGAGGGGGCTGATCAGCTGTGACTAGGACCGAGTAAGATTGGCCTAAGTGGACGTCAATGGAAGAATAGGTGGTCTGAATAGTGTGAGAGCCTTCGACCTCAACAAGCTTCATTTTGTGACCTTGGATCCTGAAGTTGATTGATGTTGCAATCCCAACGTTTGAGATCCTGAATCTGTAGGTCTTACCTACAATATTATTTATCAAGAAAAAAAGATCTGGAGTCAATGTCGTGTATTTCATCTAGTTTAATGGACAAACCAACAGATTCGGATATGACTTGAACCTGAACATGTACTGAACTCGATTACAATTCACATCCTCATTTTTATACCATTCTTTTGGCATTTAATTTTCTTTGTAAAGATTAAAATGTTTTGAAAAGCACCTTGTTCAACCGTGAATGTGTAACCATTCCATCCACGACCATTGATGAGCAGCCCATCAGGCAAAGGCAGGTTTCGACCCATATCCAATGCCAGCATCAATTGCTGCAATGAAAACACAGCATATACAACTCAAAACCAAAAACCAAAGACATTACTTCCTATGTATATAACTTCAAACAGATGAACAAACCCCCAAAGCATAAAACTTACACGATGACTTCTTTTGTACCAGTCCCCTGCAAGGACAGTGAAATCACCAGCAGGGTGAGGGAAAGGGACAGGGATTCGAGGGCGGCTGTAGATTCGGACAGCTCCGTACCCACCAGCAGCCTTGTGGAGACCAAGGGAAGGGAAGTAGAAGAAGCTTCCAATTTGATCTTTGGCTTGGAGGATGTAAGTGAAGTTCTTTCCTGGTGGGATTGGGCAGGTTGTCCCTGGCATTCCATCTTCCCATGAGTTCTTCCTGTGTTGTAGCCCATTCCTGCAAATATATATTGGGGAGAAAAGGAGGCAAACATTAAGCATATTTCAAAAGGCACAATGTGATAGTAGTTGTGTAATTTCTCCGTCTCATAAAAGTATTCAATTTGACGAAATGTAAACTTCAAGGAAATAAAAAGCAAGTTTGAAATCACATCAAAAGGAAGAAATAAAAAGAAGAGGAAAAGCTAAAAGATCGATCATACTAGAACAACGATGATGTTATGTGTTTCTTTAACCACCGAGATTGCTAATGACACAATGGTTATTCTATCGACTATGCTATACTTCAAATTCTACCTAGGTCGACCTTTTATTAAAATACAGTTTGTTTGTAACATAAATGCTAGGGATTCGACAAAATTTGAAGGGCACAAATCCTTGAAAAAGGTTACTAAAAGCAAAGCAAAAGGCCCATCCCAAAAGAGGAAGATCAACGTTGAAATGAGCCCATCCTAGGAAAGCCCAAAAAGATAAACAGGCAAAATATTGGATTAGAAAAAGTCCAAAGAGGTCGTTATAATGAAAGTACTGAACAAAACAAAAGATCTACTGTTAGTATTTTTTTATTTTTTATTTACTTAAGAGGGGGCCAAGCTATTCAGTAGATGTCACGTGCGCCACATTATCCAAATCATATGCTCTGTCTCTCTAATTCTATTGGCCATCCCCCATCAGAGAATTGGGGAGAGAGAGAGAGAGAGAGAGAGAGAGTTGCAATGTCATGTGACCTGTGAATGCTGTGGGCCCCATTTAGTTACCGAAACAAATTACACTATTAATAATCATAACTAGTGGAGCAATTAATTAAGTTGTTTGCTCAAAAAAAAAAAAAAAAAAACTAAGTTGGCCAAATGGGTAATTATTTTTCTCTCTTTTTCCCCTTTTTTTCTGGTAGGTATGGCAACATATTGCTTGATGCTCAAAGGAGAACCATTAGTATGTAATGAGATTCCAGTTGTTTGTTGTGGTTTACGGTATTTTTATTTCGTCTCGCTAGTTATAATTTAACTATTTAAATATATTTTTATTATTTAATTTATTGTATTTCAGTCGATTTTTATACCATATCTATCAATATCTATCTTAAATTAAATTCATTTAGTGATCGAATTTTTAAAAGCTAATATCAAAATTTTAAATTTAAATTTAAATTTCATCTGTATTAACTTTTGTATTTTCACTGTAAAAAAAATTTAAAAAAGGAAAGAAAAAGAAGACATGACTTGTTCTCAATCTAAATGGAGACATAAACATGCAATTCCATATCAAGCTAAATGAAAGTTGAAATTGCTAGGTACCTAAAGTTAGGCAAAGGGGAATGTTGGGTCTGAGATAGAGATCTACATTTTGTTGAAGCCTTTTTAGCTGGAAAAAAAAAAAATTGAGGCAATGGAGGAGGAAAGGGGAAAGGGGAAATTCAACTCCCTTGAATGCCCACATTGAATTCTGCTTATTAATTTCACCTACAGAAACTCAAACTCATCACAGGGAATTATTTTCCTCCAACCCCACCAGAGACATATCTTCACTTTGTCCCACAGCATACACACCATATCTTTCGACAATAACAACATCAACGATGACCATGAAGATAGTCACTATATATATAATCGGATCACTAAAATAGTCGTTAGAACTAACCACAAGATAGACATTTCGCTCCACTAAAAAAAGAAAAAGAAGTGGTTTGAAAATAGAAGACTGTTAATTTTGAAGTTCGGGATATTCTGATTTAAAACACCCAAAAGATCGTATTAATGGCATCTAAAACACCCAAAAGCACAGTTATTCAAGTTGCAAAAATGAAACAAAGGATAAACTACCAAAAAAACAGCAATAAATGGTGAGCAGCTAAAAATTTGAAGACTGAAGAGGAGTCTCCCAATAAGGGGAATAGAATATTTGGGGACTGATAAAAATGCAGGAACCGTAATTAAGTGAATAATAATTGTTGTTGATGATGAGCAGCTAAAATTGGCAGGATGAAGTGAGAGAATATAGTTACCAAGAAAGAAGGAAAGGCTCATTCAAGTAATTATGGACGCTGATAATCAAGTTATCATTGGTCACACAGTCGATCTGGGGTCCTGGAAATTGCCCATTAATCATTATCACCTGCATCCCATAATGTCATATCACATATTAATTACTTTCCCAATGCTCAGTAGGAGTGCAAATCTCTGTTTCATTAATCTCGAGTTTTAGCCAAAACTAAATCCACCCAACTCAAATCAAACCCGAGCATGAACATGACCCAGTATAAATCTGACCAATTTAAACTCAAATCGAGTGACCCATTTGCCAAAAATGAATCAACGAATGAAGTAAAAATGAGAAATGCTTACTTGTTGCTTGACACCCAAGGGGTAGACGTTGCCATAAGTGACTTTCCAGTTGTAAAAACGATATGGGTTCTCGCCATTGATGGCATTTACAAGAAGAAAAAGGATTAGTGAGAAGCAGCTAAGTGCTCTGCTTTCTCTCATTGTACTTACTGAACTGATCCAATCTATGCCCCTCTCTCTTTCTCTCTCTCAGAAACCAGAGAGATTTTCTCTCTCTAGAGGGTGGGGGGAGGGATCTCACACTCTCACTCTGTAACTCAGTCTGGCTAGGAAAGTGGGGTGGTATTTGAAGTGAAGGAAGGGAAAGAATAGATTTAGATTTGAGGGTGGGAAGTCTAAGTCCCCACCACATGCGCAAATCGCCCCATACACCGCGCTGAAACACATTAATCAACCCGCGGTGCGGTGCGTCTTCAAAATATTGGAGGCAAACAAATAAATAAATAAATAACTATAGGCCTAACTTTTACAAGCTTGCACACTTCATAGACCAATTTTTTCAGAATTAAAATCAATTGTGTTTTTTATATCTTGTCATAAGTTATTTATTATTAATTAATGTTGATTGATGTTGATGTCTTATAATCAACACTAAAAAAGTTAACGACTGTTGATAAATGTTGACCTTACCAATGTTTCTCGATGTTGATTGAGATGTTGATGAGTGTTAATTAATGTTGATGAATTCACTTAATATATATTGAATATTGATAACAAATACTTATAATATATTGAAAAAACAAGTCTCCAGACATAAGATTATCATGAATTTTAAGTTTGTTGTCCATATTTAAGCTAATCCTTTTATAATATATATATATATATATATATATATATATATATATATATATATATATATATATATATATATATATATATATATATATTTATTTATTTATTTATTTATTTATTTGTGTGTGTGTGACTCTTAACTTGTATAAAAGTAGTTCATGTAACATTGCACACATGGACATATATTATCCATTACCAGGGGAAGAATTTTGTTATGAGACAATTGTATAACTTTACAAGTACTTGCTTGTTGCTCTTACAGTCTTATAACTAAAAAAATGTCAGATAAGACCCAATTTTTCATTTAAACAAAAAAAAGGTATGAGAATGACCATATAAGAAATACTTTGCCAAGATTTTCAACGAGGATCTCTAACATGTTCATATATTGAACCCTAAAAGTTATCTTTATTTTTAAATATTCTATAGACTCCAAATGAATTTACAATTAAGATTGACACTCTTTTAGTTGTAAAACAAGTTGTAAAGTTAATTATAAAAATTTGTAAGGAGTTTTAAGCAACTATAAGAAGATGTAAGGAATTGTAAGAAGTTATAAGGTTGTAAACTAAAGCTAAATGAAATGTGGTAAAATCCTCCCAAACTTTCTTGTGCTCAAAGTCAATTACCGTTGTCCAAATATCACAATTAAGCCCAAAAGACAGGGAGCTTTTCTATTCGATAATTGCAAGAACCAAAAGCTACAATACAAGTAAGTCTTGTGTAAGACCGTCTCACATATGACATATCGTGAGATTAACATTTTTATTGTTACATTTAATAATAATTGGCATCACTAATAGTTCATTTGGAGTGGTTATGAGTCACTCGTAAATGAATTATTAGTCATACCCGAATTAAAAAGTCACTTTAAGACATACTATTAGTCATCTTGAAACCTCCAAAAAGTCACACTTGAAGAAGTTCGTCTCACAATAATGCTTACGTTAAGATGGGATTTGATATGCAGCAGAAGAAAAATAATTTAATTTGATTTGGAATCTAGGAAGTTGATAAAATCAATAAGAACAATAAATAAGGTAATGAAAAATGAATTTTATGTCCAAACCTAAATCGGGAAACCACAAGTAACAACAATATACTCCATCGGTTTCAAAATACTTGTCGTTTTAAAGTTATGATGGACTAACAAAGAAATATTAAATTCAAGACAGAATTTATGTTAAAAGACCAAATTACCCCAATATTTCATTGGAAATGAAAAAAATTAATGAAAAAAGGAGAGAAATAAAGCAATTAATAAGGATAAAATTGGTAAAATAGTTATTAATACATAATGAAATTGTAAAGTGACAAGTATTGTAAGACAAAAAAATTTTTAAAATGACATGTATTTTGAAATGGAGGGAGTAATTCAAAGTTCTAAAAATTAATCATCAAAATTTAAAGAGTTTTCAAAATTGCTAGATTTTAATTTTAGCTACAAATAATCATTAATTTATTATGTTGTTACTGGACCTTACTAATTAAAGAAATTTCGACCCATATGTGTTTATTTAGCTAAAATACTTCCTAATTTTTTTAAAAAAAATAGAAGGAAAGGGTAGGGAAAATTTTTACTAATGAGGATAATAAACATGATATTTAAAATAATTTAGGTTAGTTTATCATCAAAATTGAAAGATTTTAATGTAAGTCAACAGTAACCCAAAAAAAGAATATGATTTGCCAGTAAAAAGTATATGAAATTGAGAATTTAACAGCAAAAGGTAGTTAAAAATGCTTCTTTTTCTCTATATATTTTTCATAGATGCTATTATTGTTCATTTAATTTGTTATTCTCCTCTTTCAACTGTACATTGACCTCAAATTATTGTACTTAAATATGTTGTTAAGTGCACCCAAAAAAAAATGTTGTTTCCAAGTTTTTTTCTAGTAAAAGGAATTAGGAATTAATTGCACTTAAAGTCAGATTGTTGGTTTGCCCCCTATATTTACGTCATGTTTGCGCCTCATTTTTATGCGTATATTTAACAAAAGACTTAAATGAATAGTACTAAGTTGGCATTAGTGATAGTACTATATAGAGAAGAAAGATCGAGTATGAATTACAGTGAGTCTTAAATTCGATCCAAAAGTTATTATAAATTTACGTAATTATTTATGAATGGCAGTGAATTTTAGATTCGATTCATAAGCTGTCATAGATTTACCTAGTTATTTAGGATTCAATGGATCTAAAAGGATATATGTCCAAACAATCCGGGTATTAAAATTCTAAACCTAGATCTCATATGAGACCCATTAATTTCTTCTGTTAAATGTTATAACAAACTTGTTGTCCAATTTTAAGAAAATAAGGTTTCTTTAGTTATTCTTTTTCCTCGAATTGCCTCAATTACGCTCTTTCGCCTACAATACTCCTACCGTATGCTCCCTTTCTCACTCTCAGCCAACATATCTTTCCCTTGAATTTATTTTCAACAGTCGAGAGATTTGCTTATTTGCATGACTTTTTCATGTTAGTTAGCCGATCATTTTACGGGAATGTGCTTACACGAGTGTTTTATACTGTTTTTTCTACCTTGCGCTTAGGTTTTGTGTTTTTGGTATGTTTGTACAGCTTATGACTTTGCAAGCCCATGGTCGATCATTAGAAATAATGATTTCGAGGCATTGTAGATTAAAGATGGAAGCAAAAGAAACCTAAAGACAAGTTCCACAGTCAAATTGTGGCTAGAAACATGGTGTAGGAGGCTCAAGGATGGAGCAGGAAGAAAACCAGAAGAAATCAAGCTGGGTAGCACCCAACCTGGGCAAACTAGCTTGAAAGCGTAAAGCTCTAACTACATTCAAAACATATGTTGATGTTTGTCTCTCAACCCTTCTGTTCTGATGTGGGTTCATATCAAACTAATTATGCAATATACCTTCCTCACCATAAAACTTTTTCATAGGACCGAATGTGAATTGACTTCCACTGCCACTCCTAATGATCTTAATCTTAGCCTCAAATTGGTTTTTGATCATTGCATAAAAAATTTCACAAGTTAGAGAGGTTTTCATGTTTTTCTAATATAAGATAAAACCCTAATACCTCTACTTTATAATTCACAATAGTGAAAAAATATTGAGCACCCTGTATGCACCTCAAATATCACAATGAATTAAATCAAAATAATTTAGGGTTTTGTTATCATTAGGTGAAAAAGGAACACGAGTTTGTGTTACTCAAAGGCACACATCACATAATGTATTCTTACTAGTAGAAATATTCTGAACACTCGCTAGAAAAATTAGACAACACCTGAAAGGAGAGTGCTCGGATTAAAATAGCAATATACTATCCCAAAAGGTCAAAAATACCACGGTTAATTTTATGTTGAACGATTGTTATTACTTATTATTAATTTAGTGTTAAAAATGCCATTATATGATGCCATTTTTTACTTGATGCAACTAGTCAATAGGGCTATAGTGATACATATCTAACACCAAATAACAAGTTTAATGGCAATCATTGAACATAAAAAATAATCACGTGTATTTTTTACTTTTGGATAGTATAGTGGCATTTTAATCCAAGAACTCGTGTGACGACCGAGATGACGATGTCAAAGCTCAAAAGTTGTTGTCTAGTTAGCTTGCATTCCGTATGTCGCTTTATATCCTTGTAGTAATATACCCCCTTCTTAGCTTAGCCACACTAATCAGGTTCTTGTGATGAGGTCTTATATCACACAAAGCTTAGGTGTGAATGTTACAGTTGAATAGAAATCTTCAATTAATATCATTAAACTACATTTGAAAAACATATAAGAATTCGATCATTATCATAAATATTATTATGTAATAGATCCTCATCACATGTCATATAACATGAGGCACCACTATCAAGAAGCCAAGCATCGTTATCTAAAAGTTTTGCCAAGGTTAGAATTTTTAGTTTCAATTAGACTCAAAAGCCTTTATACCTGCTCGGTGGTAAATTCATCATGCGGCTTCTATTCACTTGGTTGGACTGCATTAGCCATCTCTCTATTATTGAAGTAGCCCCATCCTCTACCAAAATTTCTGCGTCCACCTCCTCTACCGATGCTTTCCCTTCCTCGGCCCACCTCGTCCTCCACGAGGACTCCATCCTGCGGGGTATCCTACTAGCTCGAAACAATTTCCCTCATCATGTCCATATTTCCCATAATGCTTACTTGTTGCTTTTTCTTGTGAATTTGCTGTCTTTGTCCTATGGGACATGACAAAGGCAGCCACGGTCTTACGTTCAGTATCACGACTTGTCATAACCCGTTGATGATTCTCCTCCTACTGCACCATGTTGAAGATCTAAGATTTGACTTCGAACGGTTGAAAACAATTCATCATCAAGCCCCCATAGAAAACAGATGAGCTTTATCATCTTCATGAACTTCGCAATTTTTCAGCAGATCCGCAAGTGCAGGCAGGAATTTTAACATAATTCCCGCGTTCATTCCAACGCCCTTCGCTAAAAGATTCAACTACCTCTTGCTTTTGTATTTAAAAGAGGCAAACTTGGTCTTTAATTGATGTATATTCGGATCATTAATTAGGAACCGAATATCGCTTGCTAATGTTCTCCTGCGATGTCTTGGCAGACTTCATATAGGCAAGACTTGTATGAAGGTTAGGATCGATCACATTTATGATCCTTGATGTGATTATGGAGTTCACCATGGCCCATGCCTTGGATTCAGCTGAGCTTTTGTCTATTGGCTCGGTTATGGTGCCATCAATGAAGTCAAGTATATTCTTGGCAATTAGAGCTGTTTGAACAAATAGCTCAAAATTCTTTCCATCGAACTTGATCGATGTTATATTCGCTCCCGGTGAATTTGAAGGATGTAGATAGTATGGGGATTTGACTGTCTATGACAAAAGTTGGTGTCTTGACTTTCTTCTGATCATCGCTCACCTCACAAGTTTTCTCTCTTCCTCACAAGTTCTTTTTTTCTAGGAAAACACAAGAATCAGCTCTGACACCGTGACAAATCAGAGAGGCAGAAAATTGTTTTTATTGTTGTATTTATCAGTTAATGAACATTATGTGAGTATAAATAATGTACCCTTATAAAGCGGCAAGTTTACTAAACCAACACCAAGTTACTCGGTTGGATAAATCTCCTAACCCAACACCAAAACTAACTAGGAAATATAGAAAAGGAAAATAATACACTTTACTCCATTGTTTCAAAATATTTGTCAGTTTAAAGTTACGAAAAAGACTAAGAAAATACGAAATTTATGACAATTTGCATTAAAAGACTAAATTGTTTCAAAATTTCATTGGTGATCAATAAAATTAATAAAAAAAGGAGAGAAAAAAAGCAATTAATAAGGATAAAATGAGTAAATTAGTCATTAATATATCATTGGAATTGTAAAGTGACAGATATTATGAAATAAAAAAAGTTAGTTAAAGTGAAATGTATTGTAAAATACAAAATGGTAATATTAGTCAAAATCATTGCATGCAGATGATTAAATCCTAAAATAACCCTACATTATGACATAAGTTATCTTTTTATATACTAGTCTCGAACTCATGTTATACTTCGGAGCAATATAATAGACCTCAATGAACTATGAATTAATAAAGTAAATAAAACAAAAAAGGAAAGTGCTAGATGAAGAATATAAACTTGTATGTTGGTGAAAACGTCTTTGAGAGATCTTCTTTCTCTCCCTCCACGTCAAACCATATTGTTAGATGGCAATCTTACCTCCTGGGTTCGTCAAAATAAATCTTGATAGATCCTCACCAACTGCCCAAAAATGGACAGATTCATTACTCGAGACTGGATAGGCAAACTTATCAAGGTGTGAGTGACCAACATTACACGGGAAAACGTCCATTTTGGTGGCAACACATTGATGGACAACATGCGGCTATACAGATAGGAGAAAGCAAATTGATTATCAAAGGCAATAACAACATTCTCAGTATTCAAACTGAATATTAGAGTTCACAAGGATCTTGGCAAGAGCATGTCCAATGCTGCAGGAATCATCAGGACTGCGAGTTATATCTGTGGTTCCTGGGAAGCACGGTGGTTGTCCACAGTGTTGATAATAATCTGGCGGTCTTGGTGGCCTTGAGAGAGAGTTTGCGGCGTGCTTGGGACTACAACATCCCCCAAACTCGAGATTGACTTAGAAGAAAAGGAAATTATGTTGCTTAAACAGGAAGGTGATCCCAGCAACCCTAGGCCAACCGACCACATCACTAGAGAAGTCATTAAAATGATTGAGAGGGAATGGATTATTATCATTAATCAAGCTCCAAGTAATGATGCCGTTTGTTGTTGGCTCTTCGGAGGTGTTTCTGGAGGCAACTATAAGAGCAGATAGGTCATTAAAATTAAACACTCAGATCTACTTAAAGTGTATGTCATATTTATGTTTCTCTTCTTATCTACAAGTAGCATATACAAATACAATTACACAAGTGGTTCTAATAGGTCTGAATAAGATAAGGTTATATCTTCGTTAATTTTAATCTAATGATTATGCACCCGACTCTGCTGTGAGTTTATTAAACTTATATCCCATAAAACGAGCAAAATGGTGTTAAAAATGTGGTTTCCTAGATCTTGAATACTGAATCTAAGCCGCAAAAATCCAAAATCATGCCAAGTTCTTGAAACGTTGATTGTTGATAGAAAATGATGAGAGAGGGTGGGAAAGCCTGGACCAAATAACATCGATCACCGACACACTGAAAAGCCTGGCTGGCTTTCACATGTTGGGATCTCACTCCAAACATCAACTATTTATCACATTATTATTATAATTCTCTCTTCCCTCTGTAAATATTATTTATTTATACTATGTTAATAAAACAATTTTTACAAGTCGGATTCATAATATTTTTATCATATTTTTCCTGTATTTACATGGACCTACGAGCCAGCTCTTTGCCAGAAGCTTTTTTTTTTTTTTTTGAAAAAAAGAAGAGAAGAGAGAAAGTGGGTAATAGTCTTTTTGTTGGCACTTGGTACTTGTCACTGTGCTGAGCTTTTGTTGTTATTGTTGTGTTAGTGTAGATGATTCTATGGAAAGTACACTACAACCAACATATGTGACCACTTCAATTGTCCTCATTTTTTGATACCACACTAGGATGTGGCCAAGTACCAAAAATTGACAGCTCTTATATTGTAATCTCGGATCTATAGATTTGGGACTCTTGTACATTAATGACAGCAATTGCAGGGGAGAAGGGCTTTCTGAACAAATAAAAAAATTTTAAAAAATTAATTATAGTGGTCGAGGACTACTATTCTCAGGTCCATTATATAATGTTATAAAATAAAGATGTATATTTTGAATGTAAAGATATTTCTACAACTATTATTAATTACATATCTCGAGATGAAGTGATTGTTGAAAGAAATTGTTCTTCTGTTGGAAAGAAATGATGGAAAAGATGAATAACAAAATAAATTATGGAAAAAAACACACAAAGAAAAATGGTAGTGTTCTTAATCACACATGATTAGTCAATACCGCGTGGTTTCCATAAAAAATTATCATTATTGATTAAGGAATTTAGAATATACTATTAATTATGGTGACATCATAAGTTAATCTCATGAACAAATTAATATCAAACAATTTGACCCAACCCAAGTGCAAACTATTCTATGGGTCTTGCAAGTCAATACCGCGTCGTTTCCACAAGGAGTATGTACTGCCGCATTCCA
Organism: Talinum fruticosum; assembly: GCA_021018815.1. Taxonomy (NCBI): domain Eukaryota; kingdom Viridiplantae; phylum Streptophyta; class Magnoliopsida; order Caryophyllales; family Talinaceae; genus Talinum; species Talinum fruticosum. The sequence goes on along the minus strand of JAITYX010000074.1, from coordinate 1,600,548 downwards.
AGGGTAGACTATGTACCATGTTATATAATACTCCCTCCGTTTTTAAAAAGTTGTCAAATTGAGAATATAAAAATTTAAGTAAACATTATTTATCACTCACATATTTCAAATGAAGAACAATTTTTGACAATATTTTTGAAAAAATCAAAATAGAAATTTTTAACAATTTTTATAAAACGGAGGGAGTAGTTTCTTTTTATAGGAAAACAAGATTGTATAAAGAGTAAATAAAATTATATGAAACGCAATTCAAATTCACTTTTGAGTGCAAATTTTAAAATTTTTATAAATTGATTACATAAACTTTTGGATGAGATTATCTTATATAAGAGTTATTATGAGGTGAACTCCGTTTAAAATAATTTGTTAAAAGTTTTGACGTGATCGACAATATGTTTAGAGTGACTTCTTAATTTGGAGTGACCAATAGTTGATGGGCGACTACTTTAATCATAATCACCCTGATTATTGTAAAAAGTCACAATAAAAATATATGTCTCATGATATATCTTACATGTAAACCTCGTCAATTTAGATGCACCGATAAAATACAAGTCAAGTGTATTTGGGTTTGGGTAAAATATAGATTACGTATATTTCAGCTTGGGGTAAAATGTGGATGATCATGTTTCAATTTTTGCGGGAGTTCGAGTTGAATTAATGGATTGAGAGAGTTTTTTATCAGTTATTTTTCTTTTAGCAATTATAAAACTCAACAAATCTTTTACTTAAAATTATCCATAGTTTACTAAAAAAATATAAGGTGTGTTTGTTTTAGCGAAAAATATTTTTTCGGAAAATTATTATTCTATTTTCCGGCGTTTGTTATCATAGTGGTGGATAAATATTTTTGGAGGAAAATAATTTCCCTCAATCAAGGGAAAATAAATTTCCTTTTATAAGAAAGGAAGTTAATTTTCCTCTTCCTTAATCAAGGAAAAATAAAGTCTTATCAATGCTAGTTCAAGTTCTAAACTTCGTTGATGTGCCACCTTCAGTTTATTTTTTCAAGTTTTGTCCTCTTCTTTTCCCCTTTTTTGTTGTAAAGTTCATAAATGAAAATTTTTTTTTTTACAATATTTATTTTATTTTTTAATTTCTATTATTTTATACATGGAAAGTTTGATCATAGGGAGATGTAAAAACTTATCAAATTTAGGTGCTCAACTATATATATATATATATATATATATATATTTGGGTTTTGAAGTTGAATTAGTTATTTACCTTTTCTTTTCATATTAATGGGGTTTTAATGGTTGGCTTTTGCATTTAAGTAGCTATTTTAAAAAATTATTTTTCTTATAACAAACAAAGGAAAATATGGGTGGAAAATGATTTTCCTTGGAAATTCATTTTCCTATAAAAAATATTTTCCTTAAAAATATTTTCCCCACAACCAAACACACCCATAGTAATTACATTTTCTAAAAACAATATTCGTAATATTTAAAATTTTTATTATTATATAAATATCAAGACCTTATTAGGTCGACTGGTTAAACAAGGTTAATGGAAGGTTTGATCGATAATGGGCTGCATAACAATAAATTGGCCCATTTAATGATATGTTTAATGTTCAAATGTTTATTTCAACTTGTCAATTATACTAATACTAATTCACATCTTACCATTGACGAAAATCATTATCAATATTACAATTAATAGTATAAAGAGGTATTTATAATTATTTCCTCTATTTAAAATAGATTGAGAAAGGCTCAACTTGCTTTGCCCCAAGCTAACCCATTTATTCACTAGGAAAACCCTAGTTCATTCGTAACTCAACTCATTGTTCACCTTATGCGCTATAATTATTATTTTTAATTATAATATCAAGAATTTAGATTATTATAATTATAATAATATTTAAAATATGATTATGCATATTCACTCTATCAAAAATTTATCATAACTTGTCACATCCAAAAAAAAATTTATCATAACTTGTGAGTTTTTAATATACACTATTCCATGCTTATCTGTTGAAGTTATACTATGTATAATTTTTTGTGTATAATTTTTCTTAGGGAAGAAGAAGTCGAAAAAAAAGAGCATTAGTGTTTGTTTATAAAAGCATTGTGATAGTTATGCAATGCATCTCCAAATGATATGGTATAGTGAACAACCGTTATTATAAAGAGTGATAAAGTAAAACGAAAATTATATAAGAGAGATACATTCAATCAAAAAGCCACAAAATTAAATTTTATTTTTTATTATTTTGGACAAACGGGTTCGACTATCATTTGACCCACAAAATGTATATTCAAAAAAACTAATCAAAGTGTACTTAAAATCCAAGTTAAATTGAATCCATTTTAAACTTTGTAGTCTAAAATTATTTTGCTTTATCGGACAAGCTTATTATACTAAATATCAATCAATAATTAAAAAAGTGAACTTATCGAAAATAATCCAACCAAAATTAATATTATTGATCTAAACATAACCCGATTTGAAATTAACCCAATTTAAAATAAAATTGAACCACCATTTAAAGATTTATGAAAACTATGTGAAATTATAATCGAATGTAATATGGGACACATTAGGCATTTGTGGGAGTCATTTTCCGTAGTGGGACTTGCATCAAAGAAAATGAAATAAATATATACAAAAACATCTATCCATAATATTTAATCGTATTCATCAGGATAAGCAAAAAAAAAAAAATATATATATATATATATATAGAAGAGAAAACTGGAATTTATTAGTAATGAAATTGCCGCGTTAACTCTCATGTCCTTTAAATGAAATTGCCACGTTAACTCTGTTATCATTTATATATAATTTATATTATATGCATTTACACTAACAAAGCGGGGATAGCTCAGTTGGGAGAGCGTCAGACTGAAGATCGCGTATTCGATCCACGCTCACCGCAAAACAGACTTCAATTTTCTTCCTCTGAACTTTGACTATTTTTCCCCTCTTCTGCCAACCCTCATTTTACATCTTTATTTTTTCGTTTTCTGCCATCTTTTAAAGCTTCAGATGCACTCCATTAATTCAACATGTATGATACTTGGCATTATCACCTGATGATATATCCAAAATAGCATGTACAAAAATTAGCAAAGCTCGCTTTTTATTTTTTTAGATTTAGATAAGTCACAAAAAGCAGTATAACATAATGTGAAAGGAGAAAATCGAACTTCATACACATGCTCTTTTCTTGAATCTCCCATTTATATTCTTGAAGATCCTAAAAAAAGAGATCTAGTTTAGAGTATAAAATTGGGGTAATAATTGGTCAAATTATATTTGCTTCAATCATAACTCAGATCTACTGCCCTAATGTAAGTTGAGCTTAGATCTACATATCAACTCATCTTGATTATGCCAATCATAATATTGTTTTGATTTATTTATACCTAAACTCTGCCATAAATTTAGCCACATACAGAGGGAAAAAAGGTTTATTTTTTATATTTATATATTTTTTTTAATACAGAAGAGAGGGTTTGAATTAAGAAAGCAGGGCAAAGAAATATCATTTTTTAAAATTCTCTGACTACAAATTGGTTATTTTCTACTGACACCAACTGAACAACAATTGAATAACTTGTTCTTCTCCATGTTCTCTTGATTGATCCCCAAGGATTTGATTGTCACCTTAAGAATCTTTAACAAAGCAATCTCTTGTTAGCCCTAATCAGGGCAATTTGGGTTCATTCCTATCTCTAAATTTTCCATGTAAAATGTTGGTTCCTTTTGTATCATTAGGCATGGGTGAGTTTTACCATTGTTTTCTGTTTGTTGAGTCTAGTGGGTTATTTCATCAATATTAAGGAATACACTATTCAGTTCAAACTGCGAAAAAAGTGTATCATGAAGGCAAAAGATCGAATTACCTTTCTTTTAGTAGTATTTTGTTATTTAAAGCTTTTAACCTCTTCCGCCCTCTTGTTCTCTCTACATCCACTCACCTTTGTCCCCCGGCGCATTTGATGGCAAGTGCCCCTCCCCTCAACTTCCAACGGTGGATCCGGAAATTTTGTATAATAGTATTTATTTTTTAGTTTCGTAAAATTTAACAACACTAACTAATTTTTATATGTGTCCATGTTAAAATTTTAAAAAATTATAGGATTAAAAACATACACTTTCTTTTAGCTAAAAATTTATGTGGACACCATTTTATGTCCGATTCCCCCCCTTCCTGTTTTCCTCATGGCTCTCTCCAAAAGTTCTCTCTCCCATATTCAGTCACTAGTATTGTCTCTTTTCATCGCTCTCTTTCAGATCCAGAGCTTTTAATGATAATCAGACCTTCTAAAGATCAAAATTTATAGATCTTATACTCAGTAGACATAAAATCAATTTTACCAACCTCAATTGGGGCAATGGTTTGAAGTATGAAAGTCTTAATCCGATTCCCTCGATAACTTCTTAATATAGTAAGCTTCTAATTTACTGATACCGAGAGGCTTTCTTGAGCTTAGATTTTGGGCTTGGCCCGCTTGCCCACCCCCTGTCATTGGGCTCGATTAAAACCGTCAAATGATATCTTTTTAAAAATTTACCAGTTAAACTAACATACTTTTAAAGTTGACCAAATTTTCGCAATATTAATTTCCTGATTAGCATCTTGCATGATGTTTCAGGCTTATATATTTCCCAAGATTTACTTGCTAGAAATATCACAAGAAGCTCCCATTTTCATTAATGATAAAACTACATTTTACAAAAAAAAAACAGAAGTATTTAGAATGTCCTCAAAGCCGGTACTCTCTAAACCCTGGATATGGCCCACCAACCACTTACAAGATTATTAAATTCAAAAAATTATGAATGAATTACACAGTAAAAATTATTAGTAGACATTTTTGCCCAAAAAATTATGATTGTATGATTATGTACCTCAATTTACTCCATTAGAACCATGAAAAGACTCTAAAACATAAGAGAGAAACACTAAACTACACACAGAAATTAGACCACTATTTATTAAATCTAACACAGAGCCTCTACAACTTGCTCCACTTGTGATTTGAGTAGAATTCACCTGATCCTTGGTGTTGTTTTTCTCCTGCTTGCTGTAATCATATTCACAGGGAAACGAGTTAGAATTTCAAAAAATGAAAAATTTAGTAAGTTTTTTTCTTTCATATGCCACCTTGTACTAGTTTTGAGAAGGAAAATTAAGCTCAAGCCATTCACTGAGATTACTTGCAAAGAAGAGGGAGGGAGGGGAACTTGGGATGGCTTTCCAGAGTTTTATACCGGAAAAGTGCTCGTTAGTGGGCTAGTACAACAATGATTCACATTGAGGGTGAAGTTGAGTCAACCATATTCTAAATGAACCCATTGAGATTCTGAGCCGAGCTGGCTCAATCTTTTGTTCATATTTGGAGAGGTTTATCAGTCTGAACCAGGCCAGTCGAATCCAGTCAAGCAGTTCAACATTTTTTCCTAAAGTCCTTTTTTTTTTTTGTGTGTGTGTTTGGGGGAGGGGGCCGATGGGTTCTTGGAAGTCGGAAGCCCCTTTTTGCCTTTGAAAGTGTAAGAGTATCCAAACAGGGTAGGGATCAACCTGCTCTAATTTTGTACGGTTCATTTAGATTTAGATCAAATGATGGCCTATGTTAAGTTGGGCTACTCATGAACGGTTAAATCCAAGTGAGCTTGCTAATTAATCAAGCCAAGCCTACTGGTTTTATGCCCATGACAAGATCGGTCTGGAAGCAAAGTCTCCATAAAATGTGAATGACTAGAGCACAATGGGCAATTTGAAAGAAGAATCAAAGTGAAAGGTAAAGCTCAAAGCTCACCTGCCAGGAAAAATGCAATTCCCGCGACCTGCAAACATCACCACATCACAAGTAAATAAAATTTGTAAATGCCATCTATTCAAATACGAGTGGGAAAGAAAACACCAATATTTGCGGAAACAGCTTCTGACACTTTTCATTGAGCAAGGCTAGATTACACTATTGCAATTATATAGAAGCATCAAACAAATGTAGACGAACATATGGGCTCCATTTGTCAATTCTCTCAACCTTTAGTCCTTAGTACGCAAACATTTTTTCACATAGTAGAAAGTGTTATTATTGGACAAGTTCTCAACATTTTCATGAAATTTAGGTTCCAACAGCAACAGTGTTTATACAGGTTCAGTTGTGTACATAAAGTTCTGACCATTCAACTAGACAACCTACCCTAGGTGACTCTCAGATATAATATTGGTTTAGTCTGAAGTCTAGTGTCTACACCATGGACAAGAGCCAACGAGCCATATTACTTCTCCCAAATGCACCTAGAATGAACTTCACTTACACAAGAAGCTAAATTTCCCTCTCTTCCAAACCCATTTTTCCATTCACAATATCGTCATCAAGTTGGGGCACATCCCCATCTCAGGTCAACATGCTGGTTTAATCTTATCCGAAAATTACAGAGATATTGTTCTGCATTAAACCCATGAAAATCCTAAATTGCCCACTAATGAAGTCATGTAGAAAACATCTAGTGTAGAGGAGAAGTACTAAAATCATACTTGCATCTAATTAAAATTGCACTGACTTATCTTAGGTTATCTAATTTGTATCCTTATATATCTCTATTTTTATTGCTGAATTTCTTTTCTCCTATATTTTTAGTTAGTCTACATAGAATTACCGGAAAAGGTAACATATACTATACATTGAATAACACATATCCCAATGAAATTGTATACGTCACCTTCAGGCTTCAGCATAAAGTGCTTTCTTTATTGCATGCATCATGCTTTTAATAATTCACACTCTTTACACTTTATTTACAACTAGCCAGTCCTGGCACATAGGAGAACAAAACTAATAGCGATGTTTCCTACCAATTAATAGAATCATAAACACACCAAAAGTGAATTTTACAATCTGGAGTTAAGATGCCTGAGAAGATCTTTAAGCATTCAGTAAGAGCAGCAGCAGCAGCCAGAAAGGGCCTTGGATTCTCATCAAGAATCTGGGCACGCAATTCACAACTTTATGCCATTCACATCACTTTACATCTCCAATCCTTTCCTACAATGAAGAGTGAACTAGTGGCAAACCAAATTCTTGTCCTTCCTACATGCTTTTTGGACTTAAGACAGCTCAAAACTTGAGCTTAACAGCATAAGAAACTTTTCAGCAATTGTCAAATATTAGTTGATTGCATTAGTTGCTACTAGCCAATAAGTAAGAACATTAGTTGCTTCTAAAAGATATCTATTAAAGTTAGCTATTTTAGCATATAGTATTACACGTATGCTACCGACGAATTTTTTAAATTATAAATTTATACAGCGTAATATTTCTTAATTTTGCATGTACTCCTGATTTTGGCACCTGCTCCTTTGACCTTCATCTAAATCAATTCTTGGACCAAACAACTCCTTGAAGAAGCCATTTACCAAACATATGAATTAGCTATTCGAAGTTCAAACAATATCATCTAATTCAGCATAACATGGCTAGTTTGCTAATTTGCCCCTAAAATCTCTTTAAAAGATCATAGCTAACCCCCCTCCCTCTAAAATTCTAAGGATGTTGTTCCTCCGTGAAGTGTTTGAAACTAGTCACTATTCACAGAAACAAGGAAGGTTGAACGAGTGCACACAATATAAAACTTCAAAATTCCACGTCTTAGGCGACGCTAGACTCCTAATCTGCGACCGAATGACAAATCAAGCTAAACAATTCCTAACAAGCAGTCAACTTTGAGATTCTAATAAAAAATAAAAAATAAATAGACAATGCATAGAATAGACAGAGAAGTTTAGAAGCCAACAGAAATGCTAAAAACCATGATAGGGAAGACCTACTTGGATCAGTGGTGGTGATCGTGGCGACACCTTTGAAATCACAGGACCCAGGAGCCTTCCCTTCATTTTGGTAATAGCTATCAAAAGCATAGGAAGCATGTCTCTGCACATTGTTAGGTTGATAACAAGGCTCTCCAGGCTGAATCTCACTGCAATTTGCTCTTCCTGGACCACAGGCCCAATCCAATGCTGCCTGCAGAGTCTTATCATCAACTCCATCGATGGCAACACAATAAGTCTTATTTGTCGTGTCATTAGCCAAGAAAGTCCCAACCCCAGAAACATGTAACAAGTATACTGGCGTAGTATTTCCATAGAACAAGCCCCAATTGGCCTCTGACACTGGGGGCGACCTCAAATCTTCGTTAAACAACTCATATATGTACACACTAGATGTGATCTCAGGATGAAATGGGGTTCCAGAACGGTCAAAAACGTGCTTAATGAGGTTGGAATTGTAAGTATCAGCATTATCTACTGTCGCATAAGGCTCCTTGGAGTCCCCTTTTGAAGGCCATCCGGTCTCACTGACTAGCACGGCGACGTCGGTGATATTGAGGTTTTTCATTGAGAAATAAGCTGAATCAATCATTGCATCATATACATTGGTGTAGTGAAGCAACGTGTTGGGGTCTACCATTTCCTTTGAAGGGGTTAATGGCTTGAATAAACAGTTATCCAAGGGCACAACACCTCTATTCTCCATGAAAACATAGTAAGGGTAGAAGTTCATCATCAAAGGGGATTGAGTTTTGGACAAAAACTTAACAATGGGCAACAAGTATTGGGTCATTGACGTGTTAAAAAATGCCTGAGAAGGTGGGAAAGGGTCTAAAATGATTGAAGCAGAATGTGGGGTTGAGACTTTGATCTTGGTATGAAGATTTGAGGCCACAAGAGCACTGTAAATTGACTCAATTGCAGGCAAAAGCACAGGGGCAGAAGAGGGTATTGTGGTTAGAACTTCATCACCCACAGCAATGGCAATGATTAGGGTTTGGGGATAGTAAGCGACGACATTTCTGTTAACCCAAGAGGCAGCGGTGGTATTGGAGGCTCCGATTGCAATCAGCTGGTTATTGGGTACTCCAATTACAACCCGGATCTTTGTATGGGCTAGTGATTTGAGCAAATCTGGGTCAACGTCATAGATTCTCACATGAGTGATCTTCTGTACTTGAAGGAATGAGACCAAATCAGAAGGGGCTAACAAATTTGATACATCTGTGCCAATATTCACTCCAACATAGGGTTCATCTTGCCCTTGATTTTGCTTAATTTCTGCTACTATTTTCCCCTGAGCTGAAATTAGTAAAGTGGATGAAAGTAAATTTCTACAACGTTTTCACTCAATTTGGCAAATGGAGAAACAGGTATGTGTTGGTTCAAAGTTAATCAACAAATTCCAGTATTGGTAGTTTTAAATTCATGGCGAGGGCACAAAACCAGAAAAAGGACCAGCAAAGGGGTTTGCTCAAATTGAGAAACGGGTACGTGTTGGTTCAAAGTTAATCAACCATTTTGGGCTTTACTCAAATTGGAAAATTTACCAAAAATCATGGAATGAAAGAGCTTAGAAATTTGTCGAATTGTCAGGGAAATAATAAAACATTTATGCAAGTAGTATAGAAAAACAGGGTTTATAACGACAAAAAGCTCGAAATTTTGATCAATTAATTGAAATGGGCTTGCTCAAATTGACGCAAAAAGAAGTGGGCAAGAGTCAAAGATAGAAATTACCCGAAAATGCTGTCAGATGAAGAGTGAACAGGAGGATGATAAGCCAAAAAGTAAGACTAAGAGCAGCCATGGATATGAAGCTTATACTTCACAGCATCATCCTCTGTTTCTCGCTCAGCAACCGATCCTTGCATTCTACTATTCTCTCTCCTCTCTCTTCTTCCTCTTCGCTTTCGACTTTTGGAGAGTAGCGAAGCTACAGCACATTTGACTGATAAGGCAATCTGCAATAGAAGAGAGAGAGAGAGAGAGAGAGAGAGTAGAAAATGGGGATTGCCCCAAAAATTACTGCTATGAATGTCAGTTTCTTGCTAGTTGCTTCTAGTATCCAGGCTTTGAATAATCAAAAAAGTTTTCGAATCTCATTAATCAAACAAATTAAATCATGGATTGTGCTTTTTGTTTTTGGGTGTTTTCTGAATGCCTTTTAGAAGTCGGCATTTTCATATATAACCGACAAGTGAAAGGAAGTGCAGATTTCACTTTCCAGAATTGGTTGGTAAGACTAGTTTTAGTGAATAAATCAGCAAATTCTTTGCATGTTTAAGTAATTTTTTTGCTTAATTCGCTGACTTCATGAATCCAGTTTTGACTCGACTTGTAATTCTTCTCTCTTTTCAAATTCTGGTGAGTTGGCGGACGCAGACCCTGGAGCTGACCTGTGGAAATTATGCCTAGACGTGACAATTTTTCTTGATCCGAATTATCCAAATTTATAAGTGATTCGACAATTAAAATAATTAGTAACTAATTTAAAGTAGATTCAAAGTAAATTTGATGACTTGAATTCAATTTATTTTTCCTTGTAAAATAAAATTATCGGACAAAAATCGAGTGACTTGAATTCAATTTAATTAGAAACCGAACCCAACCCAAAGTTTGTTGTCTCAAGGTTAACTCAATTGGACACTAAACAACCTAATTGTCACGTCTATATTTATGTCCACTGCTAGCAAATGCAAAAAAAAAGGAAGAAAAAGGCTTTGGATTTTGGTGAATTATACTAAGAAATTGCGTTAGGTTTAAGCAAATGAATCATATTATATATACCCCAAGAAATCGACATTACACTCAATATTGGCCAAGGCAAGATCTTTGTTGGGGTTGATGTTGTAGCATATTGAATACAATAGTAATGAGCTAATAAACATACACAATTATACAATACGAAAATTTCTTATATATGAGGTGATTTTATAGTAGTATTTTTATCCTTCGTTTGATCTTTTTATTATGTATGATTTGTATTTATTTATAATATTTTATTATCATGTGATCTTACATTTTATATAAAAAAATCATTCAAGTTCTGAAAATAATCCAATACAATCTGGGGTTACATGTGGCCTACTTTTACTATGTGTAAAAAAAAACTACATATGGGCGCAACACATGTAGCCTAGATCTATAGGCATAGGTCCACGTTATGTATTTTAACAACCATCATTATTGTTGTATTTGATAAGATAATTTCGCCTAACAAAATAGGTTAAATGTATTTATTTCCGAATAATGAATATTAACAATAATGAATATTTACAATATTTTTGGACCATCTAACCATAACACACAGCAGTTAGCTTCAATATATTGATCTTTGAGTTTTGTTCATGGATATTGAGATGCACAAGTCAAGCTTGTTTGCGCGAATAGCACGTCGTTGTCTTCATGGCAGCCGCCAAGTGCAGGTCCGATCAAGCTTAACTATGATAGAGCAAAACTTGGGGATTAAGCTGGATCACAGTTTTGGAGTGGGGGCAAGAGATAGTACTAGGGTGGTGTGCATGGGTTTGTGGGTCCGAAGTTCGTGGAGGCGATGGCATGTTTGATGGTGATGAAATAATTAAGTGTTGGAAAAGTTTTGAAATGTTTGGACTCTTGTTGGAGATTTTGGTTGGAGAAATAATATATTCTCCTACATAAAAATTTTTGAGTGGATTTACTCACTTTATGTACTTGGGGCTCCTCAAGTGCCTTTGAAGAAGAAATCAAGGGTGAGCTTGGTATACTACACGTGCGTGCGCCATCGCTATTTGGTTGGGCGGGCCGTGCTCAAGCAAGGGCGATGACAAGGGTTCTTAATCTTTTCACTAATATTTATTTAATTTGTTGATGTGGAAATTGTTCTTAACAGATAGTTTAATTAAGTTTGTTGCTTATACTTTTTACAAAACTACAATGTTTTATAAATATAATTTTCCCTCTTCCAAAAATTGATTATTCGTATGTGTTGCTTTCTAAAGTAGGGTTTAGCTATTGTTTTACTACTATAAAAGGCTTGGAATTCTCCAATTTTACATGCACAAAAATTCTTCTCTCTCCCTCTCTTTTCTCTTCTCCCTTAAACTGGTTAGGACATGATCGTTTAACTCCGTCCGGGTAACCGAAAGTGTACAAGATTTCCAAAACCGTATAATCCCGAGTAGTGATCACTATTGGAGAGTTTGCACCTTTGTTCAAGCGAAATCACTTTCGAGTAGTGGTTCTCTCGCACGCCATGGTGTTTCGATTTTTCTATCTCATCTTTTCTTCTCAAATTCAAATAAGATCTTTCCTTATATGTTGTGATTGTTCTCATTATTTCTATTACTAAGCATTGGAACTTAGTTTTACACAGTCGTTCATCTTATGGGGCAACTGTTTGAGTCTTACATTAAAGCTAAAGAGGAGAGAGAGCCTAATACTGAGCGGGGTTCTTTATTAATGACATTCTTAATTTAATTAGTCTTTTAATTTTATTGTTTTGGCATATGTTAAGAGAACGGGGAATAGGATGGTGCATGTGCTAGCCCATCTTCAACCTCATAACCCAACAACTTGGTTTAGTTGAATGAGGTTCCAGATCACATTCTTGATCAGGTTGATGTAGACATGTCTAATCTAGTTATGAGTTAATTAAACGTTATCCCATTTTCTATATAAAAAAATAGATAATTTGGAAAAAAAAAACAGGCGCAAGAATGAAAATAATTAGCTATCTAACTTGGTTAATATCATGTTTTGGCAACCAAACGACCTAAGGCCAACAATTCCCCTAAAATAAAAACCATCTCCCCACGATAATAAGAATATCAAAGTTTAGGTCATGTTGTTTAAGTATTGGATAGTTGTCTCGTATAATAAATAAATGTTAAATTTCAATGGTTAACAGATAAATTTAATAGTTGAACTAATTGTGAAGAACCTGGTATAAATTTAATAGTTAAACTAGTTGATTATTATAAATTAACATAAAAGGATACAAATAACTTGTCAAATATAAATTAATGAACGGAAATTGACAAAAATATGAATCGCTACTTTAAAATGTAAATAGTTAATATTCTTAATATTCTTAGCATTTCAGAAACGATACTTGAAATGTTATAAATTAATACAAATACTAGTTGAAACATTACATTATTAAATATTAATATTTAATTAATTAAAATTTAATTTGGTCAAAATACTAAACATTATTTGAAACACTATTACCAAACATGCCATATTCCCAATAATTATCTCCAAACTTCCAGATCAGAGATGCAGACAGGTCTAGATGCACTAGATTGCTCAAATTCATATAAAAAAAAGGGGATTTAGCATGTAGAAAATTCATTGATGAACATAGAGATGCCCTGGAGACAAGGCAGTTTGCAAATGACACATGACTGACAGATAATAATAGAATAGAAGGCTCAGGCTCAGGTATTGGCTCTTCCAGTACAGGTAGGCTGCTTCATTCCAGAAGAAATTTCCCAGAAAATTCAATTACTTAATTCTTCACAACATGTATACTAGTTACTCCCTTTTAATTTATTTGTATTTTTTATTATTACAAAAATATTAAGATAGGAATTACTTTTAAGGCAAATTAGTGAATGAAAGGTCAAAATATCCTTACAATTTTATTGAACATAAGGAAAGTAGAAAGAAAAAAAAACAATTAATAAGAATGAAAATTAATATTAGTCCTAAATATGTCATTAAAAATATAAAATGATGGTTATTATGAAATAAAAAAACTAATTGTAATAACAAACAAATTAAAATGAAGGAAATACTTGTCTGAAAAATTTAGATGGGCAAAATTAGAGGACAAGCCATTAGCAAAGAGAGGTTCAGGATGCATTTGCTTTGCCTCAAAATTCCCAACAAAAGATAGTCATTTTACTATCTGTCATTTTATATATATATATATTGGCAGATCTTCAAGGATATTTTTGAGGGGGTCATATATATATAATCTAATTATTTTACTTAATATAGGTCAATTCACTAAATAGAATATTCATTTATAACAGATGAGATAAAAATATAATGCGAGCGACAATTAATTAGTAATTAGTAATTAATTCGGTAAAGAAAACAAGACTTTAATGATTTACAGTATACTCAAATTTAACATTTCTTTTTAGAATCAGCATTAATTTGTTGAAAAATCATAGTAATAGGTGCTCTATTATTACGGTTCTTTCATTGAACCAGTAGTAAAAAGTCCGTTGAAGAAAACCTAAAAATGAGAACAATGCTGCCCACTAGTTCACTATCTGCTATCTATTCTCCCTCTCCGGTTGCTCTCATCTCACTTACTCTCTGCTCGCTCTTAGCGTTGTCGTCGCCGGTCTCACTCTCCTCGTCGTCGTCACTCTATCGTTGTTGTTGCTCTTGCTCTCGCTGTCGCTGTCGCTGTGATTGTTGCTCCCTCTTGCTCACTCTCGTCGTTGTCGTTGCCACTTCCAGTATCTATCTCTCTCTCTCTCTCTCTCTCTCTCTCTCTTATTTTTTGTTTTAAGTTATTTGCAAATTGGTTAGTTGAATGTTGAATGTATTGGGTACTTAATTGAATGTTGAGATGTTTAAAATGTTTGAGAATGTGGGTGAATGTTTAATATATTTGTTTAGTTTGTGAAGTTGGAAATTTTCGAAATGTTTGAGATTTTGACAAATGGATTTAGGGGTTTAGGATTTAGTATTTAGGGAAATGGAATGATATATATGGTTTGGGGTTTTGGGTTTGTGGCTTAGATAAATCGAAAGAGTTATGACACAAGGTTTAAGGTTTAGAGAAATGGAAAGATTTATAGTTAACAGTTTGGGGAAATGAAAAGATTTACGGTTTAGGGTTTAGAAAAATGGAAAGATTTATGGTTTAGGATATAGGGATGAAATGGAAGAAATTTTATGGAAAGAAATTATATATATGTAATTGGAAAGATTTTTGGATGTAGCGCTATCCCCAAAAACTTGTAATCATAAAGATAAATTTGTCTCCAAATTTGTTTATTTTGATGAGTTGATGTTGGGGTGTACTCATTTGTCCAATTATCAAAAATTTCAGTTTTCTTTTTGGATGCAAATTTATTGTATTATACATGATTGTAAACTAGAGTACATGATTTTTGAAGTTTACGTAATGCGGAGGACAATGAATATAAAAAAATGTTGATGCCGCCCTTGAATTTGCTTTAACAACCCAAGAAATAATAAGAACTGGAGGTCCCATGACCATTGTTGTTTTTAACAATGAAATTGAGTTCACAAGATAAAACATGGATTCTATCTGCAATTTGGGTCGGTCCATGATGAAAGGGAATGGTTCATCTGGAGAAAAATGTGATAATAATGAGAATTATTAATAGTTTTCTCATTGTTTATCACATTTTTCTTCAATGAACCTTTTACCTCTCTTCCCTTTTTTCGTATACCAACCCAAGTTGTAGATGGACTCCATGTTTGACTTGTAAACCCGACTTCATTATTAAAGACAAAAGGGTCATAGGAACTCCAGTTCCTATTATGTCTTGGGTCGTTTAAGCAAATTCAATGGTGGCCTCGACATTTTCTTCATGTTCATTGTCATCCGCATTCTATAAACATAAAAAAAAAAAAATCATGTATAGTTCATGATAATGTATATTACATCATAATTGCAAACAAAAAGGAAAGCTATATATATATATATATATATATATACACACACACACACACACACACCCCTAAACATAAACTCTTAAATATTAAATGGAGGGAAAAAGACTATATATGTACTTAAAAAGAAAAATTTAACCACTACAAAAATTAAGAACTTTTAACCGTCTAAGAAAAAAGATAAATTTAATAAGTACAAAAAAACTTATAGCCAATTAATAAAAAAAAATAGTAAATAGCCTCTTATTGTTTTCATGTCATTTGATAATGGCAAGCTTAATTGCGTATATAATTGTGTTTATTTTGCATACCAATCTAAGCTTTCATAATTTTTGTATGCATTTCGAAGTTTAGAGAACTCGTTCAAAAATTTGTATGTAACAAGTTATCCTAAGTGGCGTTACATGCATAAATGTGCGTATACCATTATGGATGTTAGCTTGTTATGTATGGGTTTTTGAATTGTCCGTGTTAGATAGTTTGAGAATAATATAATAATTGGTTGTGTGGCTAATATAATCTTATCATATATTTGACAAGATATTACGGTGATCATTTCTCCTCTCGTTCTTCGGATGTAATTATGATGAGGATGGGTTTGATATGTATGTTATTACTTATATTACTATATAATTAAGTAAGGATATATACATTAGCCATTTCATATTCGTATGTTGTACTTGAAAGACTAAGGAGAAATGTCTGTCCGAATTTTGTCAAATGTATAATAAGATTTTGCTGCACCGTCTAGGTTCATATTATTCTTGAATGAGTTTAGGATCATCTATTCCAATAGAAGGATCTTAGACTCATGTCACATAATTTTGTGTAATATTAATGATGAAAATACGTACTTTTGGAATTATTTGAGGTGAATTTCTTCTCGTGTTTAGGGGTGAGGTATGGATCAAGCGTAGGTTTATAACGATAGACAGAGTGTAAAATACCTTGATGGTATTAACAACTTTCTGGAGATTTTCGTCGAACACGCAGCAAAATTTAGAGAAGAGTCCATA
This sequence comes from Talinum fruticosum, assembly GCA_021018815.1. Classification (NCBI taxonomy): domain Eukaryota; kingdom Viridiplantae; phylum Streptophyta; class Magnoliopsida; order Caryophyllales; family Talinaceae; genus Talinum; species Talinum fruticosum. The sequence continues at coordinate 1,584,084 of JAITYX010000074.1, read as the reverse complement.
TTCTGTCTATGTTTACGGTGTTTTAACTCCTCAAGATTGAGCCTTAATGTGGTAAAAGGTCACGTATTTCAGCATGAATTTGATACATCTTATAAGTTGTGGGTATGGCATGTAGAAGAGAAGTCTTTGATTAATAACATAGGAGAAGATGAAGGGTATGATGAAAATAAAGTTAGTATGGAATTAAAAGATCGAGTTAAAAATCTGGTTTGTGAAATAGAAGGTGAATTAGTCAATCAACCGCATGTATTCAAGCGATTGATAGATGATTTATAGAAGCCTCTATACTCAAGGTGTGATTAATGTACACGGTTATCAATTGTGATGAGGTTGTTCGACTTGCAAAAAAACTAATGGATAGAGTGACAAAAGTTTCATGGACTTGCTGAGTGTACTCAAAGATATACTCCTAGAATACAATGTCCTTCCCAACCGTACATATAAGGCGAAGAGGATGTTGTGTCCTATGGGCATAGGATATAATAAGATACATGCATGCCCCAACGATTGCATATTGTATCGAAAAGAACATGCACATAGACATGAATGTCCTAAAAGTAGTGTACCTTTATTCAAAATGAAAAACATCAATGGAGAGAGTATTAAGAGACCTCCCGCAAAGGTTTTATGGTACTTACCAATAATACCAAAGTTTAAGCGTTTGTTTTCAAATGCAAATGATGCCAAGAACTTGATGTGGCATGCCAACGGAAGATTCTCTAATGACAAGCTACATCACCCTGCAGATTCTCCTCGGTGGAAGAAGATAAATTCATTGTTCCCGCAATTTGGTAAGGAGGCACGGAATTCTACCGATTGTTATTCGATTGGTGATGCTAAAACATATCATGCATTCGATTACAAGACTTTGTTTCTTCTTCAATGCCATACGTAGAAAAGTCATTGATTCGGAGAAATTCGATGATTTTGAGTGCGGTGTCGGCGTTACGTTGTGCCAACTTGAGATGTACTTTCAATCTTCTTTTTTGATATCATGGTGCACTAGTTGTCTATTTGGTGAGAGAAGTGTGATTACGTGGCTCGATTTTTTACCGATGGATGTACCCTTTTGAATGGTGTATGAAAATTCTCAAAGGATATGTTAGAAATCGGTAACGACCAGAATGGTGCATTGTTGAGGCATACACAAGTGATGAGTGTGTTGAGTTCACATTGTAAACACTACCCTCAAATGAAAGTTGTTGGTATTCCTAAACATTAATTTATGGGGAAGATCGCGGCGAAGGGAAACCGGGGTCGACGATTCAAACAATCGGTTAGGATATGAGGGATCTAGAAAATCTTTATAAAATAGTGATGAAGTGCACTCACTCGGTGATGAGCACAAATATCTCATAAGGAGATAGCATTAAGGAAAAAATGAGACGTAGGTACTGGCCCATCAAAATCGCACATTTGTCAATTGGTTCGAGAGATAGAACCATCACTAGACAATTGGAAGAATCACAAGAAGATATCTCGCAAACTTTAGTAAGGTTGTCTAGTGGGCCCCGGTTGGATGTCATTTTATACCGTAGGTATGACATCAATGGATTCTCTTTCTATACAAAAAGTCGGGACAATAGGAACACCATGTAAAATAGTGGGGTCACATTAGAGGCTCATGCACTTCATGTTTCAAGCTCCAAGGACAAAAATCCTGTTGTAATGTCGTATTACAGAGTCATTGAGGATATATGGCGGGTAGACTATATTGACTTTCTTGAGCCCGTTTTTGATGCAAATTGGTTGACAATAACAACAACCTTCTAGTTGATGAGATGAGATTCATGATGGTCGATCTCACAAGAGAAGAATATAAAGGGGATCAATTTGTTATGGCATCCCAAGCAAGACAAGTGTTTTACATTGAGGACCCGACCAATGATAAGTGGTCTACTTGTTCTTCGGAGGAAGAGACACATTGCATGTGGGGATGGTGAAAATGTGTGTGAGTTTGCTGAGAAGACCCTACCCTTCTCCTTGGGAATTCTCGTCGAAAATAAGGATGCCAAATTTGAAGAATTGTATTTAAGGATTGGTCATCACGAAGGCATATATATTAAAGATCAATCCAAAGTAGGGGAAAAGGGCTTAAATCATAAAACTATATTAAGCCGATAAGAACATTATTGTATAACTATTTATTGATATATCCATATTTTTGCTTATTTCCAATAGTCGCAACTTACTTTTTAGTATTTATGACCTTAATGTTTTCTTATAACGGATCATTATTCAATGCGAATCAAAAGGACTAAACTGTCTAATGGAAGGGGAGAAATATTTTTCAGTATTTCTTCCAAATAATTGATTTATACCAAAAAGTTTCAAGTTGAGAAATGGAAGCTGGGAATAGCGACCAATATTAGTTTTGATTTCCTTTCTCATTTATGATCCTTCTATGTTTGTTTTGTTTCTTATGGAAAAGTTGTTGCTTTAGGTACGTGAGTTTTGTTGATCTCAATCAAAACTTAAGGATATAGCCTTTGTTATGGTCACATATTTACCCAAAGTGATACTTTTTAGTATATTGAGTTACGTGCTTGTCTTTATTATTATATTGCTTGCTTGGAGTTCTTGCAATAGTAGCCTGGATAACATATACTTAAAACATCGTATTTGTTGTCCAGAGCTACTGCTGCAAAACTCCAAGCAAGCAATATCGTCATAAAGACAAGCACATAACTCAATCTACTAAAAAATCACTTTAGATAAATATGGAATGTGTTGGTGAGATCTCCTGTTGGTCTACTCCTTGTATTATATCTCACATGTAATATACTCTTTGCTCGCAAGTTGTGAAACATGGAACTATTGTGGTTGCAAAATGTGTAAATTGTTGTGTAACAAGTGAAGTTGTTGGTGGTTTGTTGTGTAAGTTATTGTGTTGTAAAATGTACATGTGTATATTTTGTTTGTATAATTGTATAAGGGGTACAAAAAACAAACATAATATATAAAAAATTTAGACCTATTACTACGGTTCTTACAAAGAACTGCGAGTAATAGGTTTGAAAATAACCTATTACTATGGTTCTTAGGTAAAAATCGTAGTAACTCTCCCTCCCCCTCCCCCTCCATTTTTGGCCAAAAAGGGAGATTTTGGGCCCATACCTAATATTACGGTTCGGAGAAAGAACCCTAGTAATAGATGAACCTATTACAACGGTTTTTTCTCTAGAATTATGGTAATAGATCATCTTTATTACGGTTCATCAAATGAATTGTAGTAATAAGTTATCTTTTACTACGATTTTGAACCGTAGTAAAAGATATTTATCTACTACATCGCTCGCGTACACGACACCTAATAACCGTAGTAAAAGGTCTTTTCAACGAGTAGTAAAAGATGGTTACTATAGTAGTCAATATCATAGAGCATGATTTTCATCTCTCTCACTCACTCACTTACTCAAGTCCCTTTTTCGCCCACCCTCTAATACTAGAGGCATCTCTCTCTCTCTCTCTCTCTCTCTCTATCTCTCTCTCTCTCTCTCTCTCTCTACACACTTATTCCCCTCCCCCAACCATGAACCTCTCTTTCCCTACCGCCCTTCCTCATCTAAAATTTGCATTCTCTTCGTGCAACAATTGATTGTAGTCGTGGCAAGTCTTTGCGCCTAAGCCCTTATCTCTAGATTTCTTGTAACATTTCAATAGATTTAGCTATTTTTTACACTTCACTAGCCTCATGCAGATCAACCATGTATATATGATTAGAACTCTTCTACATTACTCCCTATTAACTTAACAACTTTCCAAGGAGGATGCCCCTTGAAATCATAAAATTTAGGAAACTTAACCCTCTATTCCTTAGCTAATTTCTTCACATCTTTATACAAGTTAGTCAACTAATATTCATCTAATTGAACCTCAACAACAAAGATCATTTTGTACTTGTAGTGAACAATCAAATCCTTTTAAGCATGCCCAAATCATTAACCAAATTTGGAAACTGCATGTCAAACAAAAATTGAAAAATTTGCTAGCCCCTCCCCATTATATAGAGGATGTTAGATGGAAATACAAAATTTTCAAAATATAAAAACAACCAATTAAAAACTACATGCAAATATGTTCAGATAGTAAGGTACAAGGGAAGAGTTACAAAGACTTATCATTTTCGTCCCCCATTTATTTTTAGTTTTACAATAACCCTAAAATTCGCACCTTACCCACAAAACAAATTATTACATAATTACATAATTTATCATGTTTTAGTCATTCAAAACATATTCTATGGGCCAATTTATATTTTCATAGATGAAATTTTGAATCATAAATTCAACAACAACTAACATCCAAACCCAAAAATCAAAATTTAAAATTTTCAACTTTAATTTAGCAAAAACTTCGGTTGTGATTTTTTAACACATAACCAAGACTATGAGGTATTAAGTTTGCCTAATTATAAACGTTAAAACATTTGAAATTTATAGAAAGAAATATTTACCATGATGATAGTCTTTGTCGATATAAGCAACACCACGTAAAACATGTAATCTTCTTCTTTTGCTTCAGGTTTGGTCGTCTTCATCCTTTCCAATTATTTTCTTTTTCTAATCTTGCAGACGAGAGAGAGAGATAGAAAGAGAGACTGAGCAAACAAGGGATTTACACGAAAGAATATGAATAACATAACTCATACTCACCGGCTTCGTAACGATAATTATCTAATTCATTAATTCCCACCTTGATTTTGACCGGAACGCCTCAAACAAATTGTTTACACACAATAAATAGTAACTCGTAACATATTTATAATAACTTGGGGTCAATAAATTATTTTCAGATAATAATGATAGTCACGTTGGAGAAAGTTTTTGGGCATTTTCTTGCTTTTTAAGTAAATTAACACCCAACCATTCTCTTTTGTATTTACGCGCAACCTTGCCCTCCTTCATCTCTTTTTTTTTTTTTGCTCTAATAAACAGTTTATTCATATTTATCCTAAATTAATTTTATCATGTACTCAAATTTTTAGCCCAATAAATGGCTAAGTTTAATCCACATATTTTCTTTCTTTTTCTTTTCTCCCTCCTTAATCACTAAACAAATCGATAAATTTTTCAGATAAGCATCCGCCTTATTCTAACCAACAAGTATATTCATGAGTCTATATGTAAATAATTTCACGTAATTACCTATGCTCATATGCATTTATAAATTCCTAACTACAAAATTTGTTTAAGACTAAGTTTTAGTTGGGCTCACTGCTCTAATAAATATTATAATTTAAAATTAATATGAAATTAAAAATATTAAAAAGAATTAAATATAAAGTAATAACTGACGGGGTGTTATAATATGGAAGGCAAATTATTTAGCACATTTTAAAGAATTATTCTGATTGTTCATAGCCTTTAAGTACAATGTGCAACCAAATCTGTGTCCACCAGGTGCCCTTAGATTATAACTAGACCTGGCAATCGAGTCATTCGGTTCGGGTTCAATTCGGGTTCAATTCGGGTTAATTCGGTTGGGTCAAGTTCAAGTCGATTTCGTTCGGGTTCGGTTCGGGTTTGGTTTGGGTCAACTTCGGTTCGGTTCAACTTCGGGTTAATCTCGTTCGGATCGGGATCGGGTCTCGGTTCGAGTTGATTTCGATCGGGTCAAATTCGGGTCGGTTTCGGTTCAAATTAGGTCAATGTCGGTTCGGGTAAATTTCGAGTATGGTTTCGAGTTAACCATATACAATACAATATTATCGAGTCCATCACCATTCCTTGGTATGGAACCGCTTGAATATGATTTGAGGTCGATCAAAATTATACCATTACAAGCATAAAAGTTCATCTTGAGAAACCCACCAAAAAAATGTGGGTTGGGTCAAATTCGGATTCGGGTCGGTTCGGGTTTGGGTCACTTTTATTCAAGTTCGGGTCAAAATTGGGTTCGAGTCCGATTCGGTTCGGGTTGTAATCGGTTCAATTATATTTCGGGTCGGTTCGGTTTCGGTCGGTTCATTTCGGCTTTCAAGTCAAAATCGGTTCAATTGTTTTGGATGCCGGTTCGATTTGAGTTTCGGGTCGTTCGGGTTGACTTGTTCGGTTCGCGTCGGCTTTACAAGGTCTAATTATAGCATTTTCATTTATGCTATGACTATTGGAGTTTTTAACCAACAGTGCCCCTGAATTTTACACTTTATTGAAAATATCATTAAAGATTTGAGTTACCCTATCGCTGGACTTGTTTTTTTTTTTTTTTCCGTAATTAGGTAGATATTTTATTACCAACCAAAACTACTCCTCAGAAGTGGAGGAAGAACCACAAAGGAGAAACTCAGCTCAAGTTTACAAACAAAGTCCAATTCTTATGTTCGATATCATGGATTGCTTGTTTCACTGAACTTCTCTACTTTCTTTCAGCCTATACCATGTATTTCCCTGCAATATATGTGAAGCAGAGGATATGCTTATGAAGTTTCCTCCCTTCCATTGCAACAACCATTCATGTCACTCTTCAATTTCCTGCAGCCAGTTAAAAAATGGCTAAACTTCTGCAGAGTAAAAGCGCTGCCAGAAAAGGTGTACTAATGATTTCTCATGGTTTTTACAGAGCATACAAGCTGTATCCAGCCCAGTCATATGTACAGCCAGCCTTGTGGCTGTAGGCATTCTATTAGTTAGCAGGGTCCAACCAATACATGTTTTCCTTAAGATGTTTGATCTGTTCCAAACCATCTTATCCTACTTCACTAGTTCTTGTGTACCCTGCAACCAGCAATAGCCACTTTTAACAAAGTAGTCCCAAGTTGCGGTGAAACCAGATATAAATTTCTCCTTGATTCTACACATTTCTTTTTCTAATACTAGAGTGTAGCTGAACTTGTTTAATGCTTATTAAAATAACCTTGTCACTGATTGTGACAAGCGAACTATTATTAACAGATTTGAACACTTAAAAATTTTAAAAAATGAAAAAAAATCTCCTCCCGTGATCGCTCTCCTACGAGGCTCCTGTTGGGTATATGTGAACCTTAATGGGTGCGTTGGGCTCGGGAAAATCGCATTTTGAGACAAGAAATGGCGAGCACGAACGAGTTACATCGCGAACGGGCCGTATAGGCTGAAGCAGCTGACACGGGCTGGCCGTGTCGGAGGACATGGCCCGTGCTGGTTGACATGGGCTGGCCATGTCAACCGGCACTGCCTGTGCCAGTTGCACCTTTTGGGTCGCCTCGGTTTTTCGTCCGTTTCTTCTGTTTTCTTATGTTTATTGCTTGCTTAATGCGTGTATTTACTCAATTATGGCTTTATAAAGCAATATAATCCTCCATTGTTCTGTAAAAGTAGTGAGAGTTCAAGGTGTATAAGATAGGTTAGGCTTGAACGAAATTCCTTGTAAACTACTTAAAATTTAGGTCATCGGTTCGTAGTTTTTATCCGATTTGAATTTTTTCACGTTAAAAATCGTGTGTCCCATTTTGTTATTCCTTTTGTTCCTATTTTATTTGTTTGAGTGAGCCTCCAATCCTAACAACTCCTCCCTTCCTCCCTCTCCCTACTTTTCCTCCATTCCAGCCCCATCCCCATTCTCTCTTTTGGGGGTATTCTCTCTCGTCTCTCCTTCCACTACACCCACCCAAACCCTCAACCTCTTCTCCAACTCTCTCACTAGCGAAATGCATTCTAACCTCAAAGACCCCGCTCCCCTTGTTGTCCTCAACCTCTTCGTCAACCGCCTTTTTTGCCAAATCTCCACCTATTTTACAGAGGAAATAGCCCTAAACAAAGATGGACACCTCAAAAGCCTCTTGTGAGGAGTTCACAAAAGGGAGTCTTTGGAGTTATTGATGATGATGGGTATGCAATTGAGCCCAAATTCCAGTCATTTTCGAGTTGAATTTGGTATGGCCTGGTGAGTGGATGAAAATTATGTATGATTCAAAATTGATAATTTGTGGGTAAAATGTATAGATGGTCATAACACAAATGCAAATCCTGTAGTTTAGGGGCTACTGGCGGACTTGGTAATAGCAATAAAAAAATCCAACAAAGTTTAAAATGCATCGAATAATCTGCCTTCGAGATGGTAATATGAACTGTTCCGATCCATTGTCTAGGAGCACTCGTACTGCTATGTAATCTCCATTTCCAGAAGACAAGCAGCAGTTTTTGAATGCCCCTGGGAGTTCGACAGCATGATGACACAAAGAAAAAGGGGGAACAGGAAAAGTAGGAAATTGAGCTATATAGACATGCTTATTAAAGGTACAAATTGGAGACCAGAGTTCCCATTCCTCAATCAATCGAAAATTCCAAAATAATATCCCAGAGACAAATTTCAAAAGAAATAACTAAGTAAAACTTTACTCGGCCTCTTCAATTGAAGCCTCGATACGAAGAAGCACAAAGCCAACAGCAACACCAACAAGAACAAGTCCATTCATTATAGCAGCAATCCTGAAGATCTCAGCCGCGGCATTGCAAGTAGAAGACAATGCACCACCGCGGCCACCATCCTTGGGCCTCAATGAGCCAACCACCTTAGCGAAGCATTGCTCGGTGCACACCGGGAGGCCAAGCCCAACCACGGCGTTGTGGGCCTTGAGCCCGCCGTAGGAGCTCATTCCATTCATGTACACCACTCTGTTTGTCCTGCTCCTCCTAGCACTGCTGGTGGTGGTGGTTGTGACAGTTGCTGGGACGGTTGTTGAGCTTGATGACATGATTGTTGCCATTTTGTTAATGTTGGATTAGTGAAAATGCAGGGAAGATTAGTGGGTTTTTTTGGGTTTTTTGATCGCAAGAAAAGAGGGGAAGGGAGTGAAGGGAGAGGCTAAGTAGTAGGGGGAAGAAGAGAGGAGTTGAGATAAGGTGAGGTTTGGATTGGTTGGCTGAAAAAGAGGAGATGAGATAGTGTTTGGTGGTGATCACTGGATAAAAGAATGATATGAAATCAGGGGTTTCCACATTCAGCCACGCAGTTGTGGTGGTTATTGATCCAAATCAGAGAGATTCGCAACTAGCTGTTCATATGCTTGGTGAACTGGCCCGTATCGATTACCCGATCCAACTTATATGAAGTGGGTCTAACCAAAGGCCCAAATAGGATTAGCTTGATTTTGACCTGTATTCAGTTTTTTTTTTTTTTATAGAAAAAGAATTCATTAATAGAAACTCATACTATATATATAGAGACATAATTTTTAATAAAAATAAATTTAAAATATCAAAGCAGATCTCTATTTCGATAAAATTATCGATAAATATAAATATACTTTCGTTCGGCTCCATACTTGCAGCATCAATGTGGTCGCAAATCGGGTTCTTCAACTTCAATATGCCTTTCCCGAGCATCGGCGAGTTATTATATAACTTCATAAAATAGATCTCTGTGTGATATAATAGATCCAATATGAAAAAATATCACTTTGATCGAATCATATGAAATTCAATTGTTGAATGATTCCCAATCAAAATGAATGACATTAATTAATAAAAATATCAAAAATATATTCTCAAAGAGAATCAATAACCCTAATAAAGTTTTACATGTATTGGCAAGAGAATTAACCGACACAAAGGCGAGAAACTATACTCTCATAAAAATAAGAGAAACCCTAACTCTCACAAAAATGAGAAAAATACAAACTCTCATAATAAAGGAAGAAATTCAAACTCTCATAAGGAGGAGAGAAAATTTATTAAAAAAATACCTTTAGGTATTGATTTGATTAAAGAAATTGAAGCAATATGGGCTTCCCATTAGATGTAATAAGGCCGAGTAATAATCCCAATAATTTAAAAAGAGAAAAAAAGTAATGGATACGAGAATTAAAATTTAGAGAGAAGGAAGGGAAAGAGAAGGATAGGCAAAGCGCAATCAAGAAACTAACTAATTTTTTAGCCTCACCTTAATCATATGTAAGCCGTATTCGGTTTGATTCAAGATAAGTTAAATATAACCCAATGTTTTTGTTATTGTTTCTTATGCTCTGAAATAATTTAATCTGAAATTAACCGTATTAGTAGTAGTCAAATTGATTGACCCACTTGGAAGGTGTTTTTGTTCAACCTTCTTAACAAATCAAAGCTCTACACTTGTACTCAATTCCCTGCCAGTTTACGGAAACATTAATAGAGGCTCCATCAATGATAAAAAAAAAAAAAGAAAAAAGAAAATGGAGGCTCCATCAAACCCAATTTTTCAATGAAATTCCCTACTAATTTTCAGTAGAGCCTCTGCTCAAATGATAGTACCTCAAGCAGAGGGGAAAAAACAGCAGTAAGTAGTATTGGCTATGGCTATGGCTATTGACTGCAGCTCTTCGCAAACTTACTCGCAAACAAAATGTTCAATTAGATCTGTTTGTCATTGAGTAGTTGCCGATCTACATATCATGACTTTAAGATTTGAGAAAGCAGCTTCTCCACCTTGAAACTGTGTACAATTAACCTTATATATATGTATTTAGCAAAGTTGGTTATACCTAATGACCAAAATGATCTAGAATTACAGTGAACTCAAGATCAAAAATACCCAAAACCAACTTCACTGCACCTAAAAGTATCCTACTTGAGTTTCCATTAGAACTCGAAAAACCAACCTGAAATACAAATTGAACCGACTAGACCTATATTCAATCCGACACTTAAAACAGTCTAATTTGAAATCGATCTGAAATTATATTGACCCGATTGGATTTAAACCTGCTAGAATCAAATTAGTTTTTTAAAGATAAGATTATATGACCAAAAATCCAGTGACCTGCTGAAAGTCACCTAACTCAAAGGCAACCGGAACTAAAAGCAACATAATCCAAATTTTGATGATCAGAACATGATCCATCCAAATATTAACTTGATAAATGGATCGTTTGTTTCGTATATGGGTTGTGTTAAGTTTGAATTAGATTATGCTTCAACTGGATTACATTTCGGTTTGATTCCAATTTGGGTCCACGTTGATTTTTCAATTTGTGCAAAACAATATCTACTCAAATTTCTAGTATTAGGTCAATTTTCCAAGTCTAATGATGTCTTAAATTGATATGGAATATATTTGATATCGTAATTCACAGCTCTAAATGGTCCTATATTTTAACATTGTTTGTACTAATTTAAGCCTTAAGGCTGATCCTCGGAGGTGATTTTTGTATTTTGCTAATTGCTACTGGCATTTCTCTTTCCCTTGATTATACCAACTAATAATCAGAAAATCAAAAAGGAGTCGATTCAATGTCGGCAGCTGATTTACGAGCGTCAACAACGCTCAAGTCGGATACCTTCTTGCTTCGTTGGAGGTGCCCTTTCAAAAGGTGCTTGAAGGATTGAATCAGATTCTTCAAGTCCAATATCCCATATCTATCACACAGTAACAATATCAATACTAAAGTGGATGAGATTTGTTGTAAAAACAAAAACAATTCTTTAAAATTTAATGTACAGCATAGCCAAGACAAGACTCAAGTGAGGAGGAGCTTCACCCTCACCAATTCTTCCCATTTAACACCCAATTCTATATCCAATTATCCACTCCTCCAAGCTGACCAAACAAAAACCCTAAACATAAATTTAAAAAAAAAACAAACAAAAAGCTATGAACAGGAGATCTCATCTCAGACTTGTGCAAAAGCAAGTCATCATGTAACTGGCAACTATCACAGCCCCTCCGTCAGAAGATCATATCCCGAAAGATGAGATGCAGAAAACTCGGGGAAGTAGCAAAACCTGGTTCGATTGCCCAGCTTCCCCATCATCGTCCATGTCTTCATCTTGTGTTGATTATGTTGAGCATGTAATGATTTTAGCAAAGCGATCATCTAAGTGCATTAATGAAAGCCAATAGTGAATCGACATCCCTCTTCTCCGATGGGTACTTGATGGGCTGAGATGCGTGTTTTGGGAAGAACAGGATGGTTGGGAAGCTTCCCAACTGCAATTCGCTCTTGGCGAAGGCCTTTTGGTCACCGTCTGCCCTGAACTTTGCAACCTTGACACCGCTGCCAGCCAACTTATCAGCAAGCTCTATGTACGAGGACTCCATTGCCTGTTCAAATAACAAGGACTTTCATTTAGTTACCAAACGGACTCAAAAATTGTTTTGGTACAAACCCCACATTCCATCGACTTGTTGACAAAAATTGAACCAACCCAAACCCCATCAGACTGGCTCATTTGTTAGGTCTATAAAGAATGCAATAGAAAAGTAGTTATTTCAAGTATACCTGACAGAACTTGCACCATGGTGCATAGAGGACAACAATCCATGGTTCTCTCCTGTTCTCCAATCTCAACAAGTTCTCAATGCCTGCTCTGCTCAAGCTCACCAAGTTCTGAGATTCAAAAATGTCAGAAACTTCAGCCAACCCGTTTGTCTGGGCAGTGCCATTTTGTTGTGCAGAGCCATCCTGCTTGAGATTACCCTTGTGTAGGCCACATTCCTTGGCCTTGGCATCTTCCCACCACCACCTTCCTTCCCTCTCATGCTGCCCAGGTAGAACAGGCCTGGTGCACGGTTCACATCCAATCGAAACGTAACCCTGCGAGTGCAGCGAGTTAACGGGTACGTTCATTGCCCTAAGGAAGTTCCAAATGTCCAGCCCATCCACATTTGCAACAGGGTTCCACTTCACTAGGCTTCCAACCCCGCCATCCATGCCTTCAAACACCGGGTCTACTTGGACAACCGGGATCTCAGACCGGGTTCCAGGTGACTGGTCCTTCCTTTGGCCTGTGATCCAAGCCCGCAAACCCTTAAGAGCCCGTCTCAGGGGCCGAACTTTTCTAATTCGGCAGCACTCTTGGTGCCCATCTTCATAGAAAGAGAACAAACCCTTGTTCCTAACTAGGGCTTGAACTTCAATGGCCTCTGGGAACATGTACTCAATGCGAATGCCATAGTGTTTTTCGACTGCATCGAAGAACTGATATGTCTCTGGGTTCAACCTCCCTGTGTCTAAACTGAAGACCCTGAATGGTCTGCCAGTTAATTTGGCATACTCAATCAAAGCAACATCTTCGGCTCCACTGAAAATCAAGCAAGTAAAGTCCAGGTGGGTGTTAGTGATATTGGTGGACATGTAACAAAGAGAACTGCAAGAATTGATCGATCATGACTCATTCAAAATGTATGTAAAATGGTTAAAAATGAAATTTGTGCAGAATTAGATTGTGATTTGGAACTAAATGAGACTGATCTATGTCAAAACTCCAGGTCAGAATCCTCTGATCCTTTTTTTTTTCCTTATCAGATTCCCCCGATCCTATTCTGAATCATGGCTCTGAATCAGGTGAGTCATACCAATTACTCAAATATTAATTGATGAACACATTAACATAAAGCATATCAGCAAGAACAACTTTTTATAACAACATAAATTACTACTAGTTGCACAAACTTAACCTAGATTAAACTCTGAATCCCACTTCCCAACTCATGATCTCACTCTCTCCCTTTCAAAATTCACATTTTCTTTTTTTGGGGTAAATAGGCCATGATCAGATCAAAATGAAGTTGCAATAGGGGAAGAATTCCAAAATAAATTTTCCCATTTTGATTTCCCGGCCAGATTATTTGCAAATTCTTGGATAACAATAATAACAATCTAAAAATAAGCCATGAAATGTAGAAATAAAGAAGGGAAACAAAAAAGGAAAACATTGAATACCTGAAAGCAATAGCTATGTCATTGCCAAATTTGGCGAGAGCCCTGTCCATAATTTCAAGAGGAGAAGCATTCTCCAGTTCCTTCGCAAGCTTCTCGTAGTCTTCTTTCTCTTCCTCCACCACCACAGCATCTTCTCTCAGTCCTTCCTCTGCAATTCCACCCATTACACAAATCCAAATCCATCATTCTCACTCTTAATTATTATTTTAAAATCCAAAAACAGCCACAAAACAAAGCATACCGGTTCCGGGGACAGAGAGGGTGGCGGCGAGGGGGATGACGGAGTCAATCCGCCGTGGCTCGGCTGCGCAGAGCGGTTTCACGGCGGAGGAGCGTCTTGTCGACAGATTAATGGCCGTCGGATGAGGCCAATCTAACAGCTGGAATGCACCAATGCATGGCACTATAGGACCCACAAACGTAAATCAAATTAAAATCGAACCCAAAATAAAAAAACAAATCAGAATCCGGAAAATTGCACGAAAAACAGCAATGAGTGAGGGGGCGGGGAGAGAGAGAGAGACAGAGAATGTGTAGTAGTAGCGTACCTTTGAGGTCGGAGGAGAGAGAAGAGGCGAGCTTGGGAGCAGAAGAAGCAGGGGAAGGAGATGATGTCACAGAGAAAGCCATTTCTGATATCTGATGATGATGATGATGATGATTACTGTTGAGAGATGAAGATGAGTTTGTTATGATTTTGCAATTTCTGGGAATTCGTTTGAGTTGGGATTTAAATGAAGGTGGTGGGTGTTTATGTTGTGGTTGAGGGAAGACGGGAAAGAGAGAGGTAAATAATGGAGGCGAGGAAGGGGGTGTCTCTCCCAGGTACATTGAACCTGGACGCTATTTGGGGATTTATGGAAATGCTTACGTGGCTGCAGATTATTTGTTTGGGTTTGGAAACCCTGCCTCAGCCCATTGCTGCCGTCACGTGGCTACTCCACTCTGTTTCTCGGCGCGTGGTTGTTTTCTCTCTTGTCCAGGGCCGTATCATGTTCCTAAAAATTATAAAATAAGAACATTTTGTAAGGCGTGTTCGTCGGTATTTTTATGTAGGAATTAGTGTTTTCTATGATGTAAAATATTACTTATTTAAAAGTGTAAGTATTTTGATAAAGTAATGTTTAATATAATGATTAAAATTTTAAGTAGTGTTTTCGAAAGGTTACTTCTGCGTTCGGTAAAATGAGGTGTTTGAAGTAGCGGATAATTGTTTGTGTAGTTGATAATCTGTTTAGGTAGTCGATAGCTGTTAGATTTTAACTGTTAACGGATAACCTGTTCAATTGAGCGGTTGAATAAATATGTTCGGTAAATTTAGCGGTTGAGTTAGCCGATTATTGTAAATTGACGTAAAATGATATAAATAATTTGTCAAATATAAATGAATGAAGGGTTTTTTGTCAAAAAATTATGAAACGCTACTTTCAAATGTGAAAAACTAATATTCTTAGCTTTTTAGAAACACTACTTGAAACGCTAAAGGTATCGCAAACGCTAGTTAAAACACTACCTTACCGGACGCTAATATTTGGTTGATTAGTGTTTTGACTTGGTCAAAACGCTAAAAGCTACTTCAAACGTCGTTGTCGAACGGGCCTTAAAGTAACGTTTCCAAAAACACTACCTAATATTTGCACATAAATTTCGAAATTTATCTTTTTATTTTCTTAAATCTTTTATCAATTATGTATTTTTAAGTTATTTTATACAAATCTACTACTTAAACAGACTAATATTACCAAACAGACCTATTTTAAGTCACTAGTTTAACATCGAACCACTAACCACTAGTTAGTAACAGACTAATCGTTAATAAAACAACTAACAGCTTACTAAAACAACTAAATATTACTAAAATACCTAATTTTACCGAACACACCACGTGGTTATAGTAATTATCGCTATATTATAATTATTATAATTAAAATAATTTTAATTATATATGTATCATATTTATAGTTTTTGAACGCAGTGTCATATTCATATTTTGATCCTTCACTGTTTTTATAATTAAAAATATTTTTTTTAATTATTACATAAATATTTATAATTTTAGAAAAATATAATCTCAATTTCTATATTCTACTCTGAACAAAAATACTACCAAATACCAGTATAATTAATTACCCTCATTAATTCTAACCATGCATCTATCTTAAATCAATCACACTCATTCAAATTTTTTTTACTTTTATTAAATTAAAAATTTTAATTTTTTTATGCAAAAAAATTTTAAATGATAATTTTTAAAAATTTTAATTAAAATAATTACGGTGGTTGTCGTGATTATAATATACTGACAACTACTATAATTTTTTAATTAAATATTAGTAAATATTACCAAATTTTATAAATTGATAAAAATACAATATCTGGGTAAACATTTTTCAAATTCTCCACTAAAATTACAAGTTACATCCTTAGATTTTAGGTTAGACATGTTTCTGGGTGCATAAGGTATAAACTCATATTTGCTTATGTTTTATGATAGATAATATCCTCTGAGGTCTGTTCTGATGTCAATAGTATGGCCGTAGCTTGGATGACTATGGAAAATGGTTGAATAAACAGACCACTACTCCCTCTTTTTAGCTTAAAAATTCTATCACTCTGGACCACCCATGTTTTCATCGAGGGTTCAATGGGAGATCCACAATTACAATGTTCAATGCATTATCCTTAAATCTTAATATCTATCCTTTCAAAAAAAATCTTTATATTTATATCGAGCAAGCATCACATTTTAAAACTATATTTATTTTTAATCAATTGCGCCAAAATATATTCGTACAAACATTATAATTTTTTCATTCATCTAAAGCCAAAATGACCCTCCAAATATTTCTAACATAATTTTTAATTAGTGACATTTTTATATTTAAAGTTAAGATTACTAGCATACAAAAACTCTTAACGAATTCATATTTTAGATTAAATGAATTTTATTTTTTATATTAGATAAGTGATTTATGTTAGCCATATGCATCGTAATCGGAATAAATTCTTGGAAGAAAATGGGAGGGACCGGGAAGAATATCGAAGGGAAGTATTCGATTGCATGGGGTGCGCAATTATAGACGGATACATAAAAAGTCTACGTCGTGGCACATTTGCTTTTTAATCATATATCACAATGGAATATTAAAAAAAAAGAGCACCCACCAAATAAATTCGATACCTAGGAAAAGCGATCACAAAATTCTTACTCAGATCATTGATTTGGTAACGGGCGAAAAGTTCATTAAATTTAATCGTAATACAATCATATAAAAATTGAAGGGATATGACTATATACATCATATGAGAAAAATATGAGATGAGTTTAAATTCACGAGTCAATAATAGTGTATTGATTCAAAGTCCTATGGTAGGATATTCATATACTTTCTTCGGTTCAAAATATATGTTATTTTAAGGTTATACGTGAATACAAAGTAAACACAAAATTTATGATAAATTTTATGTTAAAAGACTAAGATATCTCTATATTTTATTGGAAATGAAAAAAATCAATAAAAAAAGAAGAGAAACAAAGAAATTAATAAGGGCAAAGTTGGTAAACCAATATTTAATATGTCATTGGAATTGTAAAATAATAAGTATTATGAAACGAGAAAAGTTAATTAAAATGACATGTATTTTAAAACGGATGGAGTATTTTAGAAAAATTTATAGAGTTATTGATACAAGGAGATGTTTGCTTAGACGGGATTATGTTCGATAGTTATGTTGTCTGACAAAGGAGGGGATTATATAGTTGTGAATGGTGGATCCAATGTATCAGGGTAGTTTTATGTTAAATTTTAAAAGTTTTTTAATAAAAGTCCAAATTCTTCAAAAAAAAAAAGCACAACTACAAAAATTAATAAATACTCATCAACTTTTATAGAACTTAAAAATTTCTTATACTTTTTAGGTTATGTTCCATTTACCTTTAATTTACGGTTTTACAATTCCTTATAATTGTTTAATTCCTTCCATCTCCTTACAAATACTTACAACTCCTTATAATTTTTTATAACAAATTTTACGGTTATTTTATGACTCCTTATAACTTCTTACATCTACTTATATTTCTTTACACCTCTTTACAACTTTACTTGTAACTCTTTACCGCTACTAATAATATTTATCGATTATTGGGTGGACATTGAGTTAGTGATAGTATTTAACCTCGTGACCATCCCCTTTCCCCTCCCCTGACCAACTTGGGGTCTTAAATATTTTGCTTGATGACTTACTAAAATTAAAGTCGCACCTTACAATATAATGAAACCTAAACACTAAATTTGGATTGGGGGAAGGAGGAGGAGGGAGGGAGAATGAAAATTATTAACTTTAGTTTCTCTTATTTGAAAAAATTAATGAGGGGAAGGAAGACGAAAGAAAAGGAAAGCAGGGCCAAATGTTTTACACTTATTTCCCTCCATTAACTTCATTTTTATTCCCCTCCCCCACCGTAAGATTGGCATTAATATTTTAGTTTCCATGATTGAGACTACAGTTTATCCACTATTCCCAATGCTATATGTTAAAGTCTGATTATGTTTCATGAGTTATTTGTTAGATGAAACTAGACTTTACAAAACTAATATGAGAAAGAATCAAACTATACCCATATTCGATTTGATTTCCGAAACATGATCACCTAAAAGTAAATCGGACACCGGACTTGACCTGATTTGAATCTAAATCTTGCCGCAAAAGAAGTTCAATGGACCAACATTGATTGACCCAAATTCAACCCAACCTGGACTCTAAATGAACGCAAAATTATTTACATAATTACTTACCCTAAAAGAATAATACAATAATAAAATTATTTACATAATTTTATCTAATACACCCTGCAGATCGAAGCGGGAGGTTGTCGAATCATCGAAACCGTCCCGAAATCGGTGAATAAAACGCGTGAAAGTCCCTTGGTAAAAATATCGACAACTTGGTGCCGAGAAGGAGCATGAAGAACCCGAACTTGACCACGAGCTACTTTTTTTCCCGACAAAGTGTATGTCCATTTCAATGTGTTTAGTGCGCTGATGTTGGATGGGATTGTCGAAAGGTAGATAGCACTAACATTATCACAATAAACCAAAGTAGCTTTAGGGATGGGACAATGAAGCTCAAGAAGTAGATTGTGAAGTCGACAGGATCCAGCAACCACATTTCCAACACCTCGATATTCAGACCTCAGCACTAGATCGGGACAAAGTAGGTTGGCGCTTTGAGGACCAAGATATGAGGTAGCCACCTAAAAGGACACAATAGTCGGATGTCGAACGCTGAGTATTAGGAGACCCAACCCAATCAACATCGGTGTACGAGCAAAGTCCCGATAAAGATGAGCAATATAGATGAAGACCAAAAGTAAGAGTGCCTCGAATGTATCACAAGTATGCGTTTCGGGAGGTCATGTGAGCTTGCATGAGATTTTGCATATGAAGACAGACTTGCTACATAACATAAGAGATGTTAGGTCGAGTAAAAGTGAAATATCGGAGAGCACTCGCAAGACTGCGATAAAGTTTGGGATTTAAGTAGGGACAATATGTGGAAGCAGGAAGTTTTCCTTTTGTGTCGACCGGTGTGCGACCGGGTTTATAAGAGGCCATGCCGGCTCGGTTAAGGATGTCTTCGGCATACCGCTTTTCGTTAAGGAAAAGACCATTGGCATGCCGAGTGACAACAATGCCTAAAAAATAGCTTAACGGGCCCAAATCCTTCATGGCAAACTCGGAATTGAGTAGGGTCATGATACGCCGGCGAAGAAAGTCGAAGAGGTGGTAAGGATGATGTCATCCACATACGTAAGGATGTAAGTCATGTCCGAACCCTTCGGTGGATGAAGAGAGAGTGATCGGACTAACTAGGGATAAAGCTAATAGTGGAGATATAATCGCAAAACGCCGATACCGGGCTCGCGGAGCTTGCTTGAGACCATATAATGAAAACCAAGTGGTTAATGCATGTAGATAGTTTCACCGAGATTCCCATATAGAAAAGCATTTTTAACGTCTAGTTGATGAATGGGCCATGATTTAGAGAGAGCAATACCGAGGACCATCCTGGATAGTGGCTAGTTTAACCACTCGGGCTAAAAGTTTCAATGCAATCAACGCTAAGTTCCCGTGACTCGCCATCACCAACAAGTCGGGCTTTCGTCGCTTAAAAACCGTCGAATGCTTTTTGTGACGAAAAATCCACATAGACCGAATGACATGCACATTAGAAGGGCGGGGTATTAACTTCTAAGTCTTATTTTTAATAAGAGCATCAAATTTATCGATCATAGCTTGTTTTCAATTCGGGTCGGATAAAGCATCCTTAGGGTTACGGGGTAGAGTGGAAGGTGAAGAGGAGGTAAAAAGGTTAATAGGTCGTTTGGGCTTGAAAACGCCATGCATGCTTCGACTACTCATGGTTCTAGAGGGCTGAGCGAGAATAGGGATTGGGTTGAGCAGATTGGGCCAGGGTAGGTATAGGATCATGAGGTTGGGATAGTTGGGTGGGCTGGGCCTGAATAGTATCATGCGCGGGTGAGGGAGAGAGAAAAGGTTGCAGTTGATGTTGGGCCAGCAGCAGCAAGGCCTAAGCGAGGAATTGAGATTCGTCAAAAATAACATGACGAGAAATAAGAATTTTGCCGGAGGAAATATCAAAACACTTGTAACCACGATGATTTTGTGGATAGCCCAAGAAAATACAAGTAGTAGACCTGGGTTGTAGCTTGTTGATGGAAGTAGAGGGAAAAAGAGGGTAGCATAGACAACCAAAGACACATAGGTGAGTATAGGATGGATCACGATGGTAAAGAAACCGAGTGGGAGATAAGTGATTTAGAAGTTTATGAGGAAGAATATTTAGAAGGTAAGTTGCTATTTGAAGAGCATGATGCCAAAAAGAGGGAGGAAGAAAAGCATGAGCGAGAAGATTATGAATCATATTATTTATAGTACGAATCTTTTGTTCACCTTTGCCATTTTGTTGGGAAGTATGAAGGCAAGAAAAACGGACAATCATGCCATTAGTGTCGCAAAATGATTTGAACAAGCTATTATCAAAATCACGCCCACTATCACATTGTAAACTTTTGATTTTGGCATTGAATTGAGTGGAAATAAAATAACTTTATATGTTTACCAAAAATACAAGATTGACAAACTATGGAAGGGGGAAAATGCTTGCAATCTATAAAGTCTTTATTTCTAAGGGAGTTTAACACATGTGCTCCCGGATGACCTAAACGACTATACCGGATATTAGGAGAAATAGTTGCAAAGGTAGATGAATAGGAAAAAAAGGCCAAAGAAGTGAGCGGAAGATAATAAAAGTCCCCGCTGCTATCACATCTCATAAGAATTGTCCCCATCGGAAGGTCGTTCACGTAAAAACCAAACGGATCAAATTCAACGGACACATTATTGTCGGTAGTAAAATGGCACCGAAGATAAGATTTTTAATGAGGTTAGGGGCATAAAGGACATTGTTTAAGACGAGGGGAGGATGTGGGGAAGGAAGGTATGCTTTACATAAACCATGAACAGAATTTCATGACCATTACCGACAACAATATTATGATTTTTGCTTGTACTAAAATAAGATGAAAGAGTACTCGGGAGGCTATCATATGTGAAGTGGCACCAGTATCCATATACCAATTCACATCCAGGACAACAAAAGTCATGGTGTAAAGAGCGGCGTCGATGTTGATGGGAGTTTGAGTCACGTGGGCTTGCGGTTGGCGGCCTAATATCCCGGCTGGGCTGGAGATGGGCCGAGGTGTAGCCGCAGTAAGGTAGGGATAGGGAGGTGTGACCCATTGACGCTAGGCGGCCCAATGTGAGGGAAACATCCATTGGGGCTGCAGCTGCCAACCACGGGGTGGGTAAGACGCCGGAGACGTTTGCTCGGTATCCTCCGCGACCATGGTCACCACAGCCACGTCCACGGTAGTTACTGCGGTTTTGTGGACTCGGGCTGAGAGCTCCGGTGGGTAGCGACAAAAACAAGTGTCGGGAGGAGAGGAGGTGTCATGGCAGTAGGGGTGGTGGTGAGAAGGGCGGTGGTGGGTAGGGTGGCTGCGGTTGAGATTTGTTTAGCTTTGCGAGCTTCTTCAAGAATAAGCCGAGATCGGGGCTTCATAGAAGGTGGGAAGAGGAGTAGTTTGTTGGAGAAGAGTGGCAATGTTGTCATAATTGTCGTTCAAACCCGCAATCGGTTGTAAAACAAGTCGTTGTTGGCAGATCGGGACATCAACATTGGATAGTTGATCGGCAATCATTTTTAGTTTCGACAAGATCGCAGAGATATTGGAAAAATTGTCAAGACGGATTTGATCGAATTGATTTTCCAAGTAGAGGGCTCAGGAAGATTTATTGTCTTGGAAGATATTTGCTAAATGTTCCCGGATGTGGTGAGCGGTAGCATTGGGTTCAATAATGGTGGTAAGAAGGTCATTAGAGATAGTGCCATAAATCCATTGAAGAACGATGGCATCAAGACAAGACCAGAGATTGGGATCAACAATGTCGGCTTCAACAATTGCGGAATCTGGGAGGAAGGTGTGGGAGCGGGATTTGATGAAGGGGGATGATATGGTCAAGCACTTGGTAGACTCGACGATGAATTTTGAATAGTTCGGCCCAACAAGAGTATTGCACTTTTTCAATTTCAAGTGTAATCGGGATGAAAATTTTGATGTTATTGACTCCAAGGGTAAGGTGAAAACTTGGAGGGGCCATTGATGATGGAAGAAGAGAGATGAGGCCGAATGTGAGGACTGTCGAGAAGAGGGAAGGGCGCCGGAAGGGGAAGCGAAGTAAGGTGGGAGAGGATCGTTAAGAGTCCGATACCATGATAATGAATCTAAGGTAGAATTAAGGAAGAGATAATAAAAATATTTAAAAGGATAATACAATAATAAAATTATTTACATAATTTTATCTAATATGATCCATTTCAAATTTTTTTCTTTAATCCATTTCTCATAATAAACGAAAATATGGTCTTGTAACGGAATCCGAGTGCACATAATGATCCATTCCAAAATAATTACAGCGCAGTAAGGGCCGAAATGTAAATTCATTCAAATCTCCATGAATATCTTCTTTCCAAAACAGCATATATACTTGCCGATCATATTCCATACCTCCATTCGGTGTTCTGCCTTCTGTGAATAACATTTACACTCCCTCTGGTACTCTTTTTCTCTGTCTCTCTGATTGATTTTGTGAAGTGTATACTGCTTACTCTTCTTGCGTATAAACTGTTGACTTTGGAATTAAGGCAACGTTGTGCTTTGCAAGGAAAATTTTGGGGTTTATTCCCCTCATTTTTCGCTTTTAGGGTTCTTTGTTTAGCACTAGGATGATGGCTGCCCCGATTGTTTGCTTCTTTAATTTGATGCCGTTGGTTTGATTATTCCTTTTTAGTTTTCTGGGGTATTTATTTAACTTTTTTGAATTTATATGTCTAAACGAAAAAAATGAATTCCTTATTGTTCAGATTGTTGCTAAGTTGTACTGCGCTTCTGGTTTAGATATGCTTGTGCAAATTAGAGCAAATTAGGGAGGGGTTTGGGCATTTGGGTTTTTGGGAGAGAGCATATTCTTTGCCCTTAATAAGTCTGTGATCGTTGTACATCAATTTCTTGATAAAGGGTGTCCGGATCAAAAAAAAAAAAAAAAAAAGCTGATAAAGGAGATTCAGATAGAGCAATGACGTTGCTTGATTGTCCACTCATTTTCATGTGTTCTTGCTGGAGATGGAGAAATTTTATTTTAATTGCTCTTTGTGGGTTTAGTTTTAGTTTGTCTCTGGGGTGTAATGATGATTTTCTTGAATCCACAGTTACTGCAGTGTTGATTACAGCATATCATTGATGAAAATAATCTGCAGAAGTTTGTATTATGAAGCTCTTTATCTGATGTTTTGAAGGATCATAAGAAGCACTTGATAGGTGGCTATGGGAGCTTGCTTTGAAAAGAACTTTGTATTCCGCTATAGTAGCAATTGGGGCCCTAAACTTGGATCCATTATGGCGGCATTTATATTAAAAGAATTACTTCTGATAGTTGTATGATTAAAAGCAACCTGTGCACTGTTAAGACATCCTCTTTATGTTTGCAGACCCCTCCCCATTAAAAGAAAAATGTAAAGAAAGGGAAAAAAAAAAAGAAAAGAAAAGAAAGACAACTGTGCTGAAATTATGGCAAGCAATGATGTGCACTTGTATAGTCTGTGATGATGAAGAAAAGGATTACTTACTCCGTATGGATGTAAATTCTGAAGTTATGTTCCCCATTCTTACATCTGCATGTAATATATGAATGATCAGAAGAACCATTGGGCTTATTAGGGAATGAGGATAACTTAGTTTCTGTTTCTTCTTTTGATAGTTTGATACTCAGCATTTTCTTGAAACAGTTAAGGTGAAACCATCTGGAAAATGGCTGAGGGCGGAGCTGCTGCTCCCAATGCTGAACTGTTGGAATGGCCAAAGAAGGACAAGCGAAGATTCCTGCATGCTGTGTATCGTGTCGGTGATCTTGATCGCACCATCAAGTATGCCTTTACAAGCTGACTAATACTGATACATGATGAGAATATCACCAGGAGCTTATACTAATACTTTTGCATAATATCCATGTCAGGTTTTATACAGAATGTTTTGGGATGAAGCTGCTCAGAAGGAGGGATGTTCCAGAGGAGAAGTACTCAAACGCTTTTCTGGGGTTTGGTCCAGAGGAGTCACATTTCGTTGTAGAGTTAACATACAGTGAGTATTGAGTAGATATATGTTTATTCTCTAGCCTTATATAAGCCTACTTTAATACTTATCTTCTGTGCATTCTGCTTAGGCCAAAAGAGTTGGGCCTAATTTAGTAGTCTGTTTGCAATACGTTGCAACAATAGGTCAATTTTAAAGGGAGCCTCCCTTTAAAAATTTGTTGTGTTTATGTGCTTTTAAATGAACTTATGAATGTGGAAAGTAGGTTTGCATATCATAGTTGCTCTGGATGTGCAACATTAATATTGTTGTGCACTGTGTATGAGATTATAACTATCCTACTAAGACCCACAAAAATCATTACACTGGAGCTCCACCTATGCTGGGTAAGGCTCTTTCTTATTTTTCTTTCCTTTTTTTCGGTGTCGGGGGGATGATGTATGCAACTACGCCTGTAACTGAATTGCAAATATGTTTCTCTTGGTTTCTTTATATAACCTAACACTGCTAAAATGCATGATAATTGATCTGTCCATTGTGTGAAAAATGGACTCAATGTTATTTTTCTTTGGAAGCACTAAAAAACAATAAACATTCTGTTGATTCCCACCCCCAAAAAAAAGAAACCTCAATTAATTGATGCTATTTACTTTTCATATGCAGCTTTTACATGCTTAGTTTAAAAAGCTCAAGGCGCACAAAAGCACAAAGGGTCCTGGGGCCGGGCGCGGGCTTTGAGGCAAAGGTTCGGGCTTTTGGAACGGGGTGCACTTACTTAAAAATGCTTAAAAATGAATGCTAAGCAATATTTTTAATCGAATATGCTAGGTGATGACATCAAATACGTGATTAGATATCATTGTATTACGAAAAATACTACAAAGAGTCTTAGATTGTGATAACATAAATTAGCTACGATTTTAACCAAAAAACAAGCAAAAAAAAAAAAAGAAAAAAATAGCACAAATTGAAAAAAATGGTGCAACTTACCCACTTACTAATTGTCTAACGAAGACAGAGACAAGAGAAAGCAGGGGAGGGGGAGACAGAAAGAGAGAGAGAGAGAGAGAGAGATAACAAAAAATAGAAAAAAGCCCACTGAGGCAAGCAAGGCGCACGAGGTGCAACTGCGCCCTGACTGAGGTGCAGACTGAGGAACCTCAGAGGGCTTTTTGGAGGGCTGGGCTTCACCCCTTGCAAGGCGCGGTGGGTGGGCTTCGGGCTTTTGCACCTAGGCGCTTTTTAAACTAAGTTTACATGTAGTTTTGAAGCAATCATAATTATAGTCCCAGATGCCTAGTTTCTTTTTATCTTGCTTTTTTCTAGGTGTATTAGTTTTAAGATTTATAACCCTGAGAGGGAGGGATGCATGAATGGAGGAAGCCTTGTACCAATGGATATTTGTTTAGGCATCACATCACTGCCTTTAAACATCATAAAGTTGATTGTTTGCATTTGCTAGCAAACCTTAGTTTTGTATTGCTTCTAAGATATCATTTTGATATTGGCCTACAGACTATGGGGTGGACAAATACGATATTGGAACTGGATTTGGACATTTTGCCATTTCAACTCAAGATGTAAGTGATATTGAAATTTGACTATGTGAAGAATCAAACTGAAGTTTAGAATTTGAGCCATTATCTTCATTGGTTCAGGTTTACAAAATGGTTGAAGACATCCGAGCCAAGGGTGGTAAAATCACCAGAGAACCTGGCCCAGTGAAAGGTGGAAAAACTGTGATAGCATTTGTGAAAGACCCTGATGGTTACACGTTTGAGCTTATCCAGAGAGGTCCAACTCCTGAACCACTCTGTCAAGTAATGCTGCGTGTTGGTGATCTAGAGCGCTCGATCAAGTTCTATGAAAAGGTAATGTTAGTTTGGGCTTGGCTTCTTTCTTCACAGGTCAGTTATATTTGTGTGGACATCAGATCCGGGACGTATGCATTAATGGGATCTTGTGACTTAAATCCCTACGTACCAAAATAATTGCCTGCCTTCTAAGCGAACAACTTTTGAAAAACAGCGAGATTTTTCACCATGGTGTATTGGGGGAAGGGTACTACAGACATTGTTTGATGCTCCAAGATCACAATAGCTTTCAAATTAGCTTCTGGATGGATTCTGGTGAAAAATTTAGATGCTTTCTGTAATTGATGCCCCTGATCTCACTGTATCCCTGGTATGTGATATTTGCAGAAAGGGAGGACATAGAATGAGAGAATATCAGGAACAATTCAGCTTCATATTGATGCAATTTCGTGGTTTTGCCCATAAATTCCTTGGATTTCTCCTCTCATCCTGCAGTGTGGAAGATGACATCACTTTTTTGCTGAGGGACTGAAAATTACTTGGCTAAAACTGATTTTGAGTCAGAACCAATCGTATCAATCATTCCCACTCCTGGCGGGAGTGGCAAGGAGATCTGAGAAACTAGGGGGTATGAGGGAAGTCGTTGAGTATAATAGACTGGTGTGAATGTGGGCGGTCCCATGTCTGCCTGATAACCTACCCACCAAAACTTTACAAATGGTTTGAATGGCTGTGATTTTGAATCTTCATGTATTTGGTTGCAAAAGGTAGCATTAGCTTGGAGATGCACCCTGTCTTTGTTGATCTTTGACTCCTGCTGTGTTTAGTTGGCAACCTGGTCTGGTGCGCTTCTTATTGGGTCTTATTTTTGCAGGCCTTGGGGATGAAGGTTGTAAAGAAAACTGATAGACCTGAACAACTGGTGTGCACAATTTCTTTTCTTGTATTTGTAGCTAGTATGCTTGAATTTCCGAAGAAATTTTGTCTAATTGTGAAATTCCCTAATGATGCAGTACACTATAGCTATGCTGGGATATGGTCCTGAAGAGGAGACCACTGTTCTGGAATTGACATACAATTATGGTGTTACCGAGTATACTAAAGGGAATGCGTATGCCCAGGTTTGTTTGAAGTCATTATTCTTCATAGCTACATCGTTCTGCTGTAAGGTCATCTTTATTAGTGATTTTATGTAAATTATGGCAACAGGTGGCTATCAGCACTGATGATGTCTACAAAAGCGGTGAGGTGGTCAACTTGGTTACTCAAGAGCTTGGAGGAAAGATTACCCGACAAGCAGGACCCATTCCTGGAATCAACACTAAGATTGTCTCTTTTCTGGATCCCGATGGTTGGAAAACGGTAAGTATCCTAATGTCTACTATGGCCAGTTATCTTCAATTTCTATCCATGAAGTCCTCAGGTATGCAGAGCAGAATAGTGGATTTCCTGGTCTATAAGTCATGTAAAGTTGAAAGTTGCCTGTTGTTTGGGACTGAATTTCTTGTAAAAAATTATAAAATAAAAGATTTTCCTCTTGTAAGAATTGCATAAAAACTAGGCACCTTGTTGATGTGGATTCGTGTTAACAAAACAAGCTTTAAACTCTTCAAATTGGGATGGAATTAACTAATTTTTGCCCCTTCCAAACTGTAAATTTGCAGGTTCTTGTTGACAACGAAGATTTTCTGAGAGAGCTGAAGTGATTGGAAGGAACCTTCAAAACGTAATTCTAGTATGTTTGGCTTGCATGAATAAATGTCTCATAGTCATAACTATGGGTCTGTCCCTTATGGGTAATTTTATGTCTGTGAAGTGAATTCTAGCGAGTTAGATGGGGGTGTTAACTTCTGCAGTTTCTTGTGGTTTCCAACTGTGGGTATAGCTCTGAGAAGTTGTTATGAACTCCCCAAAAGAGACTGTAATGGCTTGGGTTTAGAATTGAGAGTACGAGTATGAATCAAAACCAAGCTTATTTAAGATACTGGTTTTATGTCTATTTAGTATTTTTTTGCTCAAACCAAGTTTATTTAAGATGTATTCCTTTCATGTCTATTTAGAATTGCTGGGTTTTAGGGAAAGGCTGGAACACAAATGGTTTTTAAGTATGCTAGTAGGTTTCATATGAGCTTAGGTAAGCAATACACAGCAAAATCACAACTACTTGAGGAGCAAATGCCCAACAATTCCCTCACTCCCAACTTATATCATGGATCCTGGCCTATCAATCCAAGTTACTATTTATGTTATTTTGTTTTAATTTTTTAAAGACCATTTCCTATTTCTATGGTAATCCCTTCTGAAAAAGATTAGATTTCATCCATATAATAATATGTCATTGAATCTATAGACCTAGGTTCATAGTATAATTTTTTTCCAACCTCAAAAAAAGTTCTATTCATGGAAATCCAAAGAAAATAAAGAGAAATAAGGGATGTTCTAGTGGCTTAAGCATCTCTTCCCAACCTTAAAGATGGCCTCTGTTTTTTTTTTTTTTTATTTTGCCTTCTATCTACCCTCTCCTAATACTTGTACCGTGATCTCATGACATTAAATTTAATGGTTTTTTAGAAAGGGGATCATATTAGGGGTAAATTTTAAAAAATTAAAATAAAATATCACATAATATAATATAGAAAGGGGATCATATTAGGGGCAAGGGGGTGCTGAGTTTTTTTTTTTTTTGATTGAAGCTTTGAGTTTTTTGTATTGAGTTATTTCAATCCTACCACAAAAAAGACAATAAAGAAGAAAAAGAATAGTGTCTGAACCATTAGATTGGTTTAATATTGAAGTGGCTTAATTAAAACGGTTAAATTTTTCTAAAAAAAAAAAAGAAAAAGAAAAGACTAGTTTGCATGAATTTAAAACATATTATCATATGAGTTTGAGTCGTAAAGGTCAAGTGATTAACTGTCAAAATTTAAACATATATTTGCCGTGAGAGTTGTCTAAATGAAATGTGTGTTGTGGGAGAGATTAAATGTATCAATTTTAACTTGAAATGTAGAGAGGTTGATGCTTTAGATCATAAATATGTCGACAAAGCATTGAGCCATTTTTAAAAAATTCTACTTTTGTCCGTTTCAATCTAAACTGAAAAAAGGTACTTAATTAACTTTTTAACCGTTCAAATTCTAAAAATGGACATAACAACTTGAATATGTATCTGACTATAATTGTACTAGTTGTTATAGTTGGTTATCTAACAAAAATCGATTAGTAATATTTTTGATCTTAGTAGGATAGAATATGTAGAACTTCTATCTTCATGCGCCATATGTTTATACAGGTGAATTTGTTAGGAGGCAACTAATATATCTTTGGTATCATGGTCGATCCAAGGAAGAAAGTTCAAGTTAGGATTTTGAAATTTGAAGGCGACCTAATTGGTTCGATTTGGTAGGTCATGGTAAGTTAAACCTTAATCAGCTACCTAGATTTGATCCAGGATTGCATTTCCAGAGTCGCCTGAAGAACACGAGCAGCTGGACCACATTGCCACCAAGCTCTGATAACACTTCTTTGCTTCTTTCGTAATGTAGTTACCAGAGTCTAACAGAAACGACCCCACTGAGTCTTAAACGTAGGGGTAAAGATTGGTTCTCATAGCTTTAGCTCAACAAGCACAAAACTGTGTTTGCTTCTCGCGCATCATTAGTTACATCAATACGCGTATCTTGCAATGCTACTGTTACAACAAGCTCTGTTCAGGCCACATAAAACCCTGATCGTTGCAAAATCAGGGAAGAAGGGGCTACAGAAAGACACATTTGCATTTAATCATTGTGTATTCATGTAGTACTTTCAAATGTACAATTGGGTATCAAGATACATCTAATCACATACACCCAGATAAACCTGCTATCCAAGCAAGCCTTTCAGAGCCTTGGTTGCCTTCCATTTTGAATATGAGATCGGATTTTAAAAATTACTCTTGAGTAAATTATAGGGAGAGATACAAAATTAAATAACCTGTCAAAAAATTTAAGATACTCTTCTCCTGCTGGCCTTCAGAGATGAAAACTATGTACATGATGGAAAATAAATCAACTTCATCTGGCTTTTACTTGACAGATCATTGAGGAAACTATAGGACTCGGCATCTCTCTATGTATATGTATCCATTGGATAAGAACCAAGGACACGAAGAAATCTAGCAAACTCCTGCAACCAAGAGTCAGGCATATCGGATGTTAAGAAACAGATCGATGTTTAGAAACATGGAAAGTGTGCGCCAAATATGAGCTTATAACATATGTCACTAACATGCAGAATAAAATGACATCAACTCTGCTTTCTTATGGTGGTTTAGCAGCAACAGCTTTCACCTCATCTTTGATCACATTATAATGTTAACATCTTATAAGTTCATATAAAGTTTCAGTTAAAAAAGGGCCCTCATAAAAGTCCTGGAATGCCTCATATAGTCATGTTGAATATAAATGGCTTAAAGGTTCATTATTCAGACTCATCCATACCCATGTTGAAATGTTCAGTGACCATCAAAGGTGCTCCATGTAAAACTGAAGCGTTTGAATGATAGCCTAAAGCAAACATGGAATCTTTTAAAACATCAACAACATGAACCTTACAGTCACATGCATGAACATATGACCAGTTTGAAGTTTCTCATTCATAATCATCTCGTTGTTGACTTGAGAAATGTCCACTCCTGGGTGCCAATCATCACTTTTATGAAGTTTTAAATTCAGTTCAGTTGCAATTTATCATCTTCTAATCAACATTTGTTAGTCCATACTTGAACAGGTCATTTCGGCAATTTTTACTGTTCTGATCAAAGTGGACTAAATCAACATGCCACACTAAACATGCTCCGGTCTTTTATTGTGGAAAGGCAGTCAGTTACTTTTAAAAGGGATTTGGTTTGATACTTATAAATGGCAATTATCCAGAATCAGTCGTTGCATGTCATCTGTTTTTTTCTATTAATTATGTCATTTGGCATTCCATCTAGAAGAAAAACTAATTAAGGAAAAATAAATCATTAAAAAAGCCACAGAATGAAAACATTAACATTCTGTCTTAAATGACATTGCTTGCCACAATTAGTATTAAAAGGGGCATACAAATGAAGCTAATCTTCTGAGTTAAGCAATGACATAACTAATATACAATTATACATGATTATGAACTCATATGTCATTATAAGAACTGACCTGCAGATGCCCCAAAGCAGATTGCGCTCGAGGGTCTGCCATTGATGCTTCAAAATCAATGTAGAAAAGGTAGTCAAAGTACCTGCCCATAGCAAACAGCCAATAAAGAGACAGATAATGTTGTGAAATGCTAACAAGTTCAGGTGTAAGTTTCACAGCAACGGCTACTTAGAAATGCCCAGAGACAGCAGTTCTAACTCCTCTCTCAGTGCCATGTAGTTGAGCAGTCCAATCATGTTCAACACCATAGCCTCCCCCCCACCCACCAACAAACAAAAAAAACCCGCCTTTTGAATCTAGTTACTCAATAGTTCATTTTCATGGAGATGAATAATGGAAGGAAATGTAAAATTAAGAATTTAGCAAATATTCTCATATTGCGAAAGTTTTATTTCAGTAATTTTAATATACTTTCGTGTACCTCAAAAGACATTTAAAAAAAGGGTATTTAGGAGTACTTTAGCAAGATTAAATTTCCTATTATGTTGGACTGTAGTCGACAATGCAAAAATGACTCTAAGATGTCATCTGCTTTTTTTTTTTAATGTAGTAGTAAACAGTTAATGGCTAACAGGACCAGCCTCTCCACAATTTAGAATAAGGCTGCTACATTTGACCCCCTCATACTCTGCCTTGGAAAGACTCTTGGGGGTATGGATGTTGTTTGAATTAAGATAGTATTTTCTGTCAGAATTAAGATAGTTCAGAAAAGTTGTCTTTTAGCTTTCTAATTGTGTAGGCTATTAAATAAATGGTTTCCATGAGTATATGAGATTTTATTGATAGTTATTAAAATTTAAAACAAATACATGGTTTGGCCGTCTTAACTCTACTTCCACATTCTCCATTCTCCTTTGCCCTACTACTTTTCTTCCTTCCCTTAATCTTCCCTTTTCTTTCCATCTAATTTTCCCTCTTTCCTTAACTCTCTCTCCCTTTCCCCTAATCTCCATCAACTTGATCCCGATTGCTACCACTTCCTGATGTTATCTCGCTAGGAAAATTTCTATCACCCATAAAGCACCATAATTGCTTCCGCTTCCTGGTGATACTCACCTGAGAAATTTTTATCACCCAAAAATACTTGGCAGGGATAATGAACTTCTTTTCAGTCCTTCTTATCCCTTACCATGCACATGTCTTACCAAGTTTACCAAGTGACTCATCTTTGCAGGCATTACTGCGATGTCCAGTGAATCCCACCCCTGTCAAGGTCCCATCCAAATTACTGTATATAGATTACTTGTACTCCTACAGTCTTATCCCACTTTCAGAGTCTCACTTCTACAATGGATTTTGCTTATGAACTTGGCCTCAAGTGTGAAGTACAGGACAAGCACCACGTAGGTCTAACTGTGAAAGGGAAAGTGGGCAATTCAAGCAGACAGCTTAAAATAGTAAATAATGCACTTTCATTGAGATGGGAAAATCGTAATATTAATTCGCAATGCCAGAATTATCATTCGACGGCAGTAACTTGCTCTAAATTCTGAACACTTCCCAAAAGAGCTGCTACAGTTCCATACATAATTGAAAAGCACAAATCTGTCCCCCACATCGATGAAGTGTAACAAGCTTATCCGCATTTTTCAATTGAGACATAATAGTAAACTTCGTACACCGAAAGTATTGAAGATTCTTGATGCACAAGCTAGTTCTCACACCCATGTTAATTGGACTTGATCATACACTTGTAGTATTGACTATTGAGTGCTCAACATGGTTCTAGGCATTTTACTTGCCATTTCTACAAATTGTAAGAATCCTTTTTAATGACGAACGATTTCTCAACAGCAGCCAAATGCATATAACAGGAACACTGAGTTAATTGTCAATGCAATATGGTATCCTGATATCAAGGTAGTTGACTTCTCAAACGATGACTTGTAATGGAATTGAAGATAGTGAATGAACAGGACAACTTTATGGAGTAATACACAGATATCACTATTCGAGTAATAGAAGAAGAAGATAGTACGTGGATATTCCAATCAACTACATTGTTACATCATATCATATCAGAATTTAGTACAAGAATTCTTCGACTTGAATGAATAGGGATTACGTAATGAATATGCTACTGGGAAACCAACATTTAATAATAGAAGTTCTTACTTGGCA
The DNA here is from genome assembly GCA_021018815.1 of Talinum fruticosum. NCBI lineage: Eukaryota > Viridiplantae > Streptophyta > Magnoliopsida > Caryophyllales > Talinaceae > Talinum > Talinum fruticosum. Next base: position 1,550,619 of record JAITYX010000074.1, on the reverse strand, counting down.
ATCCCCTTATTTGAGTCATCTACAATCCGAAGTGGACGCTTCCTTTGTGGTCTGCTCTCTATCTGAACTCCCATACAAATAAAGACATACTGGTCATAAACCTGGAGCTATAATGATTTTAAGGGAAAAAAGGTAACATTTCTGCTTCATATACCTTTGTCAAATTAATGCCACGAAGAGCAAACACTGCCAAGGCCTTGAAAAGTACACCAGGTCCTTCCTCCAAAGAAAAGACAATACTAGTCTGAAGAAACCACAGTAGTTATCAAGGAAATAGATAGACTACTAGTATTTCTTTGTTTTCTTTGAGATACATTGAGAGGCGATTTTACCTTATAAGGCCTATCAGTGCCAGGAATAATAGGCTCTCTGGCAAGAATAATGAAACGAGTAACATTATCAGCATCATCCTGCCAGTGTATCCAAAAAGGGAAAAATGAGGACAGATCTGGTATTTTATGGTAAGGAAGATTTCAGTCCGAAAAAACATGAAATCAAGTCACAACTCATACAACAGTGACATACAGGAGTCTACCACAAACTAAACTGCTCACACCATGTGAACATTCGCACTATTTGCTGCGAATAATGGTATTCAATATCTCGCATTTTATTTCATAAGACAATTTGTTCAAATTTCTGTCAAATCTATGGAATATCAGACTTGCCCCTCCGCTTTTATGTACATTGACAACCAGATGAGCCAATCAGGAGGAGCAAGAGGATCACATAAATTATGGATAAAGTGGAAGATGAGGACAGATGAACAATGGGAGGGCATCACACAAGACTTTGCTCATTCGAAGCACAGTGGATGCTTCATAGGAGCTTGTGGGGATCTTTTCCCAGCCATTTCTTGGACACTAGGTCTTCAGCCATTTCTTTTGGATTTTGTGCGGCACATTGGCCTTGTGCTGTATGTTTATACATCCTAGATTTTTTTCTTCATCTCCTACTAGCATCCCCCCCAAAAATCATTGAGGCCATATATCACTCCAGCACACCTGTATTCTTTCTTCAAGAATATTGAGGCCATATATCACCGCAGCGCGTGCACTTGCCACAGCTCCAGTATCTCTTGCACGTTCTGAAGCTACGATCTGGTCAGGAAAATGCAGAATAAGGATAAGAACAGCATATCCACATGTATCAAGACGAAGTCCACAATAGTTTTGTGTATCACCTGAGCAGCACCCGCTGCATCTTCTGCGCTAATTCTAACAAGTCCCAACTCACTCAGTCTTTTCTTACACTGATCAAGTGCCTGCAAGGAGAAATGCAAATTAACAAGAATCTGCATCATTGATTGGCACTATGTAGAGTCTAATAACTATATTGACTTATTGTCCATCATTGCAAACGCATCATAAGTATCAGCCTTATCTTTATAACCAACATGGAAAAAGAAAACCAAAACTAGGCACCTGAGGGTGACTTAAAACACGACTGAGATCCTCTTTTCTGATCCCAGGCAATCCCAGAAGACAGTGATTAACATCTAACTGAACTTCACCAACTATATGCAGCCGATGGCGGAGGAGTAGATCATAATTCCGGTGGATACTACCACCGACAGAATTCTCAATGGGTAGAACAGCTTTATCCACCAACCAAAGTTCAACTGCCTGTTAAACAAATAAGAGAATAAAAAGACAAGCATATGTAAACGCACGTGGCAGGAAACAAAGTGAGCTATTGGGACAAGCTATACCTTGAAAGCAGCTTCATATTCATCACAAGGAACAGTCTCACAATTTGGATAGGCTTTCAGAGCAGCATCCTCACTATATGATCCAGGCACGCCCTAATTAATGTTTACAGTCCATAAATGAGTCATTAATGAACATTCACTTTGCAGGATGATAGGAAAGGAGAAATGTTTTACCTGATAAGCAACACGCACTTTTGAACCATCACCTCGGGATGATGAGAGATCAGTCGCAGATAATGGTTCTATAGTTGATCAAGAAAGAGGGGTAAGCAATGAAAGTAAAGCTCAAGAAAGATACTCTTCTAGCACATTGATAAATGGGATTACAGTTCCCCCATGCAAACAATATGTATTGCAAAATTACGTAATTTGGAATAACCAAGATTGGTCATTTCTGGAAACTACTAAGTAATTATTGCCAAGAAACAGTGCCAACAGGCAAAGTGTTAATAAACCCCTGCTAAGAAAACATCAGAACTTGGGACAAGGATACACATGAAAGCTGAATATACAAACAGCAAACACAAAGCCAATGAAGCACTATGGCATTTCGTCTACCGCTCCATCATCAGCTAATGAAAATGGGAACTCCTCATGTCAAATACAGAAAACAGTAAATATCCAACCAGTCTGCCTCAATCGCTCAGAAAAACATAAATTAGAAAGAACCTTAGCAATTGCAACCGGGGTTATCATAGAGAAGCAACCTCTACCAATTCAGCAGAGGGTCACTAAGTGAATCCAATTCTTCATCTGCATCCCAAGTATCCAAATCAACCTAATTAAAACACAACAACTTGGACAGTTCAAATTAGACCGAAAACAATGGAACTTCTTGAAATGATCATCTGCCCATGTCTATCATTTGGATCCACAACCATAATCGACCTTTTAGCTTAAGCCCAAGCAATATAGGCTGAACTGTGTAATATCTTATCTCATATATCCTAGTAATGCTACACATTTGCAGATAACAAAGGCCACATAGCAGAAACAAGCAACATAACTTGCATCTTACACGACAATATGATAATTACACACTCTTCACTGAATTTCAATTCAACAAAAAGATACGAACTCAAAAATATCCATTTCTTAATCCTATCAAGATTATAATCCACAAGAACAAAATCATAGTAATAATCAATGCACAATCATGAAACTAAACATAAACTATTTTCCACCAGTCAAATTATAAAATAATAAGAACGCTGCAGTGTAAAGAAAGATGAGTTGGAACTCACTAGGGAGGGAATTCAAGTCCCTGTGGAACCCAGTGTGCTTAGTTTGCTGGACCCCACCAGAGCGGGGCTCAGCAGCACCACCATGATTCAATGGCTTCTCATCATCAACTGGAGTTATTGCCTTTTGTCCCAAAACAACGCGACGACAGTCCCATTTCCATAATCTCCCCAGATCTCTCTTAAAACTCAATTCACCACCCAAACCACCACTTGTGCCCAAATCAGGACATGAAAGAAGCCCACATCTCAATATGATTGTATCAGCTCTTAGAGCCATCACACTATTCAACCCAAAATCTTCAATCTACAAGCACAAACTAAGATGCCCAGAAAGATTAATGGTAAATTTGTTGGGAATTGGAGAAACCCACTTCCACATTGTTGAGAAAAAATTGCTAAGGGACCCACCAAATGGAAGACGAGCCTTGTGGGTAAAAGCTTGTCCTTTTTTATGTTTATTTCTTGGGGGTGCCAATGAGGAAGCAAAATTTGAAGGGGAAAAGGGGTTAGATGAGGGAAAATTGAAAGGGGGTAGGTGAGCAGAATATTGGTTAACAAGTTAACAGCACAGATTTGAATAAGGCAGAGCGAGGATCTTGGATATCAGAGAAATGACCACAGATTGAATTTTCTATGTCTAGTGTTGGGCAAAGGATAGAATGCTGAAAGATTTGTGGTTAAATAAGAGCAGTGGAGAACACAAAAGCGCAGAATGAGGAGAGAGAGGGAACAAATTTATGTAGCCTAAGCCAGCAGCAGGTGTGTTATGATCCAACTTCCATCTTCTCCGCTGGACTTAAAAAGTCCTCCGTGACTCGCGAGAGCATTGTGTATTGTTTTGACTATAGTTTTTATTTGAAAAAATGTCATTGAATTTTTATTGTTTTTTGAGAAGGATACCATTATGGTTTACTTTTTTCTTTCCCTAAAAAATACCTTTAAATTTTAACAGATCTTAGGAAAAATGGTATTTTAGACCCCACTTCCACAAATTTTAATAGATTTAAATCTCTATAGATTTAAATATGTTATTACGTATTTTCTTTATTATAAATTTTTTAGACGGATTAAATCACTTAAATAATTTAAGTGAATTTGACCAAAAAAAAAAAGAAAATTAAGTGAATAGAAAGGAAAAATCATTATTAAAATAATAAAAAGAATAAATACATTTGTATAATTTGGTTACAAATGTCTTCTTTTTAATTTGTTTGATATAAATTTGGGGTGACATATGTGTATTGTAAGCACAAATTAATTTCTCATATAAGGTTTATGTTTTTTAATATATTAATATAAAAGATTATTGTACTTTTATGGGTTTAAATGATTATATGTCATACTATAAACTTGGACATTTGTGTACAATACTTTAGGAGTATTTATTATTTCTAAATTATATTATTTTTTATTTTTTTAAAAAAGTAAATATATAACAAAAATTTTCCAAAAAGAAATGGATGACAATTACAAAGTTAAGCAAGAAGATCACTTCATCTCACAGTATAAATATTTGCCCTCACACAACAAATATATTGAATGGATCTAAGCAACACCTCTTCATCTCATTGCTTCCCTGAAATTTCCTAAAATTCCTTTCCCTTTAGATCTCATACATAATTGCATCAAACATAACTCTCAGCCATTTACTTCTGATAGAAGTACCCCTACAATGATCTGCAAACCAACACTTTGCTTATTGTAAAGCTCACTAGTGATTGTTGCAATTTGTCCAACTTAACACAGTCCAACTTAAAAATAATTGCTTATTTTTACCATCGAAATTTCGATCTCTAAAATTTAGTCTTAGTTAAACACAAACAAACCCTACCTGACCCATACATAAGATGGTTTTTTTCTTTCACTTTTCACAGTCATCCCCTCCTTCCAAATGTTCCATCCCCCTCAACAAGAAGTTCTTTCTCCACAATCCTAAACAATGTCTCCATCTTTCCTTAAACACTCTCTTTCTCTCTGTCTCTCTCTCTCTTTCTCTCTTCCCCTATAAAGGGTAATTCCCCTTCCTCCTGTACCCTTCGTCCCCTCTCCTCCCCCTTCCCTCTCATCAGACTTTGAGAATAGCAAGATTCATGGCCCATCCCCATAATATCTTTTACTACCCGACCAAGTTAAGGCCTTCACCGAGCTAATAGGCATCGCAAGCACCGCCCTGTCACTTTCTAAATCGAATGTCGTGGAACTGCACTAGAAATTGGAAGACAGCTTCTTCTATGCCAAATCCAGTATTTTTTGTACGATTTTGCTTGAATTGTATTGATTAAATGGTGTCTTCTCTTTGACAATGAATTTTATGAGAAAAGAGTGATTTTTTAGGATTTTTGATCTAAAAATTAGTGTAAGTTGTACTAAATTCGGTTTCTAGTTGAGGATCAGGGTCCCCTGGGGACTGGGACCTGTCGCGGACAGAGATAAGGTTGATATTCTCACTTGACTTGGGGTGGGGGGTGGGGATGAGGGCTGGTATGGGCAGCGGGGACGAGAATGGTACTCTCCAACTTCGACCCGTCTCCTTACTATCTCTAACTGTAAACAATTATAAGAAATTATAAGATAAACCTAAATGAAATAAGATAATCTCGGACTTTACCTTACACAACACATAAGTCGTCCTACTTAGAAACAAATTTTACTTTCTTTTTTATACGATCATAAATTTAAATCTTGTATATAGATCATAAATTCTATGAATTATTAAATAAAATATCTTATGAAGATAAAAATTAGCTTAGAGCATGGGCTAAGTCCATGTTCCTTTAACCTGTAAGGTTATTAAAAATGGTTTTGAGATAATTGTAAACTTAATTTCAAAGAATTATAAAATATTATTAGATATTTGAAAGATGTAAACTAAAATTAAAATAAATCGGGGCTAAACCTCTATTGTAGATCCCCCACCGCGGCGCCGACAAAAAAATATTTCAAGTAAACTATGCGAGTTATGTTCTCATTTTTCACGTGCACTAAATCCCTCACTGCAAATACTTTATTTATTCTCTATTAAAATCTCACCGTCAAGTGTCCACTTACAACCATCTATTTATTAGTTAAAACTTTATGATCTTTTAATTAAAAAATATTTCAGTTTCTCTATTAAATAAATTATAAAATATATTTAAAAAGAGTTTTACAAAAATTATTAATACTTTAGTAAGGTGCTCAAGCTATCATCCATTATAGTATTCACGAAAATAATCGTGTAACAGATTGGATAATCAATTTTGGTTGTCCATCTCATTTCCTACAGTGTTCCACCAAATTATGTGTTGTGATTTATTTTTATTTTTATTATTAATATTAATTAATGATTATAAAGACAAAACCCTCATAAAAATGATTACTTAATGTTGCATATTATTTATTTATTTATTTGATAGAAAGGGTGAGGAAGAGATTATAGTATATCATAATCAATGTAAATACATGTCTTTGAACGTTGGAGACGATGTAATATCTCTCTGAACATCATCCTCTCAATTTCTTTTATCATAACTCAACAATTATCAATAATAAGATCATGAGATACTTTGTTCCCGTTAAAAGGGAATATAAATTTTGTAATATTTGTGAGTTGTCTCGATCGTACGTGTTCACTCGACCACCCCCAAGCAAGAATTTTTGTATCAAATAACAAGAGTGGCGTCACCCCTCCCATTATGGAAATTTTTGTAATAACCTAGGTTCATATTATAATATGAACCACATGTGTGTCACCTCAATAATAGTAGTGAATATTTATTAAGTATAGTGATAAATATTTTGAACATTTTTAATATTTAATATTTGTTATTAATTTTGACCAGCTTCAAGATTATAATTATGTTTATAAAAATACATTATTGTTAATTTTGCTATCAATAGTTGATTAAAATTTACTTATTTTATCAACAAACATTTGTAATTAATATTTGGTAATGAAAGTTACTTTGATTGAATAATTGATGAACATCAACTGATATTATAAATGAAAATTTATAAGTGATAGTGATGAACATTATTGTGACAATAATTACACACATTTATTTCGCTGTCTTGCAATATCCAAAGAAAATATAACTTAATTATTCCAATTTGAGATTTTTTGAATATCTTGTGCACTTGTAAATATTCCTTTATTATATTCATTTTAAAGATATTAAATCTTGATGCATATTCCAATTTAATTTTGAGATTTCCAACTTCATCTCTATATCTTCCTCACTTGTACATATTTTAGTATTATATTTATTTTAAAGATGTTAAGTCTTTAGTAACATCATAATAATAAACGGGGACGAGGAAGGATATACATCCTACCAATCTAATACTATAATTTAAATGTGTTTTTGAATTGTTACTTGCACCATATTAAATCCTGCTTAAATAATTTTTCTCAAATTGCTTCCCTCCTTTTTCTATTCTTTTAAAATTCAAACTAAATTATTTTTATTTTTCAAAAATATCTGAAATATACTCTCTCTCTCTCTCTCTCTCTCTCTATATATATATATATATAGCTGGTAATAATTATGCAATTATCAAGTTTAAATTATCATTTAAATAAAAGCAAATCTAACTTAAAAATTAGTCCTTAATAAAATAAAAATTTTAAAATTTCTTCCTTAACAAATATATAGCATAGATAATTTTCTCTCTAATTAGCTCTTAAATTTCATTTTCCTTCCAAATTAATTCTTTTACTTTAAATTAGTCTCCCTTTAAATATATTAGTATAATTATATTGATCTCTTACTTTCTACATATTAATTAGGCCATTATTGGGATGAAATCTCTTTATGCGTCAAAATTATTTATTTTAGCTCAAATTTCATATTGTTTTAGTTAGAAGCTATTATATCTTTTAATACTATTTGAATTATGATTTTTTTTTAATTTCATATCATTATCATGCCATGACAACAACTCCACAAGACAAGTATTTACGTGGATATAAAATTTTTCATAAATATGATCATGATGTTGTATATTGTTTCATCAATATATTTGAATATTTTAATTTTTATAAATGAATATTTTGAATTAAATTTTTTTATTTCTATTTTTTGTTTTTTTGTGAGTATTTCCAACTTTTGATATACTTTTATATTCTAAAACTTTTGATATACTTTTATATTCTAAAAATGTAATATTACTTATATTTCTCTCCAAATAAATCAATGGATGTAAAAAGAAAATTGTTAATGGATCATTATTGTCTAATCTTTAGTTCATAATTGACATTCATCAATGTGTGTGTGTGTTTTTTTGGTCGAGGGTATAATCCGTTTCGAGCCACAAGTTTTTATCAATGTATGATTATATTATTATATTATTTATTATAATTTTTAATTACCTATAAAAATATAAGTCTTCAAACTTTATTGTAGATTTTAAATAATTGAATTTTATGATAGTTGAATTATATGTACTCCTTAAAGTTTTTCTTTTTTTTTTTACAATGTTGGAAGACTACATTCATTTGAATTAGACTACTAAGGTATAATATTTATATGTATCAAAACTTTAATAGAAATGTACTCCTTTATGTGTTCATATAAATTGTATGCTTATAAATTCTATAATTCTAAATGGATTATTTTCAAGGTAAATATCTATTCGTCTTATTGTGAGGGTAGAGGTGAGGTTTTGTGTGTTAGTATTATAATGATATATGTTAGCCTATTATTGATAATTTATACTCATATGTATAAGCATTTTAATAATGGTTATTAAACTCACGATCCGGATGTAACAATCTTACGATTCTACGATCCATTGGAATCTTATGATCCTAATTTAATTAAAAAATGAATGGTAGAATTATAAAATGATTCTGCGATTTTACGACCCTCGATTCATTAGAATTTAATTTCATGATTTTAAATAAAATTCATAAAGTAGGTATAGATAATTATATTTTGTATCAAAATTTTCCACAAAGTATAGTTGCACTAGATTTTTTATAAATTTTTTATGAATGTTATAAATATTTTTATTTTTATAAAAAACAATCTTATTATTACAAACAAATATTATAATCTTACGATCATCGATTCAATTCTATGATTCCGATTCTAATCCCAACCCCTCTAATTCGATTTTAACTAGGATATCAATTCTAACAACCTTGATTTTAATAGGTTATAATATATATACTATGTGACGATTAGATTTTTGATTTATGCATATAAGAATTTTAATACGTTATAATATATATAGTTAGCCGATTAGATTTTTGGCTTATATCATGAGAATTTTTTTCCCTAAATATTATTTTTACATTATTGGGCATTATTCTTTATAAAATAAATATTATGCATTCTAATTATGAGTTATAGAATAAATAGCAATAATTTTGAGATGATATTTTATTACTTTATTCATAATTAGGATTTACATAATTTTTTATTTTTGAAATAATTTTTTAAAAAGTATTATTTCAAAATATTTTTATCATTCAGAATTTATTTTTTGATATAACAATTATCATTGAAATTTCGCCTATTAAATGATAAAAAAATTTCTTTAATATTTCTACATATTAATATATCTCGTGCTTCAATACGAGGCAAAAACTATTGTGAAGAAATTTTAAAGTATGTTTAAGTTAGAAATCGATTAATTTTATGATTTATAATATTTTTAAATTAAAAAAATTATTAATCTTTGCATCTCCCTTTACATAAAAATTTTAAAAAAAAAATTGTTCACAGTATGAAGCTACACATGGCCTAGGAGAGGGTTTAGGGCATTATGGATGGTGTAGTTGCTAGGAGCAATGGTAGGCATATAGGCCTATTTCCAAAAACCTCTTTGTAGTTACCTTTAGGAGGGCACACTATATATATATATATATATATATATATATATATATATATATATATATTGTTTCCGGAGAAAATTGAGTTAATGATGTGGATTGATGATTCGGAGAGAGGAAGGATTTACCGCTCCGGTTCCGAGGATGTGGCACGTTCGATCCGAGTCCGAATGACGATTGCTTGAACCTCGGCAAAAGGCGAAGCCCGGGTGGTGGATCCCGGGAACGCCCTTCGACGCTCAAGTTAGTAGTGAACTAAGTTGAATGGATCGAGGACATCTTCCTCGATGTGCGTGGGGGATTCCTTGGGAGACGAGAAGATTTCCAAAGATGGAAGTTCTCGGGATGAGTGCCGATGAACGTTGATGAACGTTATGAATGTGGATGAGTGTTGAGAGCTTAGGAGTTTGAGAGCTTGGAGACTTAAGTGATTATCCTCCAAATGAGATGTCTTGTCAAATGAACATAACATGCCTTGGGATGTGAGAAAATATGAGTATTTATAGGAGATTTTAAAGGGGTAAAACGGTACTTTACCATGGTTTAGGAAACCCTAGCCCTAGTGGGCTTTGGGGCTTTACCCGACCCGTTAAGGGTTATCTTGGGCCGATTCCTCCCTTATCCAACCTGATTAGGCCAGTCGGCCGGTGACGTGTCGGTTGAACCTGAACTATCCATGAAATACCCGAATTATATATATATATATATATATATATATATATATATATATATATATATAAAGGAACACATAATATAACCACTTGTAAGTAGAGAGGTGAGTGGTTGCTACTCACCCTATTTCCATCCCCTCCCCAAGTTTGAATATGAGGGCACATATTTTTTATGTATGAGGAATTTGTGGGAAGTGAGCTTGATATTTATCCCTCTCTCGGCTCCTGTAAAACCCTTTGAGTTTTCCTTGAGCTAAGAGACTCAAGAGGATAGACCTTCTTATCAATACTAATACTCCCTAAATAGTTATCCTAATAAACTTACATTAGAAGCTTTGACTACATTTTGATTGTAAAAATTTTATTTATAAAATATGATGAAACTTTGCGTGGAATTAAAAATGATGAGGGAGGAGAGTGAAAGCATGATGAGAAAGATTACAAGTGACAGTTTACGTAGCTTGATTATTAATTTACATGTCGGTGGGATAGCTACACATTACCCACACACAATTAGCTAATTATGACCATCAATCATTATTTGTCAAATAATATTCACCAATAACACTCTTTTCTTTGTGATAGCGAATGGATAACTCATTTTGTGAAAAAGACTTGCTCAACTAATGCTAGTCAACTATGATTTTCTATTTATCATCACTAATTAGTTAGATTAACCTTAAGATTCGGGTGTACGGTTTTGTTCGTAGGTCATCTTCGATTTAGTTGTAAGGAGTTATAGAATATTCCTAAACTTAATTATAAAAAATTGTAAAAGTTGTAAGGTTATAAGTTAAAACTAAATGAAACAAGATCGTTGTCTAATGTGAATCTACGTTTTCATATTTGTATGATTTTTAAGACAATGTACATCTTTCAATGTGTCCAAAACAAGCCATATTTGCTAATACAACAATAACTACTTTTATTGTAGGTATTGTTTTTACGAGATTTGAAGATATTCAATCATAAGTAGTTTTACCTCCACCAGTATTTCCGCAAACTTAAAGATAATTTATTACTTCTTATGTTTTACAATACTTGTCGCTTTTAGGTTGTGGGTGAATACCAAAGAAATACAGAATTCATTACAAAATTTATATTAAAAGACCAGGATGCCCTAATGTTTCAGAGTAGAAATGAGGAAAGTCAAGGAAAAAATGAGAGAAATAAATTAGTCAATTAATCTTTAATATGTCATCAAAATTATAATATAATAAATATTTTAAAATAAAAATATTTAATTAAAATGACAAATATCATAAAATAAACAGATTATATAGCTAGACAGGAGTGAGACAAGTTGAGCCTAAACTTAATCGTACTATTGGTCTATAATTATCTCCTGGGTTAAGTTAAGGCTTGCCCGAAATAGGTTGAAGTTGGGTTTGGCTTGGGCTTGCTTTCGATGGGCCTGGGTTGGTCAGAGCTGAATTTGGTCAGCCCAAATCCAAGTTTAAATTCCTAGTAGGGTCCAATTGACCACGCGATATCTTGTATTTGCTATACTCTTTGTGGTAGTAGGAGTAACGTGGCTTAGCCACTAAGGTGGCAAGTTTGGGCCTAGCCAGCTTTTCACCCTTTTGGATTGGCATTTTGTTTATTTTACTACGATAATTCTTAATTTTTCTCTATATAAATGAGACGTAACTGTTAATGTAGGTAAGATTTAAATTTAAATTTTTATTAATAGTTTTTATATACTTTATCAATTGAGTTACCGACACTTACTATTTTTAAATTATGTTGAAGTTATTAGGTTTAATTCACACAAAATCTTAACATGCAACCTTTTAGTTCCATACGTCTATCGTACAAGGAATTATTTTCACGAGACCAGCCTCTTTCTCATTGCAATTTTTTTATAATCTAATTTCTTTTTATACATTTTATAATTTTTTTTTATGTAAGATGAATTTAAGACAAACTAAATGAAGTATTGTAACCTGAGAAGCCTCTTTCCTTTTGTTGTTGTTGAAAGTACTAGAAGATGCCTTGATTGCCACGATAATCCAAAAGATTGCCCTTTTGCTCTGCGTTCGCTTCCGTGTCTTGCCCATCCATCCACCGCGCAATTCTCTGTGTCTCTCTCCTCCCAAATTCCATATATAACAAACCGCAAAAACCCTTTTCTCCATTGTTACTCTTTTCTCTTTCCTGATTGCGACGTGCCACCCGAAGCTCCTTCTTGTTCCCATCTAACAACAATCTTCGCTTTCGTGTTCTGGGTAATTTCGAAATGAATCACTTCATTGTTGTATTCCTTGATTGCCTTGATTAAGTTTTGAAATTGGGTGCTTTTCTGATCAAAGTATAGATTTATTTTTCTACCCATTTTCGAGTCATCTCATCATGTTTCTTCTTCGCTGTTTCGTCTTTGCAGAGAGTAATTCTACTTCTGGGAGTCCTGTTATGGCTAAAAGCTCATTCAAGGCTGAACACCCTCTTGGTTCGTCATGTTTTCATCTACTTGACGTTCTGATATTATCAATTTTGGGTGAAATGGGATAATTGAAGCTGAATTTTGAACAAATTTAGTGATTTTTTATATGGGTATTCTTTGCTAATGAATAATAATGATGTGTATTGTGCTTGATTGTGCCATTAATTGCTTTTGACAATAATGTTGGTAGATATAGAAGCTCGATAGGTCTTGCCCACTTGAAGATGCTATGTAGGGTGGCAGGCAACCAATTCTTGTATCACGATATTCTCATGAATTATTTATGTTGGGGACTGAATTCTTGTTTGTTTTGGGTCACTTTTATTAACCACCGACTTCTGCCTTGTGCCTCGCAATTTTGTTTATAAGATCTCTTGCCAAGACAAACTCATGTAGGATCTTATTTATATTAAATATGCAAGTCTAGTGAATTTGGATGTAATGGGAAGAGTGAGAACTTGGGTGGAGGAGATCGACATGTCTAGAGATTGTTTGGCTAGGCATTATTTTACTTTGGTGTATGCATAGTGGATTGCAATTTTGAGATACTTTGGGCAGGTTCGTATAAATTGAGGCATATTGCTTGTTTTGGCATTTTTGAGGTGATCTTTTTGGGTAAGAAATTGGGAACTGCTGCATGGTACATTTTCTCTTTTGTTGTACTGATGAAGGGGCTAGTTGACAGAATTACAGAATTACGTTTTTGTTTGTGATGAAGCTAAAACTCTCTCTCTCTCTCTCAGAAAAGAGGCAAGCTGAAGCTGCTCGCATAAGGGAGAAATTTCCTGACAGAATACCTGTAAGATTGGTGTTTTTAATTGATCGCTTGTACTTGGAGTTGTTCCTTGTGGTTATCAGTTCTCATTTTTTGGGCAACTATTTTCAGGTGATTGTTGAGAAGGCTGAAAGGACTGACATCCCTGATATTGATAAGAAAAAGTTAGTTCTATTTGCTGTCTTATCTGGTTTTAATCCTTACATGTGATGCCTTGTTGTTTATACTTAAAATGCAATTTTTTTGACTATATTGATGAAGTGACATAACATGTATGAATTATTTGTTATAATAGTTGTCTACGAAATGTTGGACATTGAAAAAAAAATAACGTGTGGCTAGGCTAGGTGCATTACTCATAGCTAAGCCTGAGAGACTAGCTAGAATTTCTTGCTAGTTTAGCCTCTAAAATTGCGAGGAGATAAAATCTTCTCTTGTGGATTATAGTTGTGATCTCACTATGGTATTCTCTTTATTTTTTCAATTTGTTTCGGGATCAGTCAAGATATTTCTCATACCATGGGGTCTTCAATCCCAGTGAAGGACTTAATTAACTGAAGATCTAGTTTTATCAGCCACCAGTTCAATGTGTGAAAAATCTAATTGTTGGCTGTGCATACATGAATAGTCAGATTGGATTTGGGTTAGTGGTCTAAAAACATCATTGTGTTGGTGATTATTGAGTTATGACAGAGAAAAGAGGGTGGGACGATTTGAATCTGGAAGGTGTTTCTTGTGCCAAATTTTATTGAACACTCCCTTTGTTGGGGGCTGTGCTGCCCTGCCTTTCAATTGATACATATTACATAGTTGATTGCCTTGGACCTGTGGTCATTGTTGGCCATGGGATAGCTGTCAAGAAAGAGGGGGAGGGGGACTTAACATTCCGGAAAGAAATCTTGAGAACCTGAGTGATTGCTCTTGTTCTCCGAGTATCTTCCACATTTTCTGCAGGACATGGGCATGCACAGATTATATGCCTTCCTGTTTTGATTCTTGTGCAGGTTTTGGTTTCTTCAAGAATTTCTGGTAACAATTTCGAGTTAATTTTCATCCATGATTTTTTCTAATAATTCTTGCAGATACCTTGTGCCAGCTGATTTGACTGTAGGGCAATTTGTGTATGTAATAAGGAAGAGAGTGAATCTCAGCCCTGAGAAAGCTATATTTGTGTTTGTCAAAAATACCTTACCTCCCACTGGTGAGTTGGGATCTCTTAGTCTGGTTTTTCTTTTTCTTTTAATCGATGAATGGGCATTGTGGAGATTTTCTGACTCTATTTTTGACTTGCTCATGGGTTTCGGTGTAGCTGCCCTGATGTCAACTATCTATGAAGAAAATAAAGATGAAGATGGCTTTCTTTACTTGACGTACAGTGGGGAGAATGTGTTTGGATCTATGCATGGAAGTAACTGATCCATGGGGATCATGGAAGTAACTGATCCATGGAAGTGTAAATTCCCGCTGTTTTCTGTAGCTAAACCTCAGCTGACATCTAATTACTCTTGTCGATGTCTTTACTATTTAAGCAACAATGTAGTAATCTATTTCACAGATTGAGCGATCACCTTTGTTGGATGTTTGCCTGGCAAATTGCTTGGTTCTCAAAATCACGATTGATTTGTCAACAAATGCTAGTCAGCTCAATTGACAAAGTCTTTTGGAGCTATTGGCTCATACATGGATGGTTGATCTAAATACGATTGAAATCGGCATTTAAGCTATCCTTGGCTGCGACTTTTAGTTGTGCGCGACATGCCAAGTCAGCCTAACAAGAGTATAATTAATTAGGCTATGATGTCGACGCTACCTAGTCCTCAGTCTTTCTCCAGCCCATGGTGGCAACCCCGCTAGGCAATTCAACTTGGTGGCTTAGGCCTGCTTGCAACATAATAATAATAATTGGTCACTTTTACTGGCACTGATACAGTTCATCTCAACAAAATCTGCTTCATTTGCTGATCGATTACTAATTGCATGTATGTTTTTAACTGTCGAGTCTTATATCAAGAACATCAAGTTTTTGTGGGTCCTACTTAAGGACATCTAGAAATAAGCAACTTTCTTTGTATGAGTATACGAGAATTTCTACTCGCTGAAAGACCAATTTCGAGAAAACTGCGGTTCCTATATTATACAGTCTAATAAGTTGAATCAAGCAACCACCAAATCAACTTTAGGGGCTTTCATTTTAATTTGCCAGAGCAGACATAAATTTATCATTGATGGGCCTAAGCTTATTTGGTTCATGCAAACACTAATCTCATCATGTAAAACTGCTCCTTCAATCTATGGACCTGTTCTTTTGGATTTATGATAAGTACTTATTGATGCTTATTATTAGTGCTGGAGTTGGAGTGTTATTTATGGGTATCCCTTACTATGACATTATATAAACCGGAAAAAAAGTAATATTTTATTTATTTATTAATCAATAAATAGATTTGAAACAACATTTTAATCTACTAAAATCAACGATTCACCGCATATCACATAACAACAAATTAACAATGGGTATCTTCAAATTATTTCAACCCCTCAACTAACATCAACAATCAATTAATATCAAATTATCAACTAACTTTGAGTAAATTTACAAATAATTCACGAATCATAATCACCTTTCACCAATTACCAAACAACATTACAAAAATTCACTCAAATCACAAATTACAAATCAATTATTCATATTTCAAAAATCAATCAAACAAAAGAAAATTATTACCATAATTCATTTAAAATTCTAAAATTAAAAGTAAAAAATTTAAAAAGTTGAAAACCCTAACCTTAGAGTTCTAAATGAACTTGAGATGTGAGAGTGAAGGAGGCGGGCAGGCGAGTAACTACTTCGACGGTGGCTAGGGGTCGAAAAGCGGTGAATAGGCGAGCAACCATGGACATTGTACAAAGAGCATGCCTTACCCATTGTTACTTACAAAAGGAGAGCGATTCGAGAGAAAAAGAACAGAGAGAAACCGAGAGAGGAAGAAAGAGAGTGGCTGGCACAGGCGGAAGAGAGTGGAGAGCTACTGACGAGATAGGAGGAAGAAAGATGTTAAAATAAAATAATAGAAAAAAATCATTACCCACTTTCTAGAATCAAGGCACCAAAGTAATATCTAGAATTTTTTATATGGAAAAGTCTAGATCTTAGAAATATCTAGATGATTATTGAATTATCCTAGGAAATATCTAGATACTATTGTATTCTCTAGAATTATCTTATGAGCATAATTAGGATTTTGACGTTTGGCCAAATCTCCACCATACATTAAGGAGGTGGAACCACTAGAAATAGGGGAACGGCCTACCTATGTAAGCATCCACAAAAAGTGAAAGCATTCACCATAAGAGAGAGTGAGGGCTCCTAAGAGAGATAGTGAGGTATCCCACATACTCTTGAGTGTCTATCTAAAGTTTTGTAAGTTTGCTCTCTCAAGTTAATAATAAAGAGTTGTTTCAAACATACCACTTGATCTCCTAATTTCTCAACAAGTGGTATCGGAGCAAGGTTTTGGTGGCATTATCTTGGGCTAGCATTGTTATCTATACAGATCGGGGACTGGATTATAAAGGAGACTCTGCGGGCACGATCGGGGACTCGGATTATAAAGGAGACTCTGCGGGCACGATCGGGGACTCGTGAAATTTGTTGGTCTATGACCACATCTTGCTGGTTAAGTGATGGGCACTTACCAAATTGTTATGGAAGATCTTTCGAGCATCGGCTAGCTCACTAAAGAAACTAAGTGGGAGCAACTATAGTACTTGGTGCACATGTATCAAGTACTACTTGAAGGGGCAAGATCTGTGGGGGATCGTTGGCGATGATGAGAAAGCTACCCCAACGGACCCCGATCGAAAAAGAAGTGTGAGATCAAGACAGGGAAGACTATGTATGTTCTATCCGTCACCAGTCGAGGACGAGTTCCTACATCGGATCAAGGACTCGCACAACACCACAGGAAGCATGGGATACCTTAGCTATACTCTTCATGAAGAAGAATGAAGCTAAACTACAACAATTGGAGAATGAGCTCATGTCCATAAAACAAGGAGACATGACGGTAAGCCAATACTTCACAAAAGTTAAATCTATATTTGGTGAAATAGAGAAGGTAGAGCCCGAAAGTGCAATCAACAAGTCCGAATGTGTCGGATCATAATCCGAGGCTTGGACTTCAAATATAGTGGCCTTATTACGACAACTCGGGGATGGGCCACTCAACCCAACTTGATAGAATCAGAAAGTATCTTGGCCAATCAAGAAGACCTAGACAAACAAATGTCCAAGGTCTCAATAAAGGAGGAAGAGAAAGCTCTCTTTACAAAAAGGAGAGCACCTAAACGCCAAGATAAGTCCGAGAGAAGATATATCGCAGATGAAGATTATTCGAAAAGGAGGCAACCAAAGTGGCGACAAGCACAACGTAGACGGGGTCCATCTCGAAGGGGAGCATACCAAGCTTGAAGTGATAAGGAAGAATTGAAGTATCGTCGACAAGAGGATCGATGCTACAAATGCAGCAAGAAAGGACACTATGCTCGAGACTCGCAAATCTGTTTAAGAGGAAGGTAACATAGTTACTTTCAAAAACAATGAAAGTGAAGGAGAGTGGGACGTACTGGCCTCTTTTGCAATGGAAGAGAGCAATGCTACGTTCAATGTAGAATTAGCTACATCATGTGTCGAGGAGCCGAAAGAGGAAGCGCTTTTGTCATGATGAGCAATGAATCCACCAACTATCAATATGATTGGATAGTGGATTCAGGTTGCTCGAACCACATGACGAGAGACAGGAACAAGCTAAAGGGGATGACCGAATATAACGGAAATCGGGTCGTGGTAACAACTAACGACTCTAAAATGCCAATAATCCATGTTGGCAATGCACCGATTGTTCCTTGGTTTAGTCCGCATTAAGTGCAGCTGCAAAATGTCTATCACGTGCCTGGTATAAAGAAGAACCTTCACGTATTTATCACGAGTTGACATCTTTAGGGAATTATGTAGTCTTTGGTCCCAACGATGTCAAGCTATATCACGATCTCAAGCCTATGTCGCCGCCACTTAAGAAAGGACGACGCCTCAAATCGGTTTATGTAATGTGTTCGAAAAATAATATACCGCAAGTGCTTGGTGTAGTCGTAGCTAGAAACCGGTAAGTACGGGTCGTGTCCACGAGGAACTCGCTTTCAAATACTAAATCCACCTAAAAACTCTAATCTGGGTAAAACTAAGTTCGACGAGGATTTGGTTTTCAGATTTAATTAATAACAAAACAACTATGAGAAATCAATGAATAACAAGCCTTAGATTGGGATTAATCACACTACTATGCTCGAAACCAAAATCGAATACCATTTGAGATTTGCCTATGCTAGCGGTTTAGAAGGGGAGACACCCATTAAGCCTATCTTCGCCTACTTTTGAAGGTCAAAGACTAATCTTGCATGATCTAATCATCTATTTTCATAGGATTAATAAAGAGCAAAATCACAAAGAATGCATTTCACAACCCCGATTAAAACCTTAATTATTTTCATATTGAAATTCTAATCGTTCACAACGTCATTCTAGGTAAGTTTTCATCTTTCGATGTTTACAAAACCCTAATAAAAATATATGAGTCCTCTTTTGAGGAAATCAACGAAAAAGGTGATGAGCGAAGTGAATTCTAACCTAACAAGCATAAAACAATTCAATTGGTACTCAATTCATGATTATCAAGGCATAATAGGGATTAATTCCAACCTAAGTAGAGAAATTAGCCTCTAAACATGATACTAAACAATAGAGAAGATTCAATGAATATAAACATGAAGACTATAGAGAAATCGCAAAGAGCAAACATAAAGAGAGAGAATTAAGGATTATCGAATAGAAATCCGAATGCTTGAATTCAAATTAATCTTCAAAAATTCAAAATCTTAAATTTCAATCTAAAGGGATTTGACGGCTGGAAACTATCCTAGAAACCCTAAAATTTGATGGAGAAAAGAACTGTAAAAAAAAAACTAAACAAAAATCGCTTATAAAGTCTCCGAAACAAGTGTCGCACGGCCGTGCGGAATTTCCACACGACCATGCAGGATTTTCGCACGACCATGCGGGTTCCGCACGGTAGGCCGTGCGAAATGCCCGAACTTTCTGCCTCTCTTGCACGGTCCATGCAACTTTGGCATGGTAGGCCGTGCGCAACTTCAACTTTCGTAACTTCTCACACGGCCGTGCAAGGTGCGCACAGGGGCCGTGCGGCCTTCCTTGACTTCGAGCCTTACGCTCGATGATTGCACGGTTGTGCGGCTTCGCACGATAGGTCATGCAACTTCTCTTGATGTGTTTTAGGCTTCTTTCTTACCTCCTCTTAGGCCCGAACTCTTCTCTTGATCTCTTTTCATCAAATTTGCCTTGAATCTTTCTAATTTAAGCCCAAAACCCGTAATAAAGAAATTTACGAGCTTAGGTGACGATAAAGAGAAAATGAGCAAAATCCAACCCAAAACTGAATAAATATCATTGAAATCATCACGGAATTGGGTTAAATAATGCCTCAAAACCGATAAAAACGAGGTTTAACATAATGTCAACCCAAGATGCATACATTGACAAAACAAGGAAGAATGAGACGACGGACTTATGGCATGCAAGACTCGATCACGTGAGTTATCACAAGGTGAAGATGATGGATGCGAAGCCAATGATAAAGGGTCTTCCGCAACTTAAGATTCGAGATAAAATAGTACGTGCGAGGTGTCAATATGGAAATACGCATCAACTTCCTTACGAGGAGTCCTTATAAAGAGCTAAAGTGCCACTTGAGCTCATCCACTCCGATGTCTTTGGAAGAGTGTACATGATTACTTTCGTTGATGATTTCTCAAGATATGTTTGGGTAGACTTTATGAAAGAAAAATCGTAGGTGCTAGATAAATTTAAGAAGTTTAAAAATAAGGTCGAAAGTGAAGTAGTGTACAAAGTAAAGTGCCTACGTACGGATAATGGGGAGAATATACATCGGATGAGTTCTCGAATTACCTACAAGCATATAAAATACGACACCGGTTTACTTGTCCTAGCACACTCGCAATAGAATGGTGTGGCGAGCAAAAGAATCGATATCTTGCAGAGACCTGCGAAGCGTGTTGCATGCCAAGCATGTACCGCCACGTTTCTAGGTCGAGTGCATGAAGATAGCAGTCTATGTCACTAACAGACTACCACGAGGCAAGGCTCGGGTTTATGTCTCCATATAAGAAGTTATGGAATGTCAAGCCCACGGTAAGCCATTTTAGGGTGTTAGGGTGTGTATGCTATGTCTTCATACCCGACCACCTACGAGACAAGTTCGACAAAAAGGCGATTCGTCGTATCTTTATGGGCTATGATAATGAAAGAAAAGGATGGAGGTGTTGTGACCCGACAACGGGACGTGGCTACACATCGAGAAATATGGTGTTCGACGAAGCATCTTCATGGTGGTCATCACCGGCAATATCACTTCCCAACTCTAAGAAGATCGGGGAAAACTTGGAGCAAAGGCTAGAAGATGACGAGAAAGACTTAAGCGAGACAACACCACGACAAGAAGTTACCGAAGAAGAAAGAGGTAAAGAAGAGACACCAAGTAGGCACAAAAGTCACAAAAGTCCATGGTAGACAGGTGTGCATCATGATTCTCTAGAAGAAGAAAGGTCAAGCCAACTTGAAGAGACAGTGATAGAACAAGCCCTAGAGCCACAACAAAGGAGGTCCAAGAGGACACGAAGCAAAATCCTAAATATGCTAATGCAGCGTTGGTAGAAGGACCGAGCATTAAGGAACCGAGTACCTATAAAGAAGCATGCCAAAAGAAGGAATGAAAAAGGGTAATGGAGGAAGAAATACAAGCTTTGATTCGGAATGAGACTTGGGAATTAGTACCCAAGCCCAAGGATGACAATGAAGAAAAGTGGGTAATGAGGGGAGTGTTAAAATAAAATAATAGAAAAATCATTACTCACTTTCTAGAATCAAGGCACTAAAATAATATCTATAATTTTCTATATGAAAAAGTCTAGATCTTAGAAATATCTAGATGATTATTGAATTATCCTAGGAAATATGTACATACTATATTGTATTCTTTACAATTATCTTATGAGCATAATTAGGATTTTGACACTTGGCCAAATCTCTAACATATATCAAGGAGGTGGAACCACTATAAATAAGGGAATGACCTACCTATGTAAGCATTCACAAAAAGTGAGAGCATTCACCATAAGAGAGAGTGAGGACTCCTAAGAGAGCTAGTGAGGTATCCCACATACTCTTGAGTGTTTATCTAAAGTCTTGTAAGTTTGCTCTCTCAAATTAATAATAAAGAGTTGTTTCTAACATACCACTTGATCTGCCAATTCCTCAACAAAAGAGAGCGACAAGAGAGAGAAGGAAAGCCGAACGATCGAGGAGAGAGAGAGAGAGAGAGAGAGAGAGAGAGAAACAGAGTGACTGAGCGAGAGATACAAAGAGAGGGAGGCTGAGATGAGGAGTTAATTTTGGACTTATTTAGGATATACTATTGGACCTTTCTACATCTATTTTATAGGTGTCCCATTTATAAATTAAAATTTCAATCTATTTCATAAAAAATATTTTTTGGGGCCACCCATAGGCTTAAAGTAAATCCGCCCCTGCTTATTACTCAAACATGTTTAATCATGCTAAAACATGGTGAAACATACGAACATACCTAAATGATAATGAACTATTATAAATGCATATTTATATTTCTTGTATAAAATATAAATATATTGCAAATTTGCAATGCGTTGTGTACATATGATTGTTACAAATTAATTAAGTAATGGTTATTTAATTGATGATTATTTTACGAATAAAACGTACGGTTTGAAATTTCTTATTAACATAACAATGTCAATTATTATTAAACCTGATAGATTGCATCAATAGGCGTCATTATAAATTTAGGTTCCAAGTGTTTATACAATCTTAGAATAATATTAAAATACACAACTAAATTATAAATTTTATTTTAGTGGGCAGATACTGGGTGGATGCAGTGTAGACGTTATTTTCATTTAGATGAGAAAATTAAAAATTTTTAAAACTGAATATAGTTCGTAATTTAATGGTTTCAATTATAGATAAATAATTATATTATTTATGTTAAATCACATTCTAATCAATAAAGAATTTTTTTTTTTTTTTTTGGGAGGGGGATTTAGAAAAATAGAGTGGATCCGTTAATCCAGGCTTTATTAATAATAGTGGAATATGGCATTGGCAATAGAAAAGATGTTCATTATTTATTTATCAAATTTAAAACTCAAAAAACATGCGGTAAACGTACTTTTATTTTTAGAATCCAGTCTAAAACATAGGCACAAATTACACTAATTCGGGCAAAATAAAAAGGGTAAATGTTTTTAGCATAGTAGGAAGTATAGGAGGTGTGAGTGGGATAAAATAATGATCCCTAGCCAACATTGTCTTTGAGGCTACGAATTCAACGCATTTCCTGCAGCTTAGCAACCCTCCTGTAAATCTCTCTCATCTCCAACTACCAACTGCTCCAGCTCCATATATAGGTGTTGCCCTTGGGGAGATCATAGCCAGTAACATCCAAACCCTAATTCGAAGCATTATATATAAAGCAAAAGGCTCAAGAGCTATGAAAACAAACCCTACTTTCAAAATTTTGAAATGGTTGTGTCATTTTCAAGCATTGTTAGTTGCTTCTCTGACTAATCCTAGCCAAGTTTCTTGTGAACAAGAACTACGCCACAGAAATGTTCTTCACGATCACGTCCAAGCTGATAATAATGCCAGGAGCAATGCAGAGATTAACGATCATCTATGCCGGTTCTAGTGTTCTTTCCCAGTCGGAGCAAGAGTTTAGTCCTTGTGATCTTATTTGGTTTAGAAATAGTCTTTTCCGTTTATATGTATTATTAAAGCTGGGATGAGCTAGATTACATTGCAGGAATTGCATCCCATATGAACTCTAAACCCTAAATGGGAATCGTATTGTATATAATAGAGAATATGATAAGAAGAAAAAATATATACATATATATTTATTTATATCTAATGTTAGGGAAAAATAAAATTTGATTCGAGCAGAAGAGGTGATCTACATCTGTCCTCTCCCTTCTGCACGAATCAAATTTTAAGAATAACAAGATCAGAAAGGACACCATCATTTTTACTCAGAAATTTAAATAAGGAGAAAACTGTGGGCAGTAATGATACAAAATTTATTATGATAAAGGTGAGAGTACAATCCATCTCAAGGAGTGTACAAGCAACAATAAGATGAAACAAAGAGGGACAATTCTTAAATAAAAGTTTAATGAGACAGAGAATTCTCTCATACTATCAATAAAATGTGGAAAATAGAAGAAGAGATTGAGGATAGGACTAGTACCAGAATGCCTTACTAAAATACCCACAAAAGGAGGTGCCTTGGGGCGTTCCGAAACACCACAAGGTGGATAATTGGATATAAGATCTCAAGAGGAGCTTAATTTACACTACGAGATCAATGACAAAACTCTTTGAAGAAAGGTAGATATCTAATTATTAGGTAGAATTAGGGTTAATAAAACAAATAAACAGATATACTAAATCAAATCAAAATAGCCGACAAATTCCTACTAAGAATTTAAGCATGCGGTAACATCCACATATTAATTTCTTTAAGCGATATTCCATTAGAAAAACCATAAGACTTTTCGATTTTGAAGTTTTTCTTGGAAAATCCAAATTTACTTAAAGATCCTACCCACTATTTTCTTTCATTTTTTGTCCGACTCTCTTTGCATTTAAAGCAAGAAAAGTCTCCATTTCTTTTCAATCCGTTTTTTCCGGTCTATGCTTTAGCAGCCAAACGAGCCGCAAAGGGCACTGCGAAAACAGAATTTACTTCACTAATCACTGTCTTGGGAGACAAAAATCTTCCTGCAAAGTGACTTGTCCTTGTCCACATTGCCCCCTCAAAGAAAATAGCTTCCAAGGTACAACTACTTCACTACTTCTAATATTATTTTCATAAATATAATTGGAAAATTTCTTTCCCTTTTTAGATTTTCTTAACAATGTGAAAAGTTATAAAGTTTTCTGAGGTTTTATCGGTCAGTTTGTGTACATTGAAAGTTAAACATTACACTTATAATAAAAGAAAACGTACGTTTATGAAAATATGGGAGGTCAAGGATAAAAATTTGAATAGAACGACGTAATCTCTTAAAATTTTGGAGCTGCTATTAAAGCTAATAAGGCATTGTCATACCCGATCCAACTTTGCTATTGAATTGAACTTGGTTCGAGCTATTAAAGCTAAGTCATCTTGACATTGGTTCGATTTTGTTGGAATGCCGGTTGAAATGAAGTTATGGGGTGAAGTTTGATTTTTAAGCATATATGTGTTTGGCTAAACTTATAATTGATAGAAATGTTACCAAGACGTAACAATTATTTAAACCCATGAGGAGTGGTACGGATTTATTGAAACCTTGAGATATATAATTTCAAATTGAACATGAAGCAAGAACTGAATTATTCAATTTTCATAAACCGACCCAAACGGATGTGAATCAAGCTGTACTTGAGAGATTCAAACACACAAACAATACCATTAGACAAGATTTTTTAGGAGGATGGGAAACCTAGTCAATACACTAGACTCAAATCAAGTAGGCTTATGCCATGGCTTACGCTTTATTAGAAACATAAATTCACCCATTTTTATATTCGAGTGGTCAAATAATAAAGGGAACAAGAATCAATTACGGTTTAATATGACCTTTTTATTGCGGGTGTTCCCCACAAAATATAACTCCTGAATCTCGTGTTTGAAGATCAGAATGTTCCACACATTCATTTACTTGCATACATCAAATTAAACTAATGTATTTCACGACTAGCAAGCAAATGACAGCAAATGGACGCATACCAATATATCAGATGACATCTAGTATACCTATATGACACGGGATATTGGCACGGCTCAATCAAATAAATAGAGATCTATACATTTCAGAACCCAATTTTCTGATTGAACCGCACCAATATCCCATGCTAGCTTGTTCTAACTTAATCATTCGACAGAAAGATAAATCTTACTTTGTCGGGATCAGCTTACGTACATCAGACCTCCTCACACCCTGCCTGCATTAGGCGGCCGCCTCATGTATTGAGTTGTTCTTAGGGCAGAGTTGCTTTGAGAAAGAAGAGTTAAAAGAGGCGGAGAGAGAGAGAGAGAGTGATAAAATGAGGAGGTGGGGAGGGGAGATAAGGCATTTGGAGAAGAGGAACTCATTGAATGTCCCAACAACCAAAAGACAAAGAGGTAGAAATGCAAACCAGCCTTCAATGTTTGGTATTTATGAGGATGAATTATGGAGGGATTGGAGTAAGGAAGGCGAGGTAATATGCATGTTCAATTACCCGGCAATATATTTTTGAAATTAAATTTCTAGGGATTTCCCCAGTTTTTTTGCTGGTAGGTGAACTAATTTACAATCATTTAAAGGGGGCAGCTGGGATTTATATGGTCCATTTATGTGTATCAGAATGGAGTAGCTTTGGGGTTTTTTTGGGGGTTTTTTTTTTAAAAAAAAATGATTTGATTGTCAATGGGATATGATATATCTACTAAAATTGACAAGCATAAAATCACCTTTCTAACTAATCCAACCTTACTTGGTTTCGGAAGGTCTCTGGATTGTGTGATGGTATATATATTGCTGGTGATTATTAGGCTACTATTCATGCAAAAGTTTAACCAATTTAGCTTTTGTTGCTTTGCCAATGGCAGCCCCTTTCACACCATGAAACTGCGGGAAAAAGTTGAGGTTCTCAAACAATTAGAACAGTTGTACAAAAACTTATACTTGGAACCTGTTCGAATTACTAATTCCAACACCCGAATTTGTATCTACAACTGGGTCCTCATGTCTGATAATCGGACCCAATTGTCTAGAAGTATGAATTTTTAATTTGAATTAGACTTATGACGATTATGATTGCCATTATATTTGCGACTTGACGTGGACAGGTCCAATAATTTCAATTTCCTGGCCTAATTGTTTAAATTTTTGATAAAGATTTTTGAAGAACTTCGACTATGATTAAACCTAAATCGAAATGTCAAATATCCAAACTTGTTGTCTTTATTTCGCTGTAATAAAAATAAACTATAAAATCTAGATAACTCAAACCTAACTTAATCAATATTCAATTTGAATTTAATTGATTGTATAAATTTTAAATTTGAACAAAAGTCATAATGTGATTGGACAAATTTGAAATATCAGGCTGGAGGATTTTTGTATGCCCTACATGCAAAAAGAAAAAAGAAATAAAAAACACCCTTTATGTTTACTTGTTTTTACCTTCGTACGTACGTTGATTACATATGAAAGTTGTATATGCGTATTATGAAACTTGAATTTTGGAACTTATTTAATTGGAATAAGTGATCATTACTAAAAAAATCTATATTGGTTATTGTTTAAGGGGTCTAGTAAGGCCAATATAAGCCCTTCCTTAACCTAACTGAGAGAAGATTATTTTTTGAGACCCATGAAGACTCTAAAGCCCACCAAAAGTAGAAAGAAACAAAATTACTATTTTACCTTCATAGATCATCGTCATTTGTATGTCCGGATTTTTCTATCTGCTTTAATTTCTTCGGAACAGTTTTATTGATAATTAAACTGTTTTATTAAATTATAGATAATAATTTTTTTTTAGAAGAGTCACAAAGGACAAGTACAATACAATAGGAGAAAGGAAATTGAACCTTAGACTTAATGTACTAAAAATCTCAGTCTATAAACAACAAATTTAGATATAAGTAACTTCATTATTAGTTAAGATATGTTACTCATATGGTGAACTCATAGGAAGGTTAAACATTCTCTTCAAGTACATCATTTGTGTTATTAAGGATAAGTAAAGGTGATGTCACTTTATACTAATAATATTATTTTCTTCAGAGTTAGAAATTAGTAGCATTTATTTTACTCCATGGAATTATGTTATAGATCATTGTCATTCGGGAAAGATGTAAAGATGTTGAAGAATGCGGTTAGTAGTCAAAAGGATGTTAGAAGTTTTGAGGTGGTCCATAATATATTTACAATTTAACTTTTTGGATATAAGAATTTATATTGATATTTTTGATTTATTCTTATTAGATGATGTTTGTTGTACATGTCATGTGACTTTTGGTTAATGATTATCTCTTTTTCAATAAAAAAAGACTATGAGCACTGTTCGAAGTTACATAAATGCTAACATTTATTTCGTTTTCAATTCATTTCGCTTTATTTCGCTTGGTTTCGTTTGAGGTCATTATTATTATTATCGTTAGCTTGGACCCGTGCTATGCACGGAGTAATGTAATACTCATTAATAAGTTATGAACTAAAAAAGAAAATATTTAATAACTACATTTAATAAATGAGATTAATAATCGAAAATGCTACAATTATCATATGGTATGCTTCCACCCTTATCTAATTACACATGATTGAGTGTGGCGTGAAAAATAAGCAAAAATGAGTTGCTCGAAATCATTTTCACACATAATAATGTGGAAAAATATAATCACTCTTGTAAGAGTGGTACTAACCTATTGAGATATATCCATGTATATTAAGAGTGATGATTTACATCTATTGAAAAAATAATTATTTAGCATGGATAATAAGCGTGACAGCTTATTTTGAGATAATTGAAATACATAAAAAGAATTTTTTTTCTCATTGGACAATTTATGATAATCATATAAGTCAAATACTAAATTCACAATCAAAAATAATTTTTTTAAAAAATAATTGAAAAGAATTTTTATAAAAATTGAACACATAAAGGAAATATTTTTATGCAAATTTTCGATTTCTCTCTTTTATAGCACAATACCCAATATATTGAAAAAATCAAAATAAGAAATAAACCTCAAATCTCAAACTCTAATCTCGTTTTCTCTCTTATTTTCTACTTAATCAAGTAAATTTCACATGTGCCCGCTTCATTTTTTTTTTCTTAATGTTATTTAAAGAAAAGTAAAATAAAATAAAACTAAAAAAATTCACCTTAATGAACAGAACCCTAATTTGAAGAAGAACTAAGTATTTTTAATCCAGAGACAAATCTACGTTAGGGCAACCGCTGTCACCCAACCCCGTCCTTTCGAGAGAAAAATATGGCATAAAGAGTAAAAAAAAAATATTTTAATTAACCCTAGTTAATTTCAAAAAGAATTTTGTAACTTAACCGGTGACAA
Source organism: Talinum fruticosum (assembly GCA_021018815.1). Lineage (NCBI taxonomy): Eukaryota > Viridiplantae > Streptophyta > Magnoliopsida > Caryophyllales > Talinaceae > Talinum > Talinum fruticosum. Next base: position 1,521,659 of record JAITYX010000074.1, on the reverse strand, counting down.
CCTAAGTGTCTATATCAGTAGTAGAAGTTGCTTCAAGCGCAAACTAGTAATAAGAAAAAAAGACTCACTCAAGGGGTAATATGTCCATAGATATAAGTATGGCAAGTGATGGTGTTTTCTTTGAATATAAGTGTATGGTTAAAGACAACTCTCATCCGACTTATTTAGTGAGTGGAATATTTGTCCACTCATACCATTTCCACACTTAACATAAGTATGATAAAAGCGTGGATGCATGTCGTAGTTTGAAAATAATAGAATAGACACAAAATTAAAAAGTAAGTGGAAAGACAAAGAAACTCATGATCCAAACAAATCAAATTAGACAAAAAATTACATAAATAATAGTTAAACTCATACCTTAATCATAACGGACCTCCTCCAATTGATCGACTCTTACCGATTCAATCATTTTCAAAACTTAAAGCCACTAATTAAAAATTAGTTTGAAACCGATACCATGTTCTTTAGTCACCTCAACCACATCTTCCTAACAAATTAATAAACCAAACAATGACAGAAGTTATTGTTACATCTTTACAATACATATTTTATTTTTTAGTAGAAAGGAAGAACAAATTTTCTCATCTAATGAAATATCTTATTCATCCACCCAAAAATATATAATTAAATATATATTGTTCATTTTGATAGTTATTTCATTAGATTTCAGTCGAGTCACAATTTGAAGTCACAAAGGAAAAAAAAACGTAACTTGTGATTCTCAAATGTAAATCAAATCAAACCAAAATTTGAAATAATATAGATTATACTTTTTAGGTTAAAAATATTGGTGAATTAACCTTAACACCATTAAAAATAATAGAATATCCTTTAATTATTTTCTAAAATATTATTCTATAATTTATCTTAAATAAAATTACTCTTAATTACATCTCTTCTTTAAAATCATTCAATATACTTTTTGTCATCAATATATTTTTTTGAATTCTTCACGGGTTTTTACTAATGATTGAAGTGAGAATGAATTACATTGATTGATAATAGGATAGATATCTCAGTAATTTTATATTAATTTTATTTTGAGTCCTAATATATTTTAATTTTTAGATTATTTTTCTATTTATTTTTGTTATTTATAGTCAAATTCTTAGAAGTTGGATTAAGAGCATGTTTGACCTAATTTTTAAAAATTTATTTTTGTTTTTAAAAAGTGTTTTTTTGAAAAATGTTTTTAAGAAAAATTTGAAGTGTTTGGCCTAAATTTTATATAAGTGTTTTTCAAATAATTAATTTGTTTGGCCAAGATTTCTATAAAGATAGAGATAAGATAAAATAAGAGATAGAGAGAAGAGAGATAAAGATAGAGAAGAGAGAAAAATTAAAATTACTAAAAAGATAAGAGAGACATAGAGAGAATAGGATTCCGGGTGGTTGTTACGGAGTTTTTCCAAAAATTAGAAACAGAACATGACTATTTGCTATTTACGTTTTCGGGAAGTTTTTTTCCAAAATTGTTTTTGAAAAATAGTTTTAATTTTTAAAAAACTAGTGTTTGGCCTAACTTCAATTTTTAGAATTTAAAAACAGTTTTAAAATCTAGGCCAAACACCCACTAAATTAGTTTCCTTTGGTTAATTTTATTTTTTATATTATTATAGGGTTTAGTTAGAGTATTAATATCTTAGTATTAATTTTCTTTGTTTTTATGATTAATTTAGTTATTTTTTTATTTATTTTCTAATTTAGGTTAAAGCAAGTTTTTAATTTAATAAATTTATAAATTAAATTTTTGTATTTTAATTTTAGCTTATGTTTCGGTCCAAAAATATTTTTAATATTCTAGTTTATTTAATTATTTATTTCATATGTATTGTAGTGCAATTGATTATTTGTTTAATTTTCTATTTTAGATTTTGTTTTTGTTTTTCTGTTTTAATTGTGTTTAATTTTTTTGAAAAATTTAAAAAGTTTTTTTGTTTTTAATTATGTCCAGATTTTTAATTTAGTTCATTATATAATTTTTTGTAATTTTTATTTATTAATTTTCTGCTCAATTTGGTTTTATTTTATGTTTTATATTTTTTAAAATTAATAAGGCTAATTATTTACTGTTTAATTTTTAGATTTAGATTAAATAATTTTATAATATTATTTATTTATTTTTCAGCAAGGGGATCCAATATTACATTGATACAGTCTACTTTTAAAGGGAAACTTTTTTTTTCCTTTCGATGAAGTTTATCGTTTATTTAATTATTTACATCAATGACTTATTTTTAATGAACAAATAATTTTTATGGTTGAGACTACACCAAGCTCCAACAATCACTCTTGTTGTAGTATTTAGTCTATTTAAAAAGATTACTATTATATATTGTATAGATTTATTAGAAAAAATACTAATGAGACTGTAATATCACACATACAAAAAAAGGAGGAGGATAGTTTACTTATAAAAGGATTTTTTTATTTGGATAAATTATATTATATATTTAATTATTTAATTATTTACAACAACGACTCATATTCAATGAACAAATAATTTCTATGGTTAAGATTACCCTAATTTCTTACAATCACTCCCATTACAATATTTGACCAATTTAAAAATATTACTATTATATATTGCATAGATTATTATTATTATTATTATTATTATTATTATTATTATTATTATTATTATTATTATTATTATCATCATCATTATTATTATTATTATTATTATTATCATTATTATTATTATTATTATTATTATTATTATCATCATTATTATTATTATTATTATTATTATTATTATTATTATTGTTATTATTATTATTGTTATTATTATTATTATTATGATTATGATTATGATTATTATTATTATTATTATTATTATTATTATTATTATTATTATTATGATTATGATTATGATTATTATTATTATTATTATTATTATTATTATTATTATTATTATTATTATTATTATTATTATTATTATTATTATTATTAGAGTCCATAGATGAGTGGAAACTTATTTTTTAAATAATAAATTATTTATTTTTTATTAGACGAAACTCCTTAATTCACTCGATTGCAGCATTTCAAAATTTGAAAAGATTGGCATTATATAGTGTATAGATTATTGTTATTAATGTGGATTTTATGATGATTATTATTATCGATGGTAATAATAATCTTATTATTATTATTATTATTATTATTATTATTATTTTGGTAATTTTTTGGACAGTTTTTTATTTTTTAAATATTTTTAATTAAAGATAAAAGGGGAAAGTATTTTTAGAATTTTTCTAATTTTTTTATTTGGGTTTTTTATAACATTTTAATTGTACATTTTTTGGCCTTTTTGTCAAACTAGATAAAATTATTGTTCTTAAATTTATTTGATAAACATTAACATCAAAATATAATATAATATTTTTAAAAATTATAATTTTTAAATATTTATTATTCATCAAATATTTGATATTGTAAAATAGATAAACTGAATAATATCTTTAATAGTATAATAAACGTTTCATAATAGTTCACAACTTGTTTCAATAACAGCTTATAACAACTATAACAACTCATTTCTATTCGTTTCGGCTCGTTTTTAGTAATCGCTTCGTTCGTTTCTCTTTATTTTTATTCGTTTCTATTATATATATATATATATATATATAAAATTTCTGTTCATTTTATCCGTAATTTCAAACAGATCCTACAAACATTTGCCATAATCAATTGGATAGAGTTGATTCATAGTTCGAAGTTGGTTGATGGTTATATTGGTGGTTTACATTTATGCTACTTTTAAAATACTTAGCCAATTTTTTGACTAAATTTTCAAACATCAACAACAAATATAATAGTGTATATCTAAAGGAATATAAATATAAAATGATAAAAAAACCGGTTGCTTTATTAGGTGCATAAATGATGTATTTTACACGCCCTCGAAAACTTGCTCATAAATAATATAAGTTTATGATTTTATTTGTTTTATTTACTTTCATAGGAAATAAGATAAACTCGACAAGTTGTGGAAAATGGAGCAAAAACGATGGAACAAAGGTAAATTGGGTCCAATTATGCAAGTCAAGTAGTTGTCACTATCTTTAATGAGATTTTACTAAGGCTACATTAATTCGAGATTAAGTTTTGGAGCCTCCATGACTAAGAGCATGAATCCGCACATATACGGCTCTTTTTGCCAAAATGAGCTATTTGAGTAGCGGATAAGTTTTTGGGAAGCGGAAAACTGTTTAGGTAGCTAATAATTATTGTATTTTACCCGTGAGCCGATAGCCGTTTAACTAACTCGTTTATCAACAATGTGTTAAGTTGAATTAGTTGTTGAAATTAGATGATGAATATAAAATGACAAAAAAGGACATGATATTATATTATTATTATTATTACTACTAGTACTACTACTACTAGTAGTAGTAGTAGGACATGATATTATTATTATTATTATTATTATTATTATTATTATTATTATTACTACTACTACTACTACTACTACTACTTTAACTAACTTTATTTGACAATAGAGGATTAACAAATAAAATAAAGCCCCAAGAACTGAAATAAGTCACAAGCTAATATTTCATAATAAAAAGAAAACTGCGTTGAACTTGTTACTAGTTGAATTGATTCTGTTGTTTCGCAAGCCATAATTTCTCGATAATTCGATCATGAACGTCCTTCATTTCAGATATTTTCTCGATAGTTTCTTCATTTATGGAACCGATATTTGAGAGCTCATTAATGGGTATGTAATTTTGATGCTTGGTTAAGTACCGAAACACTCGATTGATTGGTGAATTAATACGAATGTAATTGTATAGTGCAAATGTAGCCACTATAGTCCGTATTTGTGTATCTACACTAAATTGAGGCATTCGATTTAGTATCTTCCATCTTTGCTTCAAAACTCCAAATGATATCTCAATGCAACTTCGAAGAGAAGAGTGTGCACGATTGAAGGCTTCCTGCGCATTTTTCAGCGCTCATTTTGAAATTGTGGATGATGACATCTTAATTTTGAATATGGTACTAGATAACCTTTCCTGTATGGATATCCTTTATCAACTAAATAGTAGCGACCTAATTAAATTCAATAAAAATGAAAATTGATTAGATGTATAAAAAGAAGGAAAAAGAAAGCATTATAAGATGAAGTGAGAATGCATCAAATACCTTTTGGTGGCTTCGAAAGTTCAATTCCGGTGTTTTAATTGCATGTAGAAAAATTCGAGCGTTATGCGCCGATCCTTCCTATCCAGCCGATACAAATGTCAAACACATATTAAAGTCACACGTTGCCATGATATTGAAAGTAGGATACTCTTTCCTTCTTTTGTAGGGCAATTGCTAGTTCTCGGGAATACATGCTGTCACATGGGTGCCGTCAATGCATCCAATATAATCCTATTATCAAATTACAACATATAAGATAAAGTCTTAACAATCAAAATTATTAAAAAATTATCCGAGTTATTTTCACCTTAAAATAAGGCATGTATCTGTCATCATCAGCAATTTGAGGCGGTATATGCTTGAACTCGGATCTCGAGGTCTTATAATGTCATGTGCAAGACCTTTAAATTTACGTGCAGAAATTGCATTTAGTATTTCATGAAATACTCTACTTATAGTATCACCCCAACGTTAAAAACGTTCACCAACCACTCCATTTGAAACACCTAAAGCAATGGTGTACAAAAAGATACCAACTTTCTCATAAATTGACATCCTACTACTTGGGTGCAACCCATATTTCAAAGATAACTCCTTACATAATATTAAAAATAAATTTGGCTCCATTCTAAAAGCGTTCACACATCGAATAGGATTACCATTTAACATTTCCTTGATACATCTCTCCTGTTAAAAAAGAGGTCATGCAATGTTCCTTATAGATGTACTTAGAATAATATATAGATATCATCAATGTTGTTGTACATGAAGCCATAGTCCAAAATTTATGAAATTTGTCCTCATCATAATCCATTTTATCGTATTCCATTTCATCACTATCCATTAATTTCCTTGCAATCCATAATAATATATCGAATTATTGCCAACACAAAATATGAAAAATTAACAAACAACAACGAATTAACGAATAATATAGAAACATGTGTTTCTATTTATATAATACTAACTTCAAGTTCAATCACTATAACAAAACAAAATAACAACTACTAAAAAATTATAATAAAGTTTGCAAATATATCCCTCAATAGCTATGCAAAAATTTAATTTTCTTTCCTCAAATATAGATATTTAAGCCACTTTAATCTACTATCATCATCCATATTCAAAAATATTTCTCTCTTCACAGCATCCTCAAGCACACAAGTGGCATAACACCAAAAATCCCTACCTTTTTCTAAAATGTGATTCTCTACCATACGATTAATAATTTGCATTCCTTTAGTAACAATAGATGTAGCTGACTCCCGGTTGCTCTTATTACTTGGTCCACCTTTACTCATTATTCTACAAGATGCAACCAAGTCTTTTATTTGAGAACCCAACATTGCGGACCCTCCCGATTGCCTTCTATTGCGTTTCAGTTGCACATGTTTGATCTTTAAGCCAAAATTTTGGACTTCTTTAGATACTTGGTTTCTAACTAGTCCACCATAACTTGTCACTTAGGTACTAGCCAATTATTTATTCACTTGAAAAGTACCTCCTTCATTATTCACTTGGATGTTGTCAGCACCATGCTGACTTATAGATTCAACAAAATCCTTATAAAAATTTTCTTCATCTCCTAATACTGATTGAAAATAAGCACTTTTCGAATTACAAATATGCATATTTCCTTCTGCCTCAACCTTGTTTTTCATGTTATTTTCTTCTTCTTGTCTATCATTATATTCCTCAACATTGATAACATGAGGTTCTACAGTAGGTACATAAACATTTTTCCCACTTGCATACGAATCTCTGTATATTTGGTCCCACTTATTTTCAAGTAATGAACTCACACATTTTTCTCAAAACTTTTTGATGAATGAATTCTCCTACATAATATCAAAAATCAATATAGATGAATTAAAATAAATTGACTCCATAAGGTATGTTTAAACTACTTTTGTACACATATGTACTACGATTAAGTGAGACAAAAACATACCTTAATTTTCTTATCCCACCATTCTGCTGAAACCTCAATTTTTCCTAAAATAGGATCCCAACCTAGTCTAATTTCTAAATTTCGTAAGATTTTCCAAGCACGCCAATCCTTTTCCATTGCATCATACTTGTGCTTACAACTACTACATAAACATAGACGTCCTATTCTCTTAGTAATTTCTTGTCCAATTTCACGCCATTTAATGCATTATCCATGTCAATTTTTCATAATATATTGAAGAACAATATCACATAACACAATCGTCTCATCATAGCTTCACTTAAAAACTCTTTTGTCGCTCCACCCTTTTTAGTTTCATTATTTTCCAACGCCATGTAATATAATGTCAAACCTTTACATGATAAAATTAAATATTAGAAATTAATGGATTCTCTCCGAACAATGCAAATTTATTAATAAACACCATACAATTAGGCCTTAAAAGTAAAAGAAAATTAAATTATAATCACAAAAATTTTCAGACTAATGTAATACAATTAAGCATATGTAACATGAAATTTAGTTTGAAAATACAAATATCCACTCCAAGTCTACCCCCATATATACTTAAAATAAAATTTCCCTTAAATAGTTCAAAGTAGCCCATCATTCAAAATTCCCCTTAAATAAAATAGTTTGAACTTTGCTCTTTGCCGTTGTCAATTGCTGACTTGAAGAAATTGGATGAATAACTTGCTTGTTGAGTGAGATAAGTTCAAGCTAACCAAACGACCGCACCAATACCCTAGAATCCTGGATAGACAAGGTAGGGGTATTTGCTTTAGTTCATCAAGCAGTGGATATGCTTCAATCTCTAATTCGGATGCCTAAACAATTCAATAATTTCAATGTAAAAATAAATGAGACACTCGAAAACATTTTACCAAAATAGCAAGCAGCCAAAGTAACTTACGAATTTTTCAAACATGCATCCCTATAAACTGTAAAACAATCTTTGCCTTATAGTAATTTTTACTTATTAACAAGGATCATCTACTTCATTATTGGCCAACTAAAGCATCCTTCCGCTTATAGGAACTAAGGCTTGGGACAGTTGGCAATGGTAGCATAAAGTGTAATATAATGATTCCAGTGACCACCAAAGTGCATAGAAATCATGAGTCTTTGTATGCCATGCACAATATTTGGTGGCCTAATTTGGGAGATAGGAATGCGTATCTTTGCAAGGAATCTAAACCCAAAGAACTCACTGTATCTAGGGACATCAATCAAACAAAATATTGTCCACATGATTTTTCACTTAAGAAGCACATGCAAAATTTGATATTTCAAGTACACTAGATGTATTGGTGTTCCTGTTTCTTCCGAAATAGTTCGAAGATAAATCCCCTTTCTTTTCTTTTTCTAAGCTCTACCTTCTGCTATTCCCTGTTTCTCTAATCTCTCATTAAATATCTCTGTTAAACCTCGTTTTTATCGGTTTTAAGACATTATTTAACCCAATTCCCTGATGATTTCAATTATATTTATTCAGTTTTGGGTTGGATTTTGTTTATTTTCTCTTTATCGTCACCTAAGCTTGTAAATCTCTTTATTTCAGGTTTTTGGGCTTAAATTAGAGAGATTCGAGACAAATTTGATGAAAAGCGTTAAAAGGGAGAGTTCGGGCCCAAGATGAGGCAAGAAAGAAGCCTAAAACATATCAAGAGACGTTGCACGGCCCCTCGTGCACACCTTCACAGCTGTGCGGACTATCGGGCGAAAGGCTCAAAGTCAAGGAAGACCGCACGACCCCTTGTGCACACCTTGCACGGCCGTGCGACAAGTTACGAAGTTGAAGCCTTGCACGGCACCCCGTGCATAAGCTGCACTGGCTGTGCGAAATGGGCGAGAGTTCAAGGTTTTCGCATAGGCCCTCGTGCGGAACCCGTACGGCTGTGCGAAACTGCGGCGGAATCCTCGTACGATACCCCGTGCGACCCTTGCATGACCAGTGCGACTCATCTGTTTCCGCGAATATTTAAGTTTCCTAATTGTAATTTTTAGGGATTCTTATTCCATAATTTAGAGATTTAGCTAGGGTTTTTGTGAGGCAGCTACGAGAGGAAACTCAAGAACACTCATTATTGTTGATCTACTTCAAGTTTATGTATGATTGAATCGCATCAAGTTTTTCATTCGGTAATCGTAATTTCTTCTCTTTATCTTTTCTTCACAATTTATCTTCGTTTCTCCATGGCTATGTTACCTAAATTTTGTCAATTGTTTAGTATCATGTTTAGGGGCTAATTTTTCTACTTAGGTTGGGATTGATCCCTACTATGTCTTGATAACCATGAATTGAATACCAATTGAGTTGTTCTATACTTGCTAGGTTAGATTTCACTTCGTTCATCACTTTTGCATTGATTACCTTGAAAGAGAACTCTTTTGCTTTATTAGGGTTTTGTGAACATCGAAAAATAAAAACTTACCTAGAATGATGTGAACGATTAAAACTTCAATATGAAAATAATTAAGGTTTTAATCGGGGTTGTGAGATGCACTCTTTGTGATTTTGCTCTTTATTAATCCCATGAAAATAGGTGATTAGATTGTGCAAGATTAGTCTTTGACCTTCGAAAGTAGGCGAAGATAGGTTTAATTTATTGTCTCCCCTTCTAAACTCGCTAGCATAGGCAAATCTTAAGCGGTATTCGATGTTGATTTCAAGCATAGTAGTGTGATTAGTCCCAATCTAAGGCTTGTTGTTTATTGATCTCTCTTAGTTATTTTTGTTAGTAGTTGAATCCGAAAACCAAATTACTGACGAACTGAGTTTTTACCTAGATTAGAGTTTTTAGGTGGATTTAGTATTTGAAAGCGAGTTCCTTGTGGATACGACCCGTACTTGCTGGTTCCTAACTACAGACTACGCCGTGCACTTGCGGTAAATTATTTCTCTCAACAATCTCTCTCTCTCTTTCTCTCCCGACATCTTCATAAAATAAGGAAACAATGGTTTAATTAAACCAAAATCATATAATATATTTAAATCAAAATCAGGTAATATACATTAGAAATTAGAAAGATAGATGAAAGGGGTTCGCTACTCACAAGTATTACTCCAAAAATTGCTTCTATGTCCTTCTTCATATGGAGAGAGAGAGAAAGGTTCTGTTTACTTCTTCGGATAGGTTCTGTTTCCTTCTTCGGAGATTCCTTCTTCAAAGAGATTCTGTTTCTTTCTTCGAGACGGAGAGAGAGAGGGAGGGCGATAGAGAGCAGAGGAGGGTTCTTGAGTAGGAAAGAGATGAGGCGACACGGTTTCAAGTTTTGTGGGAGAAGAAGGGTTTTTATATTAATGGCATGGGTTGTAATATCTATCTTAAACTAAGGGGTATTTTTGGAATTAAAGTATTGAAATACTACTAACGTTTCTAAATAGCTCCATCAAACACCAAAAGCTACTGAAACAAGCTACTTAACCAAATATTGAAAAATTAGAGAAGTATTTTTTGACCCAGCTTAAAACGCTAAAAGTTACTCCAAACACTATTGTCGAACAACGCCTACAAATTGCCGAACGAGGCCTACATGTTGCCCAACAAACTCTAAAGTAAGAAAAGTCTGCTAGGAAGAGGGCTCATGGGCTGACAATAGGAGGGCCCCTGCCCGTGGCTTAACCCATGGCTGCACTATTCTATCGGTTATTTCTATTTTTCATCCGGAAAGTAATACGGACAAGCATGTGTCATCGCTTATGTCATTCCGACATGATCGAGACTTGCCTCGGCTTCACTGGGCGGGACTCCGGGTCACATTTTTTTGACATTTTTTCTAATTTTGTTGTTTATATTAGGCCATTTTGGACGATACTTGAGAGGAGGCCTCTTAAAGAGAGTCTTGCTTACAATCTAGGAGTTAGATTAGATTTATAGTTAGCAAAATAAAGCTCTATAAAAAAGTACTTATGTTAGATTAGTGTTGATTTTTATATAAGATTCAAGATTTCTCTTTCACTAAGCTTTCTCCTTTTCTCTCGCTTTATTTCTTGTTTTATACTTGTTTAGTTTATCAAATTAATTTTTGCTTATTTTATGTTTATCTTTATGTTGATGCATATTAATTTCTTTGTTTTATGTTAGTTAAATTCATTATCCCTCTCTTGTTCCTGCTTGTTTTTTATCTTGCTAGTTTAGGTCTTTGTTGTGTTTTCATGTGAATTAGTGACTAGTTTTTGTTGCTTTGATTGTGATTATATTTTTGATAGGTAATATTACTCTTGTATTAGGTTTAGTCATTCCCAATTTATGCTTGCAAATATGAGTTTCTCTCATATCTACCAAGTGTTCAATAAAATGCTTGAAAAAGCTTTCATCCATATTTTAGGCTATCGACTCAAAAGGTGAAGTTAATTTGCTAGTATATCGAGTTAAATAATCATGATTTTTGCATGAAAATAGTATGAACTCGAGTTAAGTTTGATGGCTGCTAACGTTGTGGTATATTTGGGTTAACCTCATGAAGATAGGTGATTAGGCCACTTACACTAACTCCCGACCCCATGAAAGTGGGCATGGTGGGTGAACTTTCTTGATGGAACCGCCAATCTCTATTCGCTAACTTAAGTTGGGTCGATTAGGGCTTTGTCTTGGCTATTAGTTTATTAATTGGCAAAATTGTCACTCGAGCCACTTTTAAACTTTCTTTCACTTTGATTTTCATTACTTAAAACTCCATATTTAATTGATCCACTTGAATTACACTCCGATTATTGAAAGCCTTCTCTCTATGGTTCAATAGTACTCATTCATAACTCATTTACTAGTGTGAACCTCATAATTCCCGTGGGTATGTGGTATTATTTAAATAGTTGATATATTTTATAAATATTAAATATACATTTCTTATAAAATCATAAATATTATCCTCATAATAAATATGGAGGCTTTATAATCTAAAGATAATTATTAGGAGGAAACATGTAAATTTGATTTACTTAATGGTAAAAAAGTTTCTTAATCATGTGAACCTACAAATTTACCAGCTCATCATTTTCTCCCACCATATTTTAGAATTGAAACGTATCAGTCCCACTTTGTTAGCACCAAATTTTTTTAAATATATGTGTTTATTGTTAAATATTATTTGTAGAAACATCTCACAGGGTCCTACTCGATTAATAGAATTTGAACATATTATAACCATATAATTACTCATTATACATAAAATAAACACATATGGTTATATATATAATAACAAAAATTAAACATCAAAGTAATGAAAGACGGAACTATTAATTCTTATCAAAATAGTGTTGTACATTTGTCAACCTTCCTTACCTTCTTGATGCTATACTGTTATAAAATTCCTAGGTTGACGATAGAGATGAAGAGCGTCGGTAGGGTTTAATCATTCAATTGAATAGTAGCTGATTGCTTCTTATAAAGGAAATTTTTGATGGAAAAAAAACAATCGCATATAATGTTTTGCTAGCCAAATAATCAAGGCCTCAAATTTTGATGAAAAAAAGCAACGAATTAATCATAATTTCTTTTACTACCATATGGTGTAATTTTTACTTTTTTATAAAACAAAGAATAAAATTTTGAATAAATATACTCAATAAACATGACATAGGTTACATAAACCGTTAAAACAAATAATAAATTTGATCGAAATTATTCATCATACTAGTAAAAAACATTAAAGACAATCAATATAATCTTTTCTACTAATTGCTAACTTTTTTTATTGAAAATCAAAAATAATCATCTACTTTAGGTGAATTTTGAATAAAACAAAAAAATATTTATTATAATAGGTGTTAGATGCCTAATAAAATTTAAAAATAAATATTAAAGAGAATGATATAAAATAGTAGCCAAAATTACACTAATCTAATAAATCAATTGACTAATACATAAATTAAGCAACACCAAATTCTATTAAACAAAATCTAATTGCATCATCATTAAATAATAAACCTAAATTAAAATAAGCAAAAATAAAAAAAGAGTCATTAATAATTGTAAAATCATGTACATTATCAAGACATATATATAATAGGGGAGATAATAACTTCAAAAATTATTAGATGCATCCTAGGTACAGGAGCAACGTACACACCCTCTCCCTCAAGCGGGGTGCAATACACGCTCGCTTTTTCTTTTTCTTTTTAGTTTCTGCCACAGAAATGATATATTATTATTTTGTTACAAAATATTTAGAAAGTTGTGGATGGGTTATTGGTAAAAGTATCACTTGCTATGACAGAGGTTAAGGGTTTGAATCTTTTTCTAAATCTTCTCACTTGTATTTTTTATTTTTAACTTAGTTATTTTTGTAATGATTTTTAACCTTTAATTTTAAATTATTTTTTACTCTTAATATTTTAAACAACATTGAATATTAACAACTACTTTTAATATTTAAAAAAAATTGTATTATATAAGATATTTTGTATTATATATTTATCTCGTGATTTTATTAGAAACTTTTGATTTAATGAACTACAATATTTTTTATTTTTATTGAACTTAATTAGTTGGTTAAGTTCTTGCCTTAGAATATTGTCATCTCAGGTTTTAGTGTTTAACGTACATTAGGATATTGTTCGGTGTGTAATGGAACAAAGTTTAGAGTTGAGTTTTAAATTTGTAGTTTAGTGTTTTTTAGTACAATGTTTAGTGTTTTCTATCAAGCATTTTAATGTATGGTAGAATAGTGTTTAGTGTTTTTCATTTAGTGTTACACTTATTATATTTTTAATGATCTTTAGTGTATTGTTGCACAATATTTAGTGTTTTTTAGTACAATTTTTAGTGTTTTTTAGTAAAATATTTAGTGTTTTCTATCAAACAATCTAGTGTATAGTAAAACAAGTGTTTAGTATTTGTCATTTAGTGTTACACGTATTCTCTTTTAATTATCTTTATTATATTGTTGCACATGTTTAGTGTTTTTTACAATATTTAGTATTTTCTATCAAACATCTTAGTGTATGGTAGAATAGTATTTAGTCTTTGTCATTTAGTGTTACACCTATTATATTTTTAATGATCTTTATTGTATGTTATTGCACGAGTGTTTTAGTATTTTTTAGTATACTATTTAGTGTTTTTTAGTACAATGTTTAGTATCTTCTGTCAAGCATTTTTAGTGTATGGTAGGATAGGATTTAGTATTTATCATTTAGTGTTACACCTATTATATATTTAATGATCTTTAGTGTATTATTGCACAAGTATTTAGTATTTTTTAATATAAATTTTAGTATTTTTTATATAATGTTTAGTATTTTCTGTCAAGCAATTTAGCATATGGTAGAATAGTGTTTAGTAGTTATTATTTAGTGTTACACCTATTTTATTTTTAATGATTTTTAGTGTATTATTGTACAGGTGTTTAGTGTTTTTTAGTACAATGTTTAGTGTTTTCTATCAAACAATTTAATATATGGTAGAATAGCATTTAGTGTTTGTCATTTAGTGTTACACCTATTATATTTTTAATCATCTTTAGTGTATTGTTGCACATTGTTTAGTATTTTTTAAAAATTTTTAGTGTATATTAGGACATTGTTTAGTATATGACATAATAAAGTTCAGTGTTCAACTTTAGATATGTGATTTTAGCTTTTAATTTTTAGTGTATATCAACATTATAGTAGTTTCAGTTTAAAATTTTTAATTTTTAGTGTATATTAGGATGTCGTTGAGTGTTTTATACATCAGTATTCAATGTTGAATATTAAATCTAGAACATTGTGGCTTTTTAATTTGTAATTTTATTTTTTAAAATTTTAATGTACATTAGAACGTTTTTTAGTGTATGATAGATTAATATTTAGTGTTGAAGCTTATCTCAAGAACACTATTAAATCCACTTTAGTTTTTTAGTGTATGTTACAATATTGTTTAATGTATGATAAAACATTATTTAGTGTTGAGGTTTATATCAAGTACATGGTCAATTTATTAGTTTTAGTCTTTTAGTGTATATTAGAATGTTATTTAGCGAACATCATAGATCAACATTTAGTGTTAAAGTTTATATGAATAATGATGTCGTTAGTTTTAATTTTCTATTGCAGATTACAATGATATTTTGTGTATAATATATTAGTTATTCGTGTATAATAGATTAGTGTTTAGTGTTTAGTATATTTTTATAAATATTAAAGTAAATTTAAGTGAACATTAGTACATTTTTTTTAAACACCAAACTAATTTTTGGTGAATATTAGAATTATTTTTTTAGTAAATATTATAATTTTTTAGTGTATATTAAAATTTAAATCAGAGTAAATTATTTTTTTAAAAAGTGAAAACTAAAAAAGTGTTGTAAAAAATATCTGTATATCTAGATTTTATTTCCTATACAAATATGATATATTATTATTTTGTTACAAAATAAATTAGAAAATTGCTAGGGAGCTGTTGGTAGAGTAATAGTTTACTATGAGAGAGGTTAGGGGTTTGAACTTAGGTGGTTGTGCGTATTTTTCGTTTTTGGTTGCATCACTTTTTCTTTGCATTTGGGTTGGGCGCGCGTATTTTTGGTTTGGGCCGGGGTTTGCATATGCTCCTATGCCCGTGGGTTCACCACATAAGAATTGAGATAATTTAATAGAAAACTACACTAATCCAATAAAAGTACATAATAGTAAGTAAAAAAATTTCAAAAATATGAAAATAAAAATAGCTAATAGATTGAATCAAGACAAAATATACAGATAAAATCAAAATAGTTTTTTTAATAAAAAAAGGCAAAAAGAAGAGAAGTATAAGGATTAGCCTAATAGGAGTATATTTTTTGTCCCACTTTATAATCAATTTCTAGTCTTAATTAATTAATGTCCCATTATCTTTCCAACAATTCGGAAGTTTAGGTGCAATTGACATTCTTGCTCTCATCTAATATTATGATTCTTAATTAATAATGTTGCCTATTAATTAATTACATAATTGAAAAATTAAAATAAAACTTGAATGGCCAACTACAATTTTTCATTTCATATATAATGGATTTTAGTTTGATGTATGTAACTGAATATATGAAATAAAATAAAGACAATTAAATGTTTAGAAAATTAAACAATTTAAATTATAACTATATTATAATTATTATAATTTATTTAATTTATATAAGTTTTAATACTGAAATTAATATATATATTATATTATATTTTTTTTGTAATAGTTAGATTAATTATATATAATGCATATTATTTCTATTAAGTATTTTTTCAAAAATTTTTAATTGTATAACTGTTGAACTAATGAAATAATCCTTCAAAAAATACATGTAATAAAATATAATATTGATTATGATTATTATCAAACTTTATAGATAATAAAGTATGATTGATGATCATTAGTAGGTTTTGTGTGAGACTGTCTCATTTAAAAATTATTGTGAAACGGAAAGTGATTTTAAATACATATAGGGTGACTAATAATTTATTTAAAGGTAACTCTAATAAAAATCGTCTTTTGATAAATTATTAGTTACTCCCAAATTAAAAAGTCACTCTAATTTAAGTTGTTAGTCATATTAAAATGTTCAAAAAGTCATGTCTAACAATGTTGTCTCACAATAACTCTTATGTAAATAGACTCATATAAGAATTTGTGGTTACAAAAAGGTTTTAATAATATAAAAAAATAAAGCTGATAAAATAAGAAGAGTCAATGATGATGCGTCAAATATCTAACCACAACAAAGCACTAAGTTCTATATATATATGATTCGGGTATTTCCAGGACAATACCAACTCACCCGCCACGTTATCGACCAACTAGGCCTAATCGAGTCGGATGAAGGAGGAATCGGCCCAAGACAACCATTAATGGGCCAGGTAAAAGCCCTAAAGCCCACTTGGGGCTAGGGTTTCCCTAAACCGTGGTAAAGTACCATTTTACCCCTTCAAAATCTCCTATAAATACTCATCACTTCCAAAACCCAAGAGATGTTATGTTATGTTCATTTAGACAAGACATCTCATTCAAGGATAATCACTCAAGCTTCTAAGCTCTCAATTCCCATCTACGTTCATAACGTTCATCGGTGTTCATCGGCACACATTCATCCCCGAGAACTTCCATCTTTGGAAAACTTCTCGACTCCCAGGGAATCCCCACGCACATCGAGGAAGATCTCCTCGATCCATTCAAACTTAGCTCATTACTAACTTGAGCGTCGGAGGGCGTTCCCGGGATCCACCACCCGGGCTTCGCCTTTGCGGGTTCAAGCGGTCGTCACTCGGACTCGGATCGATCGTGCCACGTCCTCGGAACCGGAAGCGGTAAATCCTTCCTCTCTCCGAATCATCATCCACATCATCAACTCGGATTTCTCCGGAAACGGTTTGGCGCCGTCTCGTGGGGAGGAAGGTAGCATATGGTCGCCGGTGGCACTCGATCTCGATCCAAGATGACTCGCGACACGAACCCACCAGTTCCTCACCCTCATCGTTCAATGCCTACGGGGGCCAATCCCGCGACGCTCCTCAACCCGAGGATGCGGAATCATCTCGGTGGTCTACCGGCAACCGCCACACCCAGCCGGAGGGGTACGTCACCCTAGGGGCTCTCCAAAACCTAATAGAGACCCTTAAAACAACCGTTGCACAACAAGTGCAAGAACAAGTACGAGCCACTATGGAACAGCGCATGCCAATCATGCCCTTCCACTACGCCCCAACTCCCGGGTATGGCACAACCCCCAGGGAGGTCGGCCTATTGGCTACTTCTCGGGCGGGATGCCCTCCCACGCAGCCCCGGAACAACCAACTAAGGCACCAACTGCGCTTGCTCCTGAGCAGCCAAGTGCACTCCCGACAAGGCGTCATGAAGAAGGCGACGCACGAGAAATTATCGACGCAAAGAAAGCTCTCCATAAAGCCAACAAGAACATTGCAACTTCGCACACGGCCTCGACCCCTTATGCTACCCACAGCGGGCGTTCGCCTGGTTCGACGATCATGGCGACGCCCTTACCCCAAACACGGAGCGAAGGCCCTCGGGAGCATAAGGTCCGCCGATCCTGCACGATCGGCTACACAAAGCCGCCATTCTCATCGAGCACTGCAAGGCCCCAAGGCGCGACCAAAGCGGTCTCCCGCCCGAGAGCGGGAGCGATCAAGAGAAAGGCGTCATGAGCGAGTCAAATCCGAAGGGTCCCGAGAAGTCGGAGAGGACCAGGCGCACTCCTCCTCGATTTGAGAAGAGGAAGAGTCCTTCCCTAGTGGAAGTTCCACGCCACCAACCTCGCGCCGTCCCTATCTCCGGCTCCGATTCAAGGCCAACCCGAGTGCTTTCAACACTCCATTTTCAAAGAAGATCATGAATGCCCCCGAATGAAGAAGATAAAGGTTCCAAACATTGATCCATACAATGGCACAGCTGATCCTGAAGATCACCTGGCGTACTACAAGTCCCACATGTACGTTCGGGACGGGGACAATGCAACCTACTGCCGATTCTTCCTCGCTACACTAAAGGGAGTCGCGCAGAAATGGTTCAACAATCTTCCCTAAGGGAGCATCTCTTCCTTCGAGGAGCTATGCGAGAAGTTCGTCGCGCAATTCATCGCGAGTTGCAAGCGGAAGAAGACTAGCATCCACCTCTCTAAGATTAAGCAAGGGAGAAACGAGACCCTTAAGGACTATGTCCGAAGGTTTCATGGAGAGGCCGTCCTTATCTCCGACCTGCAAGATGGAGTCGCCTACACCTGCCTTCCTTAACGGACTCGAAGCGGAAGATTCAAATTTTCCCTCGCTGAACAAAAGGTGTCCACCTTGGCGAAGCACTCCAAAGGCGGCCGACTTTATTCGAGCCACAGAGATCCGTGCGGAGGAAGGAGATGAGGTCGAAAGAAAGGAGGAGATGGAAAATTTAATCCTCGAAATGAAGTTGACCACCGCTTCAACACCGACCCCGAGTATTCTGATGGAGATCAAAGGGCACCCCATGCTCAAAAAACCACCTCCCATGTCCACTCCTGCGAAGCGCGAGCTTCCAACAAATATTGCGAATTTCATGAACAAACCGGACACAACACTATAGAGTGTCGCGCGTTAAAGAAGGCGCTTGGGGAGTTGGCGAGATAATGGGCAAATTGATCGCTTCCTCGGAAAAGATACTCATGGAGCACAAGGAGGTTCTTCAAGGCGGGGTTATGAGCACTATGATGATGACGATGCTACTAAGATTGTAGCCACCATCGCTGGGGATTCGCAGGGGCACGACCCTCTCCTCTTGGAAGGCTCACCTCGGGAGCGCTCAACAAGTCCCGATCACCGGCCAACCTCCACCTCCGAAGGTGCCCACAGTGACCTTCGGCGAACAAGACTTGAAAAGCATGGCCGCCCCACATGAGGATCCTTTGGTCATCACACTCGAAGATTTCGGACGCCATGGTCCGCAGGGTTCTTATCGACACAGGAAGCTCGGTAGACGTCATCACCATGGAATGCCTTAGACAGCTGAAATATGCCCCTCGGAATCTAGTCTCCCTCGTCAATCCCGTCGTCGGATTCGGAGGGCGGACAATACACCCTATAGGCATGATCCGCCTACCAGTCGGGGTTGGAGAGAAGGTCGAGGCCGAAACATCGAAGTCAAATTCCTAGTGGTCGACACCCCATCCGCCTACAACGTCATCATTGGACGTCCCACCCTCAACCGGATCAAAGCGGTCGTCGCTCCATACCTTCTCCTCATGAAGTATGAGCTTGACGACGGATCCGTAGGTGAGACCTACGGAGACCAAAAGACTGCGCGTGAATGCTATATAGTAAGCCTTCGACCTTTGATGGAGAAGCAGAAAGAGGAGGGAGGACTCACGATGATCCTAAGGGCAAGAAGCTAAAAGCGGAGCCCCAACTAAAGTCTCCGAGACTATGATGGTGTGCTTCACCACCCCGGAAAATCGTGTCAAGTTCCGGCTTGCGCCTCCCGAAGACATCGAACTCGGGAGATAATGGTGCTTATCTAAATAGTGTGAGCTCATTGTGCGGAGTGGGGGCCTTTCTTTAAAGACCCACCCAGCCAAGTCCCAAAGATTTTGTAAAGGAATCACCCACGATTGACGCGACTTTTCCGAAAGCGCTCAACGAGGGCACACATTCCTCTCTTTTGTACGGACTTCGATCCTTTATCAATACAACGAGCAAGCTTTTTTACGTCTCATATTTCACTTAAAGACGATCTTGGGGGCATGAATGGGGGCTAATACAATCCCCTAGAGCACCTAAGTTCCTAGTTCCTTTCGTTGTATTTTCTTAACTTTATCAAAGTTAGAAGAAAAGTAGGGGCTAATATGACCCCCTAAGGCAGCCTACGCTGCTAGTTTCTTCCGTTGTATATTTTTCATTGTGCCGATTTTGGGGGCAACACTCGGGCTAATACAACCCCTAGGACAACCAAGTTGTAAAACTCAAAGAAGACCCCACTATGATCATGTACCCTAAGCGGCGGGAAAGCAAAAATCGGCAACAATAAAAAGAAGCAACGAGGCAAGTAAGCATCCAACAAGCATCAAAGCAACGATCAGTCATATGGCACGTAGGACGTCAAAAATAACTCATATACCACGAAGAGTCATGGAAAGGGGGCCAATCCTCGGAGCCATCTTTGGCATCCTCGCCAACGCCATCATCCTCGGGGATCTCCCCTCCTTTGGCGCTTCCTCCTAAGGGATTGACATGGCCACAGAGCTTGACTCCAAAGTAAGATATTCGAGTAAGATCCAAGCATAACACAAGTCGATGCCAAGCATGAAGAGAACGACTATGGTCCTCGGATGCGTACATTCGTCAAAAGAAAGGCCTCTTGGACGAAAAAATTACGAGCGTACGCGACTCGACAAACGAAGATCACATAAGATCATAGAGGATCTCTAAGAGACATCACTCAAGCTTCAAGTCACCGGAAAAGGCACAAGGTCAACGCCCTAAAGAACACTTTTTCAACAAGAAACCGCTCCAACGCTACAAGGTTCAATCTATGACGGCTTAGCTCCAAATTTCAGCGAAGGATAAATCGGGCGCCCACATTTTTCTCAAACATCAAATGAGCGATGGTTCGCAAATTGAAGACGAAGAAGATTTTTGGCCGTCAAGGCGCACGGTCGTTATTATAGCCCAACGCTAGACGTCGTTCAACGACGTCAAGCTCGTAGGCAAACGAGAAGCTAACGAAGGCCTCCAACGTAAAATTACGACTTGGGCACAATCAAAGGCACCCTACAAAGGCCCATACTAAAGAATTGATATATTTCGACTTAATGTGAAGTCGGCACGAGCTCACTGGAAAGGAGTTCGATTTTTCTCAAATCATTGAACACCCAACATGTTCGACTAACGGAGGCATGGCCATCGCATTTCCGATACGAATTGGGTCGATATTGTCCAGTCTGAAGGAGCCTACGGTTTCTTCGCTCTAAAATTAAGGTCGGTATTTTTCCGTCCCCTTCGAAAATTTTTACGCATAAAATTGGTCGGGAATGTTTCCCAAAAATATGCCAAGCATTATATAAAATAAAAATTAAAAAATTTTAGGGTTAGGGTTAGTGTGTTAGGGTTGTTAGGTTTTTGGGTGTTTTGAGGAAGGGTCCCAGTAGAGGTTGGGTCCGGGGTCGGTCCTAGGGGTCGGGTCCGGGGCTCGGTCTCGGGGTCGGGGGTCGGGGTCGGTCCGGGAACAGCAGGGTCCGCGCGGAGAAGAGAGAGAGAGAGTTGGCGAGTGAGAGAGCGAGGGAGTGAGAGGAGGGGTCGGGGTCGGGGTCGGGGTGGGGGTCGGTCCTGGGAGGACCGAGTCCAGGAGAGCGAGAGGGAGGGTGAGGGGTCGGTCTCGTCGGGACCGAGTCCGAGTAGTGCAGGCGCGCGGCTTGAGAGTGAGAGGAGGGGTCGGTCTCTTCGAGACCGAGTCCGAGTGGGGGAGAGGGAGGGGTCGGTCCGGGGCCGACCGAGTCCGGGACAGAGCAGCGGCGAGGAGTGAGAGGCCGAGAGTGAGAGGCCGAGAGAGAGAGGCGTGAGCGAGAGCAAGGGAGAGCGCGAGCGAGGCGACAGAGGGAGGAGTAGGGGTCGGGTTTGGGGGTCCGTCCGAGGGGTCGGTCCGGGCGGTCGATCCGAGGGGTCGGTGGGGAGCAGCGGTGTCCGAGGAAGAAGGGGAGGGGAGCGAAACAGAGCATGGGTGAGGGAGGGAGGATGCGCGAGGGAGGGCAGAGGCGAGCGAAGGAGGGTGTTGGGAGGGGTCGGGCCGGAGTCGTCTCCGGGGTCGGGGTAGGGGCTCGGTCCTGGGGGTGGGGGCTCGGTGGCGAGCGAGCGGCGAGCCGGAGGAGAGAGGTAGCGTGAGTTGCAGCAGCGAGGCGAAGGGGAAGGGGCGCGCGGCAGCTAGGGCAAGAAGAGAAGAGAGAGAGGCGGGAGGAGGAGAGTTCGAAATGTGGGCCAAGGGGAGGGGGCAGGCCCGGTGCGAGGGGGCCGAGAGAGAGGAGAGCCGAGGGGAGGGCTAGTGGGCCGCGAGAGGAGAGAGAGAGCCCGGCGGGAGGAAGAGAGAGTGAGAGCCGAGAGGGTGAGCCGCGGGAGGGAGAGAGAGTTGGGCCGAGGGGAGGAACGAGGCCCGGCGGGAGGAAGAGCAGAGAGAGAGTGGGCTGAGAGAGTGAGGGCGAGCCCAGCGAGGAGGGAGAGAGCGTGGGCCGAGGGAAGAGAGCAAGAAACAAGGCAAGTGATCGGTTTAGGAGTCGGTCTTAGGGGTCGGTGTGAGAGGTCGGGTTCGAAATAAATAAAAATAAATAATAAAAATAAAAATAAAAATTGCGTAACTTCAAAAAAGATTTCCGCAACGAAGCATATAATTTCGAAGCCGAAACGTCTCTCGACGTCAAACAACGACTTAGCCTCCGGAAGCTAACAAGTCGTATTTCCACCTCCACAAAGGGGACATCCTTCGAAGTTACGGTAGCGATAACTCAGCCTCCGGAGCTAAAAAATCGTACGCCTAACTTCATAAAAGGAACACCTCTCGGAGGACACACAATCATGCACTTCTAAGCCTACGGGAGCTGGAAGGTCGCGTAAAGACCCATGTCCGCATGGGCACTCGCACTCCTAACTTAAGGTTAGGGGTCGCGCTCTCCGTGGGATGTTCCCTAGCGAGAATCATGCACTTCTAAGCCTACGGGAGCTGGAAGGTCACGTAAAGACCCATGTCCGCATGGGCACTCGCACTCCTAACTTAAGGTTAGGAGGTCGCGCTCGACAATCATGCACTTCTAAGCCTACGGGAGCTGGAAGGTCGCGTAAAGACCCATGTCCGCATGGGCACTCGCACTCCTAACTTAAGGTTAGGAGGTCGCGCTCGACAATCATGCACTTCTAAGCCTACGGGAGCCGGAAGGTCGCGTAAAGACCCATGTCCGCATGGGCACTCGCACTCCTAACTTAAGGTTAGGAGGTCGCGCTCGACAATCATGCACTTCTAAGCCTACGGGAGCTGGAAGGTCACGTAAAGACCCATGTCCGCATGGGCACTCGCACTCCTAACTTAAGGTTAGGAGGTCGCGCTCGAGAATCATGCACTTCTAAGCCTACGGGAGGCTGGAAGGTCGCGTAAAGACCCATGTCCGCATGGGCACTCGCACTCCTAACTTAAGGTTAGGAGGTCGCGCTCGACAATCATGCACTTCTAAGCCTACGGGAGCTGGAAGGTCGCGTAAAGACCCATGTCCGCATGGGCACTCGCACTCCTAACTTAAGGTTAGGAGGTCGCGCTCGACAATCATGCACTTCTAAGCCTACGGGAGCTGGAAGGTCGCGTAAAGACCCATGTCCGCCTGGGCACTCGCACTCCTAACTTAAGGTTAGGAGGTCGCGCTCGACAATCATGCACTTTCAAGCCTCCGGGAGCTGAAAGGTTGCGTAAAGACCCATGACAACGCTACCGTGGGCAAACTCACTTTCTTCGGATCCGATGCACGTAGGGGCTGGGACGCCTTGAGGATCCTAGAAGGATCATGGGAGGACTCATCCTCCACGGAAGAGCCCCAGGGAGGATCACAAGAAAACTCATCCTCCCCGCAGGACTCCTTTTTAGCCCCAAGGGGCTAAGTAAAAATCAATCAAACGATCCATCACAAACATTGCGAGAATTGCGAGAACGAAACGAGCAAGGCCCGAAAGCTCGTCAGCGGCGACTTAGCCTCAAGGGCTAACAAGTCGCATCCCTACCTTCACAAGGGGCTATCCTTTGGGGAACAAGGTCGGTTTGCACTCAGCGACCACTTGGCCTCCGGGAGCCGAAAATCGCACTCTCGGCCCCATAAGGTGGTACCCTTCAAGAAGCTATCTCTCAAGCGCTTTCGAACCTTCGGGAATCGAAAGGTTGCGCAAAGACCCATTCCGTCATGGGCACTCACGCACTTTCGAACCTTCGGGAATCGAAAGGTCGCGCAAAGACCCATCCTGTTATGGGCACTCACGCACTTTCGAACCTTCGGAATTGAAAGGTCACGCAAAGACCCGTCCCGTCATGGGCACTCACGCACTTTCGAACCTTCGAAATCGAAAGGTCGCGCAAGACCCATTCCATCATGGGCACTTGCACTCTTAACTTAAAGTTAGGAGGTCACGTTCCCCGTGGGATGTCCCCTAGCGAGATATCCGTACTCAAGCACTTTCAAGCCTCCGGGAGCTGAAAGGATGCTCAAAAATTACTCTCTAGGCCCGAGGGGCTAAGTGAAAATCGTTTATCGCAACAGAGCGTCTACGACAAGACAAGAAAGCGAAGGAAAGCAAAGTTGACAAAGCAAACATCCTTCACTCATTCACTCATTAAGACAAGAACGCGCAGTGCGCCATTACAAGGGAAGCAAAGCGTCTAAAACTCAAGATGCTACGCTACGACGCTATGGCTGTACTATTACGCTACGGTTAAACTACTCGGACGTAAGGAGAGCCATGGCTACCACCTCACTTCTCCTTCGGAGGGTTCCTCTTCCTCTCCGCCGGATCGTTCCTCTTCCTCTCCGTCGGAAGGTTCCGCCTCTTCTCCGCCGGAAGGCACATCTTCTTCTCCGCAAGGAGGCTACTCCCCTTCGCCTTGGGCAAGTCCCTCCGACCCTAAGAGGAAGTAAAAGGGTCATCTGCTAACTCTCCACTCTCCAAGGGAGGGACGGACGACGAGCCAACTCCGGGAGCGGTTCCTCCGCTCGTCGCAACGTTCACCAGAAGAATTAAGGTTCACCGATTAAAGCCCAATGATGCGATCGTGGTTACACACCCCCAAGCCTTAAGCGTGTCCCACTCGGAACGGATTGTGGCTGGAAGCAACTTACCATACTTCTCACCATCATTTGTCAACTCCGGCTTCCAAGCATCGTCAATGAGGAGCTGGTAGAACGCCTTCGCGGCAAAGGATGGTCGGCGGTGCTCAATCGCTATTTGCTCCACATTCCACCTACCTACCTCGGGAGGCATGCGAGCGTAACGTGAGGGGCTAAATGATTCGGGTATTTCCTGGACAATACCAGCTCACCCGCCACGTTATCGACCAACTAGGCCTAATCGGTCGGATGAAGGAGGAATCGGCCCAAGACAACCATTAATGGGCCAGGTAAAAGCCCTAAAGCCCACTTGGGGCTAGGGTTTCCCTAAACCGTGGTAAAGTACCATTTTACCCCTTCAAAATCTCCTATAAATACTCATCACTTCCAAAACCCAAGAGATGTTATGTTATGTTCATTTAGACAAGACATCTCATTCAAGGATAATCACTCAAGCTTCTAAGCTCTCAATTCCCATCTACGTTCATAACGTTCATCGGTGTTCATCGGCACACATTCATCCCCGAGAACTTCCATCTTTGGAAAACTTCTCGACTCCCGAGGAATCCCCACGCACATCGAGGAAGATCTCCTCGATCCATTCAAACTTAGCTCATTACTAACTTGAGCGTCGGAGGGCGTTCCCGGGATCCACCACCCGGGCTTCGCCTTTTGCGGGTTCAAGCGGTCGTCACTCGGACTCGGATCGATCGTGCCACGTCCTCGGAACCGGAAGCGAGTAAATCCTTCCTCTCTCCGAATCATCATCCACATCATCAACTCAGATTTCTCCGGAAACAATATATATATGATTTGTGAGCCGTATATTACAATAAACACGCTCCAAAAAAAGTATTACTAGTATTGAATGTTTATGTTCTGCATTATTGTTGTTGGTTATATTTATCTTCTGCATTGCACTCACCATTAATAGTGTCAATCGTATCCCTTTTAATTAACAGTAAACAAGTTAGGGTTTTAGTTGTCAAACTTCGGTCTTGTCCTCTGTAGTTCAGAGAGAAGTTGCCTGAGAAGTTTTCAGGCAGTGGGGAGTTTGAAAACTTGAAGCATTCACAAGGTTTCGACCTCAGCCATCTTAATAGACTTTGCGACCTTTTCTATTGCATATATACAATTAATGGACCAAACTATCAAAGAAAACGACCTCTTCTTGAAAAGATAGATAATTTGACATTGATTATTACTTATGGCTGCAATGTTAATTTATGCAATAGTATCACAATATTAATTTTATCAGCTGAACTGTCTAACACGTTATATTATTTATGGTTTATACTCCGTCTTAATTCAAGGATAAACACATACAATTTCATTTTGTATTTTTGGTTCTTAGCACGAGGTTAGATGTGTTTGATACTAGCTTTATAAGATAGTGGTTAGTGATTCTCAGTAGTTAAATCACTACTTATTTAAAATAATATAAGTGTTTTGCAAAATAATGGTTGACTTAATAGTTAGAGGTTTCTGTATAATTTTTGAAAAGCTGCAAAAAGTAGCTTTTCAAAACCTCTAACTAATGATTACATTTATATTTTTAAATTCTTCCTTTAAGTCATTTTATACAAATTTGTTGTTTGAACAGTTGCGGTTATTGAATACAATTATCTTAAACCTCTAGTTGAACACAACTAACTAATAAACACTAGCATGTGACAACTAATCGTTAATAAAATAGCAAATAGATAGTAAAACAACTAACGATTTCTAAGACTGCTAATTTTACCAAAGCTGCTAATTTTACCTAAGATGCCCTCACAAACAAGGGTTTGTTTATTATAAGACTATGTATTTGAGAGTAATGTTAAAAACAACATTTATTAGTTTGACTAGTTTTATTTATATTTAACAATTTATCAATGTTTTTCTTTTGGGGCTTAACCCCTCTTCTACACCAAAAAAAAAAACAAATTATTAATATTTTTCTTATATAGTTGTATTAATCTAACAATTAATTTTATCGTATATCTTCCATGTAATTATTGGACTAAAAAAATTTCTATTCAACACTATTATTGGTTATATCTGCAAATGAGATAAAAAAATTTTAAATACACAAACAAATATTTGTTATTTGTCAAAAAAAAAAACAAATATTTGTTAGGGCCTAATATAGAGAGAATTTAATGATTGCCAAGAAGTCTACCATATGGATGATTCTCGTGTTCTCAGAGTACTTATAATGGGTGAGCTGAAAATTGGCTCCCTGTTAGAAAGAATTAAGTTTTAAATTTATAGTTATAAGCGCACGGCGTAACTGTACAGAATTAAGGTTTAAATTTATAGTTATAAGCGCACGGCGTAACTGTACCTAACCCAATAAATACGGATTGTGTTCACAGAGAGTTATATTTCAAATATCAAAGTTATTTTAAACTTTATATTTAGGAGAATCGGGAGAGATGAGAGATACAAAAACTAAATTAATCCTAGAAAGTAATAAAAGAATTATCGAGTTGTGATTTCACCACTTAATTAATCAAGACAAGCCTAAGCATAATCAAGCATATGCAAGTAATTAGGAAATAATGATAGAAGATTGAAATAAAAATTTTCAGGCTGCGAATTTATTTTAAGAAAACTGATACAATAATACTAGAAATTTTTAGTGTGATTTTGACGCAAATTGGTTAGGTATTTGTAAAATAAAATTACCAAAAAAATATTTACAAATTAGCGGTTACACAATAATTTTATCTATACACTATATAATGCTAATCTTTTCAAATTTTGAAATGTTGCAACCAGAGTGAATTAAGGAGTTTCGTCCAATAAAAAAATAAATAATTTATCATTTAAAAAAATTAGTTTCCACTCATCTATGGACTCTAATAATAATAATAATAATAATAATAATAATAATAATAATAATAATAATAATAATAATAATAATAATAATAATAATAATATAATTTTTAAGAAAAATTAAACAAAATTAAAAAAATAAAATAAAAACATAATCTTAAACAAAAAGTTAAACAAATAATAAAATGAACTAAATAAATAAATAAATAAATAATTAAATTACCAAAATATTAAACTATTTTCTGGACCTAACAGCCTAAAATCTAAAATAAAAATGAAAAAACTAAATTTATAAATTTATTAAATTAAAAACATGCTTGAACCTAAATTAGTAAATAAGTTTGAAAAATTATCAAATTATTTATATATTATAAAATTATCTAATCATAATATAAAAATTAAATAATAATTAATCATCCTAATTAATTCATAAAAATATAAAACAGAAAATAAAAACAAAACTAAGTAGAAAATTAATAAATAACAAATATACAAAATTATATAACAAATTAAATCAAAAATCTGAAAAAATATAAAAGTAACCTAAAATCCAAAAATATTTTTTATAGTTTTCCAGAAAAATTAAATAGAATTAAAAATAATAAAATAAAAATATAATCTTAAACATAAAGTAAAACAAATAATAAACTGCACTAAGTAAATGAGAAAATAAATAATTAAATTACCAGAATATTAAAATTATTTTTGGACCTAAATATATCCTAAACACCTAAAATCAAAATGAAAAAAACTAAATTTAATACTAATAGATTAAAAAGACTCTAACTAAACCCTATAATAATATAAAAATAAAATTAACCGAAGAAGAATAATTTTATTCTAACTTCTAACAAACTGACTAAAAAATAACAAAAACGAAGGGAAAATTAATTTGAAAATTAAAATATATTAAAACATAAAATAAAATTAATATATATATTTATGTATTTATTTATTTAGGGTTTAGTATGTATATTAGCTCTCATTTGTTTTTATGTATATTGATATGCAATATTATTTTGGGCCTGAAATATAATAATTTTGTCTAATATTATTAATTTTTCATTGTTGATGATGTTTTTTGACTTGGTGCCATAAAATTGTATTAGTTCAAAATATATTTATTATAAGATTTTTAAAATTAAAATCAATAGGAGCACATTATGAAAATAATATTTAAATATTTAATTATCTCGAGGAAGTAATTTGGTTATTACATTCATCCTATGTAAGAATGATTTAATAAACCTTAAGAAACCATAAATTAATATAATAAAAATGCAACAACTATATATATACTTGATATTAATAATTAAAAATGCCTACAAGATAGAAAGTTATGATTCAAATATGTTGTGGAATAAAACGTAATGAATAAAAAGTTAGGAATTATATTGATTCGGATCGTAATCTGTGGACTTTAAGTTTTTAATTTGTGTTATGTTTAAAGGATTGCACACTTAATATGCCAACTTCTATTAAGCCCATATGACTTCGAATAAATTCATTTGTCTCAAAATTTTTGCACAACATACAGATCATTTTTTTTTTGTGACAAAGACAATTTATTTTAGTTTCTTCCTAACATGTATATATATGACTTATTATTGATAAACATATTTAAATTATATCTTTTACTATTGTAAGTTTTCTAAATTATTAAAAGAAAAGTATTTGTCATCAAACCTCCCCGCAATCTTAAAATACAATTTCATGTTACTCTTATTGTGTTAATTAATTGAGAGGAAGAGTTGTGTCTCAAGGGAAGCAATTGGTTGTTAATTGAGTAAAACATGTATTTATAAAACATCAATTGTATCAATATTTTTGCCCCATTGATTCACTACTAAAATCGCAATTAATTTTTAATATAAGTACAAAACATAGATGATTTTATTAACTTACACCGTGAATTGACCTATCATGCCATTTACTATGATACAAATTACCTATTATTGTTAAATATATTTGGATCACTTCTATTATATAATGTTTTTCACTATTAATCTCAGTATAAGTAGTCATTATATGTTTAACTATCTTTGTGTGCACAAGTAGGTGAGAATGGATAAATCATTATATTCACCTTATAAGTTTAAAAAAATTAGATCTCATTATGGGTATATCTATACTTTTTAAGAGTTTGTGTAATATTTAAATCAATGATGTTTTAGTAGGTTGGTTGCATATAAATATTTATCTAGGCGTCTATTGAGTTAAATTAGTATTAACTTTGTAGGGAGTTATGAGTTATAATAGTTTGATGTTCTTTTATTGATTTGATATACTTTGTGTTATAATATTAATTCGTGACATAATGATATTTATTGTCATCTATAGGTTATATAACTCAATATTTACCAATCATATATTATTCTTTTTCCTACTAATATTTTTACCTTTTGATACCCAAACATATTGTCACACTATTTCTATAACTGTATAAATTAGGATTATTTAAATTGTTTGATCCTTAAAGGGGCTTGGCTTCTTAATATTCCAAATCACAAGTATCATCTTAAAACTTTGATGATATTTTTTAATTTTTTAATTTATTATTTTAGATTATTTATTTATTCTTTTAAAATTTAGAATGATTGTAAGATGAATGTGTGTAGGGCTCTAATGATTTTTATGTGTTGGGTTCGATAACTTTGATGAGTCACGAAAGCGTTTTCGCTATGAGGGGATAATATGTACAAGAATGTTGTTGAAAGTGAAATCATTCAATAAAATCAAATGATCGAGAAAAAGAAACTCATAAGTACAATGTTGCTCCGTAATTTAATAATTTCTCAAGTTATGCATTATATAACATTGTTACGTGCATAGCGACGAGTCCAGTACTAGTTGTAAAAAAAGATATCAGCAACAGTTAGAAAATAGATTTTGCCTAATTTTTCTTTTAGTTTTAAATTCCAAACAGTCAAAATAAAGATTCCCAATCTCTGATTTGTGCCAAGCGTCAAATGAGCCATGGTTGCCGGCCCAGAGCCTTGACATTTTCTTGAGTTCTTTGTCCTTGGGCTACCTGCTCGCGCACCATTGCAAGTGCTCTTAGGAAGGTTTACGTTATTTGTAGCTCACAGTGAGTTAGGAGTCACATCCTTGTTTTCGAAGGAATTTATCTGTTAAAAATTAAAATTAATCTAGAAAAATTCTAGTTAAATATCTAGAATAATCGTTATTAAAAATTATTGTATGATGCATTTGATATTTTTATTACTAGAAGATACTTTGGATGGGGGAATTAATCAAGAAATATTCATAAAATATGAAATGGTTAGATGAATGTTCATTGTATTAGGAGAAAAATGTTCATTGTTTTTAGCGAAGATGTCAATTATAAAAACCCATATAATTGAATTATTTACAATCAACCCAATCAAGCAATTGAAAGAAAAACAAAGTCATATCATTTACGATATCGCAATAAGAACTATTAAACCTATCCATATCAAGCATATAAAGATATCAAATAAAAAACACAAAAGAAAACCAAATGTCTAAATGGTGGCTCAATTGACATAAATAGAATGTCTTGACTAATAACCATTTGCGATACAAAGTTACCAACCAGTTGCCAAAGAACCCCTTTGTTGGCAATGGCAAGAGAAGTTATTTAGGCAAAGTTCTGATCAAATATTGCAGTTCAAAATAAACACCAAACGGCTAATACAAAAGGCCACCCAAATACCCCCTCAGAAAAGCGATCTTTGATGAAAAAAGTATCCGAAAAGCTAATTGTCAAACACCGTGTAAATCGATCTACATTAGAGACTCAAGCTATTTAGACGCTATTTCACACAGTTAAAACCATTGGCATTCCAAAAATCTCTCATACAGCATGCACATATATAATTACAATCAATAAGGGCCGAAGAAGTCGTACAAAGGAAGCACAATCTTCCCAGCAGTTAGACTAACTAGCCAAACAGAACAATCATCTTTGGCAGGCAAGAATATCAGTTCTCTAGCAGATACAAGAATGACCCTTTGAGTCTCCTCGGTCAAATGGAGAAGCACAAAGTTTTTACGTTTCTAAACATATTATCGGATGATATATTTATCTTCCTCTGTACATAAGTACATGTACATGTACGCGCAGAAGCAGAGTATGTCATATGTGACTCAGCAGATCTCGGGCCTTCAACCTCTCAAGTCTCAAGGTTATCCTTGAAGAGTTTGTGCCTTTGCTTTTTGAGAAGGTAGTTTTCCATATAGCATTCTCTTCTTCCCTGCAATGCAGGTGCACTTCGAAGATTCTTTCATCGTTCCAGTCAAATCGGACCACATAAATGAGATTTGAGGATGTGATTTTGTTCTCATTCAATGGACATTGGGCCCTTCTGCTATGTTTATTGTTTAAGATTGCTACTATGAATGTCTATCATACCATATTTCTTTTATTTTCTAGGCTTTTTGCAATATTTTCTGAAGGATTTTAACCTTTAGCTCTTTCAAAATGTTTATTCGAAGGACATTAAGAACCCTACGTTAGTCAGACTTAATTACTACAGTTGAAAATTGGTACATGTTTATCAGGTCCATGCTATCTGGCCTTGTCCACTCTCATGTTGGAATGTAGCATTTAACATATGGTGTCGGAGGCTCAATCTATTTTTCAAAAATTATGTGCTTAAGCCTAAAATTAAGCAGTGCATCATACCTATGTCTGAGTACAAAGTGCCCAACATGGGTATTTGACGTGAAATAAGGAGCACACACAACATTGCATGTCTAGGTATCAAACTCACTACATTTCTGAAAATTTTACATGTTTTTGGTCTTAAAATGAACAGTAAACAACCTACACCTTGTAACCCATTGGCTCCTAACTCACCACTTAACCCAAAGTCCAAGCCTCTAATAGATGCCGCTTTTGAGAAATCAACAGTCAGGCCTTCCACACAACTATGTTAAATGCACTTGTCCCCTGCACCCTGTGGGCCAGGAACTGATGTTCACCCTGTCTGGTCTTTTGAGAGTCCAGCTAAACAATCAACCTCGAGAAGTCTCCATGTTTCTCTCCTCTGCCTTGGTAGCTACATCGAAAATTCCACCAGAATTTGAAAAGAAGACCAAAAGATGCTACATAAACTTCTACATTCAGGCACTTCTTAGTCAAACAATCACTAGCTTTCTGATATGGAGGATCCATTCAGTACTCTTCTTGTGCCGCCTTTGCTACAGCTACTTTTACCTCCAATTTTGAAATCATTTGCTTCAACATCCTGGGTAAGGTGATCACCCCAACAGATTCAGATTGGAGGCAACCAACAATGGAGGCCAAATAGACCCTCCTTTTTCAATGAGAACATCTTAATGTCAATCATAAGGAGAGCTTATTTCATAGTGTAATCTTTTGTGGAGAATACTTTATAATACGATTAGATTACCACTGCATAAACTTAATATTGAGAGAAGGTGACATGGGATAAGTAAATATAACTTTGTTTTACCAATGTGAGGTAATCAACAAAAGTTTAGAGGGATGTTATAATCTCAGAAAAAATCACTTCTTACAAGCCACTTGAATTTGACAAATACGAATAAATGGCTTCACATTCTTGAAGGTTAGTTCTCATGGGTCTGCCAATGAGATGAGGAGCTTGACACACGGAAGAGAAGAAGGTCATAGTATTTTGTATACATATTAAGTATTTATCTTCCCTGAAAAACCATAGCCCAGCTAAATCCTGATAGCCTTTAGACTCCATAAAAACCATGAGATGATTGATAACAACATGTTAATAAGCTCCCTAAAAGTTTATTTAGTTTACAAGACCAATTTATTGATATAAGAAAGAGTGCACTACTCAATCAAATAAATGCACATAGGCTGGCAGTTCTTTCTTTCTTTTCTTGTTTCAGGCTTCTTTTTTCCTCTTTTTGGGTGTAGGAGGAGGGTGGCTTAAGAAGGTCCATACCCCATACTACTCTATACCTCATGGGACTGTAGAAGCAGGAAATTTATGTTATCTGGCAGCAGAGTTGGTGGTAAACTATACTTATATCCGCAAGGAAATTTGCACTTCCAAAAGTTTGTCTATTTCTCAGAGTTGTGCCATAAAGACAGCATTTATATGAAGATAAATACCTGCTTCTGGTCATGATTTATCATCATTCTCCCACCTCTGCTTCTCGTTGTACTTGCTATGTGCATTTCTTTCAGGCAGCATCCACATCCGCGAGGATGAATGCTGTTATTTCTTATTCCACAGCATTTATTTCTATCGACCTCAATTTCAACTCAAAACAGGCACCCTCAACAGAGTAAAAAAACAAAAAAAACAAAGAAAGAATGCAATGGCGACATGAAGAACAACTCTTTAAGTGGCTGTTTGGTTCAATTATGGTGTAACATTGGGAACAATTACAAATGCAAAAGGTGTAACTTGGAAATTTTCAGTCCTGTCCATATTTCACTAATCATAGTCATAATACTAGGAGTATGAAGAGCATGGATACGATTTTAACTGTCAAAGACAAATTGAAGCACTGGCCACTTGTTAGCAGAAACAGGCTTAAGACTGTTGAGTATAGTAGTCGAGCATTAAGATAGCAAGTAAACAATCAACATTGAGTCTCCAGCACACTCCTTAATTGGTAGGTCCTCCTCCTGGAATTTTAGAGAAGGTAAAGGTTAGAAATTGATGGAATTCCTTTTAAGGAAATGCATGCATTAAGGAAATGTGTAGTGTATGTATATTACATGCATTCGGGTTGTGGGATGTCCAACATGGGATTTCGATTATAGTATCTGCGCTCAATGTCAGATCTTAAATTTAAAACGAATAAATACTTCTCAATATTCAAACAAGAATAAAGGAACCTGTCATCTGCATATGAAAAAAATGCAATGTAAACAGTAAGCATTCAAGAAGATGTCCAATGTTTACTTGAAACCTAACAGCACTGAACATAAGTGAACCTACAAAGATTTCCAGTTTTGAATTAAATTAGAAAAAACTAGTAAAGCTCACATATTTTTATTCTTTGTTTGAAGCAAATAACATAGAGGATTAAGGAGTTTTCAATGAAAGTACACTATCTCTGTTTGCCAGATCATTGACAAAATATCTGGCTCCTCCAACCAATTTCTCTTGCGAGAATCTAACGATTGTAAGTGGGCAGTTGCATGCAACTCCATCAGTAAAAAAACAATTAAAAACACATGTGGACATATCAATTCAGCAAATCCTAATAACCAAATAAAAAGAATAACAATAAACGAACAAATGAGGAAAAGGAACAGCATACACTTGTGGCACAGGTATGAATGGTAAATACAGGAAACTGTTTTGAGGTAACCAGAGATCACTCTCTCAATCTGCCTGCTGAGGCTGCACAGTGGACACCTAGGGATCACTGAAAATAATCACAGACTCATGTCGCAGGATATTCTGTGAGAGGTTCTCCTTGGAAAAGCAAGTCCTTGAGAGGTCTAGACTTCCAAGATTGGGCATCTGAGCAAATGGTTCATCGGGTAAAGATGTCAAGGCCCAACAGCCGGAAAGATCAAGAACTTGGAGGTTGACTGGCCTTCCCATTTCCGGCAGGGAGGTCAGCAATTCACAACAACTCAAGACGAGCTTCCGGAGTTTTATAAGGCATGAGAGAGGAGGCAGAGTTTTGATTATGGTTTGTGAAAGGTGGAGCTCCTGCAGGGAACTCATCTCTTCAAATGAGGCTTTAATATTTTCCAATTCCTTGGAACCTGAAAGATCAATTACTTGAAGGCTTTTAGCACCTCTTATGTCTGGAAGCTCTTTCAGGTTAGGACAATTCCTTAAGTAGAGATAGATGAGGTTAGCAGCATTTTTCAAAGGAGGAATCATAGGAATCATGGTACCAGATAGATCAATTTTTCTCAAACAATCGCCACTTGGTAGGTTTAACTCTCTAATCCTGGGCAACTTGTTGCTTCCTGAGGTGTTGAGGACTTCAAGTTTGCTCAATTTGGTCAATGATTTCAGTTTGTTCAACAACGGACATCTCTTTAGGACAAGACAAGTAAGATCTTTCACTTCATCGAGTCTAGGAAACTCATAGATATTGGTCTCAGAAAGATCAAGCATCTTCAGTTTAGGCAGCCCTTCAAACTTTTCGTTTTTCTTATTTAAAAAGACTAATGAAGTAGAACCTGAAAGATCAAGCACCTCAAGTTCTCTTAGGCCGTTCACATTTGGAAAATATTTCAACTTACTGCACCTTCTCAATATCAGGGAGCGCAGTTTGAGTAGAACAGAGTCATGTGATGGCCTTGGAAAATATTGGATAGAAAGTCCAGACAGATTGAGGCATTGAAGATCGGGAAGTTGACAAGGAAATCATCTGGGATGTTCTCTAAGGCGCTAGATCCTGATATTTCCAGTGCAGTTAACATTTTGAGTTTTTTATTGCATCAATGCTGCTCAGTGAGTTACAGTCCCGTAGAATGAGCACGCTGAGGTTGTGTTTGCTGGGGATAGAAATATCATGCTGGAGCTGGAACATGGATAGCACCAAGAGTCTACTAATTACTGATTGGTTGAAAATCTGATCTAGATCCTCTCTGGAGAAATAATTTCCATCAATCAATAAGGCAGTTAAATGTATCTGCTCATTTTCACTGCTTGAGCTCGTTAATGCCACTATCTTATCGCTCATGTACTTGACATTGCCAAGGCTATTTAAATCCCAGAGACTGGAGAGAAATCCAGGCTCAGTTTTCTCACATAAGCTAGTAAAGTGGCAATCGGCAAAATGGAGGCCTGCTCTTTCCATGACAATGTCACCAGCCTCCCGCTGCCCCAACAGTCCGACATCTAAAAGATCCATCAGAATTTCATGACCCTCAGTGTAAGCCTTTTCAGTAGTGATTTCACTTAAACATCCTTCAAGCATCCAATAAAGTATGAGCTCATTGTAATGAATGCTTCCAAATTTTTCCAGATAAACCTTGCTACACCAAAAGCACCTTTGCATCAAGATACTGTTCCTGAATTTTTCATAGTTGCTGCTATAGAGTATAGTCCAATATTCATCTACTAATTTAGCTGCCTCTTGCACTGCCAGCTTTCTGTTCAGCAGGTCAACAGATTTGTCCTTTAGAATATACCTTAAGGCAGTGGCTGCAAATACAATTGCAATAGGCAAGCACTTGCATTTCTTGGCAATCTCATCTAGGGGAACATCATCAAGATGACCATTGTTCTGGATCCTTTCTCGCAGTAGACCCACTGATTCTGGGTGAGACAGTGGCTTTATCTCCTTAAACTTGATTCCATTTTTGGTATCTTCATCCATGCCTTTTTTATTCTCGTGATTAAAATCTTGGGTTCTTCCCTCTCCGCAGAATGAAGAATGGCATTTAACATGGACATAATATCTTCTTTGCTCATCTCAGAACCATCATCATCCAGTACTAGAAGGCACTTCTTTTTCTGCAGTTTATGCTTAAGGAATTCCACCAGCATTTCCTCAGTCATCTTGTCATCATCAAGATAGTATTCGGCAGCAGCAAGATCCAGTTGAAATGACAATTGGCGTGCAATGCTTTCATACAGGGCAACTTTGTCCCGGTACTTTCTGTTGAGATATACCCATATCGAGACATCAAACACACCTTCCATGATGGCACGGACTGTTACTTCTTTCGCTATCCATGTTTTCCCTACCCCATGTTGCCCATAAAGTACAACTTCAGCAGCATCCTTGTTCTTCATCAATTCAAGTAAATGTTGTAGCTCCTCATTTCTGATATCCGCCAGATCTGAAGTTGAATGCTCAACTATTAAAGAGCTTATCCTACTAGATGTACATGATTAGCAGTAATACTGCACATCACCCAAAACATACTACTCTGCCTAAATATTTTTCCAAATAAAAACAATTCTACTATTTTATGATCCAAACATAATTAGGGACAAAAGGAACCACCATTGTATGATGACTACATTATACTCTGTGATGAGCATTTCCATAAAGCAGAAAATAATCACGAGAATGGAGAGCCATTATGGGACCGAGTACTGGCTTCTTGCCATTTTTTCAGTACTCTATCATTTAAGAGTACTATTAAGTTACCTTTTGATTCTAATCCCACTGCTTAACTCCCATTTCCCCTTATACTACTCCAGAAATGGAAGCTTTTCATTCCCAAATTCAATTTTAAGCACTGGCAGAAACCAAGCACAAGAGTAAAATAATTCAGTGAATATATTCAGCCAATCTACATGGCAATTATCATGATCAAAGCTAGTTAAAATTTACATGGATATATACCTGGAATGTGAAAATCTCTCTCCAAGTTACCCTCATCTTCGTTTGTAGTGGCCTGTTCCTGATCTGTTGGGTTTGGTGAATGATCAACGCCCCGTTGACTTTGCTCACAGAGCCGGTCCCGCTGTCGTTGCTGCTTCCCAAAAGGATTAAAGATTCCACATAATCTCTTCTTGCTTTGCTTCTTCATGGTGCACAACAATTCCAAGAAAATTAATCAGTAGATCTTGTAAGGAAGAATGAATCTAATTTGGGGTGTGGTAGAAAAGTTTACATATGGTACATAGACTCTTTCTGAGTTCTTAGATTATATTACTACCCATTTCAAAACTATCACCCACATTTATTTATATTCAAGTTTACTATTGGGCTTGTATTTCATGTTCACAAATGCCACTTTGAGCCTTGAACCCAGTTCATCGGCCGCATTAGCTTTCAATTGATTTTTACTTTTTTGGTACCAGGAAAGAAAACGATTTTTTTTCAAAAAAAAAAAAAAACTTATTGGCCTTTGGTTTCCCTCCAACTGATATATACCAATTCATCTTTTATTGTGGCCAAAATTCTCCAAAACCCAATATATGGCTTGTTTAGTCTGCGAAAATAGTAAAAGTA
The DNA here is from genome assembly GCA_021018815.1 of Talinum fruticosum. Taxonomy (NCBI): domain Eukaryota; kingdom Viridiplantae; phylum Streptophyta; class Magnoliopsida; order Caryophyllales; family Talinaceae; genus Talinum; species Talinum fruticosum. The sequence continues at coordinate 1,482,583 of JAITYX010000074.1, read as the reverse complement.
GTTGGTTTTGATAAAAAATCTCCATCAATTTTGTTTAAAGAGGCAGTAAATACTCGTAGGAATTACCCAACATTATTAGGTGTGCATTCAAATTAAAAAATACATCAATTTGGAAAAAAAGGAAAATTTGAAGTGTTGAAGTAGTTGATTGTGTGTAATTGATGTTTAAAAGTGGGAGAATGATAAACTTTTTTCTAACTTTGAATGTCAGGATAAGTTTTGTATGGTAAATTTGCTCCCCATCCATTATGCTCTGTTATATTGATTGTGTCCTTAAACTGGCCTATAGATTTTTTCGTTTTAATTATATGTTCAAAATGTTACTCAGTACTGCATTAAATGTGCACTATGGTGGACTTTTTGGACAACATCTTATCTGATGTATGGTTTTTAGGAGATGAAAAAGATTTAACATAACAACAATTATTTAAGTTTTGGTAGCATTAGATGCATGGTTATTGAGTCGGGGTATATGGAAAAGAGGATAAAAAATATCTATACTTTTGCAAGCTAGAATTACCATTTGAAGAGAGCATGGTATCGATTGAAAGTTATGAAGTGCATGTATAGAGTTATGGAAAAGTTTAGAGTATATTTGTTTGAATGTCGAGATGTTATACAGTGGACATGTTAGCAAAGACTTGTACCTAGCTATAAGGCATGGGAGTTAGTGGTCATGTGGGAATTTACTAGGACCTGGTAGCTCATGGCCATGTCAGATGCCAACTCCTCCTATTAAGCAAAGTCAACCAAACACAAGTCAAAGCTCTCATCTGCATGAGATAAGGTGAAGCCCAAGCTTATTAGGGTCGCAATAAATGACCATTTTACTCCTATTTGTGATTGCATATAAATACTCATCTACCAAAACAAAATTTGGATACAATCATTTGCACAACTACCTAAAACAAGAGTATTCACCATTTTCTCTAAAGATCATAATTATCATCAATCGTTTTTCCCCTAATATTCATCGATATTTATCTTGAACTACATATTCATAAAGATATGATCTTTATGAGTGAAAACTCACCAAAACTTAACCTTTAAAGAATTCACCTTTAAAGTTCACATCTATGAAGGTCGAGAGGGGCATCGGATGAGCATTCCTTTGGATACAAACCCCGAGGTCTGTTTTTGGCAGGTTGACACACCAAGTGGGATACATAAGCGTTCAAGCCTTCCAAGAGTGTACGTCTATTCTTCCGACTCATTAGTACAAATTATCATCGATGTTTCCTCATAAACATATTGGCACCATCTGTGGGGAGAATGGTAGCTCTTGGTAAAAGCAATACTTACTTTAAACCAAGGATGACTAGAACTCAAGACAAGCAAAACACCATGCTTTAATATATGCGAGAACAAATCATGACCACTTGTGGATCAAAGTCGTCCCATCCTTTCATTCTACCACAATCTAGCTCCGACAAATGTCCTTTTTCTCATGGAAGATCTAACACACGTTCAACCTCTTGAGGGAGCCCATAAAGAAAATGTCCAAACCATTGCCACTAGGCAACCAAGCACACGATATGATGCTCACTAGAATGAAGGCACTCGTTAGGGGAATCATCAATTTTAGAAAAAGATTTAAATCGAGGCTAGCAAAAGGTGGCAACATTTTACACAAGAATGACCCCTTATGCTTCTTGCAATAAGAGGTCGACTTTGGTTTTCTATTTAAGAGGGGAATTATCAAGTCCTAGGGGTGACATATCTCAAGAACATGATGTCTTCAATACTCACAAGGCCAAGATCCACCCATGGAAGGGAAAGATAGACTCAGCAGTCTATCACCGAAGGGTACAATGTCGAGCAAATGAGGTGTCGAGAAGATTCACCTAGAGGGAGTTAGAGCGCCCTACCAAAGAAAGGCATACTCTACCAAGGTCGAACTATAGGAGGAGCCATTCCTTAATGGAGGTGGAAATACCTACCCGTCCACATGACAAGCTCAACTTCATGACAATTTCCTTCCACTTTTTCCATGCCTTTCACCTAGGTTGTCATGTGGTCATTCTCAAGAGGGTTAAGGTGCTAGATATAGATCCATATGATGGGACCACCAACTTGGAGGACCATCTCTCATATTACAAGTTTCATATACATGTGCAAGAAGCAACTGATGTTATTTTCTATCGCTTCTTCCCAATCACTCTGAAGGGAGTAGCATAAAATTGGTTCAATAGAATCCTTTTAGGTAGCATATATTTCTTTTCTAAAGTTATCAAAGAAGTTTGTTAGGAAATTCCTTGAGAGTTTTAAGGAGAATAGGACTAGCTTACATCTTTCCAAAGTAAAACAAGAGGCATGCAAAGAAATAAGCAAAGCAACAAGCATACTCCAAAGGATAAAAAGCAAGAGGATAATTATTCTCGAGAATTGGTAACAACCATTGTGGAAGAATTTGCGGAAAGCCTTACTACATCTTTATGAAAAGCTCACCTCCGAAGTGTTGAACAAATGATGCTAACTAGTCAGCCTCTTTCATTGAAGGTCTCCACCATGACCTATGGCATAGAGGCCTAAAAGGGATGTCCACTCCTCATGATAATCCTATGATTGTTGAAATCAAGATTGTAAATGCTATTGTCAAGAGGATTTTGATACATACAGGCAGTTCGTTAGACATTATCATTTGGGATTGTCTACACAAATTAAAATACCCTGCAGGTGACCTCACTCTTCTTGTCAACCCTATCTTGGGATTTTGGAGGGAGGGGGTAAACGAGTTAACCTCTTGGGAGGGATTCACTTACTAGTTAGGATAGGGGAGAAGGCTAAGGCCTGGAATGCGGAGGTGGACTTCCTCGTTGTTGATGTTCCAAAAGCCTATAATTGATAATAGAACATCCTACCTTGTACAAGGTCAAAGCGATTGTTGCCCCTACCTTTTTCTTATGCGGTATGAATTGGATGACGGTGTTATTAGAAAGTTATTTGGAGATCAAAGAATGACTTGTGAATGTAATTATGATAGTATGAACCCTTTGATAAAGCATGTTGAGACCTTAACTATTTGTCTTGCTATAACGAGAAGACCATGGTAGGACACGACTTGAGCCTGCCGAAGATATTGAGCTAGTAACACCTCGAGCCTAAGCGGCTTTATTGGATAGCCAAAGTTGGGAATGATGTCCTATAAAAGGTTAAGAAATCGCTCATCCAGACTCCTAAAGGAATACAAGGACATTTTTGCCTTTGGCCCGGAAGAAATGTCGGGTATAATGTTCATCACAATTTATACGACTCACGAGATATATGAGTCTCAAGTGAGTACTTAGAGTGCCAAACCACATGGAGAAGGGTTTCAAGTACCGGAGCTTAAGCGACTCTAGATACGCCAAATCAAATATGTTGAAAATAATGAAAAATAAACTAAAATAAAGCTAAAATGGTGGCTCTGTTGCTCTTTTACGAATTAATGAACTACTTAGCCAATACAAGGCCCTCACCTACCCTAACTTAAGTTAGAAACTTAAGATGATTGGTTGCATCGAGAAAGCTCACCCAAACTCATTTTTCATGGGCCATGAGCTAGTTTAAGTGGCTTCACTACCTGTTTTCATGGGGTTAGCCTAGATAGACCACAAGATTAGTAACCCTCGGACCTAACTTGAATGCGGGCTATTTTCATGCTAAAATCCCGACTACTCACTTTCCTATGCTAGCAAATCGACCTTAACTTTTGACATAAGTTAATCATCCAAAAATATGGATAAAAGCTCTTTCAACCATTTCATCCAATACTTGGTAGGCATGAGTGAAAACTCAAACTTGCAAGCATAAATTGAGTTTAGCTAAGCCTAATATATGACTAAATAGCCATCAAAGAGCTTATCACAACCAAATCCATAAATATTAGCCACTAAACATCATAAAAACACAAACAAAACCTACTCTAGCAATTAAACTAACAAGCATGGAGACGAGAGAAAAACTAAACCAACTTGTATAAACCAAGTAAATAAACATAAATCAACAACGAAATTAAAAAATTAGCTAAACTAAAATTAATCTAACAAAATTAACAAGAATAAAGTAAGAAATAAAGAGAGAGAAGAAGAAAGCTTAGCCATTTAAACTTCAAAGCACCACGGTTCACAATCTTCAACCCAAATCTACATTACTATAACCTAATTAACCTCCTTAATAGAATTTTATCTTGGCTAATTACAAAATCTAATCTAACTCCTAAACCCTAAGGAAATATTCTCTAAGAGGCCTCCCCCAAATCTTAGCTAAAATGTCTTTATACGGTTGTAAAAAGGCCCAAAAATTGCCACTGGACCATGGTCTAGTAACGAGCGTATGTCAAAATGACACAACTAATGACACGACCATATTAAGTGACACCGGCTTAAGCTGTGTCGCTTTCTAGATGGAATTTGGAAAGAGTCCTGAAACATAGGCTATGACACGAGACATGTCAAAATAACATAGGAAATGACATGGCTGTGTCAAGTGATATGGGCTTGACCGTGTTACTTTCTAGATGAAAACCGAAAAGAGTCCTACCATGATTTGGGCCACGTGTCGTGGAACGGACCATGGGCCTACCTGTGGGTCCCTTTCCCAATTTCTTCTTACTTTGGCATTTGTTGGGTGGAATTGGGACTTCTTGAGTAGCATGTATATGTGTCAATTTGTGCTCTTGGACATGAATGCTTCAATGTATAGGCTCCAAAACTTGATTTCAAATAGCAGAACTTCATTGAAGGTAGTGACAATTACTTGACTTACATAATTGGGATCCACTTTGTCGTTATTCCATCGTTTTTGCTCTATTTTTGTAATTGCTTGCGTGTAATTTATTTCTGTGAAAGTATATAAATTAAATGAAAATCCTAAAATAATATTATTTACGAGCAAAAAATAAGTGTTAGAGGGCGTATAAATATGTTAATTACTTGCTTAACATATAGATTCTTAGGTCATATAGCATAAGCCAAACATGAATCCGTTCCACAAACCAGTTGTCCGAATGCGAAAACACCTTAGGCTAAGCGTTGCATAGTTACGAGTTGGAGAAGTACGTCATCTCTTAGAAGTAAGGTTCATTCGTGAGTATCTATATAAGAAGTGGGTTTCCAATGTGGGATGCTAGTTAAGAAGGTGAACGAGACATGGAGGATGTGTGTGGATTTTACTCGACCTTAACAAGGCTTATCTCAAGGACAATTATCTTACGCCAAATATTGATCGAGTAGTGAAGGCCACGACATGCCACAATCTTCTAATCATTATGGACGCATTATCTAAATATCACTAGATTCCACAAAGCTAAGAGGACCAGAGAAAACGACCTTTACCATTATCAAGGTGCTCTCTTGCTATGATGTAATGCCTTTTGGACTCAAAAACATTGATGCCACTTACTAGAGGCTCGTTAACAAGATCTTCACAACCCTCCTTTGCAAAACTATAAAGGTGTATGTTAATGACATGATCGTATAAAGAAAAGAGGACAGAGACCACTTTGCTGACCTAAGGCAACATTCAAACTCTTAAGGGAATATAACACGATGTTGAATCCCAAGACGTGTATATTTGGGGTGAGGTCGGGAAAGTTCCTTGGTTTCATGATCAACTAAAAGGGCATCGAGGTCAACCTAGACAAAATATAGGCTATGTGTGATATGAAATCCCTAGAATGATTAGGGAAGTGTAAAAGATTACTTGGATGTGTGGCTACTTTAGGATGATTATGTTTGGTCTAAATATTACGTTATTTATACCTTTATTTACTTTATTTTTATCTCATAAAATAACATAACTTTTAATCATTTTTACTAATTTTATTTTATTTTATAGGTAATAAGTTGAATCGAGCTAATAGTGAAAAGTGAGCGGAAAATACAAATTCAGAAACAAATTTGAGCAAATCGAGTATGAAATTTAAGACTAATCGACAAGCCGATCAAATACGGTTACATGAAGCCCAACCATATGAAGCCTAGCTACTAGCTTTAATATCACAATATTCTTGTTCTTCCTCTCTTTTCAATCAAAGTCGATGTGGAGCATGACAATCACCATATTTGGGCTTGATTAGTATCAATTATGGTACTTATACTGGCAATCGGGTCATTTGGTTCGGGTTCGATTCGGTTAGTTTAGTTCGGGTTAACTTCGAATCGATCTTGTTCGAGTCCGGTTCGGTTTCGAGTTCGGGTCAACTTCGGTTCGGGTAAACTTCGGGTCGATCTCGTTCGGGTTCATTCGGTTTCGGTTCGGTTCAACTTCGGGTCAATCTCTTCGGGTCGAGTTCGGGTTCGATTCGGGTTAATTTCGGATCGAGTCATCTTTGGGTTGTAATTGGGTCACTTTTTGGGTCAAAATCGATTCAAAATTGTACCCACCAAAAAAATTGTAACACTATAGGCACAAAAGTCCATCCTGAGTGACCCAACAAAAAAAATGTGAGTTGGGTCACTTTTATTCGAGTTAAATCTATTCGGGTCCGATTCGATTCGAGTCGGTTCGGTTTCGGTTTGGGTCACTTCGGTTCGGGTCAGAATCGGGTTCATTAGATTTCGGGTCGGTTCGGTTCGGGTCGGTTTATTTCGGTTTTGGGTCAAAATCGGTTCAATTGTTTCGGATGTCGGTTTGGTTTGGGTTTCGGGGTCGTTCGGGTTGACCCGTTCGGTTCGGTCGGTTTTGTCGGGTCTAATGGTACTAGGTAGTGAAAATTTGGATGGATGAGAATTCGCATCTGATTATAAATAAGTGGCAGTTTATATTTTAGTCTTGATTATTTAATTTAGTTCAGGACAGTTTTAATTTCGGTTCGCTCGTTCCTACTAACTTCTTCCCTTTTGTCTGTCATGTCTCTCTAGTTTGTTTAGTTTAGTTTAGTTCAAAAGTTTCAATTTTTATTTTTTTATGTTAGTAGTACTTATATTAATTGTTTAGTTTTATGTTTAATTCTAATTTGTTAGTTTATGTTGTTGTTCTAATTGATCTTTATTAGTAGTTGTTAGATAAAATGTGTTTTATGTTAATTAGTTGTTAGTTTGTATCACTTTGGTTGTGATTAGCCTCTCTAATGGTTAATTGATTTCATTTAGACCTTAATCCACCTAGTTTATGCTTGTTATTTAATATTATTTCTCATACCCACCACATGTTCAATGAAATGTTTGAAAAGGATTTTTATTTTGATCTTTAGGTGATTGGTCTAACAACTGAAAAGTGGAGCCAATCTGCTTGGTGTAGGTGTAGAGAATAGTTAGGATTTTGACATGAAAATAACCTAAATCCTAGTTAGGTCCATAGGTTGCTATTCTTGTAGTCTAATTAGACTAAACCCTTGAAAATAAGTGGTTAAAACAATTAGATTAGCTCATGACCCTCAAAAGTGTAGCTTGAATTTTGGCATTTGTTGGTGCAACCGACCACTTGTAAACACTTGTATAATCTTGGATAGGTTTAGACTTGGCCTAATTAATTAGTTTATTAAGTGATAAAATCACAACCCAAGTCATATTTTTATTACTTTGTAGGTTAGTTTAATTTTATAATTCCATCCCAGTGGCGGAACCAGGAAAATATTATGGGAGAACCGCTCAAATTTATTTCGGATGGTGTCGTCTTATCATAAAGAGTTATCACGAAATACAAAAAATGATACAATTCCAACCTAAAACAAAGTTATTCTTAATGAATAACTCATGAGAATTAGTTTATTTAGTAAGATATTCACAATTTATGACCTATTTATTTTTCGAATTTTATTTTGGATGATATTATCTTATCATAAATAGGTGCAATGAAATGTAAAAAAATGATACAATTCCAACTTAAAATAAATCATTCTCAATGAATAATTTATGTGGTTATCTCACTAAAGAATTTGTGTGTGTGTGTGTGTGCGTGTGCGTGCGTGCGTTTAGTCTCAAATATTATTAAATTGATTGAAGATTTATAATTTGTTAAAAAAATTAAAATAATAAAGGTAGTAAATAACGGAAAAAAAAAGAATGTCAACATAATTTATCTAGAAAAAGCTAGTAGAGAACTAAAGATTTAGCATTAGTATTATTTATTGACAATATTTAAGAAAAATGTAGGAAAAAATGTCATGTTCGGTCCAAATATTACGTTATTTTTACCCTTATTTACTTAGTTTTTGACTCGTAAAATAATATAATTTTTAGGATTTTTACTATTATTATTTATTTTTGTAGGTAATAAATCAAGTCCGATAAGCTGAGGAGAATCGATACAATATGATGAAAATTTGGCAATTTAAAGTCCTTTGAATATGCAAAATAATATCATGTCAAGTTACTGATTATTCGTGACCCTTTTGTGAATCATCCGTCAATTTTTGGAGCATTCAAGAGATATGTCAATTGTCGAAACATACCCAAAGCACAAGCCCAATATTTGAAGGAAATTAGCACATATGTCGAATATCTAACTTTCCTTCATATTTTCCTTCACCAATTATATGGGCCTAGCCCACAATTGTACTTAGAAGATATCAGCCGTGGAAGGAGGGCAAGAATTGACAAATTTAATTGCTTGCATCATCATTGCATCACCATGACATCATCAAAATTTGAGTCCTAAGGGACTTGAAATTGGAAGGAGCAGCAGGGGCATGGGTATAAAAGGGCAACTTAGTGTTAGGCGGCAGGGGCGCTGGTTTTTGGCCGTAGGATTGCCTTAGTCATAAGTTTAGGTTAATTTAGTTTAGGTTAATTAATTAGTTTTCTCCATGTAAATTTTGGACTCCAAGAAATTTAGATTCAATTATTGTTTTAGTTTTAGTTTTAATTAAGTTTCGACGGTTTTCAATTCGATTCGATTCGTTCTCGTTAACTTCTTCCCTTTTGTCTCTCTTTTGTTTCTAATTTGTTTAATTTAATTTAAAGATTCGATTTTTATTATATTTTGATGTTAGTAGTATTTAGTTTAATTGTTTAATTTTATGTTTAATTTTATTTTGTTAGTTTACGTCGTTATTCGAGTCAATTTTTGTTAGTAGTTGTTAGATTAATTTTGTTTCATGTTAATTAGTTGTTAATTTGTGTCACTTTGGTTGTGATTGACCTCCTTGATGGCTAATTAATTTTGTTTAGGCCTTACTTACCTATTTTATGCTAGTATTTTGGGATTGTTTTTCATACCTACCACATAGGTTCGATGAGATGCCCGAAAGGGTCTTTTCATCTTGATTTTTAGGCGGTTGGTCTATCACTGAAAGGTGGAGTCAATTTGCTAGTATGGGTAAAGAGAATAGTTTGGGATTTTGGCATGAAAATAGCCCGAATTCTAGCTAGGTCCAAGGTTGCTATTTTTGTAGTTTAGTTGGGCTAACCCCACGAAAGTAAGTCGTTAGAATAACTAGACCGACTAATAACCCTCGAAAGTGTGGCTTGAGTAGACTTTGATGGTGCAACTGACCACTCCTAAATACTTGTATAAACTTGGGTAGGTTTAGGCTTGACTTGATTAATTAATTTATTAAGTGGTAAAATCACAACCCGAGTATTTTATTTTTATTGCTTTCTAGGTTAGTTAATCACCATATCTTTCTCATATGTGTTGATTCGCCTAGATAGAAAGTTTAGGTTAGATTTGATATTTAAAACACAACTCTCGGTGGACACAACCCGTGCTTGCCGGCTAGCTACAACTACGCCATGCACTTGCGGTAACAAATTTTAGAACTTAATTTTTCTTAACAAGTTTTTGGCGTCGTTGCTGGGGAGTTGTTTCGTTTCGATATTGGAGCTTACTTGAGCATTCTAGATTAGGCATTTAATTGAAAATTTCAAAAAAATTGAACAATAAAAAAAATAAAATAAAATTGAAAGCATGTCTATTTATCATTATCCGCGAGTATGAGCATGAATTATTTTATTAGTACTTTGATCGAATTGATGCTCTTCTTGCTCTTTATGCTAACTGTTTGGAAAAATGGGAAGTATTGAATGTTGTCTAAGAGGGTCCGAATAGTAAAACCCGTGCTCTTTTAGAGTATTGGGATTTTTGTGCTAAAAGTGTTGATGAAGCTTGGGATTTACTTGAATGGATTGTTTGGGATACTTGTGAATTTGAAAAGGCTTGTACCGATTCCGGATTTTCATGCCCCGACCCTTGTTTTTATCATGCTAGATCTTACATCCAATCCCCTTGTATTCCTGATCCTACCTTTCTTTGGTGTGAAAAGTGTAACTCTTCCGATCATGATAATAGTTCTTGTCCTTATATTTTATCTCCGAACAGTATGCTAATATTTATAAATTGATAAGGGCTATGGATGAACAAAATGAGCAACTTGCATGTCTTATTAAGATTAGGGAGTTCGACCTATCGCATGAAACCGACCTTAGTCTTAGTTATGCTAAAATTGAGGTATTTTTCTATGATGATGATGATGATGATGAGTCCTCCTTTTGTTTAGAGTCCGGACTAGAGAAAAGATTGACTCTCCCTTTACTACATTATCCACAGTTGCTCCATCTTTATTACCTATTACACATAGGGACAACACTGAATCCGCCTTTGGTGTTGATGGTAGTTTAGATGGTGAGGATGATTTATATTGTGAATCGGAAGATGTTTTAGTTGAGGTGTTTGATCGGGAGACTCTTTTAGGGGAGTCACGTGAGGTGGTTGTGGTTGAGGCATCGCCTACTAGTCTACATGTTGATGATCATGTGTCCCCAGACCCACTTACTTTGATCCCTACTTCCCTTATTTGTTCACCACCCTCCCCTTCCCGGAGTATCATTTTTCCGAGCCCACTACGTATGTGATTTGTGATTCTAATTTAGATGTGGGCAATGTGAATTACTCATCTAGCATGCTTGAGGGGGATGTGGTTGACAATATTGTGTCCCTAGGTACCTTTTGTAACGCCCCCAGCCCATAATCACTAGTTTAGGCTAAGCAACCCGCTAACTAGTGATTAGCGCAACGGAAAAAGGGTTAGGAGCGTCACCGCCGCCTTTACCAGTGGAAAGAGTAAGGCTATCGAGAGTCGGATACTAACTATTCGACTTAGATTACTCTATTTAACGATCAACAACAAAAGGAAACTATAATATGTACAAAGCCGAACAAAACGGTAACCCAACATTCACTAGCTCTAACCCACGACACTCGTGTACTAGTCTCCAAAAGGCTATCATGGCGAGCCGAGTCCCTAAGGCTCGAACACGATTCTTCTATGACCTGCCGTCTTCACTATTCTTACCTAAAACAAAACAAGGAAAATATTTTCGCAATGTGAGTCGAAACTCAATACATTCACTATCGTGCGACTAAATAAAAGTTATGAAATAATTGAGTGGAGCGCATGCATTTCAATTCATTTGTAAATGAGGGAGAGTGAACAATGTAAAACTGTTGCTAATTAATTATCTGAATGGATCCCTTTACGATCATCGGGTTTCCCTTAAACGCATGTGCACACACTCGAACCGATCGGATAGTTCGGTTGAAGGCGGTTAACGATTACGGTGTTACCAACCTGAATATTGGGCGTATCAAATAATGGCACTTAATGGGTGGGTCCATATTAATGATGGCAAATATTATTTACAAACAATTCTTCATTATTGTTAATGACGGCCATATCCGGCCTTGATTTGTAAATAAAACATCTGAAGGGCACGATCAATGAACATACCTTGAGTTGATATTCCTCCTTCTTTCTCTTTACGGACGGAATCCGGATGAATGCACGACGCTTGATGACCTTAAGTATAAATATAAAAGTTTTATTAATGAATTGGATTTTTATTTCTTATTATTAAATCACTTGAAATGAAAATTAACAAGTTAGCTTTTACTAAAGAATACTAATGAGGTCCTTGATTCACACGATTTATTTATCTTGTTTTATACTATGCATGTATAACTTTATGCGCATATATATATATATATATAGATATATATATATATATATATATATATATATATATATATATATATATATATATATATATATATATATATATATATATATAAATATATATAGATATATATATATATATATATATATATATATATATATATATATATAGCAACTTTAAGGTATATGTATGACTTTCTTCTAAAAACATACATAAATATATATATACATTTATATATATACATGAGATAACCTCAAATGTAAATAATTTTTTTCTAAATGACACATTGAATATCTATCTCCTTTTTCTCATCAATAAATTGTATTATATTATTTATTTTTTAAAATCAAGGAAAGGTTTACTTTTAATTATCGTCATTAGTTATGACTACACTTGGGAGAACAGAAGAGAAGTCTGGAGAAGTTGTGGAAGAACGACTAGATCGATTTTGTGGTACTACGGAATGGTCCCTCTTATTTTATGACTCAGAAGTCCTCCACATCGATGAGCATCTGTCGGATCATTTACGTATACTACTCAAACTCCACAAGACTCCAATGAAGAAGCGGAAGGACCCAAATGTGTTCCGTTTTGAAAATATGTGGATTCATGACCCTTCTTGCAAGGATACAATTAAGTTGGCATGGAGTGAACAATTTGCGGGGATGATTGGGCAAACCTGGATGGTAAAATTAGTGCTTGTCAACGAGGCTCGAAGTTGTGGAATATGCAAACTTTTGGACAGGTGCGAGTCCAACATTAGAAGGCTAGAAGTGAAGCCGAAACAGGAGAAGTCTCTTAATATTAGACGCAGTTTGCTCAAGGAGCTGGGGAATGGAGAAGAAAGGAGGAAATCATGTCGGCACAGCAAGCAAAAGCTAACTTCTTGAAGTTCGGCGACTCGAATTCATGTTGGTTTCACGCCCGAGCACGAGCTAGGCGTGCAACGAATATTATTACACAATTGGAAAGAGGCGATGGATCTTTAGCCACGGAAGAGGAGGAGGTAGAGCACATCACATCTGAATTTTTTCCAACGTCTTCTCGTCCTCGGGTACCCGGGGATGCACGAGGTCTTATCCTTTGTCCCGACCCGAGTCACTGAAGCTATGAATGAAGTTCCGTGCATGCCGTATAACGAAGTGGAGATCTTTGAGGCTCTAAAAATGATGCACCCTAATGAGGCCCCGGGCCCGGATGGACTCAACCCCTATTCTTTCAATAGTTCCGGGACGTGGTTGGTGCGGATGTTACCGAGTCATTCTGAATATTCCGAACGGTCAACCAATGCCCGATAAGCTCGAACCATACAAATATCGTTTTGATCCCTAAGGTACCTCACCCAACCAATCTTGTCAATTTCAGGCCCATCAGCTTGTGCAATGTCATTTATAAAATGGCTACTAAGGTGATCACAAACAGATTGAAGAAAATTCTCCCTCTCATTATTTCGAAAACCAAAGCGCTTTTACCCCAGGGAGACCGATCACTGACAATATCTTGGTGTCATATGAAATGTTCCACTCCATGTATAATCGGCGTAGTACTAATGGGTCCATGGCTATCAAAGTGGATATGAGCAAAACGTATGATAAAGTTGAATGGACATTCCTGCGAAATGTTATGATAAAGCGGGATTTTGTAGGAGCTGGGTTAACCTTGTCATGAACTGCGTTGAATCTACTATTTTTTCCTTTATGATTAATGGATCGCCAAAAGGGATAGTCGTGCCTTCTAGAGGTCTCCGTCAAGGAGACCCAATCTCTCCCTATTTATTTTTGTTTGTGACAGAAGGCTTAATGGGTTTACTAAGGAACGCGGAGCGCAACGAACTAATTTTTGGTCATCGTATATGCCCTACGGCTCCCTCGGTCTCACATCTCTTGTTCGTTGATGACTCTATGTTCTTCCGTGGGGCTACACGTGATCAAGCCGAGGCGATTAAAAGCATTTTGGGTTCCTATGAGCGGGCCTCGGGTCGGAAAGTCAACTTTCATAAATCCAGTGTGGTCTTTGCAAAGGGTATCCCTACACATAGGAGGGCGCATATCGTCATGATACTTGATATTAGAGAAGTCGTCTCACATGATAAGTACTTGGGGCTCCCTTCCTATGTCGGTCGGTCTAAGAAAAAACCCTTCTTGTTCCTAAAGGATAAAATTACGAAGAGACTTTTAGGTTGGATGGAAAAACTAGTTTCTTGGGCGGGTCGGGAAGTGATAATAAAGGCTGTTGCCCAAGCTATCCCGACTTATGCTATGAGTGTGTTCAAGCTTCCTAAGTACTAAATGCTTCTATTCAATCTACTATTAATCGATTTTGGTGGAGCAATGATCCTTCAAGAAGGAAAATTCATTGGGTTAGTGGTTCGCGCTTGTGTGATAGCAAAGACGATGGTGGGTTGGGATTTCGTGACTTCGAAGCTTTTAATGAGGCCTTGCTTGACTAAACAGGTTTGGAGACTTGTACAAAATGCAAATTCTTTGGTGGCTCGTATTCTTAAGGCTCGTTATTTCTCTAACCGTGATATTTTGGAGGCTCCTTTGGGAACCAAGCCGAGCTTTACTTGGCAAAGTATTTGGGGGCGAAACGCTTTATCCGCTTAGGGTCCGAGATGGATTATTGCTAACGGGGAGGCGGTTCACGCTTGGACCTCTAGGTGGTTGCCCGGACCATGGCTTTTCAAACCTATTAGAGCACCGAAGGGGCAAATATGGACTCGAAGGTAGCGAGACCTTATTGATAGAGATCATGGGGTGTGGCGTAAGGAGCTAATCCGAGACGTCTTTCTTGCTAACGATGCTGAAATTATTCGAAACTGCCTCTTTGCTTGTCGTGGCCTAATGACAAACTCATATGGCACTTTAGCCCTAATGGAGAATTCTCTGTTAAATCAGCATACTATATAGCAAGGGCAAACGTGAAGGAGCAAGCTTCCTCTAGCGGAATGGGCAATCGACCCAACTGGAAGATGTTGTGGAAACTAGATGTCCCACCTCGCATCAATCTCTTTGGGTGGAAGTTAGGAGCTGGAGCTTTAGCAACAAAGAACAACCTGGCTAAGCGTATCCCAAGTTTTGATATGAAATGTGACATTTGCGGTGCCATCGAGGAATCTGATGTCCACTCTTTGTTCTTATGCCCTCTCGCTCGAGAAATCTGGAATGGTAGTGATTTTGAGGAAAACCTCGTGGAACGGCAGGCACCCTTCAAGCAATGGAAGCTCTGGTCTATGCTTAAGAAAAGTTGACTCCGGACCGACTCGGTATCTTCCTTGCTGTCATGTGGGAATGCTTGGAACTCACGAACCGTTTCATATTTGGCGGGAAGGAGGGTAACCTAGGTTAGGACTTGCAAGAAGAGCTGAGACATTTGTGCTTAACTTCCGAACTATAAAGGAACCTGCGAACCGGTAGAGCAGGAACCTAGGGGATTTGTTGGTCTCCGCCGGCGCCGGGCTTCCTTAAAGTCAACTTTGATGCGGGGAAGATCGGAGAGAATGGCAGGGGTGGGGATTTGTGGTCCGCGACAGCTGGGCCAGGTAGTTCTGACTGGAGTTCACCAAAACCCGGAGTTTTACGAGGCCGAATTGGAAGAGGCGAGGGCTTGCATCTTTGCCCTCCGACATGCTGCAGACAAAGGGTTTCCAACGAATCATTCTTGAAGGCTATTCCCGATCGCTCATTTCGAAGATTAAGAAGAAAGTCGTCCCCAACTCTCTTCTTGGTTTTATCATTTCGAAATTCTTGCTTTAAGTTTATCGTTCGATTTTATTTCGTGGAATTTTGTTCGAAGGGGTTGTAATTCGGTTGCTCACGCAATCGCTCACTTCCAACCTATCGAGTTCGTCGAAAGGATATGGATGGAAGAGGGGCCAAATCTTGTTCATGATTTGGCTACGAACGACATGTGTTTGTTTGTGGATGATCAATTAATATAACACCCCTACCCGTTGAAAATCAAAAAAAAAATTATCGTCATTAGTTATTTTATTATGTAGACTCCTTTATTCATTCTTTTATGTACTATTTTCTAACCTTATTATATTTTGTAAGCGTCCAAAAGGTGTTAATCCTCCACTCCAGTTTCACTTACTTCCCGGAATTAAAAATCATCACCAATCTTTTCCTTAATCTCCTCATTAGGTCAAATAATTATTTAACTAACCAAAAGTAATTCCTAACTCGAATTACAGGGATTTGTCCATAAATGTCCTTTATATAGGGATTTGTCCATAAATGTCCTTTATCCATAAATGTCCTTTATACGAGGATTTATCCATAATTTGTCTTCAAGTTCGAGTATATCCAGATCTCAAGCAAATTTTTCCTAGTCTCCATGCATCAATTACATACATACCATAATCAAATTTTTAATCTCCAAGCAGGAAAAGGATAACTAATTACAACTTAAATACTTAAATTAAAAGAAATAAAGAACTGAATCGAAAAATTAACCTAAGAAATTAAATTGACAAAACCGAATCGAAAATTTTACCCTAAGCAATTAGATGGAGGAGGTTAATTTAAGAGGGGTTTTTTGTGATGATTGAAGGTTGGAGGGTTGAAGACCCGAGGCTAGTGAAACGGAGCGATCGGAGCGATCGTCGGGAGTGATGAACAGCGCCGGTGACCAGCCGAGGCGGTTGAGGCTGGACGGGGCTCGAGGACCAAAGAAGGCGCGACCAAACTGGGCAGAAACGGGGTAGAAGCCGGGCCAAGGACGGTTGTGCACCGGCGTTTGAGGGCTGGGACGGTGACAAGGCGGCAGTAGGTGGTGGCGACGGTTGTCGGTGGTGTCGTGGTGGTGTTTTCGGTGGTCGAGACGAACGGGAAGAGGGAGGCGGAGGAGAGGATGGATTTTTGGGTGTTTGATGAGGAGATCGGTGAAGATGATGGTGGTGGTGTTGGTGGCTAGTTGGCGGCGACCGTCGGCGCGGCCGAGAGGGCCGCCGATGCTTGTCGGTTGGCGGTGAAAACGGGAAGGGCGCGAGAGAGGAGGAGGGCTCGGTGGTCGAGAGAGAGAGAGGTTTGATAATTTATCGGTATTTAGGTTTAGGAAAGTAACAGTTTTAGTTCACTTTAGCTTTTATAGTCCTCCTTTGCTTCCTCTCCCACTTGGGCCGACCGGCTATTCTAATTTCTCGGGCCCAACTCCTTAGCAAGCTTTCTTAATCCAACTTACTCATCCTCATTCTTTCCTAATCCTCCAAGCTTATTATTATCTTTCTCATTAAACTTATCTTAATTTAAGAATTTTATTTTTAGTACTATTAAGTTTATAAAAATTTTATTAAGTTCATTAGTTTACGGATTTTTAGAACTCAAAATAAATTAGTTATATAATAATATTAATTATCTTCGAGTCATTGAAATTTATAGAGTATGCTCGTGCGTCGTCGTTGTCATCATCCGATTCCTGCACTTTAAACAACATTGACATATATATATATATATATATATATATATATATATATATATATATATATATATATATATATATATATATATACACACACGTGAGTAATATGAAAATATTTGAAAAATTGAAATGCACGCGCTCAGCTCTAATTTTTAATGTGCTTAAAGTTAATTAGTTTCTTAGGGATGGGTTGTTACACCTTTGGAGGTTACATTCCCTCTTTTGACCCTTTTCATACTTACGTAGAGGACATGCCTAGAAAAATTATGTGGACTAGCTTCTTTGATCACTCGTTTGATTTTTCTAAGGCTTCGATAAGTTTAAGAGATCACTTGGATATTACCGATTTATTTGTTGTTATGTTCTCTTACTTACATTCATCCGAGTTTTGTGCTTAGGTATTTGATAAGCTCCTTAGAGCTTTGACAGCATCCGAGTTGGAGCTTGATCTTAAGATGAGGAGGAGTGGCTGATGCTCCTCAAGCCTTCTTAATACTATCTCAGGAGGCATTAGTTTAGGTTCACCTAGCACCTAACCCGATATACTCGTTCCCTATCTTTCTCTTTTTCTTCTATTTTTTTCCCTTTCTTTCTTTCTTTTTTTTTTTTTAATAGTTGTGGATATTTAGGGTTATGTTTTTCTTTTTGCTTTTAGTTGTGGATATTTAGGATTATGCTTTTGTAGGGTAATCATTTTGAGGATAAACTTTGGATATTGTTGAGCCATGATGGCTATGATCACCCACATGTTTATATTCTAGTTTTGTTTTGCTTTTTTTATGTGGTACTGTTTTTGTACATAATTGAGTCTCTTTTGTTAGATTGGTTGCTCCTTGGCTCCCAATGAGGACATTGTGAGATCTAGGTGTGGGGGAGAAGAAGTCATACTTCAATGTTTTGAAAAAGAAAAAAAATTTCAAAATTGCAAAAGATTTTTGATTTTTAAAAATTATTTTTGGGGAGTTTGTGGCATTTTGATTAACTTTGACCCCTTGTTACTTGGCTATTAGTTTGGATAGATGTATGATGTACATAATATATTTTGATCCAAAATGTGTCATTCTATGTTCCGTTTAAATCCCGACATTCAACTTTTCAGCTAATTTGACTTTGGTAGAGGAACCTGTGAGATTTTGAGCCTTATAAACTAATTCGTTAATTTTAGTCTTATATTTCATTTCATGTGTGACTCTTCCTTAGTGCATTTCCTCTAGAACTTGCTTTGTCTTTCTTTGAAATCACATTTGGCATTTGCATTATATAATATGATAGAGACATTCATTCATTTGTTTTCAAAATATATGAGCCAAAAAGCCACCCTACTATATATACCATTTTTGCTAACCCTTTGAGCCTTAACCTAGTCTTTGTTATACCTCCATCCACTTTACCCTTGGCCCATATATATTTCCTATACCTAAGTCGAGTCCAGTGGAGCAACACTTCTTGAGATGGGTAGTTTTTGGTTGTATATAAATGGTGTTTTATTTGTTTTTATGGTTTGAAAAGGGGATTTGTATTAATGAAAAATTAGATGTATCCCCTAGTGGTTGATAAACCTTTTGAAATTGGAGTTGTGTCCATGATTCCCATGCCAATAGTATTTGTTTTAAAAAAACAAAAAAAATGAAAAAAATGAAAAAAATGAGAAAAGAAAAAAAAAGTGAAAAAAAAGAATAAGTGATTGGCATGAGGAAAGTTCAAAAGTTGTTATGATGCTCGTTCCTTAGGTTTTCTTAGGGTTTATTTGTGCTGAAAGAAGTGTATTGAGATAGAGATTTTATTCATATTTTGGAAGTGTTTTTGCTCCTTAGTCATTAGGCCTTGACTATTTAGCTCCATATTTTCCAAATTGATTTCCCTTCTTACTCATGAACCTTAGCCCCATTACAACCCTTAAAAAGTCATCTTGATTGCATTTGCATTTTGCCTATATAGTGGTGGAGAATTGAGAGTATGACCAAGCCTATAGTAGGGTGCGCTATTGAAATGAGTTTTGAGTGAACCATTATTATATATTCTAAACATATGAGTGTGAGTGTTCCACTTTACCTTAAAGTAAGGTTCTACCAATCTAACTTGCTCATTATTTATTGTATGGGGTGAAAAATTGGTATGTGAATGTCATTAATGGAGGATCAAATGTCTTGATGTGTGCATTGTTTTTATATGCATGTTAATATCCGACGTACAAGGGTGATATGGTTGATTAGAATGTGTATAATTCCTTCCCACTTTGTATATATGTTTGTGAAAATTTTTGAAAAACCTAAAAAGATTTCCTTTTTGTCTTTCTCTTTTGTTTTTCTTTTTCAAGATTTTGTGGGTATATCTTCTACAAACCCTCACGAGACCTCACTCGTCCACTTGGGCTACCAAGGGGTCTAAAGGGCTTGTTGCACGTGCTAAGCTGCAATCGCGATTCCTGCGAAAGTGAGTTAGGTTTTATTTTATTTTTTTGTTTTGCTCGAGGAAGAGCAAAAGGTAGGTGTGGGGTATTTGTTCGATCCAAATATTACATTATTTTTACCCTTATTTACTTAGTTTTTGACTCGTAAAAATAATATAATTTTTAGGATTTTCACTATTATTATTTATTTTTATAGGTAATAAATCAAGTCCGACAAGTTGAGGAGAATCGATACAATATGATGAAAATTTGGCAATTTAAAGTCCTTTGAATATGTAAAATAATATCATGTCAAGTTACTGAACTATTCGTGACCCTTTTGTGAATCATCCATCAATTTTGGAGCATTCAAGAGATATGTCAATTGTCGAACCGGACCCAAAACACAAGCCCAATATTTGAAGGAAATTAGCACATATGTCGACTATCTAACTTTCCTTAATATTTTCCTTCACCAATTATGTGGGCCTATCCCACAATTGTACTTAGAAGATATCAGCCGTGGAAGGAGGGTAAGAATTGACAAATTTTATTGCTTGCATCATCATTGCATCACCATGACATCATCAGAATCTGAGTCCTAAGGGACTTGAAATTGGAAGTAGCGGCAGGGGCATGGGTATAAAAGGGCGGCTTTGTGTTAGGCGGCGGGGCGCTGGTTTTGGCCGTAGTATTGCTTTAGTCATAAATTTAGGTTAATTTAGTTTAGGTTAATCAATTACTTTTCTCCATGTAAATTTTGGACTCCAAGAAGTTTAGATTCAATTATTGTTTTAGTTTTAGTTTTAATTAAGTTTCGACAGTTTTCGGTTCGGTTCGATTCGTTCCTGGTAACTTCTTCCCTTTTGTCTCTCTTTTGTTTCTAATTTGTTTAATTTAATTTAAAGATTCAATTTTTATTATATTTTGATGTTAGTAGTATTTAGTTTAATTGTTTAATCTTATGTTTAATTTTATTTTGTTAGTTTACGTCGTTATTTGAGTCAATTTTTGTTAGTAGTTGTTAGATTAATTTTGTTTCATGTTAATTAGTTGTTAATTTGTGTCACTTTGGTTGTGATTAACCTCCTTGATGGCTAATTAATTTTTTTAGGCCTTACCTATTTTATGCTAGTATTTTGGGATTGTTTTTCATACCTATCACATAGGTTCGATGAGACGCTCGAAAGGGTCTTTTCATCTTGATTTTTAAGTGGTTGGTCTATCATCGAAAGGTGGAGTCAATTTGCTAGTGTGGGTAAAGAGAATAGTTTGGGATTTTGGCATGAAAATAGCCCGAATTCTAGCTCGGTCCAAGGTTGCTATTTTTGTAGTTTAGTTGGGCTAACCCCACGAAAGTAAGTCGCTAGAATAACTAGACCGACTCATAACCCTCGAAAGTGTGGCTTGAGTAGACTTTGATGGTGCAACTGACCACTCCTAAATACTTGTATAAACTTGGGTAGGTTTAGGCTTGACTTGATTAATTAATTTATTAAGTGGTAAAATCACAACCCAACTATTTTATTTTTATTGCTTTATAGGTTAGTTAATCACCATATCTTTCTCATATGTGTTGATTCGCCTAGATAGAAAGTTTAGGTTAGCTTTGATATTTAAAACACAACTCTCTGTGGGCACGACCTGTGCTTGCCTGGCTAGCTACAACTACGCCGTGCACTTGCGGTAACAAATTGTAAAACTTAATTTTTCCTAACATAAATAAGAACCATTAAAGCTACTAATAAAAAAAGGCTAAAAGATTGAAATGGGGCTAGAGCAAGCAACAAAACTTAGCAGCGTGGGTCAAACAAAAAATTTGGATAACACAAAACTTGTCGGGATTAGGATTCGAACACGGGCCAAATTGAATAATTGACAGAAAATAAAATTTAAGCAAGGGTTGGAAACCACTAAGCCACTTGGAACTTTACTAATATAATTGCAACTTATTATTATTTCCTATTTTCGGGGGGACCATGGACCCCGGGCACCCCTAGTTCCGCCCCTGCATCTCTCTTGATTTGCCTAGATTGAAAGTTTAAGATAACTTTGATATATAAAACACAACTCTCTGTGGACATGACATGTGCTTGCTAGGCTAGCTAGAATTTACCCCTACACTTGCGGTTATAATTTTAAAATTTAATTCTTCCTAATAGAGTCATGTCAAGGTTAGCCGATAAATGTCAACCCTTCTTCAATGTCCTTAAAATAAGAGCCGAGTTTGATAAGATTAAAAGACAAAAGAAGACTTTGCTAAATTGAAAGCCTATATGGCCTAACTCCCCAAAATCGCAAGTTCACTCAAGGAGAACGCTTTCTCCTTTACCTCACCATCTCGGGCCAAATAGTCATCACAGTTCTTCTAATGGAGCGATAGAAAGAGAAAATTCCAGTCTATTATGTGAGCCATTCACTTGCGGACATCGAGCTTCGTTACCCTTTGATTGAGAAGTTTGTTTATGTCTTCATCTTGGCGAGTAAAAAGTTGCATCCTTACTTTGAGGCACACAAAATGACAGTTCTCGTTAATCAACCTTCAAGAATTTATTTCAAAAATTGGAAAGTTTCGGAAGAATGTTGAAGTGCACAATATAAATAACCCTTATAGCTTAGATTTAGAGCCTAGAAGAACGATCAAATCTAAAACGTTGGTTGACTTCTTAGATGACTATGACTAGCCACCCCCTAATCTCCTAAGATTGAATATTGGACCATCAATGTAGATGGTTCTACCAAAGAAGGATGGAAATAGATTAGGGTTAGTCATTACCTCACCCACGAGATAAAAGGTATAATCATGCATTTAAATTCATGTTCAAGGCCTTAAATAATGAAGCTAAATATGAGGTACTCACAGCGGGCCTAAACCTTTGCTACTCAAGTGGATCAAGCTCAATTAAGGCCTACTTTCATTCTCAACTTGTGGTTTCCCAGCTAAACAAAGAGTATAAAGCTTTAAAAGAAGGGACAATGGCTTACTTAAGGAAATTTAAGGAAGCGATAGGGCGGCTACAACACTTTAAAATTCCGTATGTTCCTCGCTTGGAAAACAAATAAGAAAATGCCCTTTATAAGTCAACAAGCTCCTCAATTGATGGATAACTAAAGAAAATTCAATAGGAGGTGCTAATGGAAAGGAGCTTAGATGTCATTGAAGTCTTGTGGTTGGACAGAAGTAGCACTTGGATGGATCCCCGATCTAGTACTTTTTCAATGGAGAGCTCTCTCAAGATAAGAAAGAGGATGATTACGTAAAAGAAAGAGCTGATTGGTTTATCTATTATGATCAAATGCTCTACAAGAGAACATACTTTTGGCCTCTATATTGATGCATGACACCAGATATGGGGCAAAAGGCTCTAGAGGAAATTCATGAGGGAGTTTGTAGCTTCTACATAAGAGGAAGAGCCCTAGCTGCCAAAACCTTATGAGCTCGGTTACTATAGGCCATTCGTTCGGAAAGACTCCATGAATCTAGCAAAGTAATGTGATGAATGCCAAAAGGTTTGCCCCGATACTGAAAAGCACCCCTCTAAAAATCTAAACCCCATCGTCTCTCCTCTTCCTTTTACTAAGTGGAGGAAGGATATCCTTGATCCTTCCCCAAAGGCTACGAGGCGAGTGCAAGTACTTGTTTGTAACGATTGATTTTTCACCAAGTGGGTCAAGGTTAAAATTGTGGTGTCGATCCATCGAGAATGAGGTAAGGAAGTTTATTAGTAAAAATATCATCACTCGGGTGGCATCCCTAGGGTAATGATCTATGACAATGGTCGTAAGTTCAATATCGACTGGGTGCTTGATTACCTCGTTTAGTATGTTTTCCAAGCCCACTTTACACATTTAGCTCATCCTTAGACTAAGAGTTAAGATAAGTTCACCAACATGATCATACTTAATGAACTTAAGGAAGAAGTTCAACGATGCTAAAGGAAAGTGTGCTAATGAGTGTACTTGGTCGCCTATGGTCCATAAGGACCACAGAGAAGTCCGCCACGGGGAGATTTCTTTCATGCTTATTTATAGGTATGAGGCTATCCTCCCCACTAAAGTAGCCCTCTACGCCCACCGTTTCACTTTATCTTCCAATAAGAGCATAATAACTCGCCCTAAGGAAAGCCCTTAACTTGCTTGGTAAGAGGTGACAACTACTAAAGGGAAGTAGTGGGCAAACATAAGATGATACACGCGGTAACAACCACAGCCCATGCCTCAAGCGGTGAATCGTATTTCCTATGAATGTCGATTGTAAGGAGGTGTACTTATTAAGAAATAAGGTTCTTGTGTTTTTTAGAAGCATTTTTGGAAATTTCGGGGTAAGCAAACGAAAAATCTATTATGGACAGACCGCAATAGCGTTCACTAGGCCAAGTAGTTGAGACTACTTGGACCAAGAGCCAGGCTTAGAAGGTACCATAATGGTGGGATTCGACAAACTAGGACACTCGGCCGATTCCGGCCTTATGATGGGCGGATTGTTGAACCGATCTTAATTAGAAGGCCTGGGTCTGTAGTTACGGTTCCAAAAGAATTTTCTTTTCCTCTAAAAAAATTGAGATGATTTATTAGAGGTAAAAAAGAATTAAAAATAACTCACCATTCAATTTTGAATAAAAACTAACAAAATAAATCACTTTCTTAATTTGAGCTTAAATCGAAGATAACAAAAAACTCAAATTATAAAAGATTTTCAAGGACTCCATTGGTTGAAACTAACTATCCAATATTCGTGGGTGAAGGTATAAAATGAATTGGGTTGCTCCTTATTCTGTCCGTTTAAAAACGACTTCTTCTAATTAGAAAGGGTAGTAAAAATTCTATTAAGAAAAAAAAAAACAAGCGAGACATCATGCAAATCGCAGAATTAAAATCAATAAATCATGTAAATGAAAGGGATAAATAAAGAGATAAAAGAAAGCAATAAATCTGAGCAATTACATCGAGTAGGGTGGAAAGTAAATCAAATTACATCACCTCAAAACACAATACTAGAATTAAAACAACTGAAAATAAAAAAGGAAATTATAATGATTAAAATAAAAGGGAAAAGGACTTGAGCGATATGATATACCCCCTTAGGAAGATCCACCTATATAACTTGAAACTTGACATGAGTCCGATAGAGTAAAGATAAGAAATGTGGAAATTCAAAAGGAAAATGAAGGCCTTTTGTGAAAGATTTTTGGGAGAAGTAATGAAAGTATGTGTCATAAATTGAACAATCTATTTGTTAAGTTGGAAGAATCAACTAATTAACCCACAAAGAGAATTAGGGACTATGATATTTTTAATTGTGTGTGTGTGTGTGTGTTGTATTTGCAATTGTGTGTGTGTGTGTGTGTGTGTGCCCGCACGCGTGTGTGCGTGTGTATATGCGTGCGTGGGTATGGAGGTGTTTATTGGTCCATGCTCGAACTGGATTGACTTAGACCGTGTGTGCGCACGCATTGTGCGTGTACAGGTGTTCATTAGTCCATACCTGGACTGGATCGATTTGGACCGAAACCGAACACAGAAAATTTACATACCGAAAGCCTAACCGAACAAGAGTGGGTTCAGTCTAGGACCGGACCCGAAAAACCCAAACCTAATATGGATCTAATTGAACTAGACAGAAAATAATTAGGAGTTCCTCTGTCATTATAACCCCATTCCACAAAAAGTTCAAGCCCACCATTAAATAACCAAAACTCCCATAAAAAAGAAAAGCACGAGTAAATTATTTCATCATTCTAGCCAAAAGGGAAAAAAAAAGGGTAAGAACCAAATTTACCTACTTGAAAGACTCGATTGGGTCTATTTCATTTCCTACCTATTAGGTCGGCATTTTCAAATGAGAATTTTGCCAATTTGTTTACCTCCTCAATCTCCCACTTCCCTTTCTCTTTCATATCTAAGCGACACTTGTGAAAAAAGTCACAACATTTAGGCTTCATTTGATTCTAAGAAAATTAGAAAGAAAGAAAAAAATATAGAAATGGAACTTCTTTCTCTTGTTTGCATTGAAGAAAAAGTAGAGAAAAAAAGTTCGATAGAAAAACTCATGGAAAATTTTGTCAATTTGGTCAATGACATTTTCCTTCCAAATTGAAAGAAAAATGGAAGAAAAAATTCATATAGAGAGAGAAATGGACAAAAGAGAGGGACTTCTATTAAGAAAACTCATTAACAATTTTTTCTCTCATCTCATTGCAATGGTGGATGAGGAATAAAAATATAGTGGCTTTCATTAAACTATTGAATATTTTCTCTCTCTTCTCCATGACAATGTGGTGGATAGGTAAGAGGTTGAAAAATGATTATAATTTTTTCCTTCTATTTTTCCTTAAACTAAACACAAGAAAAAAAAATCAATTTCCCCTTACTTTTTTTCCTCATAACTTTTTTTTCATTTAAATTTTCTTTTCAACATATTTTCTTATAATCAAATAGAGTCTTAGAGAAAAATTAGGTGACTGATTGTAAGCCCCAAAGTCACTGGAATATGGCCAAAAAGAAGAGAGAAAGTGCCTAAGAAGGTTTTAGTTGGAGAGAAGGGGCAAGAGCTGAGAGCCCGAGAGAGGAATTCTAGGCACCGGAGCTAGAGAGAGCAGGCGAGAGAGAGTTTTTAGGCGGGCACGCCGGAGCCAAAGCCAAAGAGAGGGAGCATCCGTGAGAGAGAGATAGAGAGTCTCAAAGAAAGGGAGGGGGTAGACAAAGAGTGACCGAGGAGGGGACGGGCGCGCGGGGTTGAGAGAGTGAGAGAGTGAGAGAGAGAGAGTGTTCAAGAACCAACTCAAAAAGTTTAAACTAATGGTTGAAGGCTCGGGAATAAGTCTATACTCTAACAAAGAGAAAGTTCGAGGCACGAAGAGTCGAGAGAGTTCAAAGTAAAAAATGATCCCGGTTTTAAATCGGTCTTCGGTTTGGACCAGTGCACTCGGACAAGAATCAAGATCAAATAACCAAAAATCCTAGTCCAAGGACTAGGCCGAACTCCATTGGTACGGTTCGATCTAGGTCGGACTTCGGTTCGGTGTAATTTTGGACCGAATAATACACAGCTGTGTATGTGTGTGTGTGTGTGAGAGAGAAAGAGAGAGAGAGAAAGATTGATATTGAGAAAGGAGCTAGGGTAATACCCTTACTATTGCAAATGCAATATTTATTTTTTATTCATATTTAATTTATTTTGATATAAATAAATAAGTTTAAAAACATAATTAATATATTCTTATTTAAATAATTAAAATAGCAACTTTTTTTCAAAACTTTTTATATAACTTTTCCTAGAAATCTATTTGTCATTAGTTATATTTAACTCTTTATAACATTGATGTTATTTTTAAAAAATATTGTTAAAAGAGTGAAGATAACATTCAGTCCAAATTTACAATATTGTCCGATATTCTTGACAAAATTAAAAAGAAATAAGTTTTAGAAATATACACATTGAACATAATAATATATGATGTACAATTTTTATTAAAAAATTAGTCAATATTTAATTTTAATTATATGTATGATTCAGTTAAGCATCGTGCATAATTATTATACATTATTGCAATATATAGGGAAGATATTTAGTAAGAACTACTCGAACCAAGAACTTTAAATTTGAGTCATTAATTTCTCAACCAAGTACATGATTATGCCACATCGAGCAAATTATTAATTATCAAATTTGCCCCTCCACTTCCCCACCCCTCTCTCTTCCATTCTTCACAAACCATGATCGCCACACCGGAACATCCATTACTACCGATGGACCACCCCTAATCCACCAGGTTAAACGCCTTTGAAGCCCACCGTAAAATTGAACCCCCATTAGCCACCGGATTTTGTGACCGTGGCAGCCACCGAAGGACTCGGTAGAGGACATTGAACCCACATCGGAACCCACCCTGAAATCCACCAAGTAAAATTTACTGCGGCATCGAAAACCCTAGAAAAAAATGGAGAAATTTTTAAAAAAATATTGAAAAATTTGCATGTCGCTGAACAATGTCAGGAATCAATGAAAAAAGTATAGAATTAGCATGAGAAATATTTGAATTTTGAAATTAGGGTTTTCATTTTAGGGTTTTAATTAAAAAATAGATTGTAATTGTTGTTGTGTTTATATGATGCTCGATTTTAGTTGGGTTAGATAATTGTGTTTATATAATTTTCTGTTTATATGATCATTGTGTGATAGGATGTTGAATTATCTTTGTTATTAAAATGTAGATGTCTACGAGTGTTTGATCTTGTACTCATATATAGTGGAAGGAGGTTAATGCTTGGAAAAAGGGATGTTGATTATTTTCAATTGATTGACTTAGTAACGGATGTGATTTGGTTTTTATCCAAACCCGAGGTTCAACCCGCCCCACAATTCTTTGAAATTCAGTCACATCTTCCTCAAAACCCTAGGTAGAGGTGACCTATATATGATGATGAGTCCCTATTAAGAATGTGTGATAGGTGGATAGGGAAGAAAGAAATTACTTTTTATAAAAGGAGAAGAAAAAGGCCGAGTAAAATTCATGAGGTAGTGTTGGGACTTGATGGGGATAAGAATAAGGCGGATGAAAAGGAATGTGATGTTCCGGATGTTGGTGATGGGGATAAGAATGAGGCAAATGAAATGGAATGTGGGGATGATGGTGATGGGGATCCTATCTTTCGGCCAACAAGGACAATCTTCCATTATTAGGACCTCCACCAGTGTAAAAGGCAAGAGGAAGGCCTCCGGAAGAAAGGAAAAGAGGGTCTAATGAGGGAAAAAAAGAAAACAAGAGCAAAAGTAATGAAGTGCTCCAACTACAAGGACTTGACTCACAATTGTAGGACTTGCCCCCTCTTAAGTAAGGAGAAGGCTAAAAGAAAGAAGAAATATGAGAAAGAGAAGAAGAAACTTGGTAGGCCAAGGAAGGAACTTCGTACCACATCGGCTCCAATCACATCTGCTGCAGACCTCATCAATTCATTCCACAATTATTGTAACCTCATCCCTTCCTTTCACCTCTGTTGCGGCCTCGTCCCTTCCTTCATCCTTTCCTTCCACATCAGCTGCTACACAACCAACCTCAAAAGGGAAGAGAAAGTAGTTGTTATGACAAGCTGAGCCAAGGAGAAGTCCTAGGTTTAAAAGAATTAGGGCTGCAACACAATCAAGCCAAGCCTCTTGCAAGAAGGCTTTTTCCTTGAAGTAGTCAGCCAACTAGGAATTTTCCTCCATTTCATTCATCGGTTGACATTGGAAGTTAATCACTTTTTGGACAAAATTATGGGGTTCAATTATTTCTCTTTTTCATGATTGTGTTATGTATGTATGTATGCGGTATGTTTCGGACAAACAGACTATTAATCCCCATCCCCCTATTTTGTTATGCCATATTGGACATGAAATTCTTGGGGTTGTACCTGAAAACAGATCAATGAAATGGTTTAGTTTCTATGCAAATTTGAGTTCCATTCCAAATATTGCAGTTTATTACACCAAGCACTTCCGATATCATATCTTGTTTGATAATACAAACATCATAACTACAAGCCTATACATAAAGCCATAACAATTTGAATAAGAGAGTTATTTTTATACAATATTGGCTTTACTTTATCCCTCATGTCCACCATCCGAATGCCAAGCTTTGTCATCTCCTCTTTCAACTCCCTTATTTCAATGACATGTTCACAATCTCCTCGATTAGTTATCCTTTCCCTAACTTTGCAAGTAGATTGGGAGCCCACATTTTCTTGCCTAGCAACCTCAATTTCCACTTAGAAACGGAAGGTACCACATTTTAAGTAGCCATAATAAGGCCTCATATAATTCTTTTGTGACCTTGACACAAGCTAGTCTAATTTAGTTATCACCCCGCACCTTGGACAAGTATACCTTCGCGGTGTCACCACCAAATCCATAATTTGCTAAAGCTTGCATGCTACAACTGTGAACATTAAAAATTTTAAAAATAACAATGTCAAAGACCCATCCTACATTATCTCGGAGGCATAAACAAATTCATTTTTGAAAAATCAATTCCTCAACATACGTCATGAGAAAGCTTCAACCTTCGATGTTCGATGCTCACCTAGTGAGAGAAAGAAAGAGCGAGTGACAGAGAGAGAGAGAGAGCGAGCACGTGAGCAATAGAGAGAGAGAAAGAGAAAGGGCGGGGGGAGATAGATCGAGAGACAGGGAGAGGGAGAGAGATTCGAGATATGGTGGTGAATTTGTGAGAGTCACGAAGAAAGAGGTAAAGTACTTTAGGGTTATAAAATAAATAAAATATCAATTCATTTTTATTTGGGCATCATTTTCATTTAATGTTCACCAACCACAACTATATTAGTATAAATATTGAAAAAGGACAACTTAATAATTAACACCACCGGTCGGGAGGGTTAAAAATTATTTTTCATCGGACATGGGTAGAAAAATGATTACCACATAGTACGAGGGTACGGATGTTAATAATTCTTTAATTTTTTATTCATATTTAATTTATTTTGATATAAATAATAATAAGTTCAAAAACATAATTAATATATTCTTATTTAAATAATTAAAATAGAAAAAAAATTTCAAAATTTTTTATATAACTTTTCCTAGAAATCTATTTGTCATTAGTTATATTCAGCTCATTATAACATTCATGTTATTTTCAAAAGAATATTATTAAAAGAGTGAAGATAACATTCACTCCAAATTGACAATATAGTCAGATATTCTTGACAAAATTAAAATAAAATAAGTTTTAGAAATATATATATAGAACATAATTTATACAATTTTTATTAAAAAAATTAGTCAATATTTAATTTTAATTATATGCACGATTCAATTAAGCATCCTGCATAATAGTATACTAGTATCCTACGTGTCACTTATATCCAATTTTTAATATATATATATATATGATAGCCCAATACGTGTTATTGTAGCCCAAAAGAAGTGTTCTATTTTGTCATATGACAGCGAAAGGAAAGTTGGGCCTTGTGAGTTGTTAGTACGTGGATGAATGTCAATTTGGGCTCTAGCTTCCACCATTCAAAAGAAAGTGTGCAAGTAATAACAGTAACCGAATTAAGCATCTAACCAAATTAGTATAAAAATCAACAAGTAAAAACAGTAACATGGAAAATCAATAGTCAATAATTGGTAAAAGAAATTCTAACAGATTTATGGGGAGACCTAAGGAGAATGTTCATTTCAACCAAGATTTATGACAACAAATATTAGTGAGGTTTAGTCTCAAAACCGAATCGGGAAAAGAGTTCACCAATTTCATCGAGCAAATGTGTTCTTGCTCGACCAACACTCAGCGTGTCACTTTGCTCAACACATCTATGGGATCCACCATTCCGCATCTTTCTCAAGTTGAACGTGTCATTCAAAAAAAGAGCTCTCTTCAACGAGATCCACAATGACAAGCTCAAATAGCTTTCACCTAAAATTAGTTAGCAATAATAGTAGCCTAGTGGAGTTGTATATCATAGTCCTTCCTATCAAACTACATATGTGGGACATCAATTCATGCGGGGTATGCCTGACAAGATTTAGAAATTTGTAGACCAAGTTCATGAAATTCAACCATAGAGACAAAGCGAATAATAGAAACACCAAACGAAATTAACGTCCTGTGTCACCCATTCAGCCCTTGCTACTGTCCTTACAGCTCTAAACTGCAGCCCAACTTCCTTTGGGCCAATTTATTGCCCGGAGAATGAACTTCCCTCTCTAACAAAACATACGGCTTTGAGGCTTATCCTCTTTTTTTTTTTTTTCAGATAAATGAAAATTTATTACATGTCACTTTAATTAATTTTTTTTATTTCACAATATTTATCGCTTTACAATTCTAATGACATATTAATCACTAGTTTATTAATTTTTTTATTAATTAATTTTTCTTTTTTTTCCATTAATTTTCTCATTTCTTATAAAATCTTGGGATAATTTGATCTTTTAATACAAATTTTATCATATACTTTGTGCTTTATTGATATTTTCTCATAATGTTAAGTTTAAGACAAATGAAAAGTATTTTGAAATAGAAGGAGTGTAATAGTTAGCTTTAGTTTCTTTTTCTTTTTATCCAAAATTTTAATTTTTAATAAGTATTGACTCCGTCCAATAATTTCTTCTTTATTTTTTCCAAAAATTCTGTCACAGTTAATTAATTAAACTAGAAAATTAAATAGTTTGACAGTTTTACCTCTAATGATTAAATAGTTAATACATTAATTAATTCCTTCTTGGTCTTGAAAATTGTAAAGATAATAAGAGCAATTTAGAAATAATATTTTTATTAAAAATAATTTAAGTAATCTTAGTAGGACCGAAGGAGTAATAATTAAGCGTTGGGTTCTGTCCACATTATATTATAATAATAATAATTTATGATTTATCGAGTTTAGCGTATGATTTCTTTAATTATGATCCGTGATATATGGATAGTGGATCACGTAGATGCATGAATTCAAATAGTCAAACGAGGATTAGGTTTTTGTTTTGTTTTTTTTTGGTCGGGTCAGAAGGAGAGGGAAGCCCCTCGAAGATAACAAGGACTAATATTTTTAATAGAGTAATGGATACTGCCAAGCACTCAGCCAAACGGAAAAACAGAGAACAAAAATATAATACACTCCACGATAACCGAGGATTGCATATAATATAACCATCGCCATCCGTGATATGTGGATCATGCACAAGCATAAATATACTATGACTATTTGGTTAGGTCAAAATAAATAAATTTCCTCGGAATAGCAGAATGCAAGCATGCGCACAGACAATTAAATTATTTGTGCATCTGCATTCATATTACTCTGTCAGTAATTTGTATTATAATTAGTACCTCGGTTTTAAAATAATTATTTTTTTTAATTTTTTTTTGTGCAGAAGAAGAGGGGCAAGGCCCCTAAAGGAATATTATTAATTTTTAATGAATTTGGGTTAGTCCAGTGTTAGAGATTGGAAAATTAATTTCCTCCCAAAAGGGAAGAATTTATTTTCTGCTAAATGGGGAAAATATTTTAGCTCAAAAAATTTTTTCCAAATTTTTATTTACCAAACATTAGAAAATGGAATCATAATTTTCCAAGAAAATATTTTCCTTCCAAACAAACATACCCTAAGTTCCTGTAAATGGTTCCAAAAGATAGGCTTATCAATAGCTTGAGTTGGACCGTAAACCCGTGTAACGATGCATTCTTTTTGAATAACTTTATCAAAAACACGCAATATATTGTCCGTTGATCTTTAATAACACTAGTCGTGATATTACAACAGTTCCATAATACACTACTATAGGAACTATTTTTAACTACGGTTAAAAACGACCTTTAACTACAATTAATAGGCGTCGTGTATGTGGCCATCGTTATATGTGCATCTTTTACTACGGTTCAACAACCGTAGTAAAAGATGACCCATGACAATGGTTCTAATGGAAAACCCGTCGTTATAGGTAACAATATGATAACGAGTTTTCCAAAAAGAACCGTCGTCAAATACGGACCTATGATGACGGTTTTTATATTAGAATTATCGTCATAGGTCCTCAACAAAATGCCCAAAAATGTTTGGCCGGGGCATATGACAACGGTTCTAATGTAAGAACAGATCATCATAGGTGTGTATTTTTTTATAGTTTTTGTTTTTTGTTTTTCCGTTCTCCTCGTATAATACACTCTAAAATACATCACAACTTACACAGACAACAACCAACAACCTCAATTTTCCAACATATACAAAAATTTTCAACATACTACAACCACAACAAAAGTTCCCTCTTGAACAAGTTTGCGACACAATTCCATATTTCACAATAAGGTCCAGCAGATAATATATTACAATGATGTGAAATATAATACAAAGAGTACTCTTCTTTTAGTATTTAATGTGAAAAATTTCATCTCTTGTCTTGAAACTTTGTGGTATTAACTGATTTCAATGTTTTTGCCGCAAGGAAAATCTTTATTTTCCTAAAGTATTTCTATTAGATTTAGTTATGTGATTGTCTTTATGATGATATTGCTTACTTGGAGTTGTTGCGAGAGGTAGCCTGGACAACATATATACATCATATTTGTAGTCCACGCAAACGCTCCCTCTACACGAACTCCAAGCAAAAATATAGTTATAAAGACAAGTACATAACTCAATCTACTAAAAACATTACTTTAGGAAAATAGTGATGAACCATTTGGCATAAAAATTGAAATCATTTAAACCACAAAGTTTCAAGACGAAGAAATGGACTTTTTGACATAAGTACTGAAAAAGGAACACACAAAGAGGTGGACAACATAAACACTCAATAATCTCGCCCACGAACTCTGTCAAGAGTGAGCTCATTACTCCTCCAAGGCAAACTGTCTCAGTTGTCGGAAAATGCAATGAGAAAATCAAGGACGAAGGTAACATTGAGGAGCTTAGTCTTTTTACCCTCATTGAATGATGATCTTCTAGCCAACCATTGGAGAACTTGGTCCTTATTTTTCTTGCTTGGAGTTCGTGCAAGGGTAAAGGTGGACAACATAAAAAATGAGGAAAACATTAAGTAGGAGCTGAGATTAGCAACAAAAATTGAGAAAAGTGTTAAGCAACAATTATCCATAAGAAACATTACCTAAATGATGGCCCTCATCGAATGATGATCTTCTACCCTTCCTGTAACACCCCAAAACACCCCCGGGAGTATTACATCGCCGAGTTCCTTAAGGGATCTCCCAAGGCTCTTTCGGTGTTGGTTTGGCTGTCTAAACTCAACTTAAAGATAATACCGGTGGTTTTCCCAAAAGAATCCGAGATTCTCCGAAAATTTCGGCAGAGTTCCGTTTGTAATATGAACTAACCCATAGGCTTAAAGCCTTAAAACCCTGCATAAGAAGCATAATATAACTCAACGAGCC
The DNA here is from genome assembly GCA_021018815.1 of Talinum fruticosum. NCBI lineage: Eukaryota > Viridiplantae > Streptophyta > Magnoliopsida > Caryophyllales > Talinaceae > Talinum > Talinum fruticosum. Next base: position 1,448,005 of record JAITYX010000074.1, on the reverse strand, counting down.
ACCCGCTCGAGTATACAACTCCACGGCCACACGCGGAGTCCAACCAATCATACTATAATACTCGGAAACAATCTAAATGGTTTACGAGTACAATGGGTATAACTACATAAACTAAATTATAAATACAACATTTAGAATCATAACAATGCATGTCGGTTCCTTGAGTTGCTCTAGCACTCAGCGAGTCAAGGGTCCGAATTGCGCTACGCGTAGATCCTACCTTCGGATAACGTACCTGCACACTCTGGGGTGGAAAGGGGGAAATTTGTGGGGGCGAGCAATAAACCACGGACTCACCGAGTCTTATACCCTTAAAATGGAAATTATTTACACATAATACTCATAATAATGAAATTTGCGAAAGCATAATAGTGTAATACAAATCTATATACTTTTCACTGAAATCTCTTGCAATGAAAAAGATCATGACTCTTTAACCACTTAAAAGCACGATTTCACATTCATGAACAATTCTTTTGGGGTTGAATCAACTTTTCTGGGCCTTCCGAGGACTCGAACTAGCACTTCTTTAATTCGGGCGTGACACCGACAAAAGGCTCCTGGGACCTATCTTCAAGAAGTCTCGGAGCGGGCATTCCGCCTTTGCGGGACTCATGTTAGAACCCTTCCCTCGAAGTCTCTAGGTGGGCGTTCCCCGGTTCGAACCCTTCGGTATGCTAAACGATCCGTAGCTCTGTCGATTTAAAACTCTTTGCACATACTCATTCATCACATTCACTTCACAACTTTCTCAATCGATTTGGTATTAAGGAAGGCATGACACCACGTGTCACCCTTATAAATTGACTTTCTCAAATCTGATTCATTTTCTCAAGCAAGTCTCGCTTCTTTAAAACATAATCACGTTCGAAAGGCGGTTCTCAAGAAATTGCATTCAAGAATCATTCACGTAAAATACAAAACTCCTTTCGAAACTATTTTTGAGTATCACGTAAAGCAATCACATAGCACGAATAATCATCATTCAATGCAAGCAATTATTCTCAACTCTTTTCCAACTATGCCTTTGATTCATCGGTTTAGTACGATTGAATCCATTTTACGAGCCATAATAACCACAAGTAGATATTACCTAATTCAATGTTCTCCCTTTTCACAATTCATTGTCTTCACCTCAGTTCCTCTTTTATGCCTTTACTTTAAACTTAACTCTTCCCAATTACCATCTTTGTTTCAATACTTTTCGATTACGCTTCCACATTACTCATTAATCTCTTCTTAATCACGCTTAGTCGGTAGTTCTCGTTCTTACTTCGCTACTAAAATTCCTCTAATTCCCTTCATTACCAAGTGTAATTTGCTCTCATCTTAGGTTTCTATTCCGATAATCGTTCTTTCTTGACCAACTCAATCATACACTTCTTAATCTCTTTTTCATCGTTCCACTTTCGCTAGCTCAGGTTATCTTCGCACTTAGTTCAACCTCAAGGATTTAATTATCTTTTGTACTCAATTATCCCAATACTCACCCGCTTCTCACTCCCATGTATCAATTGTGCACCACTCAATATAATTTCATATTCCTCTTTACACTTCGACCTACCGAGTCCCCAATGTTCGTAATTAGCTCTTAATACCAGTGGGTTCAAGAATCTCTAAGACTTAATTAACCCATAATTCATATTCATGTCCCAACTCTTCATCCTTAATAGCTAATCGAAACTTCGATACTACTCATTTGACCTATGCAATCTAACCTCTTCGGAATCAGCGGGTTCCAATTCAACCTTAAGTAACTATTAAACCCCTTTGAAGTTCCCAATTTAATTCTACTATTTAACCTAAGTAATTCCTTTCATTTCACGATTCAGCCCTCTCAATTCCTTAAATCCATTCTAAGCTCGTATTTCAATCTTAACAACGATTAGGCCTGATTTGCAATACGGATACTCGAAATTCACAACAAATTCAATATTCACAAAACACATTCAACATTCACAACAAATCCATTGGGTTTCGAAATTACTAATAGTCTAGAGTATAAGACTACCACCTCGCTTTCAAGGTTTTGGGAAACAGATTGAGTATACTTGCGTGTGCCGGGTTCGGCCTCTCGCTTCACGCTTCCCTTGTTCCGGCTTGCCGTTTCAGCCTCCGCTGGCTCTTGGTCCGGGCCCTCGTGCGTTCGCCGCCGGTCCTTCCCCTTGCCGCCGTTATTTTCCCGGTTTCCGGCCTCCCGGACCCTCTCGCGCCAGCCCTTGCTTCGGTTCCTTCCTTCGCCCTCGTTCTACCTCGGTCTCTCGCTTTCTTTTCCTCGCTCGCCGCCTATTCGAGTCGCCGTCCGTCACTTTTCGGGTCCGCGGTGGTCGCCGGCCACCCCTCGGTCTCCTCGACCCTTGCACCACTCGCCTTCTCTCCCTCTCGGTTCCTCTCGCTCGGTCCTCCCTCTTCCCTACTTTGCTTCACTCTGTTTCTCCTCCTTCTTGCCTTCCCAAGCCTCCGCTTTCCCTTCGCCCACCGGCCGCTCGCCTTTCGGGTGAGCCACCGGCCTCTACCCGGCTCCCGCTCTCTCTCTCTCTCCCTCTCTGTTTCGCCTCTCTGTTTCTCCCGCTCGTTCCTTCGGTGCCGCTCGGGCTCCCCCTCCCCAAGGCCCTCTTTCCTTTCCTCTTTTTCCACCGCCTAATTGGGTTAGTTGATGATCCTTATTGGACCCCAAATTGATTTCTATCTCATTTCTCCACTTAACCCAAAACCCACCTCTTCACTTCCTTTTTATTCATCTTTTTCCTTTTTCTCTTGCTAAACGTAATGATAATTAAACCCACAATTTATCTTTCTCGTCTCTTCATAATTCAATCAAAGTAGTCACCGGCCCATGTACAACAAGTTCATATCTCCTCCCTCCCGTTCTCTTTATGCTCGCTGCATCCTAACTTATTTTAATACGCCGGCCACGACAATTCCTAATCACCAAACGGTTTAACCTCAATAGAAAAGAGGAAATTCCCTTAGTTTAATTTATTCAACAGCAGCCTCCAAGGGGATACTAAAGTAATATGTCCGGCCATAAATAAAATCAGTCACCTAACCCCTGTAGTTGCGGGGAATAATATTCAATAATTATATACTTTTCAACTGCTTTTCTTTAAAATTCCAGGTATTACACTTCCATTGGACAACTTAGTCCTGAATTTGATCCTCATCGCGAACAATGATTTGTTACATGAATACTACAAGTAAAAAATAATGAAAAGCAAGTTGCGGTTTCTAAAACAAGCAATAATATTGGATATCATTTGGAATAAAATTAATGTTCTTACCGAGTTGATGTAATTGTATGGTTTATGCTTTTTCCGCCTCCTTTGGACTTATATTCAATATATATGCCCTCTTGATGGTCAACCCTTAAATATAAATCTTTAAAATTAACATCCTCATTTTCGATAGACATTCCCAAGGAGAAGGGTGGGGTCTCCTCAACAAACTCACACACATCTTCACCATCCCCACCAGCAACGTGTCTCTCCTTTAAAAAACAATAGACCACTTATCATTGGTCGTGTCCTCTATGTAGAACACTTGTCTTACTTGGGATGCCATAACGAATTGATCCCCTTTAGGCCCGTCTCTTGTGAGATCGACCATTATGAATCCCATCTTATCAACTAGGGCACCGTTGTTATTGTCAACCTATTTGCACCGGAAAACGGGCTCACGGAAGTCAACATATTCTAGCTCCCATATCTCCTTAATGACTCCGTAATAAGACATTTTAGTCATAGCGGGAATTTTGTCCTAGGAGCTGGAAACATGAAGTGCATGAGCTTCCAATATGACGCCACTATTTTGCAAGGTACTCCTATTGTGCTGACTTTTTGTGTAGAAAGAGTATCCATGGAAGTCCACCATTACGAAACCACTTTTAACTGCGGTTAAAAACGACATTTAACGATGGTTAATAGGCGTCGTGTATTTGGGCGTCGTTTTATGTACCATCTTTGACTACAGCTCAAAACCGTAGCCATAGATCAATATGTGACGACGGTTCTTAACATAAAACCGTAGTCATACGCTTATCTATGACAACGGTTTCTTCATCGGAACCGTCGTCATAGGCCTTCATAACAGAGCACCTATGATGACTGTTCCTTGATGTAAACCGTCATCATAGATAAGCGTATGACTACGGTTTTATGTTAAAAACCGTCGTCATATGTCTTTTTTGAAAATATTTTTCTTGTATTTGCTTGCCTCTCTCGTACAATACAAAAGAAAATTATACAAACCATATTCCCAATACAATCTTCACCAGAATATATACAAAACAACACATGTAGTCATCACATTTTGTACATAGGCCTTCCTCTTCACCGGAATATATACAAAACAACAACACATATATAAACCATAATCATATGTACATATTTATACCTATAACTATGTATGACTACTAAAATCACAAACTTGACCTATCAAATAATGAAGAATAACTTTTATATATACCTATTCCTTTATAAGGTTGTGTACTAACTTTGCCCAACCTTGTTTTAACTTGGTAAGCACTTCATCTATATAGGGAGTGAGTGGCTTATTGCTCGGGAAATATTGTGACCAAAGTTGTAAAAGATATATTAATTAGGTTAGTGCAAGTGTTAATCAAGCTGAAAAAGAGTATAAAAATAATCAATTAAAAGTGCAACTATACCTCTTTGGGACTAGCATTCTTTTCGAGTTTGGTCACAATCTCTTTTATGTACTTGGAGAATGTAGAAGCCGCACTCCACGTTCCTCGCTTGTTTTACAATAATAAAAATAGATAAAATGATTAAAAAGTATGACATATGATTTTTCAATCACTTGGGACCTCTGCTAAAATGATTAAAAAGTATGACTAGCATTCTTTTCAATAGCATTCTTTTTCAATCATTCCCAACGCATAGAGAATCAATTAGTACTTATGCATCTAGCAAGTAATATGAAATGAAAAACATCTAAAGTAGACTCGTAATAACCAAGAGAACCTTACTTTGACGGGGAGAATTAATGGTTGTGCATTCTTCACTCGTTTGGGACTTCCGCCAAAATAATAACGGACTAGAGCACTATTTTTTAATCGCAAAAATAAAATTTAAGTTAGACATATCATTGAACGATTACTTAACAAAACAACATAAAATGATTAAAAAGTATGAACTCACGTGTCGACGACGTCCCCGATATCTTCACTCACGTCACCACCCAAAGGATCAAGGAAGTAGACAATATTAACCCTTGGATATATGGCAACAAGCATCCAACGGTGGTTACAAAATAACACATTTTTATATAAGTATGTAAAATACCATATAAAAACTTCATCGATTAGTTAGTTCATTATTTGTCTACTTACCTCTCATTGAACGCCACCAGAGACAATGATTTTTCATCTCGCTGCATCTTTCATGACGTCGAAGATATAGGAGAATCGTTCTTCACGATTCAGCCTAACTTCTTTAATAACGAAAGTAGGGTTCGAAACCGAACGTAATCCTTCCCAATCTCGTGCAGTCACCTTACATATTAATATGTAGTTAGAAATTGAAATTAATTAGTTAAAAAAACTTATTAAGAATATATTAACTCACATCATGCCAAGCGTAATAGCGGATATGTCGATTTCCTCGTGCGCAAAAATTGAAATATGTCATCCGGAAGACAAAGAGCGGCGTATCGACTTCACGTAGCACTAACACGTGACCTGGCGTGCTATAGATGATCTGGTCCTTTGTTGACAGAGTCTCCACATAACTTTCCAAAGTAGCACACCAATTCGTGCGAGACTCTTCAATGGATTTGAGAGGAGCCTTCTTCGGACAACGAACGGACGCCACCGAACGTTTGCTTGTGCCACTTGCGCCCTTTATCCCACTCTCGGATCTGTTCTCGATATCCCGATATCCTAATGAATAATCAATACAAAAATGAGAAATATATGTACGTGATATTAACAATAGCTAAATCTAATGTTTTTAATACAAATGAATTACTTGTAGTAAGGATGACCAAACTCTTGGGCCAATGAAGAAAAACGTTGACAGCATAACGAGTGTGGAGGTCCGCTCCTCGGATCGAAAACTCACACTTGCCTTTCCCCGTGTATGACCTCTTTGATACTCACCCTCACCTCATCATCCGGAAGGGATGTCCCTTGAACGATAACATCTGCCCTCCATAGGCAAACAACACCGAATGCCACAACATGTTTTAGGGAGGGTGATAAGAAACTAGCTTGCAATTCACCGGCTACATAAGAAAAAGTATAACAATTACAATCATGGGATAACCTTCGACATAGAAGTTAAATAACCTAAAAACCACGAAAATAAACAGACAGAGTTTCTTCTTAAAAGTACACATTTCCCTGGGATGACAACCCTCATCCGAAACAACAAAAACATAGTAATAAATGTAATTACTCAAGGGCCACAAGCTGGAGTTACATAACAACCACACGAGTATACACCATTCATTGACCAATATTATACACCAATTAGACAAAAATATAAACATGCATGTAAATAACGACTCATCCGAAACAACATAAACATGCATGCAAAAATATAATTATTAGGTTGCAAAATCTGAATTACGTACCTCTGTCGGAACTTCGAATTGGTCAACAAGTGAGCTAGCGCTCACGCTGGCCGGTGTGTGGGGTGATAATGGCATGCCCCGTGTTGGGGATGAAGTACGAACTCATCCGGGCCTCCATCTCTGCCACCTTTGCAGCCATTTGGCACATTAGGGCCTGTTGGAGCTCAATTATGGATTGTTGAGACTCCATTTGGGACCTCATTTGGGCCATTTCGGCCTTTATAAACGCTTAGGTAGAAGTGACGGGGTGCCTCTTTCTAACCCCTAAGTGCTCAACTATCCCACCCACCCAACTATGGCTCGAACACGACCAGGATGCTCATCTCTTTGGAGGGCCAAGGCTAACTTGTCCCTTCTTCCGATGGTGTCGGCAAATTATGAAATCGAGGCTCGTGACAAAGACTCCTGCAAGAAGAAAAAGATATTATCATTTGATAATTTTATTAATATTCAAACCGATAAATGGTCCTCAAAATAAATAAAGGAAATAGTAAAAAACTCACGAGTCGGTGAGAAATAGCTTCTACATCGGGCGTAGTGAAGGTTCCATCTTTCTTCTTTCTTCCTTCAACCCACAGACTCATCTTTATCGACAACGAGCTGTAAAGTATCTATGTTGGAACCTTCACCGAATGTTATTTGAAGTTGTTTAAGCTTTTGCTTGTACAACCTCTCCTCTAACTTCGCGTACACCCCCTCCACGAGATAGCATATGAGGGTGCAGATTACTCTTAATCCTCTTCCAGTTGGCTTCACCTATAGCCTGCACAAGTAATTAAGACAACAAAAATATCAATGCATAACACTTAAATCGAAAATAGTTGTATATATCACTAACAATTTCTTCCATTTTATATCAATTCGATAACGAAAATACCGAGTGCATAAGACAACTCTCCTCTCATTGTCCTCTACGTCTCGCCTTTCTCAAGTATATCTCACTACTTACATTTATAGAAAACCAACATCACACTATTTTTATATGACAATTGAAATATTGAATGAAGTTGCATACTATTCAAACCTTTTCTTTTCTCCTTAGGGCTACCCATTAACTTTTTATACAATCATTGATGTAGTATCAAAAAAATGTATCAAAGGAATGAAATTACCTTGTATTTCGGAGAGGTGACATATGCTTCAAATGATCTCCGGTTCTATTCCGTGATACTATTGTAGACCTCCCAGGATCTACCTTATTGTTTTATCTCCTTTGTTTTGTACACCCATATAGCGGCTATGCGATATTTGTAGTCTCTAAACTTTTCTACTGCCAACATGAGTGTCTCGTGTTTCACGGAGGGGATCTCGGATTCATTAACGTTCAAGTTGAACGTTCTCCGAAACTACAAGAATGGTATGCATTACTACATATATAATAACCATTTACAATATAATTTGCAATACTATGTTGAGATATATTCATTTAACTCGAATATCGTTCCATAGATTGTCCTTAACGGAATTAGGGACGTCAACCCATTTTCTAAAGTTGATGTTCACGTGGCAGCGGGTTGCCGTACCAACGTAGCTCATAAAGGTGACTTTAGTCTTACCTACAACATTTCCGTGGCTATCAAAATCGACCCGTGTGAGGAGAGTTCAATCGTCTCGACCAACTTCTCCTTGTTCATCATAGTTCGCCCCTCGAGTTTTTGTATTTTTGAATAATCCATTTTATACTGCAAGTAATTAAAAAATCTTAATAAATATGTACAAAAACTCTTCTCTTATTTTCATATTCTAATCCATTCACAATTTATAAGAATAATCTACAAAATTTTCTCGTAAAACACCACGAAATATAAAGATTCCTAAATTACACTTTCAAGTTTACATCTAAAATTTTCTCTAAAACCTGCAATGCAATGGGCAAAATGCTAAAGATGAAGCAAAAGAGACTAACCCGGTGGTCCCCGGAGAGAGTGTGGTGCAGCCACAACCGGAAACGCGGAGAGAGTGAGTGAGGTGGAGCGCAAGCATGACCGAAACCGTAGAGAGAATGAGTGGAAAGCCAATGGAAACCACCGGAAACCACCATGCAGTGAAGAGCAACCGAAGAGAGAGTGTTGGACTGAGAGCAACAACGGTGAGACTCGGCGTTGGCCGAGGGTTTATGTCGGAACTTTAGACTACGGTTCACTACTAAGAACTGTCATCTAAAGTAATTAGACTATGACGGTTTAGGTAAAAGAACTGTAGTCTAGTTTTAGTAGAAACTTAAGACAACGGTTATTTATGTTGAACCGTCATCATAGGTGGTAAACAATACCACTAATTACAAAAATGCTACCAGTCCAGTTTTCATGACAGTTTGTCCTTTTAACCGTCGTTAAAGACCCGTCCTTAAAAGTGGTATCCGTAGTAGTGGTCATATCCGCGGTAAGATATGAATTCCAATTGCGGCCCTTTAAGCAAGCTTACTAATGTTTGTGAGATATGTTCTCGTAATTCTTCATGATGTCAAAGAGATAGTTGACCCGTTCTTCATATGTCCGCCTAACTCCTTGAATGGAATTAGGGTTGTGAAATTGAACGAAGTCCTTTCCAATCTCGTGCAGCTACCTTACATATTAATTATATATAGTTAGAAATTGAAATGCATAGTTAAAGAAAACTTATGAATATAGTAAATCAAATAATGTCAAGCATAATAGCGGATTCGGCAATCTCCTCCATCTCCAAAAATGGCTATATGTCATCCGGAAAGACAAAGAAGGTCATGTCCCCATTATCCCCTTCATGTTTCCCAAACACGTGAACTGATGTGCTACATATCAACGGTATCCATGTTGATAAAGTTTTCACATAACTTTACGGAGTAGCACACTAGTCCGTATAGGGCTCCTCAATGGATACGAGAGGAGACTTCTTCGGACGACACACGGGCGTGGCTGAAAGTTTGCTTGTGCCAACCAAGGGAGATGGAGTGCCCTTAATCCCACTCTCGGATCTATCCTCGATATCCTAGTGTGCCAACGAGAGGGAGATGGATTTAAAAATTAGAACTATATATACATGATATTAACAACGGCTAAATCTAATATTTTAAAAAATGAATTACCGTATAGAGGATGACCAAACTCTTATACCAACGAAGAGAAGTGTTGACTGTGTCATCAATAGTGTGGAGGTCCGGTGTCCGGATCGGTAACTTACAACCGCCTTTCCGTGCATGACCTCTTTCATACTCACCCTCACCTCATCACCTGGAAGAGATGTCCAATGAATGACGAGTGTCCGACCTCCATGGGAAAACAACACCCAATGCCACAACATGATCTAGGGAGGGTGATGAAAAGCCAGCTTGCACTTCGCCAGCTGCATAAGAATAAGTATAACAATTACAATCATGCGATAACCTTCAACATAAAAGTTAAACAACCTAAAAATCCTGAAAAACGGATAGAGTTTCCCATTAAAAATAAACATTTTCCTGGGATAACGGCCGTCATACTGAAACAACAAAAACATACTAAATAAGTAATTACTCAACGGTCGCACGCTGGTGTTTACGCAACAACTACACAATATACACCATTCATTCAAAATATAAACATGCATGCAAATAACGACACTTATCCAAAACAACACAAACATACTATATAAATAATTACTTAACAGCCACACGCTGGAGTTCCACAATAACCACACAATATACATAATTCATTCAACAAGATTATACACCAATTAGTCAAAATATAAACATGCATGTAAATAACGAAACTCATTAGAAACAACAAAAACATACTCGTATAAGTAATTATTCAACAATATTATACATTAATTAGTCAAAACATAAACATGCATGTAAATATATCATTAGGTTGCAAAATCTATTATACCTCCGCCGGAACTTCGAATTGGTTGACGGGTGAGCTCGTGTTCGCATTGGCCGGTGTGTGGGGTGAGAATGGACATTCATCATCAAAGTTGCTAGGTAACGACATAACCATGTTGGTGAAGTACGACCTCATCCGGGACTGCATCTTTGCCCACATCTGCGCCCTCATCTCTTGCATCCGTGTGGCCATTTGGGACTGTTGGGACTACATTTGGGCCATTTGGGATCTGCATTTGGGCCATTTAAGCCTCCATATGTGCTTGGTTGGAAGAGATGGGGCACTTCTTCCTAGGCCCAAAGTGCTCAACTATCCCTACCCTCCCAATGACGGCTCGAACACGACCGGGATGCTCATCTCTTTGTAGGGCCAAGGCTAGCTTGTCCCTCCTCCCGGTAGTGTTAGCAACTTCGAAGTCGATGACTATGAAAAGGACTCATGTAAGAATAAAAATTTTTTATCTTTTGACAATTCCTAAATATTAAAACCGATAAGTTCTTAAAATAAATAAAAAGGAAATAATAAAAAACTCACAAGTTATTGCGCAATAGATTCTACATCGGCCGTAGTCAAGGTTCTATCTTTGTTCTTTTTTCCTTCGACCCATAGCTTGTCCCTCTCGATAACGAGCTGCGAAGTATCTATGATGGAACCTTCACTCGGATATGGTTTGAAGTTGTTCAAGATTTTGATTGTACAACCTCTTTTCCAACTTTGCATATCCCCCACAGGACATCACATGAGGGTATGCATTGCTCTTGATCCTCTTCCGGTTGGCTTCACCTATCGCATGTGCAAGTAATTAAGACAACAAAAATATCAACGCACAAGACTTAAATCTAAAAAACATAACAAATGATGATGATAAATTATCATGTATTCCGGAGAGGAGACATGTGATTCAAATGATCTCCAATCCTCCTCGATGATACAATTGTAGACCTCCCAAGGTCTACTTTCTTGTTTTATCTCGCTTTGTTTTGTAGACATATATAGTGGCAATACGAGATTTGAAGTTTTTAAACTTTTCTCCGCCAACATAAGGATCTTGTGTTTCACCAAGAGGATCTCGGATTCATTAACGTTCAAGATGAACGTTTTCTAAAATACAAGAACGACATGCATTAGTACATATATATTAACCATTTACAATAAGTTGCAATATTAAGTTGAGATGTAGTGCATTTAGTCGAATATCGTTCCAAAGGTTGTTCTTAATGGAATCGGGGACTTTGTACCATTTTCCGTAATTGATGTTCACGTATGCGCAGCATTTTCGTGCCTATCAAAATCGGACCGTGTAAAGATGGTTGGATAATCTCTACTCTAGACCAACTTTTCCTTGTTCATCATAGTTCACCTCCTCAATTTTTTCGTACTTTTTGGAAGAATCCATTTTATACTGCAAGCAATTATACAAATCTTGATAAATAAACATGTACAACAATTTTCGAACGGAAACACAAAAGTTGGGCTGGGCGAGTAGCCAACACCGGCTGACCGTGCGATCCGGCACGACTCGTGCTAGCTGCCCGTAACCGTGGTTCTTCAATTTTGGTCTTTTTCCCTTCTTTTATCTTATTTTCATATTCTATTCATTCAAATTCCTCAATTATAAGATTAATCTATAAATTTTCTCTAAAACACCGCAAATATAAGACTCCTAAATTACACCGACTTATTTCTTTCACAACATAAATAATGCCAGACAATGGTACCACTTCAAACCGAACTAACTAAGAAACTTCAAACCAACCATTCAAATCGTTTCTAGAGCAATAACACACAACACGCTAATTTCGGACTTCATGGTTTGCATTTCAAATATACGGTTTAGATCCGAAATTGAAAATTATGTCAAATGAATTGTTACCTTAATCGTTGCCTATAGCCTGCCGAAGGGTTGTTGTCACTTAACAATGAACACAGAGCCGGTATAGAGAGGGAGATGAGAGGCGGGAAGCGAGCTTGGCCCTTTGTCGAATGTTCTTCGTCTATGGCTGAGAGGGAGTAGAGAGAGGGAGATGAAAGGCAGAGAGGGAGATGACGACCTAAAGTCGCAAAGAGAGTGAATGGGAAGACGCGGGAAACCACCACAAACCGCGGAGAGAAGAGCAACCGAAGAGAGAGACAAGTGAAGTGAGAGTGTGAGAATAGTGAATGGCACGGGCGAAGGTTTTGTTTTCTGAAGTACCTATGACGACGGTTCAATAAAAGAACCGTTGTCCGAAGCTCTTTGATCGCGGTTCTTTTATCGAACCGTCGTCTAAAGTTCTTTGACCACAATTATTTTATTGAACCATAGTCAAAGAGCTTTAGACGACGATTCTTTATTGAACCGTCGTCACATGTACATTAATAATCAATCCATATTATAAAAATGCCACCGGTCCATATTTTATGATGGTTTGTCCTTTTAACCGTTGTTAAAGACTCATCGTTAAAAGTGTTTCGTGTAGTAATGTAATAAAATTAAAGATTACAATTTCTATAGAATTAATTCAATGAAAATGTTGTGGATAAAAAAATCCCATCGAATTAGATATTGGAGAGAGAGAGATAGAGAAAGAAAGAGAGATTGTTTAGAAATAACTCGAGACACTATATAAAGCTCTTTGTTAAAATAAAATACATCATTGTATTCGAAAGAAAATGGCTTCCCAAAAAATAATTGACAATCCATCAACTGTTTTCATTTATAACAATAAAATTCCTAAACAATATATAATCACTCATGAGTATAGGAAAATCAGTAAAGAGAAAACCAAATAATAAAGGAAATGTAAAAAACAAAAAATATATTATTGTATTTTGAATTAGATTGTCGATAATTTTTCTTTCCCTCATACAAATTGTAATTAAGAAATGTATGTAACGTAGCAATGTATATTAAAGCAAAAGACAATAAGTATTATGGAAAAAAATTCCAAACAGTAGTTAACTTAAGAAGCAAATGTTTTTTGTTTGATTCTTCATTGAATTGAGGTCATTTGCAAAATATTTAACTTTAGTCGAAGAAATTAAAGTTAATTATATATTTATAATCTTAGAATGAAAAATATTGAATGCAATAAATTGGACGAAAGGTATGAGAATAATTTGGTAAAATATTATTTAATAATAAAAAATAAAATAAATATAAAATTGATAAAATAAAAATTGACCACTAATACTATACCAAGTGCCAATACTACAGTAATGCACTCAATTTTAACTATATTTATATGATGATATATCTCGCAGATTTTTTAGAAAAATCGACACTTTAGTACTCTATATTATCAACAAATAATAAAAACCCTCAGTATCGAAAATAATAAATTATTACCCTGAAATATCGTATAATGTTGTAAAGTTGCCTTTGTTTGTATATATATATAATGCAGAAAAGGAAACTTTTTATAATTAAATAACATTATACAATACCTCAAAGTAGTAATTTATTATTTTCGATACCTGAGCTACTTTTTATTATTTGTCGATAGTATAGGATACTAAAGTATCAATAACCATTTTTTTATCATATATTTATACTAGGGGTACGAAAGCGACAATAATTGTTACTTTTAATACTTGACTTTTTTGTGTCTTGGTCTTGCTTGCCATATTACTGTCAATTTATCAATCCAATAAACAATCTTTTCATTTTTATATCAATATTATTATAACATGTAAGTCTAGTCATTTGACTCCTTCAAGATGGGAAAAAGTAACACATTGATTATTTTGCATTTTTATTTTTAGTTTTGCAATTTTTCTAATGATGATGTTTTTAAAGGAAGCTCTTAATTTTATATAAATAAAACTTCTCCAAGCTCTTATCGATTTCTTTCAACATTTTCCGCTCGTACTAAATTTTTTCAGTTTCTTCTAATTTCTATCAACTTTTTCCAGCATTCAAGTTCCAACTCCATTTATACATCTAATATTTGATAATAAAGTTAAAATTTACTGTTAATTCAAACGGTTTAATATATTGTCTTGATTGTAGCCATTTTTAACACATACATTCTTTTTCCAGCATTCAAGTTCCAACTCCATTTATACATCTAATATTTGATAATAAAGTTAAAATTATAATTTGCAAATAAAAATTATAATTTTTATAATAAAATATTTTTTTTGCAAAATGTGTAATAAAATATTTTGAAAAATATGCAACTCCAAAAACAATCTACAAGCTAATAACAATATGGCACTTGTGATAATAAAAGAATCTACCTAAAAGCACGTCCAACTCTCTAGATAAAATTAATTAGGATTTTTTTAGAAAAAATCGCAGGATGTCACTGGGTTACCAATGGTAGCTTGGGATAAAATTTGTACTCCCAAGAAATTTGGGGGTTTGGGCCTTAGGAAAAGTGAGGCGGTTAACCAAGCCTTTCTTTGTAAACTTATTTGGAAATACTTATATGAAGAAAATAATTTCGAGGGTCAATTATGAGAACTAAGTATCCTCTATTAGAGGACTTTTTCTCAAGGAAAATTAAAACTTATGACTCTGGGGCTTGGAAATGTTTGCTTAAAGAACGTGATCTTTTTAAAAGGGGTTTAAGATGGAAAATAGGCAACGGTAAAAATACGAAATTCTGGCATGATTTATGGTGTGGTAATTTTAAGTTATTGAATTATTATGATAATAATATTTCGAATATTCCCTCTTTGGATGTCACAAGTAAGTGAATTTATAACCCCAGGTAAAGAGTGGGATCCGATACATCTTAATTCTTTTCTTCGGACTGATGTCCGTCAAGTTATTAAGACTATCCCTCTCTCTTTTCATGACATTGAGGATTCCGTTTGTTGCGGCTTGTCTAGCAGCGGAAAGTTTACTACTAAGTCAACCACTTGGAATGCCCATAATATTCCTAGTTTACCATCGTGGGATTTTGCATGGATTTGGAATATGGATTTGATGCCTAAGTTGAAAATATTTGTATGGCAAATTGGTCACAATGCCTTATCAACAAGGGATAACCTAGCTAAAAGAAGGTTGAACATTGACACTATTTGTCCGCTTTGTCAAGACCATTATGAGTCAATTGACCATCTTTTCTCACAATGCACTTGTGTCAAAGACACCTACAATACAACTTTTTGACATAAGTGGCTAGAGGTGAATTTAAGCCAAGTGCGGAATCCCTCTCTGAATCATATTATCTATACACTCGTAAGGCTAAGAAAACCATCTCGGATGACCCGTTTGATTCATTTGGTATTGAGTATTTGGAAGAGTAGAAATGATAAAGTCTTCAACAATGGATCTTTCAATTCCATTGCCACAATCCTTCGAGCCAAATCATCTTGGGCTGAATGGCGATTTAGGAGCAGATCGGATCAACATTTCAACCCATCCTCACCTTCCCCTAACTTCGTGCCAACACTTCTAACCATCCGATTTGTTGGCACAAACCACCTGGACGATTTATCAAAGTCAACTTCGACGGTTGAAGGTCTTCTTCAACGGCGGCGGGAGGCTTCGTCATTAGAAGTTGGGATGACATGTTTCTACGGGCTGGAGTAACCAATTTGGGGTCATCCTCGGTTCTTTTAGCAGAGGCTACTGCCATGAGAAATTGTGTTAAAACAGCGGTTCAAGCGGGGTTTCGCTATATCATTTTGGAAGGAGATAATCTAACAGTCATTAAAGCAATTAAAAGAGAAATCCGGGTTCCTTGGGAAATCCATACGCCGATTCAAGACACTCATTGTTTCCTTCGGATGTGCAACCAAGTTTTTATTCATCACATATTTAGAAAAGGGAATCGAGCTGATGATTGGGTAGCCAAGTTTAGCCACTATATTTATTTTACTTTAGTTTGATTTTCTGTCCCCTCTTCTTCTTTTCTTTCCATTTTAATGGAGTACAACTTAGGTAAAATTCTTGCGAGAAGAGCTACCTAGTAGTTGTTGTACTTACCCTTTCCCAAAAAAAAAATGTCACTTGTTATTGCATGAGGATGGTTACTTTTGTGTAATTTGGTGAGTCAGCTTAAAATTGGAAGTAAATGAAAATGTTGGAATCATCCAGCAAATCTTGAGCAAATCTTCAGAGTGTATGTATAAGTAAATGAATGGTTGCAATGAAATGTTGATGGATTAAAATACTAAAAAGTAGCCCCTCAGCAGGAAAGTTGTTTCAAAGTCTCTTTCATGTGCTCAGCCTCTCTTGTCAACAACTCCAGCATCACTGTATCGTTCTCCACTTCCTCTTTCAGCTTTTGGACTTCCTTTTCATTTTTCTCAGTCGAGACCTTTAGCTCTTCATACAGGAATTCTTTCAGATTAACTGGATTCATCTCTGCAAACACAAGTTTTCTGTGAGTTGAACTGGTGGAGTCTATATATTATGGATTGACGAAAATTGGAAAGAAGAAAATTAGTGAAAAAAACTCGTGCAAAAATAATCCACTACAGATTTATATATCTATCTTTCCCATGAAAAGTCAAAAGAACATTTAGGAAAAATTTATAGCTATTAGAGTGTGTTTGATTCGGGGAAAATGTTTCCTCATAAGCTAATTTTTCATTTGTTTTTCAAGAAAAATCCTTTTCATCCATATGGGAAAATATTTTTCATTTAAAATGGAAAGAAGTTGATTTTTCGGACACATGGTGATTTCAACCATTTGAATTAAAAGTTAATTATTTGATATGAAACATTAAAAGAAATTCAACTCTAAAATTCGATGTCAAAATTCTTTCATTTATTGACATTTATTACTAATTGACCAAAGTAGTTTATTAGATAACCAAATAGTATCCAAATCTGATCTGATTTTAAGTGTGTTTTGATTTATTTAAGAGTTTCTAAAAACCCAAGAGAAAGATGGTTACCTAAAATTGACAAAATATCGACTTGTTTGCCTTTGATTTGTGGGGCAGTACAATTTTTCATAGAATTATTTTCCTTACTACCAAGCAATAGAAAATATAAAACAAAATTATTTTCCTTAAAGAAATATTTTTTATTAAAAATAAATTTTCAAGTAAATCGTTTTCCCTCCAAAAATTAAATTTTAAGCTTAAATCCGAACTTTTATTCATCACTTGAACTGAACAAGACTCAAAATGACATTTACTGACATTTAAGCATCACTTGAGCTAAAACTAGAACAGATATTTGTATCAACAATGACAATATATATAAATATAAATACGAGAGAAATGATGTCATATGAGAAAATTCTGGAGCAAAGAACATGTATTAAGGCTTTAAAAAAACTAGCCGAGAAAAGAAGATGTAGTTGAGTTCACCGTTTTTTGAATATTTTTCTTTGTATTTGACGAGTAGCTCTTCCTCCATGGCAGGCTCTATAATCCAAGATCTCTTATGGACTTTGCTTTCTTTTACCTTCACTTGGATTCCCTGCGGAGAAACCAAAATAGTTTAGCCCTCACAGGAAGCTATCTGGAAAACAATCCACAATTGTTTTCATTTATGAATCAATCGCATGACTTTTTGAAAAATAATGAACTGATTCACGGTAATGCCACCTTGTCATCTTCGATGGTAGTCACACACTCAATGTGCAGATTGTAATCGCATTTTTTCGAGCAATGATAGAATCCCATATTCGGCCCAATCTTTCTTGCGCAAACCGTACATTCAGTATCCTTGGAATCTAGGAAAACATCGCTACCGATGAACTCTAGAGTGCATTCATGAGACGAGTGGCTGACTGTTGGGGGAATTGAAGACAAGAGGTGTGAAGATTGAAATCACACTCAATGCATCGGTAGATCGGGGTACCCCGCAGTGACCCCCACAAGCCTTGCATATGTAAATATTTGTGGTGTTTGTGAAGAATGTCAGATCGTGCTGGTGAGCATTAGGACCATCAATATGATAATGCTTTAAGGCAGGGCAGTCTGGAAATGCGCAAGAGCTATGTAGGCCAAATTCACATTGTTCGCAGTGATAAGTGAAACCATGACTAATCTTCAAGCCACATGCTCTGCAACGATAAGGATGAGGATAAGGAGATCTGGAACTGAGCCTCAGAGTGTGGTTGGGATGAAAAGGATGGTTTGCTATTTCTGGCTTTAGCTCAGAACAAGATTTGTGGAGCCAGAAATTGCACCCGGGGCAGCCAAAGGTGGGACCAAGAAGCCTCGACCCACAAGCTGAACACTGCCTCTCGTCCTCCAATGATTCGAGCCAGACGATCACTTTCTGCTCTCCTACAGGCTTCCGGTTGTAACCCTGGTTATTCTTGTTGAAGTAGTAAAATTCTAGAGGGTGGCCATGAGTAGGGTGATTGAAGGCTAGATTTGGCAATGCACATTTGATCTCGAGGGCGATGTCAAATGGGTCACAGCCACAGGTGTTGCAGTGGTATCCAAAAAGCTGCCTGAGCTATAGCTTCGTCCGCAGCCAAAGCATGCCCTATCATTGTGAACGGAGAGTCCATTTCGATTTTCTGACCAGTCTTCCACCCGACATAAAGTTAGGCGGTGTTGAGGGTGGAGATTGTGATTTTCGAGTACCTTTTCCAGCTCGAAGCACTTGCGGTGGCAATAGTAGGCGCAACCAAGGCACTGGTACACGGGACCCACCACATGTTGACGGCATCTTGAACAGCTGATGTAGTCCTCCGCTTCAGCCTCTACCAGCTCAAGCCTATCTGCGCAGTCATGGATATCCGAACGGCATTCCATCGTATTTAGGCTCGTAGTCAGCAAAGTCAATTAGAGAATACAATGTTAAGGTGACTGACCTATCACTTGGCTGACTTCCTACGTAAGTATGACCCACTTTTATTGACCCCTATTTTAGGGGAATCAACATGGCTAAGCAGCCAAGGAAAAGGAAGAAATTCAGGTTCAAAAGCCTAGTTGGCAACCTTGCACATCTTCGCAAATAAGAAGAATTGCAAGTCATAGGAATTGATTTCATGACCTTCATAAAGAAAGGTATATATAGCAAATAAACAACGACAACTTCCAAGTCTGTTTGTTTAGGTGACATACCTTGCCCTTTTTAACTTTCTACAAATAGACAAATTGATTTTATAAAATATTTGAAATAAATTTAAAAAGAAACAAAAAGTAAATATAAACATGTAAAAATAAAGTTCTAATAATGACGAATACGATAAAAAACATCATCATCAACACAATAGAAATAACAATAACAATAACAAATAACATTAATAAGAACAATAAACGACGGCCAAGAGGAAACAATATCGGTGTCATCCAGGATATCTTTGAGTTTTTTCTTTTTTTTAATAATAAAAGATACATCATTAATTGAATTTTATACAACATCTACTGCTAAAATAAAACTCAAATAAATTCACAACTTAATTTCTCTAGTTCATTGCTTGGGCATAATTTCTCTAATTTTTCACAACTTAATTTCCTGATCTGGTTTCAATTAATTTTATTATTGCAATTGATTGTTCAAAGTTTTGTCAATTTAACCATACGTTTATTTTTCATGTTTTATATTGTAACAGCCCGACCCCTACTCCGGCCGAAACGTTACCATGAATGACTTTTACATCAACAACTAACCCTAAAAATCACTACAAGCCTTCCAGCATGTTTTGCCTCACTCACATGCTACCTGGGAAAACTTCCCAAGAGATCAACAATCCCAAAACTACTCCAAGCCAAATATGCTTAACTATAGAGTTCTCATGAGTGGGTTCCCTAAAAATAAATTATACCTTTGGTGATATAGGTAATTATTTGAATCCTTTAAGCCATACTAATGGTAGTACATTCACTCCCACTTGAAGAAGACAACGTCCTCGTTGTGTCTCCTTGACCAACATGCTCGTCCTCTGACTAGTGATCTAAACCCAATATCTTTGCCCTCCCAAGTGACTGCCCAATGCTCTCCTCTCCATTGGCGCAACTCACAATCGCAGGTCAACTTTGATATTATAAGTAATGTCCGGCTCCTGTTCAGGCCACGGAAATTATTAGAAATGACTTCAAGGATTCACATCTAACCCCTCAAATCACCATAAGCCTTTTCTAGCATGCTTCGTCCTCGTTCACACACTGTCTAGGAAAACCACTCATATCAAGACTACTTCAAGCCAAACACACTTAATTGTAAAGTTCTCAAGAGTGGGCTCCCGAAAAGAAGATGCGCCTTTAAGTCGTTTTTAGGGGTATTACATTTTGCTTTTCTTATTTTTGAAATGGTGATAATCATGTTGGTGGTGATTTGATGATGTTGTTGGTTCATAATAAGTTCATGTGTTAGATTGATTCTATTTAAATTATTATTTTATGTCTGTTAGTTACGCATAATTGCTATTTGGAGTAGATATAGTGCAATTGAGATTACTTGCTTATGTGGAGCTTGTGGTGAATCAATCTTTAGTTCATTTAATTGCCGTTTCAATAATTTTTAGTTTTTGTGATGATAGTTTAGACAATAGTTTGTGGCGTAATTTTGTGTACCCATGTCTGAGGACGACAATCCCCGTACTTACTAAAAATACTTCAACACCAAACACCAATAATTTGTGATGAGTAGTGGTTAATTAGTTGAAATCACTGCTCACCCATACTCTAGTTTATGTGTAAATGCTTTAGAAGAAAAATATCATCATAATACTGGCATATGATGATGATCCCCATCATCATCAGTGATGAAACTTCAGCAAATGAAAGTTGACATTTTTATATGCTTCCAAATTAAACACCTTGATGAGTTAAACCATTTTCTTGGTCTTGAATTAGAAAGAACAAAGGAAGGGTTACTCTTGTGCTAACCATGTTTAAGATCTATTTAAAAAAATACAATATTTTAAAAATAAAATAATATATTCAAGGGTTACCTCATATTTTATTTTAACAATATGAATAATTAGTTTTTATCTAAAGAAAAAAATATAAAATTCTTCAAAAAATAATATATTTTAAAAATAAAATAATTTTTTATTTTTATTTTAAAATATTAAAATGTTAGGTTAATTGGAAAAAAAACTTGCTATCTTGACATTTTAATTATGTAAACCTAGGATTACACTTACAAGATTACAGGATTACAAAATATCATTTACAAAATTTTAACATTATAAGATTGTACAATTGTATTCATTATATTTTTGTATAATAGGATTCTCTATTATACTTTTCTTACTTGAAAGGATCGAGTTGATAAAATCTTAAATAAATTTTTAATTTTCATTATCCTAAAAATTAATGAATATTAAATTGTATATATATTTTCATGTTAACGTGTATGAATTTAAATATTGCAAGTAATATTAATAAATACTCTAACTAATAAGATAAATGTATAATGCTACCTTAAAAAGAAAAATAAATAATAAAACTAAAATGTTAAATAGTTTTATCATTGAAAAACTTTTTAAAAGTATCTATAATATAAATAATTAATTTTTATTTAAAAATAAAAATTTTTTATAAAAATAATATACGTCAAAAATAAAATAAAATTTTATTTTTATTTAAAAAAATTATTTAGAAAAATATATGAAGGAAAGGAGAGAGATAAAGGGGAAGGAGAAAGAGAAAAGTGATTGAGAATCCGGAAGGGAGACAGAGAGAGAGACTGACAAAAGAGGGGCGGGGGGTAAAGGAAAGAGATGGAGAATGACTCAGAGGGCAGGTGGGCGTGAAAGATAGCGAGTGGGAGAACGAATTCTACCCCAAACTAACACCGAAATGTTATTTATCGTCTATAATTCTAATGTAAATTTACTCAACACTTTAAGATCAATCTCCCAAAAACAAGTCACCAAAAAAAATAAATAAATAAAAAGTTTTTTATTTAAGAAAAACACCTCCAACAACTACACCCACCTCCTTTTTTTTTGTCTTTTCTACTACCCCGCCCCCACGCACCCACCCACCCAAGTCTTTCTTCTTCCAGTTTTCCCCTTTTGTCCTATATTTTATTGATTTAGTATGTCTTGTATGAAATCGTCTTACTTTAAAATTATTGTAAGACGTAAACTTTTATAGTAATTTTAAAAACATGAGGAAGACAAATAATTCATCTAGAGGTTACTCTAATAAAAGTCACTTTTTGATAAATTATTAATCACTCACGAATTTAAAAATCATTATAGTATAAGTAATTTGTCATATTAAAACGTTCAAATAATCACCACATATCACAATAAGTCTTATGTGAGACGGTCACATATAAGAATTTATGTTATTAATTTATTTAAAACTTTTTATTATTTTTATTGTTCAATTTCTCATCCAAGTTACCCAATAAATTTTTAATTTTTATAAAAGGGATGAGACTATTATGATTTGGAGAGTCTCTTTCCCATTTATTTTATAATTACTCCTTTACCACCTCTTAAAAAGGATTTGATTTTTTTGGAGAAAATATCTATCTTTTTCAAAAAAATTTCTTAATCATTTTTAATTGTAAGAGGTTGCAAATTCTTATATCCATCTCGCGAGCATATACTTTCGAGTGTCACGTCATTATGATTGTCCTCCATTTTTCATTTCGTCAAACCATTTATTAACATATATCTTGAGAGCATATAGTCCCAAGTGTATAATAGATGTCCTACTAAGAGGTGGTTACAATAAATAAAAATAATTAATTCTTCTTGAGAGTTGATAAATTTTAAATTAATCTTTCCAATCTTTTATTTTTTTTATTGATCTTTAACGAATCTAACTAGTTTTTTAAAGATAGATAAACTATGTTTTATATATCAACATATAAAAGAATAACTTTTTTATTACCATTTTGATGTTTGTTGAGATTACACAATTCTTTTCAAGCTTTCTAGGTGTACACTTTGAAGAAAATGGGAAAAAGCAAGACACAAAACAAAAACAAAAAAAGGAAATCTTTTTAATAAAAAAACACCTACAGTTACCCCATCCACTCCTTTTTTTTTTTTTGTCTTCTCTACTGAGGCCCCGCCGTCTCTCTGCTGCCTCTCTCTCCCCTTTTGTCTATTCTTTTATAAATTTGTTTTAAATTTTTTATCGTATTTTTAAATTTATTTTACACCTCGTCTAACCATTATCCAATGAATATTTAATTTTCCTAAATGGGAGGAGACTACTAGAGTTTAGTGAGTCTCTCTTTCATTTGTTTTATATAGGGATATGCATTATTCTGTAAATCGGACTGGATCAAAGATCGACGATTAGTTCGGCTTATGTTTGATCTTTTGGACGATTCACGTCCATTTCCACTCAAACAACCTTTACAATTCCACCGTTATCTCAGTATTTTTTAGATCGGATATAACCAAATAGTTGTTAGGGAAGAATTAAATCTTAAAATTTATTACCGTAAGTGCACGACGTAGTTGTACTCTAACCGGCAAACACGGGCCGTGTCCACATGTAATTGTGTTTCAAATATCAAAACTATCTTAAACTTTCTATTTAAGAGAATCAAGACGGATGAGAGATATAATGACTAATATAATCCTAGAAAGTAATAAAAGAATGCTCGAGTTGTGATGTTACCACCTAATAAATTAACTAATCAAAGCAAGTCTAAACCTAACCAAGTCTATGCAAGCATTTAAGAGTGGTTGGTTGCACCATCAAGGGTCATTCAAGCCACATTTTCGAGAGTCAAGAATGAATCTAATTGTTCTAACCATCTATTTTCGTGGGGTTAGTCCAATTAGACTACAAGAATAGCAACCTATGGACCTAGTTAGGATTGGGGTTATTTTCATTCCAAAATCTCGACTATTCTCTATACCCATGTTAGCAAATTGGCTCCACCTTTTAGTGATAGAACAATTAACCAAAAATCAAGATGAAAATTCCTTTAAGGCATTTCATCAAACACGTGGTGGGCACGAGAAACAATCCCAAATAGCAAGCATAAACTATTTGGGTTAAGGCTCAAACAAGATCAATTAGCCATTGGAGAGGCTAATCACAACCAAAGCAAGCAACTTTAACAGCTAATTATCATAGAAGCATGAAATAAATATAAAAATTATACTAAAGAACAAACTAGCACAAACTAACATGAACAAGAACATAAACTAATTAATTAAATTCAAACATGAAAATAAACAATTAATCTAACTATAATTAACATCTAGACTAACAAAAATTGAATCTTGAAACTAAATTGAACAATCAAAATATTAAACTAGAAGTAAAGAGGAAAGGAGAAAGAGAAAACTTATGTTTGATTGAAATTGACGGTTTGAATCCAAAATCTTATATAAATTCTACACTAATCTCCCCCTAATGGGGTTTTATTTTGGCTAAGTATAAACCCTAGGAGGTCCCCTAAAATCCCTAAAAACTTACCTCCCTTTTATCGAGCCAAATTTGCTATTTATAACTGCAAAAATTGGGTAGAAAATGCGCAGCACGGACTGTGTAGAGTTCAGCATGGGTTGTGCTATGTTTCGGGAAGATGACACTAGTAGTGCCAGGGAATGCACGACCAATGCTGGACTTCTGCACGGTTGCGCTGCCAACCATGCTTCACATGTGCATCTTCTTGGCATTCTGGAAAAAATTGGAATTCGAGTATGGTCTGTGCTATCAATTGTGCTACACCCGTGCACTTCATTATCTTCTCCGGTTTGCTTCTTTTTTGGCTTAAATTTTTCCTATTAGCTCGATTTTAATTTATTACCTACAAAAGTAAATAAACCAAGTAAAAATCCTTGAAATATATTATTTTACAAGTAAAAATTAAGTAAATAAGGGTATAAATGACGTAATATTTAGACCGAACAATAGCCGATTGTATCCTCTTACTTGGTGACAGACCATCGACTAGAATTTCATGTAAAATCCTTGATAACCACTAGCGACCAAATACAATCCACTAACTAGACAATATTCATCTCACTTCATATCCGTGGGATCAATTTCTCGATCAAAACGGACATGTTAAAAGTTCTAATCCTTACACTCAAATATATACTTGTGTGGACCCAACCAACGAATCACTTATCACTTTAAGTAATAGAGTTAAGACCCCAAGTAACTCTTTCCGTATGATCCTTGATTGATTCAACACTAGGAATACGTCATCTCTAAATTATCTTAACATAACCATTAGATATGGAAAATGATCCCTAACCATGCCTAGTGGAACTCACGGACATATGACGAAATCCTTATTAAAACAATGTAAGGTTTTGATCCGAGAGTAGATTCAAGTCCCGCAATGACCGGTACATGAATCAATTAAGATCTCATCCAATGCAAACCCGCCATATATCGGTGAATCTGTTGGCTCTGAGTTTTACATTTATGTGTTTTTATGTGTATGCCTATAGTTGTGAAAATACCGCAAGTACACGACATAGCCGTAGCTAGCAACCGAAAAGTATGAGTCGTGTCCTCGAGGAACTCGCTTTCAAGTACTAAAATCCGCTTGAAAACTCTAATATAGGTAAAATCAGTTCTACAAAGGTTGTGTTGGTAATCGAATTCAGCTAATTACTAAATAAATACGAGAAAACGATGGATATCATGCCCGGAATCAAAATCAAATTCCGTTTGAGACTTGTCTATGGTTGCAATTAGAAGGGTGAAATGTCAATTAAGCTTATCTTCGCCTAATTTCGAACATCAAAGACTAATCTTGCTCATAATAATCGCCTATTTTCATGGGATTAACACAGAAAAAGGTACAAGATATGCATCTTAAAACCCCAATTGAAAACCTTAATTATTTTCATATCAAAATTTTAATCGTTCACAACATCACTCTAGGTAAAGGCTCCATCTTTCGATGTCCACAAGACCCGATTAAAATTAGATATTCCTCTTTTGAGGCTTTCATCGAATAAGTGGTGAGGAAAGCGAATTCTAAATTAACAAGCATAGAATAACTCAACTCGAGTTTTAATTCATGATTATCAAGACATAATAGAGATTAACCTCAACCTAAGTAGGGAATTTAGCCTCTAATCATCATATTAAACAACTCACACGCTCAATGAAAACAGACATGGAGAGATAATAAGAAACTACAATTTGAGGATTTAATTTTTACCATTCACGTTTTTTATTTTTCTTGTTTATTTTAACTTGAGGATTTAATTTTATTAGTTTTAGATGTTAATTGTAGATATTCGAGTTTGATTTCTTAGTTTATATTCTTATTTGAATCACTTCGTGATATGTAGTTGCTATAAGCATTCTTATGGTTTTGTATTCATTGGTAATTAGTTTTGGTTACTTTGGCCAAGCCTCTCTAATGGTTAACTAATGTTCTATAGGACTTGAACACACCTAATTTATGTTTGTAATTTGGGTATTTATCTCATAGTGACAAGTGTTTGATAAAATATTTGAAAGAGCCTTCATCCAAATTTCACTACTAGAAAACCGCAAATTTGCGACGGAAATAGCGACGGAATGTCGGTAAATAGCGACGGAATTTCGGAATTAGCGACGGAATTAGCGACGGCACTCTTCCGTCGCTGAAAAGCGGGTCGCTAAATATCAGCGATGGAAATTTTCAATTCGTCGCTAATTAGCTACGGATACCATTTACGTAGGCTGATGGAAATCAACGACGGAGCAATTTCCGTCGCTGATTTAGCGACGGAAGTGAGGGATTTACGTCGCTGAATCAGCGACGGAAAATCCCCTAATTCCATCGCTACTTTCCGTCGCTACTTTACGTCGCCGATTGGTACTTGTTTCGTCGCTGATCCGTCATTGTTCGTCAAAAATTCCGTATATTATTTTCTAATTATTCATTACCCTAGTACGGAAAATTGTGAATGGATATATAAATCCACCATTCACATATGTGACACTTACATTTGGCATTTACATATGCCGGCCACAAATAATTCATCAAAGTTGGATATACAAATCCAACTTACATGTTCAATATCATCAACAACCATAACATACTTAAAACAAATTCACAAGTTCAACACAACAAGCAAACAATAACTCACAAGAAACCTCAAACACATTTAAATAGTTCGCAAAGTGGTGATCACCAATATATACAAAAGTTCACATTTGAATTCACTCATCCTCTTCCTCATCCTCATCCTCTTCCTCATCCTCTTCCTCTTGTGGTTGTGGTGGTCGACGGTGAGATCCGGATGCTTGCCGAGACTGTAGAAATTCATTCATACGTGCTATTGGCTCAGCTGAACCGTCGACTCTGTGCCTTAAGATGCCTATTTTGCAACTCAAGCATCCGACAATGCTCAATCCATTGCTTGTACCTCGAATTTAAAGTATGCACTTGTTTCTCTCCATTCCGAGTCATCTACGATAGACGGTTTCGGTGATTTGAAGGGTGTTGTTGGTTTCAAGTTCTAGCCTCGGATCCAAGTCCATAAATGCGACCTTTCTTGTTCGCATTGGCTTTGACCCACAACTCATGTTGTGAAGGGGTGGAGACATGATCCTCGGAAGAGTTGGGGTCATCATCGGAAGTTTGAGTGGGTTGAGTGTTTTGCAACTCTTCCCACTCTTTTTGAAACTTCTCCCGAATATAATATAAATATTTGAGGCATGTAAATATCACAGGCTGTTAACGAAAACAATAGATAGAAAAATATGCGGAATTCATATATATGGTTACTCACGTAAATGGCCTTGGATTTTTTGTCCACCCATTCGTCCTTTTTTGTTTTGTGCGTTCGTGAAAATAGTTGGGTCGGTAGAGGCTGAACTCCTTTAAGCTCCTTCATCTAAAATTAAAAACAAGTTAGTAAAGAATCAATTTACCAATATGAACATGTTAACGGTTGCATGCGTAATCAATAAGAAAGGGGTGTGTACAAATCGCCGCTTATGCTCTGTCATAGGGATTGAGCCACAAGTATAGAGCGATGAACCAAGTCCCCACGATCAGCATGACGGTTTTTCCGAGCTTGCTCGCAGAACTTCTTGTATTCAGCAGTTTCCCAATATTTGAGCAACTCGCGCCGTAGTTGCCACCCAACCATTTCGGCTTCTTCTTAGTTTTCCTCGCCTTGAGCATGAAGTCCTTCAAGCGATCACTGCCTTTCTTTTCAAAATTTCTTCTGATTTGGACTTCATCGGTTGGAGACCAAGTGACAAATTTCTATATAAATAAAAACGTAGTTTATAAGTTATGAAATTATAATATAATGTTCGAACATGCACAATAAGTGATTATGTTATCCGAACTTGAGAAAACTAATGATTTGTCATTACCTTAAACTCGAGAAAACCATTGATCACGTTGTGATCGAGGAACGTTACCCCATGTAAGCCAAGCTCCATCGTACTTGCTTTGGAAGATGTGGGAAATCGTACCCACAACTTTGTCAATGGGGTAGAACCTAATCAATAAACATATAAAATAGTTAGTTCAACTAATAACTAATATGCTTAATTTATTTTATTATTTATTATCACACTTACCCTTCACCATCCGACTCAATTCGGATCTTTTCTCAGCTGCTAGCGCTACTTGATTGAAGACAAGGATCCTCGTTCCCTGTATCAGTTGGTCCTTCATTTGTAGGCATTTGTGGTGGCCGTTGTTCGGAACCAACGTGGATGCGTGGTAAATTATTTGTACCATATTGGTGATATGCATATGTACTCGACGGGTTTGAGTACATATAGGGTTGCTCGAGAATATGGAGGGTTTAGAAAGAAAGACCCACCCAGTGGGTTTTGCATGTGTGGGAAGTTTGAGAGTTGGAAAAAGGGAGGGTTGGGAATAAATGACCCCCAATGGAGTTTGGTTGTGAGGGGAATGTGGAGATAGTGCTCCACCGGCAGGAGTTTGAAGGTTCCGAGGGTTTTGAGAGGGGGTAGAAGTGCTGACATCATTACCTTCCCCATCGGTAGTGGTGTTTCTAGCCCTTCCCCGAGTAGCCGATCTTTTGGTTCCGCCTCTACCTCTCTCCATTTTTCTGTACATAAACAAGTAATTCACACTATTAGTCAACATCCAACGGTTCAAGTGATTTCATATAAAATAACATATAAACAATAGTAAACATATAAACATGTAAGCGTTAGATATAAATGCGAAGCATGTGAATAAATTACGCTTCAATTGTTTCACCTTCATTACATTAATAAGAATTCATTCGATGACAACATAAATGAAAGTTGTACAATATAAAACAAACCCAACAAAAGAACATTATCAACTAGCATGGAGATGTTATATGATTACATATTTTCTATAACGAACATAATCTATATATAACCATTATGCATCTATATATTTTTTTATTATACATAGATTTCTTTATTTTTTATATTTTACTCTTAAATATTTATTTCATAATTAAATTAATCATACCTAATTAGCATAAATAAACTCATATACATATAATTAAACTTATCATACGAGTAAAGCAATCATACCTATCAAGCATACCTAATTAGCGTGAACAACCTCACACAAATAAACAACAAACAATTAGACATATATAAATCACAAAAACCATTTCCCTCAACTTCAACAATAATGTCCAACAAATCTAACAAAATTGCACATTTTTCTATTCAAATTCATCCAGAATCAACATTAATTTCCACCAAATTACATATATTAGTCAATTTCAGCTTACATTTTTTAAAACCCTAAATTTAACTTCAATAACATTTACTCCATAAACAACACAATTGCACACTTTTCTATTCAAATTCATCCACAAACAACATTAATTTCCACTAAATTACATATATTCGTCAATTTCAACTTACATTTTTTAAAACCCTAAATTTAACTTCCATAACATTTACTCCATAACCAACACAATTGCACATTTTTCTTCTCAAATTCATTCACAAACAACATTAATTCCCACCAAAGTACATATATTCGTCAATTTCAAGTTACATTTTTTAAAACCCTAAATTTAACTTCAATAACATTTACTCCATAAACAACACAATTTCACATTTTTCTTCTCAAATTCATTCACAAACAACATTAATTTCCAACAAATTACATATATTCATCAATTTCAACTTCAATTTTGTAAAACCATAAATCTACAAAAAATCAACACAAGCATACCTCAAAATTATGGGCGGCACCGGCGGCGACGGCGAAGGTCGGGCATGTGGCGGCAACGGTGGCGGTGCGTCGGCGGCGTCCTCCACCCAAGCGGCGAAGCGGCGGTGCAGGGGTCGGGCGAAACCAAGCTAAACGGTGGTTATTCAACCTTCATGGTCCTCAACCGGCGGCGGAAGGGCAGCTGCAGGCGGCGGGCGTAGTTGCCGGCGGTAGTGGCTGTTGGCGGTGGTGAATCGGCGGAGGAAGGGTCGCACTCGCTCTCGCACTCGCTCTCTCGTTTGCGCGGCGATATGCTAACCGGCCGAAGCCGGTTCTGGATTTATGCGTAATTAGCGACGGAACCGTCCGTCGCTAAGTACAAAATTGGTGTTAGCGACGGATTAGCGATGGAATATTCCGTCGTTGGATGATCCAGGTGTTATTTTGTGTCGGTGTCCGTCGCCGATTCCGTCGTTGTCCGGCGACGGAGTTGTTTTCGTCGCTAATTTCCATCGCTATTTTACGGTTCCGTAGTAGTGTTTTTCAGCGAGTTAACTTATGCTTAAAGTGAAGCTAATTTACTAGTGCTTGAGAGAGAAAATAGTTAGGAATATGGTAAGAAAGTAACCCCAATCCAAACAAATTTCATAGATTCTTATTATTGTGGTTGAATTGGACTAATCGCATGAAAATAGGCAGTTAGAATTAGGGTTAGCCAATAGGTTAAGCCAGGTTGTATTTATATTCAAGGCGAATTTAAACGGGTTGAAAACCCCTTGATCCGAGCCCGATGTTTTAATTAAGGCCCCGTTTGGTATGAAAAAATGGAATGGAATGAAAATCAAGGAATGATTTCTGCAGGGTTAGGAATGGAACTTAAATTTTAAACTAATGTGTTTGGTTGAGCAAAGAATGAAATCAATATTCTTTTCATAAAAAAAAAAAATCAAAAACCCACCCCACCACCATTCAAGCATCATCCAAAAAGGTCACCGACAACCAAATTAACACTCGCCTCCACCGCTGTCAATAAGTTTCCGATGGCCAGCTACCGCTTGCCCCCCTCTCTCTCTCTCTTTCTTCCCAAAGCCTTCCCCTTGCATTAATAACTCGAACCAAACCCTAAATTCATTGAAAGCTTCAACTCACACACAAAGAAAGATCATTCGGGGGCATCGTAAAGGTTCTCCGGCGAAGAGGTTGCCGCAATTGAAGGCGAGATGAGAGACAAATTGTTATAGTGTTGGCGGCTGAGAGGAGAGAGAAACTAGATTTGGAGGCTAGATGAAAAATCGGCGAGTGAGATGAGATATTGGTGGAGCGGCTGGTTGTGGAGATCTTCTTGCCATTGGAGACAAGGTGTCGGCAACCATGTCCAAGCCCTCTCACCTGGTGGCTTCACGAGAGATGCAATATTTGCCCCAAATTCTTTTTGGAAAAAAATTTCTTTTTCTAGAAAAATATATTTTGATCCCCAACTTCATCCCCCGAAACCGAGGGGTTTCAAATCCCTGGGTTTTGGGTGGGATTTTATATCCCTAGATTTTAAGTCCCAGCATCAAAGCTTATACCAAATAACGTTGGAAAGGAACTTGAAACCTAAAGTTTTAAGTTCCATTCCATTTCTTCCATACCAAACAGGCCGTAAATGGATTTAAGTCCTTTTACCTGAACTTAATGTGTTTATTTAATAGATTAAATATTCTTAATCTGAACCTAACTAAAAATGAAAAGGGTAAACATAATTTTGATCCATTTACCTATTTAAAACAAATAGGTTAGAACCAGATTTGAGTTGACTTGTTTATAAATTTTCAATCAATACACTAATGCAATGCCCATAATCAAAACAAAATTAAATAGAGCTCGAGAAATAAAAATTTAAAAACCTGAAATATTACAAAGTGAGTGAAATGCTCCGAAGTGAGTAAGTGAGATATAGAGCAGGTTCGAGTTGATTTATTTATAAATTTTCAATCAATACACTCTGTGGTCTTCATACATCTTTTAGAACCGTTCTAACATGGAGTGCTTGTGCAAGCTATCATTAAATAAGACCAAAGCTTCTATTTTCCCGCAGAGACGTCCTTTCGTTTACTCTAATATAAACATCACAATTAAAGAAAGGTGAAAATGACTGCAAGCTGGAAGGCGACTAAATACGTTGGGTGACCATTGGCCGAGGCGCGGGCGGAGTAGTTAGCCAAAACACAAGTTTAGAAACTCAATCCGGCGAGTGTTAAGTTGGTTTTCACCGACAAGATTAAATGGCGAAGAGCTACGACGATGATCAGGAGCTGCCAAGCCGTGCGACACCGGAATACTCGGGTATTTCATTTTTCACTCTTTTTCAGATTTTCGTCGAGTTATTCTTCTTGTTCAAAAATGCATTTATGTTTCAGAACCGAAGGGGTATGTCAAATTGGAGGCGAGGAGGACGTCTCTGGATGAGGGCGAGGTAAGGGAGTTGTTGGGGCAGAGACCAGGTGATGGCCGACTAGATCTCGTGACAGTTTTTAATGTTAAGTGGACGGATGGGAGCATATTAAAACAAGTGCTAAATGCCATGAGATTATTATTCAGCAAAATGAGCAAGATGGATCGTCTGTCCGTGATTACAATATCCTATCGTCCTGAGGTCTTGTTCCCATTGCGCTGCCTCACTCAAGAGGATAAAAAAATGTTGAAAAGCATATGAGCACCTTACGAGTTAGCGGTTACCCAACAATCTCTGCCGGCCTTGAGAAGGCCTTAGAAGTAGTCAACAGTCGTGAAACTTATCAACCTGATCGTATCCCTGCCATCATACTTGTGTGCGACGATGACCCGATTGATGGCAATACTTCAACCAAGATATCGTTCGGTGATGTACCCGTGCACATATTCCATCTTGGCAATACTGCCCAAAATGAGGTATGTGGAAACACCTCCTCAATTACGCCATCAGTTTCTTGATCTCAACTAGTTTTCTTCTCTTTCTTTTCTTTTTTTTTTTTTCTAATGGCTCTTCTGTCTTTCACCATTTTGCTTGAGTAGTTTCCCTTCAATTTAGTTGTTTCTCTCTGTTCTATACTCAATTTCAATGGCTGAAAAGAGTTGCCATATGAAACTAAGATTGGAACACGTCCAACACCTTGAAGCTGCTCTCCCGTGGTAGCCTTTATGTATTTTACATTAATTTTTTCAACCTCCAAATTATTGATTTAATTTTTACCATCAGTAACCGTTGAAGACATTTTAAATTAGCACCCAATTACGATGAATTAGTGACGTGAAAAAAAAAACACATATATGGGCAAGGGGATTACCAGAAACGCACTCAATAAGTAGTTGGCTTCTTTGATTTTGAATTCCTTTTACCATTTTTTTGACAACTTCCAAATCTTTTAATTGAAAAAAAAATTGCCTTATAAGTAGGGGTGGCAATGGGGCGGGTATGGGGCGGGTTTTCCTATACCCACACTCATACCCATACCCATTTTCAAAATACGTACCCATACCCATATCCATATCCACTGGGTGTTAAAAATCCATACCCATACCCATACCCACCGGATTTTGCGGATATGCGAGTTTTATTTGAGTATAAATAGACTAAAAATAATAGTACCCATATTAAACTCATATTTAATAGTTCTCATAATTCAACCAAAAAAAAATCAACAATTCACAAACTTGTAGGTTGTAGTTACGCAACACCTTGCTAACATGACATAAACATTTCACAATCACAAATAATCCATATTTAGTACATTATAGTACAATCACAAATAATCTATATTTAGTACATTATAGCATTTCACAATCATAAACAACTTTTCTCAACTTTTTTTTAAACCATTTAACAAAACGGGTTATGGGTATTTAAGTAGGGCGGGTACGGGCGGGTATTACGGGTATGGGTTATGGGTGTTATATGGGGCAGGTGAAGCCTAAACCCATACCCATGCCCGCCCCATACCCATTTTAATCATACCCACCCATACCCATTTTTAAACATTTTTTAACACCCATTCGGGTTTTAAGTGGTGCGGATTTTGCGGGTTTTAAACGGGTTTGGGTTTTTCCGCCACCCCTACTTATAAGTTAGGTCAATGTTTCTTCCGGCGATCAACTGTTTTGGAATTATTATTTACATTTCTTTACGTGTGTGTCAAATTATTGTAAGTATCTAAAATTTTATCTTTGTAGCAATAAGCGGTTATTAGAGCTAATATTAATGATTTGTGGTTATAACGATGACAATGTAGTCGACTCTCATTGAAAATGGCAAATTTAAAATTTTTGAGAGAAAAGAAAGAGGGAAACATACATCGGTAATTGCGAGCGGAAAAGCATAGATCAATGGGTAAGTAAAGTTACCGAAGGACAATGAGTCCTTCAGGTCAGGTTTTTATAAAGGGAAAAGTTCGTGGGTTGGATAGAGGTTGGGAAGGAAAAATATGAGAGAAAAGGAACGTTTTCATAATTCTAATTTTTATGATAATAGGGTTAAGATATAAGGGAGTAAAAGATAATTCGAAAAGTTCAAAGGTAAAAAAATTTATGAGGATAAATGAAAATTTAATTTTTATTGGGAAAAAGAAAATAAATTACAAAAGGGTTTCTGTGAGAAATGTACCCAGCAATTCAAATACATACAAATTCTATTATATTTGGTCCAAAACAAAACAAAAAAATAAAAACTCTGATAGTATTATTTTTTTTATCAACTCTAATAGTATTTTAAGTAATGATCCTATATCGCACATAATACAAAAATAAAATTCATTCTTGCAAAGATTGGCCCATACATATTAATTTTTTTTTTTTTTTGAAAGGAACTCATACATATTAATCAAGGGAGTTAAATATAAACGATAACATTATAATTAGGAAGTGCAGTGGGTTACCAACAAAGTGTTGGCTGAGGTGATAACGGTTTCATTTCATTAAGGAGAACACAACTTTGAATTCCCGATATCGCACTTGTTTGGACGACTTTTACCTTTACTCATTACCCGAAAGGAATTACATCCTTTGTCAAATTAAAAAAAAAAAAAGAAGAAATGACAGTGGGTCATGGACCCAATCCGGACTCCATTAAATTTGACCCATCTAATTGAATTTGGGTCCAAAAAATTTAGACCTAATGAATTTAGATTGAATTTAAGTCCAAGTTATCCGATAGAGCCCGGATCTAGGTTTAAGAAGTTGCAGCCTAGACCCAAGTCGAGACCGAGACTAGGATACGAAACTTTTTTCGTTTTAAAAATACGGTTATAGAGCAAAGGCTTGTTGCGTAAGAAGAACTATTTACTCTGGATTGTGTTAATAATTCTTCTCGATTGTGTTAAACTTTGATGAACTTTGCCTTCAAGGTTTGTTTTACTATTTCTATGTTGTATTTTGACTATTTGCTTATTTGATAGGTAAGAATTAAGTTTACGTTCGAACTTACATACGAAATACACATAAACAAAAATAGAAATACAAACGAATATAAACGAACATAAAAGAGTAGAAATAAACATAAACAAACAGAAATGAACATAAACAAACATAAATAATACATGAACGAATAAAAATGAGTTATTAAAGATATTATTTCACAATATCGAATATTTCATGAATAATAAATATTTGAAAACTTATTATTTATAATATTTTATTTTATTCTTATACTAAAAATAATTTTTATTATAATATTTCTCAAATATAAAATTTTTTTATCTAATTTTAGAAAAAGACAAAAAAATATAGAATTAAAATACTATCCAAAAAACCTAAAAACCCCAATTCTACTTTCCCCTTCTCTTATAATAATAATAATAATAATAATAATAATAATAATAATAATAATAACAACCTAAAACAAAAACAAAAACAAACGAACAAAAACAAACATAAATGAACAGAAAATAGAAATAGATGATGCTTTTTGTGTAAGTTCAAACAGACCCTAAGAAGTGAAGAGTTATGGCTATAAATATTGTGATTTGGCCTTAAAAAAGTTATTTTGTTCATGTTTAAGAGGTTATAGATTGCCATATTGTTTGCAAATGTGAAATAATATTAAACAAGTAAACAAACATTAAATAGTATGGACCGATTAAAGACCCATTAAGGATCCATGAACCCGCAAACTTAAAGGATCCAAACTTCAGATCCAAGACAAGGTCCAGAAAATATAAATGAATCCAAGTCCAGATATACCTAATCCAAAATCGATCCAGTATCATTGCTAATAATAATGGGTAAAATTTCATAATGCCTTTATTTTGCCATGAAAATTAAAATACAAGGTACTATCCTAATTTTTTATGAGAAAAAACAATATACTCTGTATTTTTTAAATGAGAAAATACAATATTGCCGCAACAAATCTACTTAGTGGGTGTTTGGCTTAAATTTTAAAACTGTTTTTGAATTCTAAAAACTGAAATTAGGCCAAACATTAATTTTTTTTAAAAAAATTAAAACTATTTTTCAAAAATAATTTTGAAAAAAAACTCTTTATTTTTTAAATGAGAAAAATATAATGTACTATCTTTATTTTGGCATGAAAATTAAAATATAATGTACTATCCTAATTTTTTTATGAGAAAAAACAATATACTCGTATTTTTTAAATGACAAAATACAATATTGCCGCAACAAATCCATTTAGTGGGTGTTTGGCTTAAATTTTAAAACTATTTTTAAATTTTAAAAACTGAAATTAGACCAAACATTAGTTTTTCTAAAAAATTAAAACTATTTTTTAAAAATAATTTTGGAAAAAACTCCCTGAAACAGAAATAACAAATAGTTGTTTCGTTTCTAATTTCTGAAAAACTTCGTAACAACCACCCATAATTTCATTCTCTCTGTCTCACCTATTTTTTTACGTTATTTTAATTTTTTTCTCTCTCCTCTACCTTTATCTCTCTACTCGCTCCCTCTCTCTTATTTATTTTATTTTATTTCTATCTTATCTCTATCTTTTTAGAAGTCATGGCCAAATAATTAAAACATTTGTATAAAATTTAGGTCAAATACTTTAAATTTTTCTTAAAAATAATTTTTTAAAAATACTTTTCAAAAACAAAAATAATTTTTTTTAAAATTAGGCCAAAGATGCTCTTAAAATCTTCTGCTTTCACTAAGTTAATAATAGCTTATTTATCATTGGAGCCACAGGTCCTTGAGAAAGTAGCAAGCAACAGCAAGGGAGGAGCTTTCTCATCTATAAAGGATTATGGCGATGACTTGAGCCTTGCATTTGCCGAGTACTATGTACCTCCGAGAAGACCCACTGCTGAGGCTTTGACACAAAATGAGGTCGACATGTATCTCTGGCTGGAGCTAACAACAAAAGGTGGAGTGGATCTCGTGGCAATTTTGGATGTTAGCGGTAGCATGAGGCAAAATGGGAGGATTGAAAAAGTGCAAAATGCCATGAGATCATTAATCAGCAAAATGAGCAAGGCGGATCGTTTGTCGATCGTTACATTCTCCTCTTCCGCTAATGTCCTGTGTTCATTGTGCTGGATGACCGAAGAGTTTAAACATTATGTTGAAAACCTTATATACGCCATAAAAGTTTATGGTCGCACAGGTATTGCTGGCGGCCTTGATGTGGCCTTCAAAGTACTCAACAGCCGTGAAACTTATCAACCTCATCGTTTCCCTGCCATCATACTTGTATGCGACGGTGACCCGAGTGATGGCGATGCTTCAACCATGATTCCGCTTGGTGACGTACCCGTACACACGTTCCGCCTTGGCTATGACTCCTATAGTGAGGTATGTGGAAACACCCCTTCAGTTAAACCATGACCAAAAATACTACCTAACCTAGCAATCTTTGCTAAGAAAAACAATATTACTTGAACTTAGTTTAGCTACAAGCCTGCAAATACTCTGCTCTCAATAAATTAATTTCTAATTCTAGCATATGTGTCATTCGAGCTACAGGTCCTTCCAAAAATTGTGGTAAACAGCAATGGAGGAACGCTATCATCCATAAAGGATTCTGATGACTTGAGCATTCCATTCATTGAGTGCTTTGCTTCGATGGGGCCTTATTTGCCGGATTTGATGCTGACCATAGCACCATCAGAATCAAAATTCCAGAACAAATGGGCTATTCAACCAAAAGTTGAGAGGAAATATGCAGGAAATTATAAGCAAACTATGGACATCAGCACTGGACTTGTAGCTGTTACACTTGACAATTTGCACGCTGAAACGACAATCAAGGTCTTGGTGCAATGTCGTCTACCAGCAGTTATTAACGAGATGGGTAATAACTTCCTGCGGATAGAATACATGTACAGGTCAGTCGAACAAATCAAACAATCAAGGATGATTACTACATCGAGCATTTGTAGTGTATCATTTTGCATATATCACATAGGGGCTAGCTCGCTCGAGTGCTTTTGTTTTCTTTCCCAAATTCTGTTAAAAATTTATGATCTATAAAAAAAGCCTTAGTTGGATGATCTAAAATAAAACAGGGGACTTTGCATCAAAAAAATAATAATAAAATAAAACAGGGGACAAAAGTAGGAAATCCCCTTTCAACTTCCTCCCATTTCTTAATTGTCTCGCAGAGGCATCTACCATTGAAGTCCAGATCTTATAATATATCTTTTGGATTTTTAACATCCGTATCCCTCGTACTTATGCTGCAATCATTTTTCTACCCATGTCGTATTGAAAATTATTTTCATACCCCTGACCTTACTCGACATATTAGAGTTGTAGGTAAAATTGAAATCTTAAGTTGACCGAGAGACGTAAAAAGACTAAAATGCCCTCTACACTCTTCCTCCTCTGTTCCTCTTCCTTTCTTTCGTTCCCTCTCGTTCCCCGTTTCCTTGCTTTCCTTCTCTGTTTCTCCATCTCCGCCTCTCGCTCTGTCTCTTTTTCCTTCGCTCGCCGCCTCACGTGTTCGCCGGCTGCAGTCCTTTGGCTCGCCATGTTCGCCAGCCTCCTCGGCCTCTCGCTCTTCTTTTGCTCTCTTTCTTCTTCCTTCTGTCTCATCCAACCTCTCTCTCTCTTTGCATTTGTGTTTTGCTCCTCAATCCCCGCTTTCTCTCGCTCTCGCTATCTCTGCCCCCTCTTTCTCTCTGTTCTTACTCTATCCCCCGATCCTCTCCTTTCTCTTTCCTATTTGGTCCCGGTTCTTCTCCCTCTCTCGCTTCTCTTGCTCGCCCTCATTTTCCCTTGCTTCTGTTTTGGTCCCTCTTCTGTTTCTTTTACCCAAGCCCTCCGATTACGGGAAAATACAAAGAGAAGAGATTGGATAAAATTTCCGTGTTTGTCTACACCCCTATGCTTAACAACCCCAAACACCCCTATTTCTATTCGGTTGGGTTGGAGGCCGTCTCGGTCGGGCCTCGCCGGATTCCAGCAGAGAAGAAAGTAAGAAAGACGGAGGAACGAGAGGAGGAAGAGTGTAGAGGGCATTTTAGTCTTTTCATATCTTCGGTCAACTTAAAATCCCAACTTTACCTACAACTCTAATATGTCGAGTAAGGTCAACGGGTATGAAAATAATTTTCAATACGACATGGGAAGAAAAATAATTGCAAGCATAGTACGAGGGGTACGGATGTTAATAACCCTATATCGTTTGCTTTTTTTTTATCAATATAATATATTTTGATAAACTAGCAAAATAACATGACGATAACATTTTAGAAGCAATCATTCTAAATACCCTATAAAATAATACTAGTGTACTGATATGATGTGGCGTAAATAAATAGACATTATCACCATGAAAATAGGTTGCTTTAAGGATATAAAATTAAAATAAACTAATCATATTAAATTGTTGTACTTTTAGTGTATTTTTATTAGTGTAAATATTTTTTAAGGGCATATTAATGCAAATATAATTTCCCCTTCTAAAAGTTGTAACAATGCAAAAATGTTGTCTATTTACTCTCCAATGCATGGGGAGCTGATATTATATATTAAAAAAAAAAGAAACCATTACATGATTCTTCATTTCAACTAACTTCAAAAGAAAATAATGAATAGATGTAGCGAATTTTTTTTTTTTGGTGAGAAACATAGAGAAAACAAAAAAAAATTACATTTAAGGTCCACAGAATTCTTTTAGTAGTAGTAGTTTCCTTTTTGTCATTATTATTATTAATGTAATATAGGTCATGCTACAGGACACTTAAGTTGTGTCTTGCTTTAGTATTGTCCATTGTTGTTTTTATGGCTCACAAATAAAATGACTTCGAATGAGTACTCGAGGTGTCAAAGCACAAGGAGTAGGGTTTTGAGTATCGTAGTCGAATTTGAGCTGCTCAAGTTAGGCTAAACTAAATATGTGGGAAAGTTGAATAACGAAAAATAAACTAAAGAAAGTTAAAAAGGTGGCTCAGTTGTGATTTCACCAATTAACGATCTAATTAGTCAAGATGAGACCCTAACATGTCCAACTTAAACTAGTAAATAGAGATGGTCGGTTGCATCGAGAAAACTTATTACCCAAGCCCACTTTCATGGGTCATAAGCTAGTCTAAGTAGTCTAACCGCCTATTTTCATAGGGTTAGCCCAAATAAACCCCACAAAGTTAGCAACCGTCGGACATAGCTTGGATTCGGGTTATTTTTCATGCTAAAATCCTAGCCATTCAACTATCTTGCACTAGCAAATCAACCTCATCTTTCGGTGTAAGTTAATCTTCCAAAAATATAGATGGAAGCTCTTTTAAGCATTCCATTGAATACTTCGTAGGCATGTACGAAAACTCAAATTTGCAATCATAAATTGCTTTTGGTTAAGCCTAATACATGACTAATTAGCCACAAAAAGGCTATCACAACCAAATCCAACCAAACTACTCAATAAAGATAAGAAAATTTAAGCCAAAGTCTAAACTAGCAACATAAAGAACAGACATGGAGAAAAGAGAGAAAACTAAATTAACTTGAAAAAACCAAGCAAATAAACATAAATTATTAACAAAAACCAAATATTTAAACAAAATATTTACTAAAATAACATTAATCTAACAAAATTAGCAAGAACAAAGTAATAAATAAAGAGAGAAAAGAATAAGGATTAGTCATTTAAGCTCCAAAGTTCCACGGTTCACAATCCTCACCCCAAATCTACTCTAATCAAACCTAATTAATCTCCTAAATAGAGATTTATTTTATCTAACTACAAACTAATCTAACCCCTAAACCTTAAGCAAGGGCTCTCTCTAGAGGCCTCCTTCAAAATTTAGCCAAAATGGCTTTAAATAGGCATAAAATCGACCAAAATTGTGATCCAGGGCCCCTGTCACTTGACACGGGCCATGACACGATCGTGTTAGAATCTGGAAGAAAAAGGAAGAAAAATCACAAAATAGGGCTACCATAGCCTGCCCCACGGTCGTGGGCCAGACTGTGGGAGATGCCACGGTTGTGCCAAGCGATGGGGGCTCCAAATGGGCTCTTCTTCCTTTGACTTTCGTTGGGTAGCACCTGAACTGGTATGGGGTGATTTTGGCTACTTGTGATCACTCCGAAGGGTCCTCGAGAGGTTCGTCTTGGGTCCTGAAATGCCACAAATGTTTGAACCTTAAATGTGGTGATTTCGAAACTTTAATTCGAACTTTTAAAACTCTTGCGTAAGGTTCATATGGTCTTGCGGATGTCCAACATGGGTATGACAAATTTAGTAAGGATCTTTGAAACTTAATTTGCCGAAATTATCATCACTTCACTCTATTCTCAAGTTGTCGGGTTTGGCTTATTTCCTACAAAAGTAAATAAAACAAAATAAAATCTTAAAATTATATTATTTACGAGCCAAAAACAAGTATTAGAGGGCATATGAAATACGTCGTTTATGCTACCAACAAGTATAAATTAATATGTTGTATGCTTTAAACTAAATCAAAATTTACCGGTTATAATTTATTATCAATTGTGAAGTAATGGTATTCATTGGTTCCACCAACAAGTACAAATGATACCCTAATCGGAACAATTACAGTAGTAAGATGTATAATAACGGAATTTTTTATTGTGAAAATTATAGATTAAAAGAAAATTTTATACAGTTTATGAGTGTTAACACTACTCTTCTACAATTCAATCAACCATAGTCGCAAAGACGTGAAAGATAACATTATCTTTAAGGTATTATTTACCATATCTCATGAAATTTGCTCTGGATTATGGCAGAGAGAGATTAAAAGAGACTCTACCCTCCACCCAATAGAATTGGGGGTGATTGTATGCACCTCAGTTAACGTACCTATTTGGACAGCTCTCACTCTACTAACCATAGCAACACTTACAATTCTTCTTTTTGTCATTCTTACCTTTGTTGTTTCTAGTTTCGGGTAATTTCCTTTCTTTGTTTTTCTTCGACATCCCTTTCACATAGTTCACCTTAGAACCATTAGGGAGATCTACAACATCGTTTTTTCAAGGTTTATCCTTAATTTAGAGATGCCTCAAGATCTTTTCAACAATAAATTTGTCAGTAAATGAAAAGTTTCAACTTGTACTTATTATAAGTAATAGATAATTTTGAGATTATTACCCCCACTTGTAATGACTCAAGAATGATCTTAAGATCATAAAGTCTATTGACCAAAACTTGTAACTGACGCATTTGGTCAAGTATAGGTATGGAATTAGATATATTAAAATAAAAATAGTTCATAATTAGAAATTTATCAATACCTTGCCTTTCAGTATTATATTTAATCTCCATTTCCTTCTAAATTTTGGTGGGAGAAGTCATTGGCATGTAAAGATCATACAAACAATTTGATGAGGTGTG
The DNA here is from genome assembly GCA_021018815.1 of Talinum fruticosum. Taxonomy (NCBI): domain Eukaryota; kingdom Viridiplantae; phylum Streptophyta; class Magnoliopsida; order Caryophyllales; family Talinaceae; genus Talinum; species Talinum fruticosum. The sequence goes on along the minus strand of JAITYX010000074.1, from coordinate 1,404,858 downwards.
CAAGATATGCCCTTGACATACAAACTCATCTTCTTTGCATTTCTTCTTTTGCTTTACTACTTTCTCCTTCTATTCTGGTGTAACATTTTCTTTAGTATCTGAGATTGCCTGCAAATTTGGGTCCAGGATGTAAGCAATATTCAGAACGATGAGAAGGCATGTTATCTTGTCTTTCCAACAGTTTAATCAAAATTATCCAACTTGAAAAAGTCTTCGTTCAAAACTTTGAATGCATTAAAGTTGTTGTAGAATTTGTAGAATTTGTATGAATCACAGAAATTTTGTCCAAAAAAAAAAAAAAACATGCATTAAAGTTGTTGTAGAATTTGTATGAATCACAGAGATTTTACGGGAGAAATAAGAAGGTCTAAGACGTGAAACATAACATTATCTTTAAGATATTATTTTTCCGCTCTCACGAAAATTGCTCCACATATGATAGAGACATTTCTTAGAAAGAGAGGAACACTCTGTTTTAGTGGCTTATGTTTTGGTCTGTACTAGTAATTTTTTATAGTTTGACCCCTTAAATTAAAATAAAAAAGAAGGGGGCTGAACCATCACGAAGATTGCTCTCACCTAGGATACAATAAAGCTTTTTGTGTTCTTTAAAGGGAACATTCAAAACACTCTATTGGTTTCCATAGAAGAACTTATTTCTGAGAAAGAGAGAAAAAGAAAGACTTAGAGGAAGGTTTTTTTTTTTTTTTAATTTTTGTACAACCCAAACTATTTTATATCTCTTTGATTTTGCTAATTAATTAGTTAATTGATAATCATGTTAGAATAATTGCTTTTGGATAAACATTAATCACCCAAAGATTATCTTAATAATCGAGTCCAAGTTAGCAAAACCAAGACAAAAAACTAGCTTTCATATTATGTCCATCACCACGACTGTGGTAATTGTTTTCAATAGACAAGTTGTGGCGTTCACCACGGACCGTGGCACTGTAGCAGTCACATGATGAGGCATTTGTCCATTCCTCCGAATTCAAGTGTATTAAGTTCCTTCCCTTTTCTTATTCTCATATATCTTAAATACTAACTATACAACACTTTGCAGGTTGGGGGATGATATAATTGGTTCCCCTCCTTTATCATTGAGCATGGCTCCCATGGAGGGAGTGACATACGGCAAAAATTTTATTTTTCGGGTCACGGATCGGTTACGCAGAATTTGAAAAAATTCGGTTAATCGGAGGTTAATCGAACCGATTTTTTTTTAAAAAAATAATAGGTATATAATCTAAAAGTTGTTTTATGGGATTGAAAAAATTATGTTTTGCTAGCCAAAAACTTCTCTTTTGTTAGTTAGAAACTTGTATTTTGTTGTATTTTACTTCCGTTTTGTTTCATAAATTATGTTTCAAATAACGGTTAAACGGAAACCGAATCGAAAAATCAGATCCGATAATTCGGTTAACCGAAAAAATCGGATCGGTTATGAATCGGATTTTTAATTATGCGAAAATTCGATTAACCGAAAGTTCGGTTAACCGATTTTGCACACCCCAGTGGGGAGTGACATATGGCAAGAAGTGATGTGACAATGGGCCTAGTAAGAAACACAAAAATAGTGAATCGATTATACGAACAAGAGGGACTGGTGAAGCCAATTCATTTGCAAAATATTATGGTACATCATCTATGAAATGATTTTTTATTGCACATGATTCTCATTGGTCAGCTATTATTAGTGTAGGGAAAATACAAAATACTGGCAATATTCGTATTTGAAAAATTTGTTGACGAAAGCTAATTTTCCTTTTCTTATGCCTACCTAAAATTTATGCAAAATCGTAAATGTCTTTAGTTGATTTAAAAGCTATGTCAATATGTATTAAATGAAGAAAAATTGCATGGTTAACTAGTGGAATGGTATTGTCACCCATAAATTATTTTGTAAGATTAGTTATTCTGGTAATTTTTTACAATTAAACATTATATGTATAATTACGTGTTTATTAATAGGGTTGTTCTTATTATAGAGTGCCATTTGTATATCTCAGTGTAGCCAATAAATGCTAAAGTTTTACAATTAATAATTAATTATTGAAAATATGATGATTTTAGATTATTTAACGGACTCCTTGTATTCCATTTTATTTGTTTGTTATTTTATGAATGTCTCATTTTACACTACTACATAGTGAGTCTAATGTAACAGTAAGCATGAACAAACGTTCAAAATTAGCATATAGGGTACACTTAATATCCAGGGCAACATTAGATAATAAGTGTAGCATTTCGATGTTTAATGCAACATTTTTTATATGAACATTGCAATATTATTTTGAGTAAAAATGTCGCAATTTGAATAGAAATGCAACACATATTTAAAAATGTTACAATTTGGAGTATGAATGCAAAATTATTTTATTAATATTTTATAAGTCTATTGTCACAAATAAACTATTTTATAAATATTTTATAAGTCTATTGTCACAAATATTGCAATTATTTAGCTTGAAGAGCAACATTAATATCAAAGTATTACCCTTTTAAAGATTTTTCCAACATTTGAAGAAACGTATCACACAAAACGTAAAATTATAGTTGGTGAATTATCTCTACAAAACTTTTAGTAGGACAACTCCCAACTTTAGGTCATGTTTCAAATCGACGGTGTTTTGAATTAGTTGAGTTTAAATTGGGTTATTTTTTAGTTCAGGTCAACTTTAGGTCCACTAACTTTCAGTCTTATAAGTTTATCGTGTAAAAATAAAATTATAAGAAATTTCATATTGGTTCAAGTCAATTTTGTTTTTGATCCACTTTAAGGTGAGCCTTTTTCAATTGTTTGTAAGATATGGATATGGGTCCTTTAAATTAAGTTTCAGGTCTTAGGTTAATTTTGTCGGTCTAACTTTCAAATATTTAAAATTTGTTTGTGTGATTACAATAAAAAATCATAAAAAATTGTATCATTCAACCTAGATTTATATGAACTAGAATAAGGTCAAAATATGTAACTTGTGTCTCATTTTAAATACAGTTACAAAACAGGCCAAACACAATCAGAGAAAATGAAAATAAAGGTCGAGTACATATAGATTGGATCAGAAGGGAGGGTGCACAGTAAAAGAAAAAAAGTGATTGTGGCCTACATCTAAGAAAAAATACAAAAATAAGTAACTTTTTATAATATTTTGACTTCATATTGAACAAATATCATAATCATACAATAATTATAAATTACTGAATAATGTATTATCTTAAAGTATAGCTAAGTACCATTTAAATAAAGTAACAGTATTATAAATATCAAGAAAGTACAGCTCACATTACTAAGAAATATCCAATAAATTCTAAAAATTTTAAAATTAAACGTGCTAGGCTTGGAGCAATTAAACGATGCTCCACCTCCGGAGAATTTGGTGAAAATAATGTATAGAGCTAGACTTTGCAAGGAAAATTCTTGGACCTAGAGACATTTTAGTTGTGTATCCCCCATTTGTTAATGTCTTTAAAATTTTAATTGGCCAAAACTCTCATTTTTGAAGTTGTGGATTCCATAGGCTCAAAAAAAGGTTGTGAATTTTACAAATTTATGCATCATATCTCCATGGTTCAAAAGTAAATAAATTCCTTTCTTTAATATAATAATAATAATAATAATAATAATAATAAAGGACATAGATTTGTAGTAATTTAATTACTCAAATTTAAGGAAATCTAGATAAATACGGGTTGGGATCAATTAGATTGTAGCGGTTCAATATGACTTAGACGATAATTTTTTTACTTATTGATAAAGCTCAAGAGAACCATGAGAGAGAAAAAACGACGTAGTAAAATTAATGCCTACGTAGTAAGCATCTTTACAACCTTCTTGGGATAAATAAAAACATCCGGAAAAAAAAAAGAAACCAAGGCCACCTCAACTATATATAAACTGTCATTCTCAATTCAAATCCACCCAAAATAACAAATTACCCCTAAAATAATGATCCTATGATTTAAAATTAAAAAAAAAAACAACATCAAATAGACCAGTATAAGAATATCCCCATTTCATGAACAACCACCACTTGCATCAATTTTGAAAGTTTGAGTTCAAAGTTCCTGCAATTAGATCCAATCAAATCTTCACAAAATGATCCCAGGTTTCAACAAAGTTAAACACTGAAACGAACTTCTCAGCACAAGACTTTTGTATTAGTTGTTGGGTACGACTCAAGACCCCATTAATGACCCAAAATATTGCTTGACTCAAATTTGTAGACTTCTCACCGCGAGGCTCACTCCCCACTGGGGACATAAACCAGGATAGGAACGGAGGCCAGAAACGTGGCACGACCAAGGCCGTGCCACATGGCACCACCATGTCATCCTTAATTTCGGCAAATTTGGATTTTTTTCGTGCCATAGCTGTCAGATTTGATTGTTTGGGTTATTGTTAACCTAATTAGTAGCCACTTATGAGAGTTGTATTAGGGTTTTACTATATATTACGTCATGGTTTCAACCTAATCATTAGGTTGTATAGCTAATTCCTTCTCCCTCTTCTACATACCTAGTTGAGAGAGTCCTAGAGAGTTTTCTCTTGTACTCACTTATCATATTAGTGGAGTATTTTTCTCTTCACCATTTGTGGTTTTTTCCAATTAGGTTTTCCATGTTTATCAGTTTGATTATCATTCTTGCTTTCAATTTCTTGGTATCTCCGCATCCTATTTGATTTGTTTCTGCTGTAAATTAGTTAGGTTTATTTCCTAACAAGTGGTATCAAGGCCTTAGGTTCAGATTTAGTTATAGGATGTCTACTCGATATTGAGAATTTGATGGTAAGATCAATTTCTCTATCTAGAAAATCCATAGAAGGGCCATTCTTATTGTGAATGGTTTAAAGAAGGTTTTGGCTGGAATGGCTAAAAACTTGCTGCCATGACTGATGAACAGTTGGGATAACTTGATGACAGGACACTGGCATCTATTCAACTATATCTCAAACCTCAATTCTAGATGAGGTTATCAAAGCAGAATCTACTGCAAATCTTTGACTAAAGTTGGAGGAATGCTACATGACCAAAAGTCTCGCTAAAAAAATATGTCTCAAAGAACGATTATAAACATTCCATATGGCTAAGGGTACTCTTGTTCAAGCTCATCTTGACTAGTTTAATTTTATTATTATTGGTCTGGAAAATATGAAAGTTGATATTAATGATGAAGATAAGGCAATATCGTTGAGTTTTTTACCCCCTACCTATAGGCACTTTAAAGAACTCATGTTACATAGTAATATAGATACTATATCTTTTGAGGATGATAAGGCCAATCTATTGTCTAAAGAAAAATTTGATCTTGAAGTGCATCCTAAAACAGCTAAAGGATTATATGTTAAAACATGAAAGGGGAATTCAGAGTTTAAAGATTCTAATTCCAACAATAAATGCAAAAGCTGTAAGAAAACGGGGCATGATGTATCTGGGTGCTACAAGCTCAAAATAAGTTGGAAAAAGAGGGGAAAGAGAAAACAAAAAACAATCTTAGGAAATTGCTCAAGTTACCTTTGCTTTTGTTAAAGATGAGTCCGATGGTGATGTCTTATTTGCTACCTTTACTGAAAAAGGGAGTATTTTAAATTGGGTTCTAAATTTTAGGTATCCTTTTCATATGTGTCCTAATCGGGATTGATTTTTTACATATGATTTTATTGATTTTGTTGTTGTTAGTATGGGGAATAGTACCTAATGAAATGTTGTTGGAATTGGTACAATTTAGATTCAGAGCTCATGATAATGTTGTGAGGACTTTAACTAAGTGCATCACGTTCCTTAAACTGAAATCTCATATCTTTATGCACCATAGAATCCAAAGGGTGAAAGTATTCATCTAAAAGTGAAGGTATGCAAGTTTCCAAGGGCACTCGGGTCATATTAAAAGGTACAAGACGTGACAATCTCTATACTTTACAAAGCACTACTTGTTTTAGGCTCCACAATCCATCATACTAATGCTAGGTTTAAGCTTCTCTTGAACTTAGCTCGTGTTTCTACTATTTGAATGCCCCTCGAGGCTAACCCTACAGGTCTCTACCCTTCGGGGTGCTTATGACGATGATGACTACTTTATGAATTTTGTTCCAAGGCGGAGATTGTTGGTTGTGACCCAATACCCCATCAATGACCTAGAGCCTTGCTCAATTCAAGCCTATAGACTTCTCAAAACAAGGCTTGCACCCCGTGGCGAACATAAACCGGGACAACAAACAAGAATGGAGGCCTTTAACGTGGCACGAGTGTGCCATCCCTAATTTTGGCGATTTTGGGTTTTTCATGCCACGACTACCGGGTTTGATTATTGAAGTTATTTTTAACCTAATTAGCTATTAGCAGCATATGAGAGTTTTATTAGAGTTCTACAATAGATTAAGTTGTGGCTTTAACCTAATCATCGGGTTACATGAGAATTAATTCCTTCTTTCATAAACCTAGTTGAGAGATTCCTAGAGACTTTTCTCTTGACTTTGCTCTTGCAGAACTCATCGTTATGAAGATCTTACCTTATACTCACTCATCATATTAGTGGATTATTTCGCTCTACGTCGTCTATAGTTTTTCCCAATTGGGTTTTCTACGTATATGTGTTGTCTTTCCGTTTATCGGTTTGATTATTATTCTTGCTTTAACTTCTTGCTATGTCCATATCCTATTTGACTTATTTTAATTACAAATTAGTTAGGTTTATTTGTTAACATTAGTGATTTCTGCTAAAGCTTTCTTTGTTCTACCAAAACCACGAACTTTATACTCCTCTTAGTGGACGAATCATAGGAAAATAAAATCTCAAACCCAAGGCCGTCAACGAGCCCCAACTCATTTCGACTATACCGAAACATGCTTGACTTCAACTACCGCATCAATCTCCTGAACCTACCTTCTATCTCCCCTTAACTACTCCAAATTCAAAATTTTCCCATTGATTTTCTAGGAAGCAAAACGGAAAAAAGAAATGGCTTGTCCCAGCTATGACTTCAAACATTGGCATCTCATGTACATGAAAAACTGCTCGGTTGTTCTCTTTGTTTCAAGTTCCATCGCCCTAATACACCCACAAATATAATGCCTTAACTCTGCTTCATACTCGTCCTCTCTAACCGGATGTTGTTGTCAATCATTTTTATTACTTGTATCTCATCTCCATCAACAACAAGCCTAGCTAATTTACTAATTTCCCAAGCTTTGAATGCTATTATTGCTGGCTCACTAGTAACGATATTTAGATCCTTTCTTGACAACCGATTAGCTTGATAAACCGGTATAATATGATTTAATGGGACCAATTATCCAAAGCATTTATCCACATTTGGGAATGGATCAACTAATGGTAAGTACTCTTAACATTGTCATCTATAAAGAAAAGGGTATCGGGATTGCAATATATATGTATACAATATCGGATTACTAATCGTCTCCCTAAGGATGATGGATAAGAGCTATTTGTGTTTTTTTAAAAATAAAATATTTATATCCCCTCATTAAATCACATTATACAATCCTTGCCAAATTGTGTTATTTATTCTTTAATAGAAATTTGTTGTGAGACCCCGAAATTTCGGTGTTTGCTTGCTAGTGAATTAGAATTTTTCGAGTCGGAATTAGAAACCCGAGAACTGAAACCCGAGCGTAGGCTAGCTAAATTGGGCCTTGTGAAGCTAGTTGGGCCCAATTAAAATAAAAAGAAGAGGGAATGAGAAATGGATGAATTGGCTGGCATTGAGAAGGATGGTCGGCAAGGAATTAAGCAAAGGAGTATGGGGTCCAATTAGAATTAGGCAGCAAAGCTCATGAGGTGGAATAAGGAAATTAGGAGAGAGAAATTAGGATTGAGAACAAAAGAAGAGGAACGAAGAAGCGAAGCGGGGAAAGAAAAAGGAACGGGAAAGCGAGACAGGGGAAGCGAGAGAGGGAGAAAGCGCGAGAGCCGGCGGCCGGTGGCTGCACTGAACGGCAACGACGCCATCGCCGGTGGGCGAAGGGAGAGCAAGAGCTCGGGAGGCCGAGCAGAGCAGAAGAAGAAAGGAGAACAAAAGAACGCAGAAGCGGGGTAAAGCGAGAGGGAGCAGAACGCACGAGAGATAGAGGAAGAGCGAGCAGGAGCGGGAGCGGGAGCAAGAGGAACGCCGGAAACCAGGCTACCGGCGGGCACGGCAGGCCCGAGAACATGCAGCGGACGAAGGAGAAAGGAAAGAGAAGCAGAGGGCGAAAGAAGGAGAGACGAAGCGAGAGCAACGAGGGCGGCGAAAGGAGGAAGAAGAGAAAGCAAAACCCAAATCGAAACCCAATCCGAAACCCTGTAGAACCGAATTCTTAGAACCTCTAAGAATCTAAGGTGAGTAATTCGAATTCATCCTCAAGAAATAAAATGAATTAGGTGGATTGAACATGAATTCGAAGTATGAAATTGGAAACCCTAAGTTAATTGAAGAAGTTAGAGGCCTAAATTCACGAAACTAGCAACTCACGAATCAAAGAGCATGTTGTGATTATGTGATGCCTAGTTCTGAATTTGTGATGTTTAAGCATTATTGAGCATGATTATTGATAATTGGATGAGAATAGCTTGAATAGGTTTAGTGAGAAAAATCAGAAAATTGAGTTCATGATTTAGTGCAGATTTTCGAGTGAATAAAGCCTGCTTGTCTGCATTATTGTGCTGTCATTTGCTGCCTGAAATTCCTGTAATTTTTATTGCAGCTTCCTGATAAATTATGAGAATTTTCTGTAAAATTTGGTATGCATTGGATGAGTAGATTGGGAGATATGCAATTTTAAGTGAAAATGTCCTGTTTTGAGCAAATTCGGAATTAAGTGAGTAACTGAATTAAGAACTGAGATTTAAGAAGCCATGTGGCTAGATTAAAAGTTATATATCGATTAAGGAAAGTTGTAGAACCATTAACCACCTATGCGCGATAATACGCGATCATGAAAACGATGAGATCATTTATGGAAATCCTAGTTGGCATGTTTATGTGATTATGTGTTTATCCTGAATTCATCGATTATAAATGGCATAAGCATGCGTATATGAAATGAATTGATTATACTTGAGTTGGAACTTGCTGATGTGAATTGCATGTTTTGAAGATTTTCATACGCTGAGCATGAATTATATGAACTAAGTATATCTTATGTATAAGTAATAAGAAGATAAGAAGAAGATAAGAAAACATAAAGAACTAAAGAAGGGAGAAAGGATTGTGTTATTGATCTAAGACCCCACGAATTAAAGAACCCTCCGAAGATATGGCCATAGAAGTGTCTGTCAACCTGAAGCCACGAATTGAATTGCTTCCAAGAATTATTGACGATATACGTCCTTCGGGGATGGGTGGCTGCCTCGAGGCCACGAATTGTTTTGCCTCGAGGCCACGAATTGTATGCCTCCGTGAACCGAGCCCACAAATTGTTTTGGCTCTAAGAACTGGGTCTTTAGAGCGAGTGCATAAATCTTCTTTCCATTCAAAACTAAAAATACTTAAGGATTATGATATGAAGAATCGAATGATCGTGCATATCGAACAAGAAAGAACGAATCGATGATTTATGAAATGCACGATTGAACTTGTAACGCCCCAACCACCATTACTTAATAATCCCTTCATTAGGGACTATTACGTAAGGTCGCAGCGGAAGGTAACGATCGAAGACGTTACCGCCGTCCTAAAAGTAGGACAAGGCTAAATATATTAAATAAAATTGGAATACAATTTATGCATCCACTTGTTAGAAGTAACTACTTATTACCCAAGTAGCTAGGTCATCCCAAAACATAGGTTACTTGGTTTAGCAACGTAATATTTATACAACCTAGACTTTTGTCTAGTCCATAAATTAATATACGACGTATAATAATTCCCAAGGCCATACCTAACCCTGGTTGAAGGTAAAATCACTGTGAGCGTCTATATACCTTCATATCTCGTGAATGCCACGTGGCTGGCTAGGGTTTGCCTTCATCGGACTTAGGAAATGGTTGATTGTTCACCAATGCTTCTTCCTAAAACAAAAACAGTAAAATATTTGAAAGAGTGAGTCGAAACTCAGTACGAACATTCCTGCACTTGTAAAATAATTTTGAAGAATATATTGATTGAGCGCGCGCATTTCAATTCATTTTAGTTTGAAATCGGGGAGAGAATATGAGTAAAACATGCTTGCTGGTTATTATCCGGAAGTGGAACCCCTTGGTAATTGATACGATCGTTGAACAGGTGTCACCCCGGGCCGATCGATAACCCGGAGTTGACGCCGCGCGAGTATAATTGGCGGGCCTAAGCCCTTGGTAATTGATAATTGGGCGGGGACCACTTAATTAGGTGGCAAAACTTGCCTTGTAAATGATTCATTATTAATTGCATATATGAGAAATGTTGAGATTTGATAAAACATGTGAGTTTTCGTAAGGTACGAGGCAATGAACGTACTCGAGTTGAAAATATTTATTTCTCCCCTTTTGCAGAAATTTGAGTCACCGGCTATTCGGCAACGGAAGTGGCCTCGGTTACGTTTAAAATGGATTTCTAAAGTTAATAATGTTTTCTTGAGTTTTAATGCTTGAATTTGTATAAGCTTTAACAATTTATTTAATTTCCTATATTCGTTTGAAGATCAATTAAACTAATGTTTGTATTACTTAACTTTACTTGCGTTTATTGAATATAATTTATATTAATTAAAGAAGTTGATTAGGCTGACTAAATACTCGATTGTTTTGACGGAATTCAATCCGTTAACTGACTTGGATTGACAATGGTGTCTATATATATGGATATACCTAACAAACACTGATTCCTAGTTTATTCTCTCTCCCTTCATTGCATTCAACCCCGAGTAAGCAATTAACTAATCCGTCAAACGCCTCCCTATAGGAAGGTTCCATAATCTACTAAATTCCTCAAACTCATGCATGCACCATTTTAAGGTCATAAGCATTGTTTTCACATTCACAGACTATAATTAGGCACACTTAGTACTTAGCTATTTTCCACACTCGCACATTACCGAATTTCAAGTTTTACGCATGCGTTCCTCTTCATTTGCTAAATATAACCAAAATGTAATAATTCCATCCACTTGCTAAATTCTACAATAGAACCTCCCTAAACTCATTCACCGATTCACAGTCTCCCCAAGAAAATCACATTCGTTTACATTCATACACAATCGGACCATCAAACCGCCACAACTCGCTTATTCATACCAATTCGAATTTTCCCAATTTACTCCTTGAATTCACTCCACAAATATACTTCTAATCATACTTCAATTTACAGCTACAATTGCTTAAATAGATAATGAAATTGATAATTCAGGGTTTAGAGTTTACCTTCAAGTACACATTGAGGAAGCCGAGGAGGACGAGCGATGGTGGTGACAACAGAGCCCGGCGGCTATTGGGAAGCACCGGCGTCGACTCCCGGCGACCGAAGCTGCGGCGGGAGGCTGGCCGGAGAGTGGGCCGCGGCGAGGGACGAATGGCGCCCGCGGAAGAGAGAGGAGAGCGGAGCGCGAGTGAGGGACAGAGGCGAGAGGTGGACGAGAGGCGCCGGGCTTAGGCTTCTTCCGGACGACGCCGGCGCCGGCCGCCGGCTCTGGCGTTGGTGGCGCTTGATGGCCGGGAACAGGCCGCGAGTGGAGTTGATGAAAACAGAGCACGCGAGGAGAGAGAGAGAGAGAGCCATCGCGCGAGAGAGTGAGAGAGCGGCTGCGGACGGCGCCAGCCGCCGGCTCGGCCTTCGTTGGTGGCGTCCGGCGGCCGAACTGTGAGCCGGAAACGAAGGGCGTGAGGCGGAGGCAGGGGCGGGGGAAAGGCGGGAAGCGAGAGGAAGCAAGGGAAGCGGATCGATGTCCCGATTTATTTGTGTCTTAACCGCCTCTCTTTTTTTTTTTTTTTTTTTGTGTAAACAAATTCCAGAAAAATCCGTTTCTGGATTTTTCTTTCAAAGACCTGAAAATTTTATTTTTATTTATTTATTTTATGTATTTTGTTTTCTTTTTATTGTTACTTTTAATTTATTTTAATAACGATGTTCACAAATTATAATCTTATTATGAGATTTTTATTGGGGCCACTTCGTCGCCTTAGCTGCATAACATACGAGAGAAAAAAATAGTTTAAATATAAGATATCGAATTGAAGCGCACGCGCTCAATTATATAAATAGTGTAATTAACAAAATAAATATTGTGATTTAAAATAAATAATTGTGATTTAAGGTCGGGTTGTTACGAGAACTCAAGAAGAAGAATAAGAAGAAGAACGAATCTTGATTTCATAAGAAACGAATACGATAAGAACTAAGATATGATTTACGTGATGAATGATTTATCGATGAATGACTTACGTGATGAATAACTTACTTGATGAATGAATTACGTACATGATGAACGATTCTATGACTTACTTGCGTAGAAAGACGAATGAAACATGTTTGATTGAATTCATGAGCAATTGATGTCATTATGTTTCTCGGCAAGTTGGTAAGTTTAGAATCTCGCATGTCTTAAGCATGTATGATCCGAATCGCATGTTATGAATGAGTTGTGAACTTACGTGTGTTTGTTAATGAATTAATGTGCAAAGTGAAACTCGGGGTTGGGTTTGGATTATTTACTGGGCTAGTGAGCTCATGACATCACCAACATTTCAGGTACGAAGTTAAGACCGACAGGAGTTGCCTTTGGCTTTTGGAAATAGCGGACGAATAGGAGATGCCGGACTTACTGCATGTTTTTCTGTCTTTTATTTATAAAGATGTTGTAAAGACTGTTGTATCCGAACTTAAGTTTTACCTATGAATGTAAAATCCCTATGTGAATACTCCGAGCGTGTGACTCGTTGAGTTGTGTTGTGTTTCTCCGAGCGTGTGGCTCGTTGAGTTTAAGATTGTATTTCATGCGGGGTTAGGGCTTTAAGCCTATGGGTTTAGCCAGTTTACAGAGGAAGCTCTGCCGAAATTTCCAGAAAAACCTTTGAAAACCTAGAATTACGCTTCCGCCAATCCAAGAAAGGGTTATTAACCCCAAGTTGAGATCTTAATCAGCCTTAGGGGTTCCTCTCGGGAACCCTAGCATGTAATACTCCTAGGGTGGGTCTAGGGGTGTTACATTTGTCTAATTAAAAATCATACAAAATTAAAGTTGTTGAATTATAAGAGCTTGATAGATTGTATGCTTTGATGAGCTCGTTTTTTTACCTATTTTCCATTTCTCCTTCCCACTTTTATCAGCAAAATTTGGCGTCAAAAACTATTTTAGATGGAATCCAAAAACTTTTACTATCACTTTTACTTAATCCCTTCAAAGTTTGGCGCCAAAAGTAAACTTTTGTTGATGGATAAAAAATTAAAATTGATAAATTATGGCTTTCAATATCGAGTCATTGGCAATTGGGGGTTACTTCATCATATAACTTTATCATCTCTTTAATAGTTGCAAGCATAATTATCACTTATCAGGCATGATGAACATCGGTTTGAATGAAATCTCAATTGAGAACGAACCTTTCATTGGTCAAACCTTTGACAACAAAGAAGAGGCCCATCTATTCTACAAAACTTATGTTCAACGATGTGGTTTTATGATTCAAAAAGATCAACAAGAGAACAAATATAACAAGTTAGAACGGTGTGATTTCACTTGCTATAGAATAAGGAGGAAGTCGAGTCAAAGTAGTGATGCATCTAAAGATCAAATAAATAAGGAATCCTCTAGGTGTGAGTCCAATTCTCATATGTGTATCACATTACAGAGGTCATTTGAAATATTTTCCGAAGAATGACATGTGATAAGGTTTGTTAAAGTGCACAATCGTGAACTTCTTTCGCCTAAAAAATGTGCTTTTTACCATCTAATAGACTAATAATTCGAGTTATAGAGCTTGAAAAAATCACAAAACACGGCAGTCTTCCGTTCATTGAAAAGGATATCCACAATCTATTTACAAAAGTAAAGAAAATAATTAGAGTTGATGATACAAAGGAATTGATTGAGAGCATGAAATTAATTGAAGAAGAAAATTTCAAATTCTAGTAGGCATATACCATTTATGAAAAAAAAAGGCTTGAACAATTGTTTTGATGTTCTGCTCAAACTTTTGATTAGTACAACAAATATGATGACGTTGTCGTCTTTGACACCACTTACAAAGTTAACGCATATGATTTTCCTTGTGCATTATTTATTAACATTGACAACCATGGGTACACGATTTTGTTTGGATGTGTGAAGGTTTGCTCTTGGAGAGACTGAATCACCCTAGAGGGGGTGAATAGGGTGATGAGGAATTTTAACCAAATAAAGGAAGAATAAAGCTTGAGATAACTCGAGGAGAGTCTCGTGTCTAGATTGGACTCGGAAAAGTGCTAACTCGAAAGTTACGTGGAAACCCTCCCGGGGCGGAAAACCACGGACAGTGCTAGTCTAAGCACCGAAGTCAAATCCAGTATTTTGAATCCACAAAATACGAGTAGAAAGACTCAACCAGAATTGCTCCCTTAGACAATTCCTTACAAGATTTTCCTAGACTCGAAGTTACCTTATCCGATCTAGTACTTCCTAACCGAGGTAACCTTTACGAGTTAGGGACAACCGAGCTGAGTTAACTCTTACAGCTCGGTGAAGGGACCTTACTCGGAAAGTAAGAAAGAGTGTTTGTAAGCCGATTACAAGACCTTACAACTCGAGAGAGATATTAAGTACAAAGTTGGAGTTGTAAATAAAAGATTGAGTATGAATACAATGACTTTTGCTTAAGTACGTGGATTGACAGTTGGTTCGGCAATCTTTAAATCTTGAGAGTTGGCTTCTATTTATAGATAACCAAGCAGATTAGCCGTTGTGACTATCTTCCGACTGGAAGTCCTTTGTGACCGTTGTAATGGATTTTCCGAGTCATTTAGAAAATATCCGTTGAGGTGTGAACGTTGGGCAACGGCTCTTGACTCCTTTGAAAGTCCCAGTCCACTGGTGGTGTTTGAAAAGTAGGGTGGAAACCACCATTGAGCTTAGTATTACGGATTTCCAGTTTTGGAAACAAACAACCCCGACACGATATCTAGGCCTTGGTTAGAGTTCGAAAAATCCTTGTCTGCTTGGTGATTTGACGTTTTGAAGCCGGTTACTTTTGTAATTCAAAAATATGATAGCCTCGTTTGAATAAACTACAAAAGTAAATCAATTTGATTCTCAAATTATAAAATACTTTGGTCCAAGATTAGACACGAGATAATAATTTTAATTAAGATAATTAAGTGCATAATTATCCGAGTCGGAAAGAAATGGAATTTTCTGAGTCTAATATTCATTATACTCAAATTCCATCCGAGTCGATCTAGAAGCAAAGCAAGTCGGATAAATAACATCGAGTGGAAAGACTTGATCTAGACTGCCAATGTTCAAACCGAGCATGCTTGACTTAGAAACATGAATTAGCCTAGTAATCCAATCAAACTTAGATCATGAAGCCAAAGCCGAGTTTATGCAAAATAGAACAAGTATTTGAACATGTAATATATCCGAGTGTTGTCCGAGTGACTCGAAGCTGTGTATGAAATGATAAACAAGAATATGCATTCGAGTCGGTCGAGTCAAAAGAGAATATATACGATAGATTCTATAGCACTCGAAAAGATGCTATATCACTCGGAAAATCTGGTGAAGCGGATAGAATGACTTTTAATCAAAACCTTATGAGAGATAAAGTCTTATACCTGATCCCTTGATAAAACTTAGAATGATATATGTCAAAAAGTCTTATACCTGGTGAAGTCTGGTTCCCGTTTTGATGAAAGGCATTACATACTTAGACAAAAACTTTGTTAGTGATGTAGATCTGATTTTTTATCCTTTCTCAAGGAAAAAGTCAGAAAAGGAAAAACATGATAGAATTCTATAGAGTAAATAAAGTGACACTTATATTCTATTCGAGCAAAAGAAGCTGAGATTGCATAAAAAGAGCTAAAGTATTAGAGCAAGAAAATAAGCGAGTATCGGAGCAATGATAGACATTGAAACTCGAAATAGTGCAACTCATAAATTGAATCGGAGCAAAGGAAAAAATACTCAGCAAGAAATTGAAACTCGAAATAATAAACTCGAAATAATTGCTTTAACCAGGTAAACCTAGGAGGCGGATAACAATTATTAATGAAATGCATTATAATTAAAGGTAAAGAGTTTACACAAAAGAGGGTGAGAGAAACTCCCCTAAACAAGACAACAAATTTTTCTAACTATTCTCCCCTTTGCCTTTCAGCCAAAAAAAAACGGAAGAATGTATCAAGTAGATACGGAATTGATGTCCGGACAAAAAAATTAAAAAACAGAAAAAAAAAAAAGATTAAGATTGAGGAGTCCGAGTCGAGTTGGGTGGACGAGCAGCGCGCATCGCGATAAGATCCGGAAGATGTCGATGAGCGAGGCGAGAGGCAACACCGGGATCTCTAGAATGGGCTCGGCTCCGAGTGGCTATCCTAGAACTAGGTCGTCCAGAGGGTCATCCTCCTGGAACTCGGTTGACAGAGGGGTGTGCTCAGGCGGACCAGCTGGCGACCGACCATGGTCGGCGGGGTCTTTGACCCACTCGGACTACTATCCGAGCCGATCATTTCGGTTGAGGTTCCGGAGCACTTGGACCCTCTGCTGCTGCTGCCCCTTGTTCTTATTCTTTCTCCCCTTCCTCAAATGGACCTGCCTCGGCTACGGGCTCTTTTTCTTCTCCTTCTTCTTTTTCAGCTCCTTCTTCGAGGAAGATTTGGCTGGACTCGAGGATTCTTCGAAGTGTCCGAGTCAACCGGATCCTGAGCTACCTTGGATCGCCTCTCTTAAAGGAGCTCGATCGGCTCCCTTTGCTCCTTAACCGGGGCCTTCATCTCGAGAAGCACATCTTGCTGCTCTCGGATTTGGGATTGAGCAGTTTTCTAGTTAATAGTCACGGATCGAAGGACGAGTCTTGAATGACCGAAGGATGCCCTTGAATTCGGTGGACATCAAGGAGAGCTTGTCCATGATGGCGGTGGATAAGGCGAAGAGATAATATGAGAAACACCTAGGGTGGAGGCACCACCGGGTGGAGGAGGTAGAGAGAAAGCGGGCTGAGTCCGAGTCCGAGGCGGAGAAGGTGGCCTCGGTTCGAGCTATGGACCCGGACACCCGGTTGGGTCTCCCGGTATCCATACCCAAGGAGTTCCTTTTTGCAAATGACAATGGCAGCCTCGAAACCGCGTTAGGATTTGAGGGAAGAGGAACTTTGAACTGTTTGAAGACGAGGGTGAGAAGAGCCCCGAAAGGAAGAGGGGTGGTCTTCTTGTTACGAGTCTAAGTAGGCACAGCTGCCATCTCGCTCGACTATTATTAAACCCTATTTTTATCGGTTTTTAAGGCATTATTTAACCCAATTCCGTGATGATTTCAATGATATTTATTTAGTTTTGGGTTAGATTTTGCTCATTTTCTCTTTATCGTCACCTAAGCTCGTAAATCTCTTTATTAGAGGTTTTTGGGCTTAAATTTGAGAAATTCAAGGTAAATTTGATGAAAAGCGATGAAGAGAAAGTCGGGGCCCAAGAGGAGGCAAGAAAGAAGTCTAAAACACATCAAGAGAAGTTGCACGGCCAGTGCGGATTATCGAGCGAAGGGCCCGAAGTCAAGGAAGGGCGCACGGCCCTCGTGCGCATCCGACACGGCCGTGCAAGAAGTTACGAGAAAATGAAGTCGTGCACGGTACCCGTGCGGAAGCTCGCACGGCCGTGCGAAATAGGCGAGAGAGTTCGAGTTTTCGCACGGCCTCTCGTGCGAGACTCGCATGGCTGTGCGAAACCACGGCGAAACTTGCACCGTACCCCGTGCGACCTTGCACGGCCGTGCGACTACTTGTTTTCGCGAATATTTAAGTTTCCTAATTGTAATTTGTAGGGATTTTTTCCAGAATTCTAAAATTTTAGCTACGGTCTTCGAGACACGGCTACGAGAGGAGACTTAAGAACACTCATATTTGATTTTCTACTTCAAGTTTATGTATGATTGAATCGCTTCAAGTTTTTCATTCATTAATCGTAATTTCTTCTCTTTGTATTTTCTTCA
Organism: Talinum fruticosum; assembly: GCA_021018815.1. NCBI lineage: Eukaryota > Viridiplantae > Streptophyta > Magnoliopsida > Caryophyllales > Talinaceae > Talinum > Talinum fruticosum. Next base: position 1,386,763 of record JAITYX010000074.1, on the reverse strand, counting down.
CAATTTCTCTTCGTTTTCCCATGGCTATATTCTCTAAATTCTGTCAATTGTTTAGTATCATGTTTGGGGGCTAATTTCTCTACTTAGGTTGGGATTGATCCCTATTATGCCTTGATAATCATGAATTGAGTACCAATTGAATTGTTCTATGCTTGTTAGGTTAGAATTCACTTCGTTCATCGCTTTCTCATTGATTGCAGAGAGAGGACTCATATGCTTTTATTAGGGTTTTCTGAACATCGAAAGATGAAAACTTACCTAGAATGACGTTGTGAACGATTAGAACTTTGTTATGAAAATAATTAAGGTTTTAATCGGGGTTGTGAGATGCATTCATTATGATTTTGCTCTTTATTAATCCCATGAAAATAGGCAATTAGGTTGTGCAAGATTAATCTTTGACCTTCGAAAGTAGGCGAAGATAGGTTTAATTTGGTGTCTCCCCTTCTAAACTGCTAGCATAGGCAAATCTCAAGCGGTATTTAATGTTGATTTCGAGGCATAGTAGTGTGATTAATCCTAATCTAAGGCTTTTTACTTATTGATCTCTCATAGTTATTTTGTTATTAGTTGAATCCGAAAACCAAATCATTGTCGAACTGAGTTTTTACCTAGATTAGAGTTTTTAGGTGGATTTAGTATTTGAAAGCGAGTTCCTCGTGGACACGACCCGTACTTGCCGGTTCCTAGCTACGGCTACACCGTGCACTTGCGGTATTATTTCTCGAAACAAGTTTTTGGCACCGTTGCCGGGAAACTTTGTTCTTTTGAGTACTAAATTTGCTTTAAGACTTGAAACTAGGTCTTGTGTTCTTGTCCCAGCACCTATGTTTTCTTGATTTCTGCTTGAACCTGTTTATGCTCGGTATAGTTCTTATTTTTGCATGCGTAGGAGGAGTCGAAGAGGGAGAGAAATTGTCCCATTTGACCACTGAAATCGAAGAAACAGCAAGAGCAATCAGCGCAGCTGCGAGAAGTTGGAGAAGAAAGGAAAGAATGGCGGAACAAGGACCACAACCTAGACCGCTAGGGGACTATGCCATCCCTAGTGTGTCCGGGACAATTTCGGCCATCGTTGGGCCGAATGTCGCTGCAGAGGACTTTGAGGTGAAGATGTCGCTCATTCACTTTGTGCGGAAAGATACATTTAGAGGGCTTCCCAATGAAAATGCCATCCGACACATCAACTCCTTCTTGGAGAAGTGTGGAGCTGTGAAGATCAACAACTTCACCGACGAAGCCCTCCGCCTTAAGCTATTTCCCTTCTCCTTAAAGGATAGAGCCAAGGATTGGTTGCTGAATGAGGATCCCAAGAAGTACGCCACTTGGGAAGCTTTGTCAAAGGCATTTATGGAAAAGTTCTTTCCCCAAGCAAGACCGCGAAATTGAGGAACATTATCTCCACCTTTTGCTTGGAGGATGGAGAGTCACTCTACGAGGCTTAGGAGCATTACAAGGATCTCCAAAAGAAATGTCCTCGCCATGGCATTCCCGAATGGATGCTCCTGCAAACTTTCTACAATGGGCTACTTCCCCATATTCGGATTTCTATAGATGCGGCTTCAGGAGGTGCTCTCATGACTAAGGGTGAAAGTGAAGCCAAGGCCCTTATTGAGAACATGGCTTCCAACAACTATCATTGGGGAAATGAAAAGTCGGTTCCGAAGAAAGGAGGGATGCATGAGATTGATTCTATAGCCCTCCTAGCTAGCAAAGTGGAGGCTCTCGATCGAAGTTAGATCGAGTAAGTGCAATGTCTACTTCCAAGTGGTTCCTCAAGTGCTGCAAATGAGGGATATGTAGTTTGTGAGATATGTGGAGTGCAAGGACATGTGGCCGCTAAGTGCCAAGTTGATTTCCAAACTGTTGAGCAAGCCAATGCCTTGTAGAACTTCAATTCTAGACCACAAAATTATCCATACTCTCAAACATCGGTTTTCAAGGCATTATCTAACCCAATTCTATGATGATTTCAATTATTTATATTTACTTTTGGGTTAAATTTCTCTTATTTTCTCTTTATCATCACCTAAGCTCGTAAATCTCTTTATTACAGGTTTTGGGCTTAAATTAGAGAGATTCGAGGCTGATTTGATGAAAGCGATGAAGAGGAGAGTTTGGGCCCAAGAGGAGGCAAGAAAGAAGCCTAAAACACATCAAGAGAAGTTGCACGGCTTACTGTGCGAAGTTGCACGGCCGTGCGAGATCATCGAGCGAAGGGCTCGGAGTCAAGGAAGGTCGCACGGCCCCCGTGAGCACCTTGCACGGCCGTGCGAAAAGTTACCAAAGTTGAAGTCACGCACGGCCTACCAGTGCCAAAGTTGCACGGCCCGTGCAAGAGGCATAAAGTTCAGGCATTTCGCACGACCAGTGCTAAAATTTTGCACGGCCGTGCGACACTCGTTTCGGCGGCTTTATAAGCGATTTTTGTTTAGTTTATTTTGGCAATTCTTTTCTCCATCAAATTTTAGGGTTTCTAGGGTAGTTTCCAGCCGTCAAATCCCTTTAGATTGAAGTTTAATATTTTGAATTTTTGAAGATTAATTTGAATTCAAGCATTCGGATTTCTATTCGGTAATTCTTAATTCTCTCTCTTTATGTTTGCTCTTTGCGATTTCTTTATAGTCTTCATGTTTATATTCATTAAATCTTGTCAATTGTTTAGTATCATATTTAGGGGCTAATTTCTCTACTTAGGTTGGGATTGATCCCTATTATGCCTTGATAATCATGAATTGAGTACCAATTGAATTGTTCTATGCTTGTTAGGTTAGAATTCACTTCGTTCATCACTTTTCCATTGATTGCCTTGAGAGAGGACTCTTTTGCTTTTATTAGGGTTTTGTAAACATCGAAAGATGAGAACTCACCTAGAATGACGTTGTGAATGAGTAGAACTTCAATATGAAAATAATTAAGGTTTTACTCGGGGTTGTGAGATGCATTCTTTGTGATTTTGCTCTTTATTAATCCCATGAAAATAGGTGATTAGATTGTGCAAGATTAATCTTTGACCTTCAAAAGTAGGTGAATATAAGTTTAATTGGTGTCTCCCCTTCTAAACTGCTAGCATAGGCAAATCTTAAACGGTATTTGATTTTTATTTCAGGCATAGTAGTGTGATTAATCCCAAACTAAAGCTTGTTATTCATTGATCTCTCATAGTTATTTTGTTATTAATTGAATCCGAAAATTAAATCACTGTCGAATTGATTTTTACCTAGATTAGAGTTTTTGGTGGATTTAGTATTTGAAAGCAAGTTCCTTGTGGACACGACCCGTACTTGCCGGTTCCTAGCTACAGCTACACCGTGCACTTGCGGTATATTATTTCTCAAACAAGTTTTTGGCGCCGTTGCTTGGGAACTTTGTTCTTTTGAGTACTAAATTTGCTTTAAGACATGAAACTAGGTCTTGTGTTCTTGTCCTAACACCAATCTTTTCTTAATTTTTGCTTGAACTCGTTTATGCTTGGTATAGTTCTTGTTTTTGCATGCGTAGGAAGAGTCGAAGAGGGAGAGAAATTATCCCATTTGACCCTGAAATCGAAGCAACAGCAAGAGCAATCAGCACAGCTACGAGAAGGCGGAGAAGAAAGGAAAGAATGGCGGAACAAGGACCGCAACCGAGACCGCTAGGGGACTATGCCATCCCTAGTGCGTCCGGGGCAATTTCGGCCATCGTGGGGCCGAATGTCGCTGTAGAGGACTTTGAGGTGAAGATTTTGCTCATTCACTTCATGTGGCAAGATGCATTTAGAGGGCTTCCCAGCGAAAATACCATCCGACACATCAACTCCTTGGAGAAGTGTGGAACTGTGAAGATCAACAACTTCACCGACGAAGCCCTCCGATTAAAGCTCTTTCCCTTCTCACTAAAGGATAGAGCCAAGGATTAGTTGCTAAATGAGGATCCCAACAAGTATGCCACTTGGGAAGCTCTGTCAAAGGCATTCATGGCAAAGTTATTTCCCCAAGCAAGACCGCTAAGCTGCGAAACGCCATCTCCACTTTCTACTTAGAGGATGGAGAGTCACTTTATGAAGCTTGGGAAAGGTACAAGGACCTTGTCCTCACCATGGTATTCCAGAGTGGATGCTCCTGCTAACCTTCTATAATGGTTTACCTCCCCAAATTCGAATTTCCATAGATACAGTTGCAGGAGGTGCTCTTATGGCTAAGGGAGAAGGTGAGGCAAAAGCTCTTATTGAGAGTATGGCTGCTAACAGTTACCATTGGGGCGGTGAAAGGATAGTACCCAAGACAGGAGGGAAGTATGAAGTTGATGTTGTGGCCTTATTATCAAGCAAGCTAGATGCACTAGCGTCTAAGATGGAGAAGATAGCCACAGTCTCCTCCCAAGCGAGTTCGTCTAGTTCATCATTTGGAACTACAATTTTATGTGAGATATGTGGTATACATGGGCACATATGAGCTAAATGTCAAACTCTTATCCCTAAGCAAGTCAATGCTCTTCACAACTTCAACCAAGGACCCCAAAGCGAGGCCATACCCCCAAAGCTATAACTCAAGGGGTTCGAACTATCGAGAACTCGCCTCATCGGAACCCTAACCTTCAGCCACCAATGACCACCCAACCTCCTAGTTTTCATCAGAAGGATACTTGTCCACCTGCTTTCCTTCAAGAACCACAAACAGATGCCCTTATAAGAGCATTCATCCGGACTTAGAGTAAGGTCAACGACGACGTGGCCCAATCCATCAAGATCATGACTGCCCAACTAGATAGCATGTCTACTCACCAAAAGATGATGGATACCCAGATTGCCCGGATAACTCAGCAAGTGAGTCATTTGTCTAGACCTCAAGGGCAGCTTCCGAGTCAACTCGAGACCAAACTCGGGGCTCATGTCAATGTCATTCAAACCTGTAGCGCGAGTTAGTAGAGAGTCCCGCTATGGTGTTGCAGGAAGATAAGCACGAGTACTACTAAGGTTGAACGACAAAGTCCACTTCAAATTTCGGAGGAGGAGGCCCGAAAGACACCTCTTGTACGCCCATATCGGCCACCTGTAGCATATCCTTAGAGATTGCTAGAACCTAAATTTCGAAATTCATTGATATGTTGAAGAAGATCTACATTAACATGCCATTCTTGGAGGCTATCAAGAAGACACCCTCCTATCTTCGAGTTTTTAAGGGAGATACTTTCTAAGAAAACTAGGTTGGAGGATGTTTGTGTAGTAAGCATGGGGGATGTGTGCAGTGCAATTCGCAAAGCAAGTCACCTTCTAAGCTACGGGATCCGGGAAGTTTTTCCATTCTTTACTCAATCAAGGGAGTACAGATTGATAGAGACCTTTGTGATCTCGAGCAAGTGTGAGCGTTATGCCACTTCCACTCTATAGGAAGCTTCGGCTAGGTGATCTGCAACCCACCAATATCTCCATTAAGCTCGCAGATCAATTTGTTCGGTGCCCCGTGGGTATTTTGGAGGACGTACCCGTTCAAGTAGGGAAGTTTGTTGTTCCCTGCGATTTTGTGGTGATGGATATAGATGAGAGCATCCGAGTCCCTCTTATTTTAGGGAGACCATTTCAGCAACTGCAGGAGCTGTGATTGATATACCTGAAGGGAAGATCTCCTTTCACATCTGTGGTGAAAGTGTTGATTTCTTCCTCCCACCACCACCTGTACCCTTGGCTCCTGTTCCCAACCACCGTAGTTGATTTGATATCCATACATGGGATAAGCCACCCATGCAAACCTGCTCCACCGGACTTGCCCACCAAAGGCGATATTCGGTTTGCTCGAGTGTTGATCATGATGAGGAGGTAATGAATTTCATGTCACCAGTCCATTCTTCACTTTATCCTCATCCCCGAGTCCTCACTGTCTACCGTTTGAGGTAAGGGTCAAGCTTAAGGACCTTAAACAAGCGCTTCTTGGGAGGCAACCCAAGCATTTTATTGCTTTCTAAAAAAAATCCCTCCCTCCCACCCACCCTTATTACAAATTCCCATTGTTTATAGGCTTTCTTCCTTTTTCTTTCTTTTCTTGCCCTTTTTCATTGAGGACAATGCAAGAGTTAAGTATGGGGAGTAGCTTGCAGCTTTTGGATGGTGTTTGAAGGATGGTAATGATGGATTTTGCATTCACTTAGGTTGCATTCATGTAGTTTCTTAGGATTACTTTTTTATTTTTTTCACCTTTTCATTTATCATATAATTCTAAGCATATCGGTTAGAATCTTTGCATTACTTACATTTGTGTTCTTCCTTTTTATCTTGGCTCCTTTAAGGAATAATGGAGGAGGAAAATTCATAAACTTTTGAGGTAAACATACTCCATCCCTTCTTTCGTTCTCTTCTATATGAGGTATCTCTGTTAGTTAGCTTTTATTACTTTAATAAAAAAATTTTAAATCCCAAAACGGTTTTGAAAACCCCTCTCGTGATGATGATGTGAATTGTGATAGTTGATCTTTGGGCGTGATTGTACATGATTGGATTGCCCATTCTTGGTAGAAACTTTGTGTGGATATGAACTTGCCAATGAATTTGATTGTGATGTCTTGAGTTGCTTGCCAGTGTCTTTGAGAACTTCTTTGCATGATTGGTCAAACTTGAGCATGTGGTAAATCTTTGAGCTAGCTGTTGACTGTGGTGGATAAGCCCGTGAGACTTTGAGCCTTATAGACTAATTCATCAGTTTTAGTCTCATGTTCATTCTTTGTGTGACTCTTCCTTGATGCATACCTCTAGAACTTACTCTATTTCTCTTTGAGACCATACTTAGCATATGCATTGTGTAATATAATAGAGGCATTCGTTTGTTTTCAAGCTACATGAGCCAAAAGTCATCCCATTCATTTATACCATTTTGCTACCCCTTTGAGCTTTAACTCTGTTTCTTGATACACCTGCATCCACTTTACCTTTGGCCTTTATATATTTCCTATACCAAAGTCAGGTCTAGTGGAGCAATACTTATTGGGTAGTTTTGGTCTAAATGATGGAGTGTCTTATTAAGTTTGTAGCTTGATTTGGGGACCCGTGTTGAAAAAAAAAATGATAAGTTCCCCTTTTAGACTCTTTTGGAATTGAGTAGTGTTTATGATTCCCATGCCAATTATATCTATTCCTCAAAGTTTTGAATATTTGAAAAAAAAAAAAAGAATGAAAAAAAGAAGAAAAATTGAAGAAAAAAAAAGAAAAGAAGTGAAGAAATAAGTGGTTGGCATGTGGAAAGTTCAAAAAAGTTGTATGCCCATTCCAAAAGTTGTCTTAAATCATGTTGTGCTTGAAGAGGTGAATTGGGAGAAAGTTTTTAGTCATGTTCGGAAGTGTTTTTGCTCCTTAGCTGTTAGGCCTCGGCTATCTAGCTCCACATATCCCAAATTGGTTCCCCTTTCTACCAATGAACCTTTGCCACATTACAAGCTTTGAAAGACCTCTTAATTGCACTTGCATTTTTGCCTCTATAGTGGTGGAGAATGAGAATATGACCAAGCTTATGGTAGGTTGTGTTTTGGAAAGAGATATTGAGAGAAACCTCAAAAAGAAATTTCAAATGAGATGGAGTGATCCACATTTCCTAAAGTGAGGTTCCACCGATTAAGCTACTTCGCCATTTGTTTGAGGGCTTCATGAGTGTGATTGTAGTTCAATATAAGACAATTGTGCATGGTAACCAAGCATTATAGTCATTGAAGTTTCCGGGCAAGTTTTCATGGAAGTATGACACTTTGAATAGGTTGTCTTTGTGCATAGTCATCCCCATTGATTGAAATGTTAACTCGTCACCGAAGAGGGTGAATGCGAGGTTTTAACCTCGGGATTGTTAATTGACAGTCTTGCTTGGGGACAACCAAGAGCTAAGCATGGGGGAGTTGTTAAATCCCGTTTTTATCGGTTTTTAAGGCATTATTTAACCCAATTCCGTGATGATTTCAATGATATTTATTTAGTTTTGGGTTAGATTTTGCTCATTTTCTCTTTATCATCACCTAAGCTCGTAAATCTCTTCATTACAGGTTTTGGGTTTAAATTTGAGAAATTCGAGGTAAATTTGATGAAAAGCGATGAAGAGAAAAGTCCGGGCCCAAGAGGAGGCAAGAAAGAAGCCTAAAACACATCAAGAGAAGTTGCACGACCCTACTGTACGAAGCTGCATAGCCGTGCGGATCATCAAGCGAGCGCCCGAAGTCAAGGAAGGCCGCACGGCCCCCGTGCGCATCTTGCACGGCCGTGCGAGAAGTTATGAAAGTTGAAGTCGTGCACGGTACTCCGTGCGGAAGCTGCACGGCCGTGCAAAATGGGCGAGAGAGTTCAGAGTTTTCGCACAGCCTACTATGCAAGACCTGCACGGCTATGCGAAACCGCGGCAAAGCCGGCACGGTACCCGTGCGACCTTGCACGGCCGTGCGACCACTATTTCCGCGGATATTTAAGTTTCCTAATTGGAATTTTTAGGGATTTTTTCCAGAATTCTAAAATTTTAACTAGGGTTTTCGAGAGGCAGCTCCGAGAGGAGACTCAAGAATACTCATATTTGATTTTCTACTTCAAGTTTATGTATGATTGAATCGCTTCAAGTTTTTCATTCGGTAATTGTAATTTCTTCTATTTCTCTTCGTTTTCCCATGGCTATATTCTCTAAATTCTGTCAACTTGTTTAGTATCATGTTTAGGGGCTAATTTCTCTACTTAGATTGGGATTGATCCCTATTATACTTTGATAATCATGAATTGAGTACCAATTGAATTGTTCTATACTTGTTAGGTTAGAATTCACTTCGTTCATCACTTTCTCATTGATTGCCTCGAGAGAGGACTCATATGCTTTTATTAGGGTTTTGTGAACATCGAAAGATGAAAACTTACCTAGAATGACGTTGTGAGCGATTAGAACTTTGTTATGAAAATAATTAAGGTTTTAATCAGGGGTTGTGAGATGCATTCATTATGATTTTGATCTTTATTAATCCCATGAAAATAGGCAATTAGGTTGTGCAAGATTAATCTTTGACCTTCGAAAGTAGGCAAAGATAGGTTTAATTTGGTGTCTCCCCTTCTAAACTGCTAGCATAGGCAAATCTCAAACGGTATTCGATTTTGATTTCAGGCATAGTAGTGTGATTAATCCTAATTTAAGGCTTTTTACTTATTGATCTCTCATAGTTATTTTGTTATTAGTTGAATCTGAAAACAAAATCACCTGTCGAACCGAGTTTTTACCTAGATTAGAGTTTTTAAGTGGATTTAGTATTTGAAAGTGAGTTCCTCGTGGACACGACCCGTACTTGCCGGTTCCTAGCTACGACTACACCGTGCACTTGCGGTATTATTTCTCGAATAACTACGGCGGGAAAGAGATCTACTTCGTATCCCTCTATAATGTCGTAGAGTGCTTTGAGGTGCTTGGAGTTAGGGTTCTCCTTGCGAGAATGCTTGTGAGAAGAAGGTTCTCATCGGTAGAAAACACGAAGGCGAGCTTCGATTTGAGTTGAGTCACGGAGAAGTTTTTACGTGACCCGGGGAATTCTTTAGCGTACTTCTCAAAGAAATCATCAGCAACCTCATTAAAAGGTATGGGGTTGCTGTTCAAGAACATGCAAGACACTTTGAAAAGACGATGGAGAAGAGAAGTGTTGATGCGAACAGTGATGTCCTGAACTCCGGAGGTGAGGATACCCTTAGAGCTAGAAAGATTGGAATAGAACTCGAAACGAGTTACGGGTAGATAAAATCACCGAAACAGAGGAAATTGTAAACCCCTATGGACTTTATGTGAGCCAACCACGAAAACTTAGTGGTCGGGAAGAATTTTTCATCCAACATTAGGTGTTGGGTGACAAAAGGTTTGGAAGGAGTAGAGGGGCCTTCCCGACTTTTTGTGCGAGGTTTCTTGGTGGCGGAACCAAGAAAATCGGAGTGGGAACCTCTTTTCGGCATGTTTGTTGTTGAAAAGAGAGGAAAGAGATGAACTTTTGAGAGAGAGAAAGCTCGAGAGATAGCTCGACGTGAGTGAGCGAAGAGAAAAAGAAAAGTGAAAGAATAGTAAGAAAGAGGGCGGAGAGCAACAGAGCTTACTTGAGATGTTCTTCTCTTAGCTTGAGAGTGACGTACGTTTCTTCGAATGCGAGAGATTGTCTCGAGTAGGAGTAAGTGCGAGAGTGAGAGTAAGTAGAGAGTAAAGTAACGAAATGAAGGAAAATAGATGCTATTACGTCCTTCGGTATTCGTTCGACTCGGCTTCCTCATCGGTCACCTCGAGACCGATGTGATTGTTTTGCTCTCCAACGATTAGAATTCCAGCGCACTGTCTCTCAACAACTAGTTGTCCGATCGATGAGCACGAGATAGAGAGAGAAAAAGAGAGATTTTGAAAGAAATTTTTGAAATTCTCCACTCGATCTAGAGATGATTTTAGAAGTTTGATGTCCATTTTCTCAAAATCTAAGTCCGACTCGGTTAAGTTTCGATCGACTCGAAATCATAAACAACTAATAACCATCAGCTCAGTATCACTAGTTCAATCGAACTAATGGCTATTAAGGAAATTAAGCACACAAGTGCATAATCAGGCAAAGTAATTTAAAAAAATCACCTAATCATGCATTAATCATGCCAAGCTCATTCCTAATAAAGCAAAACCGATCCTTACTAAGGGGCTTAGTAAAGATATCAGCTAATTGAAGATTGGTGGGAATGAATTTGAGTTTAATATCACCCTTTTCAGAATGATCTCTCGGAAAATGATACTTGACCTCAATATGTTTAGTCTTTGAGTGCTGAACTAGATTCTTGGTGATGCTGATTGCACTTTGATTATCACACTTGATTAGAACAAATTTGAATGAAAGTCCAAGATCTTTCAAGTGTTGCTTTATCCATAAGATCCGAGCACAACATGCCCCGACCGCAATATATTCAGCTTCAGCAGTTGATAGAGCTACCGAGTTTTGTTTCTTTGACTACCAAGAAATCGAGATTGACCCGAAGCCGGCGGGCTCTCGAGGTGCTCTTTCTATCAACTTTGTATCCAGCATAATCAGCATCCGAATATCCAGGTGAGAGTTAGTTACGAGTCTCCGGAGTAACATAGACCTAAATTCCGAGTCCCTGCAAGATATCTAAATATTCTCTTCACCACAAGTGAGATGTGATTCTTTTGGATTAGCTTGAAATCTTGCACACAAACAGGACACTAAACATTATGTCCGGTCTACTAGAAGTGAGATAGAGCAAAGATCCAATCATACCTCGGTAGAGTTTCGATCTACTGCTTTACCTTTCTCGTCCGAGTCCAGTTTATGCTCGCTACTCATAGGTGTTGCTTGCATGTTTTGCATCTTGGAGTTTGTACTTCTTCGGTAGCTCCCTGGTATACCTTGATTGATGGACATAGATGCCATCCTTGTCTTGCTTGATTTGTAGACCAAGGAAGAAATTAAGTTCTCCCATCATACTCATTTAAAATTCTTGTTTCATTAACTCGGAAAAATCTTGACATAGAATTTCATTAGTAGCTCCAAAAATTATGTCATCAACATAGATCCGAGCAATAAGAAAGTCTTTCCCCTTGGTTTTTATAAAAGAGTTTTGTCAATCTGACCTCTTCTAAAATCATTTTCAATCAAGATATTGCTCGGTCTTTCATACCAAGCTCTAGGAGCTTGTTTAAGACCATAGAGAGCTTTTTGCAATTTGAAAACATGATTTGGAAATTCTGAGTTTTCAAATCCAGGGGTTGCTCAACATAGACTTCCTCTTTAATGAAAACATTGAGAAAAGCACATTTAACATCCATTTGATATAACTTGATATTCATGCTAGATGCAAATGCCAATAAGATTCTAATAGCTTCAATTCGGCTACAGGTGCAAAGGTTTCCCCACAATCAATCCCTTCTTCTTGATTGTAACCTTGAGTCACAAGTCTAGCCTTATTTCTGACTACTAACCCACCTTCATCCAGTTTGTTTTTGAAAACCCATTTGGTTCCTATGATTGGATGGTCGGAAGGTCGTTTAGTCGAGTCCGGACTTAGTTTCTTTCGAATTGATTGAGTTCCTCTTGCATGGCCTCTAACCATTCAGGTTCATTTAGGGCCTCTAGTGCATTTCTGGGTTCGAGTTAATGATATGAATGCAGTGAATGCACATAGATTTTGAAGAAAGGAATGAGTTCTTACCCCACTCGTTGATGTTAGATATGATGTTTTGTAGCGGGTGACTAGAAGCATACTTGAAAGCTTTACCTGTTCTTTGATTCACTAGATCCGTAGGTTGAATTGGTTGATCCTCGGTATTCTGTTCTAATCTTGTTCATCAGATTGATCTTGAGCTGGCTCTTGAGTCGTCTCATTCCGAGTCCGAGTGACTTCGTTACGAGTGACATGGATTTGACTCTTGATGAGCTCATTTTCATCAAGATCATCATTTCCGCTGAGCTTCGAGTCCGAGAATGTTAACTCACTTGGTTTTTCCTATTCAATCTCATCAAACACAACGTGGATGCTTTCTTCCACTTTGTTAGTTCTTTTATTGAAAATACGATATGCTTTGCTATGAGATGAATAACCAAGAAAAATACCTTCATCTTATCGAGCATCAAACTTGGTCGAGTGATCCTTACCATTGTTGTGGACGAAACACTTACATCTAAAGGGTCGCAAGTATGAAATATTGGGTTTCTTCCCTTTGTAGAGCTCGTATGGTGTTTTCTTCAGAATGGGTCCGATGAGGCATCTATTCAATGTGTAGTTTGCTTTGTGTTGATCGCCTCGGCCCGAAATAGTAGGGTAGATTGTGTTCCATCATCATTGTCCTTGCTATTTCTTCAAGAGTTCTGTTCTTTGTCTCCACCACTCCATTTTGTTGAGGAGTTTTTGGTGCCAAGAAGTTGTGGGAGATGCCATTCTTATCACAAAACTCTGCAAACTACGAGTAGTCGAACTCCGTTCCATGGTCAATTCGAATTCTCCGAATCCGAGTCCGAGACTCAACTTAGATTTTCCTGCAGAGCTTGCTTGAACTCTTTGAAAACTTCATTTTTATGCTTTAAAAACACACCCAGGTAAATCGTAAGTAATCATCAACAATAACAAGCACATATGATTTACGTCCGAGACTCTTGATAAGAATTTCACCACATAAATCCATATGTAACATTTCAAGCACCTTGGATGTGGAAACAGTTTTCGAGGATTTGAAAGATGATCCGACTTGTTTCCCTTTTGTGCATGCTTCACAAATTTTATCTTTCTTAAATGCACAATCAGGCAATCCTCCGACTAAATCATGAGATGCAAGTTTCTTAATAGTATGCATGCTAACATGACCTAGTCTACGATGCCATGTCCAAGAATCATCATGAAGAGATGCTTTTAAGCATGATAAATTCGACTCGGGTCGAAAGAGGAATAGTATAAGTGTTACCTGATCTCTTACCTAAGAGCTTGATTTCCTTGGTAGTATCATTAGAGATATAGCAGTTGGTCCGAGTGAATCTTACCTCTTGACCTTTGTCACACAGTTGAGAGATGCTTGAGCGGATTGTACTTTAATCCTTTGACAAGGTACACTAGACTGACCAGATTGCTTCCTTCTCCAATCTTGCCAATCCCAATTATCTTACCTTTGCTTGTCATCTCCAAACGTGACTTTTCCTCCCTTGTATTCTTCTAACTCATAAAAGAGTCTTGAATCTCCTGACATGTGGCGTGAGCATCTACTGTCTAGGTACCAATGCCCTTTTGTTCTTTTACGAGCTACCTGCAAGTCGAAACAAACTAACCTTTCTCACTTCCTCTAACGAACCCAGTAACTCCCTTTACTGAGGTCCTTTTCGAGGAAGTAGACTCTTAGGAACCCAGATTTGAATAACTTTGGGTTTGGTCCGATTCTCGAGTCGTTCTTTTAGAGAACCGAGTTTGTGTCTCTTTCTTTTGAAAAGTTTTTCTTTTATATACCGGTGGAGAAGGTTTTCTCCTGTAGGCTGGTCCGAGCTCAGTCCTCCTTTCATTCTTATGAATGGAACCGTGCTTAGCCTTCGGAACTTCATAGTTCCGGAATCCTTTTGAAAAGTTTTGAGTAGGAATTGGATTCCTACTCTTTGTTAAAACCAAGTCCTTCTTTTCGAAGGAGACACATTGAGATCCTAAGAGCATATCAAGGTTTTTCGACCTTGAGTAAATTTTAAAACAAGTTCTTGAGACTCGTTGAGCTTTTGCTTCAATTTCTCATTCTCTTTTGAGTAACTCGGACTCGGTCTCATTAGATTGAGCACTAGTCTTGACTTCTCTTAGAGTAAGTCTCGGTTTTCCCAATTCATTTTTCAAAGAGATGCTCTCGAAGTAACAAACTCAAGTTGTTCTTTAAACCGAGAAGAATCTGAATTGGACTTTTCTTCCAAAGTAAAAATATATTTGGCTAAATCAACTTTGGAGAATTTGAGAAAGTATTCAATTACCTCCTGAGGATTTGTTTCATCACTATCCGAGTGATTTGAGTCCGACTCTATTTCAGCTTCCGAGTCGAGAGTGCCATCGGACATTTTGAGTCATCCGAGTCCTCATCATCTTCTGATGAGTCTTCATCACTCCATGTGGCCATCATAGCCTTTTTCTTCCTTCTGTCCCTCTTTCTCTTGGGACAGTCCTTGACTATGTGTTCCTTGCTTGCCACATTCAAAACAGACCGAGTTCTTAGTCAAAGATAACTTTGAAGGGGAAGAGTGCTTACCTTTTCTATCTTTCTTGTCTTTCTTATAGAACTCTTCTCTTGACTTTTTATCCCATCTCTTGTGCTTCATTATTCTCTTGAAGCCTCTAGTGATGAGTGCCATGGGATCCTCTTCGAGTCCGATGAACTCGGATTTGCTTCTCTGGTTTACGAGGCTTTAAGCGCAATGTTCTTTTTGGTGTTGACCTCTGTGTCCTCCTCTTCCGAGATGGATCTCGTGGGTGAGTAGCTTCCCAATGAGTTCGTCCGGCTTGAGTTGGGACGGGTTCCGAGCCTCTTCAATGGTCATCACCTTGGGACCTCATCTTCTCTTGGGTAGACTTCGAGTATCTTTCTGTATATTTCTTCGTGGGAAATCTTTTTACCCGGAGATTTAAGATTATTGGTAATCTTAGTGAAACGGATGAACATCCGAGTGATGTTCTCTTCGACCTCTATCTTGAATAGCTCATACTTGTGAAGATATTGGCTTATCTTCGCTTGTCCGACCTGGCTTATGCCTTCATAAGTGTTGACCGAGTGTGTCCCATACTTCTTTGGTCGTGTCACGAGCGGACACTCGGTTGTACTCTTCCGAGCCGATGGTGCACATCGGAATGTTCATCGCCTTGAAGTTCTTTCTTAACTTCTCTGCTTCATCAGCAATGAACTCAGCCTTTGTCTTGGGCACGAGTCTTGTTTCTTCCGTCTTCGTGGGAATGTAGTTGCCTACTTGTATGATGTTCCAGACATCCTCATCATGATCCAACAAGAAACATTCCATGATCTTTTTCCAGTGCACGAAATTAGATCCTTTGAACTTTGGTGGTCTCGTTGGAAGATATTCCGTCATCGAACTCTCTATTGTTATGAGCCATTTGATCTTTAAACCTTTGGATGGTTAGATCCTTTCCGAAAGGCTAGACTCGATACCAATTGAAGGTTTGCTCTTGGAGAGACTGAGTCACCCTAGAGGGGGTGAATAGGGTGATGAGGAATTTTAACCAAATAAAGGAAGAATAAAGATTGAGATAACTCGAGGAGAGTCTCGTGTCTAGATTGGACTCGGAAAAGTGCTAACTCAAAAAGTTACATGGAAACCCTCCTGGGGTAGAAAACCACGGACAGTACTAGTCCAAGCACCAAGTCAAATCCACTATTTTGAATCCACAAAATATAGTAGAAAGACTCAACCGAATTGCTCCCTTAGACAATTCCTTACAAGATTTTCCTAGACTTAGAAATTACCTTATCCGATCTAGTAATTCCTAACCGAGGTAACCTTGACGGTTAGGGACAAATGAGCTGAGTTAACCCTTACGGCTCAGTCAAGGGACCTTACTCAAAAGTAAGAAAGAGTGTTTGTAAACCGATTACAAAACCTTACAACTCGGAGAGATATTAAGTACAAAGTTGGAGTTGTAAGTAGAAGATTGAGTATAAATACAATGACTTTTGCTTAAGTACGTGTATTGACAGTTGGTTCAGCAATCTTCAAGTCTTGAGAGTTGGCTTCTATTTATAGATAACCAAGCAGATTAGCCGTTGTGACTATCTTCCGACTAGAAGTCCTTTATGACCATTGCGATGGATTTTCCGAGTCACTCAAAAATATCCGTTGAGGTGTAAACGTTGGGCAATGGCTCTTGACTCCTTTGGAAGTCCCACTCCACTAGTGGTGTCCGAAAAGTAGGGTGGAAACCACCGTTGAGCTTAGTGTTGCGGATTTCCAGTTTTGGAAACAAACAACCACGACACGATATCCGAGCCTTGGTCAGAGGTGGAAAAAGCCTTGTCTGCTTGGTGATTTGACGTTTTGAAGCTAGGTTACTTTTGTAATTCAAAAATATGATAGCCTCATTTGAATAAACTACAAAAGTAAATCAATTTGGTTCTCAAAGTATAAAATACTTTGGTCCAAGATTAGACACGAGATAATAATTTTAATTAAGATAATTAAGTGCATAATTATCCGAGTCGGAAAGAAATGGAATTTTCGAGTCTAATATTCATTATACTCAAATTCCATCCGAGTCGATCTAGAAGCAAAGCAAGTCGGATAAATAACATCGGAGTGGAAAGACTTGATCTAGACTGTCAATGTTCAAACCAAGCATGCTTGACTTAGAAACATGAATTAGCCTAGTAATCCAATCAAACTTAGATCATGAAGCCGGAACCGAGTTTATGCAAAATAGAACAAGTGTTTGAACATGCAATATATCTTAGTGTTGTCCGAGTGAGTCGAAGCTGTGTGTGAAATGATAAACAGGAATATGCATTCTGAGTCGGTCGAGTCAAAAGAGAATATATACGATAGATTCCGTAACACTCGGAAAAGATGTTATATCACTCGGAAAATGCGGTAAAGCGGATAGAATGACTTTTAATCAAAACCCTATGAGAGATGAAGTCTTATACCTGATCCCTTGATAGAACTTAGAATGATATATATGTAAGGTTTGAGTCTTCAATGTACACTTGCTATGGAATGAAACCACATATTTTAAGTGGTTGATGAATGTACTTTCTTCTCTCTTTTTCATCAATAAGTACATAAATATGCACATTTTTTAAACATATTGGTTCTTATTCTAAATGTTGTGCAAGCATTTAGACTTTTGTTCGGATATTAGCGAGGCCTCCGAAGACAATTATAATAGATTATGATCCATGGATGTATGAATCAATCGCACGTGAAATGCCTTCTATAAAACATAGCTTTCATATATGGCATATCATTACGAAGTTCAGTCGTTGATTTATAACTCTTCTTCAAAATGAATACCAAAATTGGTGCAGTGACTTTTACACATTATATAAGATTAACTCTCCTGAAGAATTTTAGCATAATTAACCTTTAACCCTTATGAAATACAATTTGTAAAATAATAAGCATGTTAAAGGTCTATACCAAAAGAGACACTTGTGGACCCCAACTTATCTTCGTAATTACTTTTTTTAAGGGCTGACAACTAATGAGAGTGTATAAACACATTCATCAAGAGAGTTATTTCTTCTCACACCAGTTTGATGGATTTTTTAAGTAATTCATATCTTTAAAGTTCTTGACATTTTTCCTTTGAATTTTAAAATTCCTTAAAAGTAAAAATTTAACTTAATCAGTGAAACTTACATATCTTTACAGGTTTGTATGTATTAACTTTCATATGGATGTTGCTATAAAAGAGATACAACATAAGTGTACGCATAGCAACGTGACTTGTATGGTTAGACCTCATTCTTTGAAAATGAAGTCACCATCGAAAAAGCAAGCTTGTTAAGTCCTTATGTCATTTGTTTTTAAAAATTTGAAGAAGAATTTTAGAGAGCAATTCAATATTCATTTGTCCATATTGAAAGAAATAAGTTCATCTTATAATGGGCAAAGTCTTTTGGGATGGAAATATTACCCTAGGCAACTACAAGAATTTTGAAGTTTGGGTCATAACTTATCACATATTGGGGGTGTTTATTCAAAGTATTATTTCCAAATCCCCATATCTTTTATTTATTCTCATTGGCGTGCTGATGTATTAGAAGTAGGTGGTGAAGCACAAGCATTGATAGTAGAAGAAGTGTTAGAAGAAGATCCTATTTAGTTTTATAAGGAACAAAAGATGGAGAGGACATCTTATGCCCACCTAGATAAAAAAAACAAAAGGTCGCCCAAGAAAGAAGTCCTTGAAAGGTGGAAAAGAATTGGCCAAAAAGAAAACCAAGAATGGTTCAATTTGCAAACAATCTCGTCACACTAAGCTAACATGTCCAAACGTCCAAATCTACACTCACATGCCTTTAATATTTCTCAAAAGAAGACAAAACTTTCAGCAAATGATATGGGCCTAAACCCCATTTTTTGCATTGAAGTATTAGACATGTGATTTTGGAATGAATTGATATTTTGAATTTAAATGTCATTGTTCTAAGCATGCATAAGTATCTTCGAATTTAAAGTTTCATCTTGGTTTAATAAAGGGAATATGGTGACCTCTATTGTTGAATGCAAATGGTACTTGATGGTTTTTTGTGATTTTGGGTTTGTCAATTTTGCACTAATTGATCAAAATCAGCTCGTCTAACGAATTTTATCGCAAAATAACTTCAAACAATAAAATTATATAAATATAAAAGAAAGCTTCAAATAAGGATGATTAAAATGAGGGAGTCCTAAACTAACCTCATAAATTTGTAGCTTTGTTGTTGTCGATAGATTACCACTATATGTTGCGAGACGATAATTCACTCAAACTTAACTCCATGCGGCACTCGGTAAACTGTACTCGAAATCCTTCTTGGGCTTGCTAGTAAGCATTATAGAATGCTTAATTTAGACTTGCAAGAAGCTAAGAGAATACTAGAGAGATAGAGAGTTTGGGAGAATGCTTTATTTATTACTTAGAAGCTTTCTTTGATTGATAACAAATGAGCCCCCTTTCGGGGTATATATACATGGTCACCTCCTCAATGGACGGTGGAGATCGATTTAATCCAACGACCTAGATTAACCGTCTAGAATTCTCTATACAAATTTAAGGTTTGCTCGTGAAGATTCTAAGTCACACTAGAGGGGGTAAATAGGGTGATGGAGAAAATTAAACGATTTTTGCAACGAGATCGGCTAAACAACATATTCCGAGTCTAGATTGGACTCGGAAAAGTGAAAACACATAATTACGTGGAAACCCTCCCGGGGCAGAAAATTACGGACAGTGCTAATCCAAGCACCAAGTCAAATCTACTATTTTGAATCCACAAAATAAAAAGACTTACTCTACTAGAATTGCTCCCTTAAATAATTCCTTACAGTGTTTTCCTAGACTCATAAGTTACCCTATCCGATCTAGTACGTACTTCCTTACCGAGGTAACCTTTACAATCGGGGACAAATGAGTTGAGTTAACCCTTATAGCTCGGTCAACGAACCTTACTCGGAAAGTAAGAAAAGAATATGACTGATTACAAGACTTTTACAACTCGGAAAATATTAAATACGGATCGAGAGTTGTAAATAGAATATTGAATAAAGAATGAGAACAATAACTTTTGTTCAAGTAATGTGTTTAACAATAATGTTCAGCAATCTTCTAGTCTTGTGAGGTGACTTCTATTTATACTCAACCAAGATGAGTGACCGTTGAGTCTTAGTTACGAACAAAAGTCTTCACTCGGTCGTTGTAACGGCTCTTCGAGTCACTCAGAAAATATCCGTTGGGATGTGAACGTTGTGCAATGGCTCTTGGCTCCAAAAAGTGGTCCAATCACTTGGTGGTGACTCGAAAGTTGTGGTGGAAACAACCGCTAAGCCTAGAGTTAGAGTTTTCCAGCTTTGGAAACAAACAACCCCGACATGGTGTCCGAGCCATGTTCGAAGTAGATAAAACTTGTCTGCCGGTGATTGACAACTAGAAGACGGCTATTTTTGTATTTTAAAAATGAGTTAGCCTCGTTTGAATAACCTACAAAAGTAAACCACATTGGTTCTCAAAGTATAAAATACTTTGGTCCAAAATTAGGCACGAGATAATAATTAAATTAGAAGAATTAAATGCTTAATTATCTTAGGCCTAGAAGAGTGGAATTTTACGAGTCTAATATTCAATATACTCTAATTCCATCGAGTCAATCCTAAGGATGATCAAGTTAAAAGAATAGAACATCGAGTATAGCAACTTGATCTTGAAGGTTTACTCTTGGAGAGTCTAAGTCGCCCTAAAGGGGGTGAATAGGGTGATGAGAAAATTTTAACAAACTTAGAAACTTTAAGCTTGAAAAGAATGAACAAGGGAGTCTAGATTGGACTCGGAAAAGTATACACACAGAGATACGTGAAAACCCTCCCGGGGCAGAAAATTACGGCCAGTGCTAATCCAAGCACCAAGTCAAATCCACTATTTTGAATCCTCAAAATATAACGGATCGACTCAACTAGAATTGCTCCCTTAGACAATTCCTTATAGAGTTTTCCTAAACTCGAAGTTCCCTTATCTCGATCTAGTACTTCCTAACCGATGTAACCTTTACAGCTAGGGACAACGGAACCGAGTTAACCCTTACAGCTCGGTCAAGGGACCTTACTCACAAAGTAGGAAAAGTATGTGACTAATTACAAGACTTTACAACTCGGAAAAGTATTAAGTACGGACTTGGAGTTGTATGAAGAAGATTGAATGAGTATTGTACTAAGAGATATAGTTTCAGACAATGTGTTCGGCAATCTTCAAGTCTTGTGAGGTGACTTCTATTTATAGATGACCATGCAGAGTGACCGTTGTGTCTTGGTTCCGAACAGAAGTCTTTACTTGCCGTTGTAATGGCTCTTCCGAGTCGCTCGAAAAGATCCGTTGGGATGTGAACGTTGTGCAACGGCTCTTGACTCCTAATGGTGCTCCGAGTCAACCGGTGATATCCGAAAAGTAAGGTGAAAACCACCGTTGAGCTTAGCATTGAAATTTTCCAGTTTTGGAAATAGGCAACCCGGACACGATGTCCGAGCCTCGTTCGAAGTAAATAAGCCTTGTCTGCCTGGTGATTGACGACTTGAAGCCGGCTACTTTTTTAATTCAAAAATGAAATAACCTCGTTTAGATAACCTATAAAAGTAAACCACTTTGGTTCTCAAAGTATAAAATACTTTGGTCCAAGATTAAGCACGAGATAATAATTTAATTAAAACAATTAAGTGCATAATTATCTTAAGTTTAGAAGAGTAGAACTTTCTAAGTCTAATATTCAATATACTCAAATTCCGTCACAGTAAGTCATAAGAAAGATCAAATTAGAAAGAGTAGAATCTCAATTTTGATAACAATTGGAATGGAAGTGGTCTTATGGACAAGCATAAAAAAAGGGAAGACTCCATTATTTCCATCAATCCAATCAAGACTGACAAACCGATTTGGACATGGATTCAGGCAGTGAATGAGGCACAACGAAACCAGTGAGTCATTGTCACCACCCCCTCCCCCACCTCGAAGGACTATACCTAACTATGATGGCGACGGCCTGGCTGGAACTTATGCAGCTAAGTCTAGCCCTCTTTGGAGAATCAGAGATGTCAGCGCCAGGGATTCCTAGGTTGAAGGGAGAACAAGAGTGGTGGGCAAGAGGAGTGAGATGGGTTCTGTTAAGCTTTATGATCTACGCGGAGGCGAAAGGACAGAAAGAGAGAAAGAGGACTCGTCAGCATTACCTCTAGACCATACCTGAAATCAAAATTCTGACATGCTTGTGGTGGTTGAGAGCGGATCAGGGGAGGAATTGGTGGGGTCGGCTGTCAACTATGTGAGGAGGCGGCTGGCGGTGGGTGGATTCGGAATTGGAAAGAGTCTTCGCCACCCACCATATGTCTAACAACGGTGTAGCTTCTAGATTCAACTGCTTAAGCATGGATGGAGAAGTAGGGGTAGGAGGCGGCTAGCAACGGTGGGCGAGGCAGAATTGCTTAGAATCCTCACAGCTGACCATGTCCTGTCCGATGATGGTGGTAGGTAGGCTTGAAAGCAGAAGTGGTGTGGGCTTTCGGAAATAGTCACTAGAAATGGGAAGCCATATGCAGTATGTAATTTTTATTTTATAATAAATATTATTATTTATTAAATCTGATCAATTAAGATTTCATTTAGACTAAATAGAAAATTGATAAATAAATATAAATATCTCCTATCTGTCGCCTTTAGGAACGACGGTGAACAAAATCGATATAATATATATATATATATATATATATATATATATATATATATATATAATTTTTACCCTAATTAATTTTTGGGTTCCCAAACAAAGGGAAGGAGTTAGAAAATCACTTTTTTTTACTTTTATTTTTTCCATAAACCAAATAAGGCAAAGAAATTTTTTTGCTAGTTTCTCCCCATTTTTTAAATCCCTATTGTTTGTCACAATTTTTCTATCATATTTTCTTAAATTCAAACAAAGCCGTAAAAACTAAAAATCCTAGCAGCTCAGTAGGTGCATGACGGGAGGTCAATGGACCGTATAATAACAATATTGACGTCACAGAGGAGGTTGTTTCCGGTCTACAACGGCAGCAGGTAGGCATCGCATGTTCCTGCCAGAACACAACCGAATACGTGCATATACATAATTGACACAACTAGTAAATATTAAACTATTCTTTGCCTGTTTGTCGTCCTCGTTGTAAAATAAATTAATGCATCACTCACTGCCTTTTCCTTGCGAGATTTATTATGGTCAAACTAGTGTCACTCAAGCACCAAAACAAAATTATGGGACCAGTTGTATTTCCAGGGCATCACCATGCTGTTGTCCTCTCAGATGTGAGGGAGGAGTATGCCATCTCTTGCTTTCTTTGCAAAGCTGTGATCACCAGAGGCTCTGTTTATAGCTGCCCGCCTTGTGAATTTTACTCTCACAGAGATTGCGCAGAATACACCGTAACCACTGGGCACTACCACAGTGCTCCCAAAAATCATATTAGGCTGATTGGGAGGGCTGACCTTCTTAAGATTCTCCATTCCGAGAGGTTGTTTAGTCCACTACACGACCACCGCTTTTTATCCTTCCTGGGTAAGGCTAAGGTCCTCGGGGCGTGCTTCTACTGTGGTAAAGATGCTACCGAGAAGCCTTTCTACTGGCTTTCCGGTGAAGATGGTCACCAAGTTTGCCACAAGTCATGTGGTAGTATCCCCAGGCAACGCATCTGGCATCCAATGCATCCTAAACATGCTCTATGCTTTCAGAATCGCCCTTCAGATTACGACTGTCATGCTTGTGGACGGCTCGGAAAAGGCTACCGATATGAGTGCCCGAATTGTGAATTCAAGGCACATTTCCAATGCATCAAGTTACTCCCAACCCTGACAACCCGGCACCACCGCCACCCACTCACTTTATTCAACTCAATCGCACAAGAAGATGAGCACGCCAATGGCCGGAAATGTCATATATGTGACAGAAATGGAGGGGACAAGAAGATGTATACATGTATACCTTGTGGATTCACAATACATGAAAGTTGTTCTTCCTTGCCCTTGGAGTTTGAGAATTATGAACTGCACGATCACTTCCTCCACTATTTGGACATTCTCATTCCCAGTTCTGAAACCATATGCAACTCATGCTCCCAGAAAATAGCAGACTCAAGAGTGGTCTACAAGTGCAGGGATTGCCCACAAGAGACGGCATATCATGTGGGTTGTGTTCTTCCTCTTCCCCAGGTATGTGAGAGATTTTCATGTCCATCTTTTGGCAGGAATTTCTTTTCTTCAAAGGTAATTAAACGGATGTTAATGTAATTTTTGCAGACTATCAACGATGACAAGTTACATGAACATCAGCTCAAGTTGTTGTATGTTGATCACTTAAATACTCGCCAAAGATCTTTTGGAAGCAGCAACGAGATAACCCAATCTCAGGTATATAAGAAGTGCTGGACACGTCCACCACTTTTATTGGCTTATCCTTCTTCAATTTGGGGTTATTTTCTGTTTGTGTGTTTGATTCGCCCCCCCGCGGTTTTGGTGAGTGAAAGGAGGCACAGTGGCCAACATATTTGGGAGTCAACCCAGAGTTCAGGGGTAGAATGACCTTTTACAAACAGAGAATGAGAACAAGGAAATCCATAAATTCTTGGGGCTCATTGATTGTCATCTGAACCCAAATTCAAGTCCTCCACCAGATTGATTAACTTGATTAGAAGAAACACTTCCAGTTGTTGTCTTTAGTGGTATAATGATAGGGTTTTATGAATTTTGAACTGCAGAAAATGGATGACATTTCCTGTGAGGAGGACCAACCTACAGTATTGTTGAGCACTCAGAAATCCAACTTGAGTCCACGATGTTGTCAATGCCGTGAACAGATAAGTGCAACCGGACATCAAGCAATCTATAAATGTATGGAGTGTCCAGATGACGGTCTTTATCATGTAGAATGTACCTGTCGCCCTCCACGAGTAACTTCTATGGTCCCTTTATCTAATGCTGTATGTGACCTAAAATAGGCTTTATTTAATTTATTGGTGGTATGCATTCTGGATGCAGAGCATTGAGTGTGAAGACAAGCATGTACACCCCCTCTTTCTATGCTATGTCCTTGACTCAGACAATGAACCACAATGTGATGAATGTAACCTGAAAATAGCTGAAAATCAGGGCGTGTACTTATGCAGGGATTGCCCAAACGAATTCATTTACCACCCAACATGTGCTTTCATTCAATTTCAATCTCAGGTATGCAATCAGTCTCCTGTCCAGCTCATTAATATATGGATTTTGACTGGTAGATTTAACTAGCATATAAGTACATTAAAGTTAAAGCATCATACAAGACTGGATAGGTGCCCTCATATTGTCAATTGATCATGATACATCATATAGGTGCTGGGAAAAACCACTCACACACCTAGGATCAATAAATAGGATCACACCAAGAGAAAATAAGAGAAGATTTAACCTGATTCGGCACCTCACACGTACTCTACGACCACACAGTCTAAATAGAAATATTCACCAATCAAATGATCGAGGATTACAGCAATATCACAACCCAAGTTAGTAACTCGAACTCACTCTCACCTGTCCAAGTGATTCTCACTCTCTCATACACATAGACCTATGAGAAATTAAGATGAGATACATCCCAAACCGTCGTAATCCCTCTCTTTATAGTGGTCACAACTCAGAAGGCAACTCCGTTGTATGTAGGCATCAATCTAGGCGGCCAAAGTGGATGAATTCACCTTTCATGCACTTGTAATTCTCAAAGCAACTCATGTTTCCATGCTAACAATTTTGGAGCTCTGGCACTGGATTTCATGATTCAACATACCCCAATCCTAAATATTTAATGATATATGAAAACTTTACAAGAAAGGAAAAAGGAGGGAAAAAAAAAAAGGTAACTTTCTGTATTTTTGTAATCAACCACAAATGTCTAATATTTGAATCGGCAGAAGATGCCAGGGCCAGATCCAAGGCGACTATATCTTGATCTTTGCAAAGCCATGGCAAGTGAACAAGAAAGCTATGATTCCCAGGTGCTTGCATTAGCCAGCCAAGAGCAGCTTCTAGCTGAATTAGAAGAAAAAACTGAAAGGCTTTCTGCAAGTTTAGCGGACAACAAAGCCATGACTACCGAGAAACAAAGCTATTATTCTCCGCTTCACGCATTAAGCAGTGGAGAACAGCTCGTGGCTGAGTTTTGTGGAAAGACGGAAACATTTGCAGCAAGTTTAGAGGATAAAATTGACAGCTTGAAGGCAGTCAAAAGGCGTATACCTTCATCCCTTGAGGAAGCTGCTTCTCTGTTGCATGAGAGACTGATTCAGAAGTTAGAAGACATACAACAACAACCAGATGGAGTGGCAAATTAAGCTAATGTCTGTGGGGGATCAGTGTAGCCTTTCATGATTGGGAGTTAAGCTAATTAATGTCTCTATGGGGAATCAAGGTTGCCCTTTTGGGACCTTGATACTCATTAAGTTAGATGGCGTGAGTATTTCTTCTCCACGTCCTGAAATTTTAGATTGGATTTACAATCATCTTTACGGTTGTTTTTAAAAATATGGCTTTGTGCTTGTAAAACATGTAATTAGGGAGAAATTTTTCTCTTAGGTTACTCCCAAAACCTTTGATGTATATATATATGAATTTTCTCAGATACAATGAGATAACTCAAATCAACACAAATACAACTTCCTAAATGAAGTTAACTACAAATAAAACAACTAAAGGATAATATATACAAAATAGGAAGAATATCCTAATAATAATATTTATAAAATAGGAAGAATATCCCAATAGTGCTAATAACTTATATTACTTTCTTCCCAATGACGAACTGTATTTCTTTACATTTTTCAATTGAGACAAATGGCAATTCTGTATTAAACTTCTGTATTAAACATCAAGCAGTTGTCTTGGATTACCTAATACTCTATTTGATTATAAGAAAATTAGAAAGAAAGAAAAAAATTAAAAAATAAATTTCTTTCCCTTGTTTGAATTGAAGAAAAAGGAGAGAAAAAAAGTTTGATGGAAAAACTCATGTAAATTTTTGTCAATTTGGTTAATGATATTTTCTTTCCAAAATTGAGAAGAAAATGGAAGAAAATTTTCATATGGAGAGAGAAATGGAGAAAAGAGAAACTTTTATTAAGAAAGGCCATTAAGAATTTTCTCTCTCCTCTCCATAATAATGTGGTGGATGGGTAAGATGTTGGAAAATTTTTTCCCCTCTATATTTCCTTGAACCAAACACAAGAAAAAAAAATCAATTTCCCCTTTCTTTTTTTCCTCATTATTTTTTTCATTTAAATTTTCTTTCCAAACTATTTTCTTATAATCAACTAACTAAACTAAGAAGTTTAATTAACCAAATTGATCATTTTTATATTTTTGATAAACTTTACAATAAAAATGATGAATTTATTTGCTTGTATATAATTTTTTTAGCAATAATTATATAACTATACACATTCTATTGAATTCACTTGCACTTTACCCATTTCTTTTTTGATGAATTCATGCATACTAATGAATTTAATGTATATTTTTTGTAAGAATAAATCCATAACTCATCTCAACTCCTTTGCCGCAACTTATAAGGAAATTGTCTTCACTGAGGTTTGAACTCTAGTGAAGAGGATGAAAGCATGGATTGTTTGCACTAAGCCAAGACTCACTTGCTAATATATATTTAATATATGTATGATGAATGTGTTAACTTCAACAAACAATTCACCTATTTCTTACGAAATCAAAAATTGTTTTACTTATTCATTAACAAAGCATTGTTAGGATGGAGAGTTCACTCACAAAATAAAACAAGAACAAAGGAGAAGAAACAAAATTGGGACAAAAGATTTAACGTGGAAAACATAAAACCAGGAAAAACCACGAACAATGCACTAGAAATTTGGTAGCAATTACAAAGAATTTCACACTCAAGCTTAATCTAACTTATACACCTTACAACCTTGCTACATAACAACAATGGAGGAATACATTCTGATTTATAGCCATTACCGACATCAGTATGCAATAAACGCAAGCAAAACAAAATAAAAACGGCCAGAAACGCAGCCTAAAAGTCACTGCCTGGCACGAGTCTTGTCCAGCAACATGGGCTGCCCGTGCTGCTGGCACGAGCCATGTCAACAGACACGACCAGCCCGTGCCAGTTGCTGGCCAAGCTGCCTTTGTTTCCTTTGGTTTGCACTCCCGTTCTCGATGCCTTTTGGTCCTGTTCGTCGTTTTTTACTTTTGCAACAGGAATTTTCCGACTATTAGAATCTGAAAATTATTTTCATTCTAATATCTTATGTTATTAGAGTTGAATAAACTTTTCTGACGCTAAAAAGTGATCTAATAGCTTTTGCATTTTATTTCAAATACAAACAGTGTATTTTTTTTAAATCTGATGCTAAATACGTCACTGTTAGCACCAAATTTTTCGTGATTTTTAAATTTCGACGTTAATAGCAAGGTTTTTTTTTTTTTTGTAATGTTGGAGCAAGATTCGTAAAAACAAAGCACACGTGTGAGAAGTAGAGGCTCATAGGTGGGCTCGGCAATGGCGGCCTCTCGCAAGCCTCTCGACATGGAATGAGACACTCTCCTTTTTTGACACATTGCACTTTGATTATTATCGTTGAATTTGAAAAACTCAAAGTTCTTTTTTAAAAAAAGTTGTGATTTTTAAAAAACGTAAGATTTATCAATATTACAAAATAATGACCGTTGAATGTCAAAAAGAAAGGAAAAAATTTGAAAAATGGACCACATATTTTTGTAAAAATTTTGTATTGTATTATTTTGTTTTTTGGGAAGTTGAGTTTGTATTTTTCAAGTTGAACTTTTATTATATAGATTTGTCAATCGCACCTTTGTATTATGAACTACTATTATGAATAAAAAAAGGGACATATTATTGTTCTATATTTTTTAATTAATTTTCTATTTTAAGATAATTATTCACTTTTCTAGAAAATATGCAACTTGTTTTTGCAACTTACTATTAACATAAACAAATTACAAAATATAAGAACAAATCTAATATAATATATTTAATGACCAGCTTCATGTGCAATATTTTATTTAGTGAGCCTAACTTGGTGAGATTTACATTGGCAGGAAAATTTAGAAGAGAGAAAAAGTTGATTTATGGGATGATGTGTGGTGGTTAGACTTCACTGTATGAGCTAATTAATTTTTGGCTCATACATTAGGGATGATCTTAGCTGCACTCACCAATATTTTATTGTGAAATAAGTTTAAATGACAAATAGTCAAAGAAAAATAATACTACCAAATTTTAAGAAGCTCACGTAGGAAATCATTTTGTTTTTTGTTTTTATGGGTTAAAGGGATATATAAAATTTCGCCAGCTCCTCTTCTCTTTCTTCTGTCCTAGTGGCTGCTTCTTTATACTTTCATCGACTTATTTACTTATTCACCAAACCCAGAAGCGAGCTAATCATGGCTGAATAAATCTTCCCATGGTAGACCTTTGCTCTTCAGGAACGAAACATCCAGGTACTTCTCGTCCTTGAATTGCCTTTGTAAATGTTCTTCTGCTCGACCGTGGATTGTAGCTAGATCCTTGTTCCATTCAGCTCAATCTAAACTTTATGTATCAAATGTCTTAGACTTCTGATACATTGTTGACTCACCAGTATTACTCAAAACCATATTTATAGCCTCGCCATGATCCAAACTTACGCTGTAAACTTTATTCGCAGCCTGCTGTTTCCATGTTGATCTGGACTAGTAAGCTTATTTGCTCACTTTAAACTTAGAAATAGGTGACTGAAGCTCCAACCCAGAGAAGGCAGCAGGAGAGATGGCACCCGTTGATGTGCAGAAAGTAGAGGCCCTATGGGACGAATGGAATATCCGTGTGTGCATCCTGGTCAGTCTTTCTATTCAGGCTGTGCTAACATTTCTTGCGCCATGGAGGAAAAGCCGGTCACAATTAGGTTCTGTCATTTGGTTGTGTTACTTGCTGGCTGATGCAATTGCACTATATACAATTGGGTTGATCTCTAATATCCCAGTAGGGAACTCCAAGGATACCACAGATCTCCATGTGTTTTGGTCTCCTTTCCTCCTTGTCCACCTCGGTGGTCCAGACACTATCACCGCCTTGGCTCTAGAGGATAATGAGCTCTGGCTTCGGCACCTCCTTCAGCTTGCCACCCAAGCGTTTGGGACCCTTTACCTTTTCAACAAGACACGTAGAGGTGATAAGCTACTAATCCCAACAATAATCATGTTTGTTGATGGATTTGTCAAGTACCTCGAAAGGACAATGTCACTCTACATGGCCAGCATGGATAGCTTCCGAGATTCGCTCCAGAGGAAACCAGATTCTGGACCCAACTATGCAACCCTTATGGAAGAGTATTCTTCAAGGAAAATGGCCAATATCCCGGTCTATATCACCCGGAAACTGGAAGAGAATAAGGAAGATTTTCTTGTTAATGATGATGATAAAGAAGCCACTGGTGTCCAATCAAACCAAGATAACAGAAATAATGATAGCAGTGATGGAGTCCGTCATGCTGGACAACAAAGTACTGAAACTAAAGATGAGATGGAGTTTGTTAAGCAAGCTCATAAATTCTATATGAGCTTTAGAGGCCTCATAGCAGACATAATGTTCAGTTTCAAGGAGCGCACTGAAAGCCGTCGTTATTTTCTTGGAAAAAATAATGGCATGAATGGCAAGAAAGCATTCAGGGTCATCCAAATCGAGCTTAACTTCATCTATGATGCCTTCTACACCAAGGTGCATATGTTGCAAAAGGCACGGGGCACAACTCGTGTCTTCTCCTTCGCTGCTGTCACTGCCTCCCTTGTGCTCTTCTATTTCAAAGACAAACACAAATACTACAAGGTGGATGTCTACATAACCTATGTGTTGCTTGGGGGTGCCCTGATAATGGATGTGATTGCTGTTATCATGCTTTCTTTCTCTGATTGGGCAGTTGTTGCTGCTACTAACGGAGCTAATCGTCGGTGCAAGCCATGTATCTCTACGACGCTTTTATATTGGTGGTTACGTCATAGGCCTCGCAGGTGGTCAGAGAAGATTTCACAGTACGATTTCCTCTACTATTGCCTCAATGATCACCCTACACTGTTCAAAATCCTCTTTATAAAGAGCATCAAAGATGTCTTCACCCTCAGTTTATATATTTCCCAAAGCAAATTTGATGATGAGCTGGGGAATTTCATATTTAAGGAGCTATGCGCCAAAGCTATTGCTCTGGCAAAGAATGATCCGGAAATGGCTGCAGAGGCTGCTAAAAGGCATGTAAAGCCAGAGGCGACCTGGTTTTTGTAGAAAAAGAATGTGCGGATCACTCCAAGAGATTTCATGCTTGGACCATAGAGGTCGACTATGATGAGAGCTTGCTCCTTTGGCATATTGCCACGGACTTGTGCATTTCAGCCTCTCCAATATATGGCGGAAGCTCTTCTGGTGTGAAATTATATCGTGATTACAGTAAGAAGATATCAGATTACATGATGTATCTCTTAATCATGCAGCCAGCTATGACTTCTGCTGTGGCAGGAATTGCTCAGGTTCGATTCCAGGACACCTGTGAGGAGGCCAAGAAGTTCATCCGTAGGAAACTGCCCTTAAAACCGATAGGGAAAATGGAAAAGATCCTGAGTGCAGTGAAAAATGTTATCTGCTTTTGCTGTTGTTGTTGCTGTAGTTTTGCAGTGGGTCACAAAACTTTCGAGATGGAAGAGAACATGAAGAGTGAGGAACAAATTAGATTCGAGAAACTTTGTAAGAAGATCATGGAAGTGGATATCAACAAGGAGCCCAAAGATGTAAAGGGGGATCAAAGCAAGTCAGTGTTGTTTGATGCTTGTCGATTGGCACAGGAACTGAACAAACTAGGCAAGGAGTATGGGGAAGATATACAGTGGAAGGTGACCTTTAAGGTTTGGGTGGAGCTCCTATGCTATGCTGCTAGCCGGTGCACACCAACAATGCATGTGCAGCAGCTCCGCCAAGGTGGAGAGCTCATCACATTGGTTTGGCTGTTGATGGCTCATCTTGGTTTGGGGGAGCAGTTCCGAATCAACAAGGGCACTGGGTGGGCAAGACTTATTGTCCAAAAATAAGTAGCTCATTCCAAATTACTTTCATCCTTAATTAGACCAATGGTAATGATTGGAGAAAAAAACTTTATTTGAATCCTTGGTTTGTTTCCTATAATTCAGATGTGCATAACCTGTTGACAAAGTGATTCAGTTTCTTCAAAGATTTTCAGGTTTTGTCAAATTCTATAGACTCAACCTTAATTTTCTTATTTGCTTGGCTTTTTAGAAATTCAACCATGGGAATCATCTTTGTTTCCAATTAGAGGAGAATAAAGTGCCCTATCTATAAGCTCTATTTAGCGAATACAAGAATTCTGAACGTTTTTTGCAGTCACAAAAATGTCACATAAAACCAAACTAAAAATGCTCCACCAACAGTGCAAAACATCAATTCTGTGTCCTCCCCTGACCTTCAGCTAACTCCACCGGCTGCTCATCTGATCCAAATTCGGCGGCAAGATCTTCCAAGAACATATCATTGAAGATGCGCTATGAAGAAGACTTGTGATGTCTCATAAATTTAACTTTTTTCTTACGTTACCAAAGAATTGATCCAAAAAAGGGGGGTTTCTTGGTCTAGGAGAAACTATAGGAAGCTCATCTGAGCCAAATTTCCTGGCAAGATCTTGTAACAAAGAATTCAAGAGTTACTCAAACATGACAAATGGTCTTAGGATTTCAGGATGTCATTTCGGTCTCCAGTTTCCTCCAAAAGTAGATTTTACATTTGTATGCTTTGCTCGCTTGTATTGTAAGTATACACAATACTGTATGATAGTTTAGAAATAACACTGCAATTTATGTTGTTGGTTTTAATTCTGATCAAAGCTTTTTGGACTCCTTTTTTCTCTTAAATATTATTGATTGACCTCTGCTTATATTTATAGTCTACAGAGTAGCTTTGGCGGTGGAGATGCCTTGCCGCCATTCCGTGATTTTTGGACTATGAATACGTTTGGATCCAGAGGTGCTCCATCATTGACGAAGGAAGGGCCATTTGATTCAGGTTTAGCTTGACTTTTTATAAAGCCTTACTACCTTTCTAAATGAATCCAATCATGCCTTATATTGCTGGTGTTAGAAAATAATCCCCACTCTAGTACTCACTTTGTTAGGTGAAATCAAAGTAATAATGCATAAGCAATAAAGGATGACAAAACAATATCATGAACAAAGATGGAAATTGACAAATAGAGATGATACGTGGATTTTTAACATGGAAAACCCAACACATGAAAAATCAAGGGCGGCACAAGCACAACAAATTCACTATTAATGAAAGAATACAAAAACGATCTCAAACTTGAGACCTTTCCCAAAACCCGAAATATCCTAATCTTAGAACACTCTCCTCACAATAGCACTCTTCGATTGGATTCTCTCCGATTGACTCTCCCTGGTTAGAATCCCTCTAATTAGAGTTCACTCTCTTTTGTAAGATTTACCATCTAGGCTTATAATGAGATGTCTTTCATCTAGCTACGCTTACCAAGAGACGCCCCCTTGGACTCTTACCCCCTTTTGTGTACTCTCCCCTTACATTTTTCACCACACAACCTAGATGAACACAAGTCCTACCATCTAGGCTTATAATGAGATGTCTTTCATCTAGCTACGCTTACCAAGAGACGCCCCCTGGACTCTTACCCCCTTTTGTGTACTCTCCCCTTACATTTTCACCACACAACCTAGATGAACACAAGTCCTCCTTTAAATAGAAAAGGAAACAACCCAAACCTGCATTGACTCTCATTGCATTTACAAAGCATAAACAGAGCAATCAAAGCAGAAAAACGGATGAAAACGGACGCAAACGAGCAGCAGGCGAAGGAACACGGCCAACATAGCTGTGCCCACTGACACAGGCCCGGGCTTCCAGTGTCAGCTGACCCGGGCAATTGCTGCCTCTGACTTTGCTTCTTGGCGATTTTTCTGTCTGGCCAAAACGTCTGTGCCTTGGGTCGTGCTAATTATCCTTGGGTTGTGCTTGTTGTTCCAAGCCTTGAATTTTAGGCCATCATCTAACAGCTAAGATTATAAAAGCATGTTTCACATAGCGTACAAAAGCCTCAAGAACTTTGTTTCCAAATACCATATCGGTCACAGGGGAAGAATGAAAGATTAGGACATTGAACCATCTCCAAATAAATCACGTTTGGAAATAACCTTTTGAATTGCCTCCAATCCATATGAAGCTTAGTCAAGTACTTAAAATGAATTGTCTCTACCTCCTTCCATTTTTCCTTCCCTCGACCAAGATCACTAATTCCTCCACCTATGATGTAAAGTTTCTTTAGATTTTCGAACCTGCAATCATCGCCTACTAGTAATGTTGCTGCTACCTTGTCAGGCATAGCTTGGAGTTCCAGTTTCAGCAACTGAGGAGGAAGTCCAGTTGGTGGATTTGATTCTGTCCTTTCTCCGACC
The DNA here is from genome assembly GCA_021018815.1 of Talinum fruticosum. Classification (NCBI taxonomy): domain Eukaryota; kingdom Viridiplantae; phylum Streptophyta; class Magnoliopsida; order Caryophyllales; family Talinaceae; genus Talinum; species Talinum fruticosum. Next base: position 1,352,541 of record JAITYX010000074.1, on the reverse strand, counting down.
ATTGTCAAACTTCTTAGTAGTGTTGACTTAGAGAGCAGCTTACTTGGTTTCTTCTCATATGGTTCTGGAAGATGGGAACTCGTCCTAACAAATATAATTTTCAGCTTCCCGAGCACCACAAATTTAGCAAGAGCCCTGAGGTCTTCTGTGGTGGGAAAGCTAGTCTTTCGCACGCTGATGCTGAGCTTCTTCAAAGTGTGTCCCAAGTGGCTCGACAAGTCCTTCAGTGAGCAAGAGGAATTGCTGTCCAAGTCACCGATTACAAACCCATCAAGCACTTGAAGTCGGGTAAGTGAGGAGACCTCTTTTGGGATATAATCAAGCAAGTAACACTCAGACAAGTCCAAGTGGGTCAAGTTCTTGAGCTTCCCTATCTCCTTGGGAAGCACCTCCAGATTAGGACACGCCCGGAGGTCCAACACCCTTAAACAGCTAAGGTCACCTACCGAATCTGGAAGTTTCATAATCCTGGAAATCCCTCTAAGGCTTAGAAGCCTCACTTGCTTGAGCCTTTTCAAGGATTTCAAGAATTCAATGTCTGCAACTTCCAAGTGCAGCTCCGGGTCATTGCACCATCTACCCAAGCGAATCAGCTTCAGATTTTTCATATTCGCTAGCCAGTCTCTTTTTATACTAAGGACAGTCTCACTTGGATTAAACAGTGCTTCAATATCTTCGGGTTTCTTCTCACCCACAACTGAAGAACCCCCATTCTGAGCAGACCCACCTTTTCAGCATTACCAATCTCTTCTTTGATCTTGCTGCTGATTGTCGGGCTCATCTTGTACCTTTTTGACAACTTCTTCCCTCTTCTAATAACCTGTTGAATCACTTTGAAATCAACAAGCTTTTCGAGGATTTGAGCAGCAGCTGCTTGAGCTTCATCTCCATCTTTGATCAGTTGTTGCCCCACCCACCAGTGAATTAATTCTCGCTTCTTTATCTCCTCGCCTTCCTCAAACAAGGAGAAACACAACAGAGCCCGCTTGCATTCGTTGTCAAGCTTATCAAACTCGGGCGTTTCCTCAATTTCGGTGGATGCAGAGTGGGAGCTGATCATCTTCAGCAGTTGGGAAATTTTTCCACCATATCTAGCAGCCAAGGAATCATGATGGTTGCCACCAGATCCAGAGCTCTCAGACCTTGCAGGCTGATGCTGATGCTGATGCTGATGGAAAGAACTATCTGTCATAACAGTAATAGGAAGAGACTGAGTCGAAAGCCACTGGCGCTTCATTTGACTGATTACCTCTTCCATTTGCTTGATACTGTCCATGCCTTTGACATTGTTTTCCTGCTTGAGATCGTTCACAGAGCGAAGCAGGATGTCCATGGCTTCGGGGAAGTCAGCAAGGGAGCTAAGATTAGGTAAAGAGGGCATCGATGCAGATGTGTCCAACATTTTTGTGAATAGCAATCAATGGGAACTGGGGATGTCAAAGATTGAAGGGGAAAGCTTTGCTCTGTGTTGTTGATTATCCTGGCTGTTGCACTACAAAGTCAACTTCTACATGACCTTTGCATCAAAACATCAATATTTTTTTCTGAATTCACTGGGCTCAGGAAAAAATTAAATTTGACTTGATAGTTGTGCAACTTTAAAGTCAATTCAAAAAATTTGCCTATGTTAATATCAATAAAGAGTTAATTAAGGTGGTAGACACACTTACCCCTTAAAAACATACTTTTTCGGAGAATTTTATCTTAAACTCGCAGATTCAACGAAATAATACTTTTTGACATGTTTTAAAATAATAACTCGATTTTTAGATTCAAAACTATGATATACTAACTTGAATGTATTAATTATGAATAATGATTCTTTATATTAGAATAATACATAATTGTTGGAGCTATTATAATCAATTAATTTCATCGTTAGAGCGCAGATGAAAAATGACAGGCGGCAGGTCAGGGTTTGTAGTTCACACCCTTCCTTTTTCCCACTTCAGTTATTATATATTTTTAGGTTTTTCCTTTCTAGGTCTTTTTTTATATTTTTGGATCGACTTTAGTATAAAATATTTAATCCAAATATGCAAAATATTGCTCTAGTCGAGTTTGGATTTTAATTAAGGTCAACCATCTTTATCTTAATTTGGCTATTAAGTCTTTATCATTGTTAAAAAACTAACTTGTGATAGAAGTACTAAATCATAAGCTTATATAAATATTTGAACTTATCTACTTTATTGATATGAAACAAAATCGATTATTACATTATTCATAGTTATCACTTCTTCGTTCTTACTACTCCTTTATATCGCTTTTTGTTATTTATTTGTTAGTTTAGCCGCTGAAATAAAATAGATCGTAATTGATCAATAATTCAATCACCAAATAGTAGAGATTGACCATCGATCTATAAGTAAAACATGGGAGAAGGCACAAAATTGCGCACAATTTATATTAATGGTTTGGTGAAAACTTCACCAATTGCACAAGATGATACAATCCAATTGAACAATAGGTTAAGCATCATCAACCCCCGAAAAAAAAAAAAAAAAAAAGACTACACGTATTCAACGGGAAGGTTTTTGTTAACTTCGGGCCTTAGTTCAACCGAGTAATACATACAAGCTGATAAAGTTCCATCCTAAAATTTATTCGCAAAAGGATGAGTAACTCACAATCATATATACATGTTCAAAAGTCATCTATTTTATCGATGTGGGACAATACACACTTTCATATTCTTCGCATCCCCTCACGTGTATGTTATTGATAAGACCCAACATGTAGCATGATCTTATGCGAAGGAGGTGGCAAACTGTGAGCAACATTGGTTCTAATACCATGTTAAATTTGGGCGTTAATTCAACCGAGTAATGTATATAAGTTTTGAACATGGTATCGAGTCTTATTGAGCAAAAGATCTCAAGTTCGAATCTCAGCGGCTGCTATATTGATTATTGCACAAGGTATGGAAGAGTTTTTGTTACATCCATACTTCAAGTCTAGAGGCATACATGTGAGGTTGTGTGTTAGACTCGTAAATATATTTATACGCCTTCAACCATCAGCTTAAACTTTTAGTTGAATTGGTTCTTGAACAGTTTTTTTTTAAAAGATTTGATTACCGATAAGCATTATTGCGGAATGAATCATCAAGGGTAAGGTGTAAGGTTGACCAAAATGAAAATGTAATTAGTACCACCCCCATGGTAAGCTTTACCTTACAATCTTATAACTTTTTACACTTGCTTACTGAGTGTTTACAACTCCTTACAACTTTTTATAACTAACTTTACAATTATTTTACAACTCTTTACAACTTCCTATAACTCCTTACAGCTTCTTTACGCTTCTTCATCTTCTTACAATCTTATAACTCCTTACATCTAAATAGAATAAAGTCTAACAATACTAAATTACAAAATCAAACAACAGAAGGCAACTAGATAAGTATCAAAAGATTGTCCCATTTGCTTTGTCGACAAAATTGATGTTAGATCTCAGTTCCTGAAATACGATGCATTCAACTCCTAGGCTATATTTCTGAAGTACGATGCATTCAACTCCTAGGCTATATTTCAATAAATGATTAAATGAAAGGAAAAAAATAAAGAGATCAAGTTTCAAAAATAGAAAAGAATTGTAGTTTATGGGACTGCAACTCACTAGGTACTCCAAGGTCTATGATACAAAAGTTTAAACATTACAACGAAATCCAAATCCAAACCCTTTTTTGTTACCAGCAACTCCTCCTTATGCACCAAAAACAGAAAATGAAAATTATATCGTATGTTGTTACTTGAACTCTTCATACATCTCAATTCAACATAATTCCTAAATTCAATATTTGATGAAAACCCACGATTTTGCTACTTATGTAGTGCTTAGATATAATTAACCTTATATAAAAATATAAGTTGTGTTTCAACCTTATTTAGTTGTATGTAGCATTGCAATAAGAAAAAATAAAAATAAATTTAAAAAAATTATAATTATACTTTCACAAACTATGCAATCATCGCTTTAAAACGAGATTAATTATATCACATTACCATAAATTACATCTAACTAAACACCACGCCACGGTCAGGTACATCGTATATGCGATCACATCAGGCCTCCAACTATAAGCTTGAATTTTGGTTACAACATATATCCTAAAAGTGCAACCTTTTTGTGTTAGGAAATCAGGGAGCATATTGAATCGAGCTTGGAAATCCAAATGGCTTTACCTCTATTGAGACTAGCACCTTTTGGATCCATTCACCCGAGGCTTAAGCTATTCCTGTATTGCTCTCTGCTCACACCGAGCAGGGTTTGAGAAGTGCCGCTCATACAATGTATGAAATTACAACATATGAAGCTCAACACCAGGCCCCTTGAGAATAAAATCGATGTGGATGAAGGGAGCACAGTATACTCAGAAATTACACAAACTTGCCGAAAACAAATTTTATAAGGTGAAGAAGCTACGACTATCAGCTCTGGCCTATGAAAGAATGATCCTTTGATCTCCTTGGTAAAATGGAGAAGCATCAGCTTTTTAGGGTTTTAACCATGTTGATTGATATTTTTTTTGTCTTGCTCTGTACATAACTCCCATGTACATGTGCAGAATCAGAATATGTGTGGTTCCAGTATTCCACCAACCTAAGGTTGTCCTTGAAGAGTTTTGTGCCTTCACTTTTTCAGAAGGAAGCTTTCCATATAGCATTGTCTTCTTCCCTGCAACGCTGGTGAACTTTGAAGATTCTTTCATCAGACTGGCAAATACCACTGCAGTTCCAGTCAAATGAAGCCACACAAATGTTGCCCAACTGAGCTTTCCACTCACAATCTGTAATGACAATTAGTATCACCAAAATGGAGTTGAGGGTGGTGGGTTATAGTCCCACAATGATAAACTAAAAAGGGTGTTGAGCATGTTTAATAGGTTGCCACTTGTTTTTAGGATGGAACCTCACTGGAGCTTTATGCATTGCTTCTTTAGTCAACTTGTTTAAGGCCCAATTCAAATAAAATTTAACAGGATGTGATTTAGTTCTCATTGGAAGGCCACTAGGCCCTGTACTGTGCTTACCATTACTATTATGCATGTGTAAATTGTTTTATTTATTTCACTTAAACCTTTTTTCTAGCCTCTCTGCAACATTTGTTAAGGATTTCAAATTTAACTCCAGACCTATTTTCAAAAGCTTTTTGCATGTTTCTTGCAAATGGACTCTACTTGTAGCTTAGGTGCCAACACTGGATTCTAGACTTCTTAGACCTTGCCTCTGCAGGATCCATACAAAGCAGGTGTTTTAGAAAGACTTTGAGGATCCTATGTAACTCAAACTCGACTCCAAAGATCAAAGTGGGTATTCGTTTACCAAGTTACTCGACCTTGGCTGTGGTCATGTTGGAGTGTAATGTTCGACACATGTTATAGGGACTGGAAAGTCTAAAATGACGGATTTTGTGTGCATACCCATATCTGAGTAAAACATGTCCAACACAAACACTTAGGTGAAACAAGCACAAGCAACATAGCAGTATCAAACTAATCCTTTTCTGAAAATATTTGATTTTTGGTCATCAAACTAAATGCCAAGTATGTGCACCTACGACATACTCTCACCAAAGAGCCTTCTGGCTCATCAGCACAAAAGTTGCCTCTAAAAGGGATGTCCTAGTTTCAACATCAGATGCTACACTTTCAGGAACCAATAGCCAGGGTTTTCACCCTTCAGCACTCGAACCCCTCCCCCTCTGGCTGGCAAGACTCCAGTTACAGTAATAACACCCAAAAACAAATGTCAAATACCCCAAGTGTCTGATACTGAAATAAAGATAATATCAGATGAGATGAGATTGTATGCTACATAATTAGTTGTCAAATGATACAGATCTATCTTTCTGTCACTCCCTTGGCTCAAGTTAACAGAAATTATGCTGGAAAAAATTGAATACAACAGCCTTACCTGGTGGTGTACCACAACATAGTCTCTTGTCATCAATATGTGTCACGTCCAGACCAATCAGCCATGATCCCAATGAGACATCTTCATTAGCATACCTATGCAGCAAATGTCTGACAGGGAACAGAAGTTTCGCATCAAATTAAAAGTAGTGGGTTTAAATTTCAAAAATAGAGTAGGATGATTAGTCTGTAGTGAAGACTGAAGAATATTTGTAGATGAGAGTACATGTAAAAGTATGGATTGCAAAGGCCCAAGATTGGCATCACCGGTCACAAATTTTTGCAGGTTTGTTTTACAATAGTGAATATGAAATACGATCAAGCCTTTCACAACAAAAGGTTCACCAAAAAATATTGGGTGCCTCAAGTATAGATATGCCCTACCCACCCAACCCCCCTCCCTCAAATACAAAAAAAAAAAAAAAACTAGGCTATGGTCGACTTTGGTTGGGTTAGGTTTGGCCAATCTAGTTGGGGACTTGGGGTCAAAACTGGTATATGCTCGTGTTAAAGGTGAATCATTGAGTAGGTAATTGAAGTCATGTAGGCGCTTGTGGAAATCACATTGGGTCAATAGTTTTTTGGGACTACGTTAGTTGGGTAATTAGCCTTTATGCAGAGAACTATTATCCCCATTAGCACAAATGCTATATTTGGTGATGTTATTTCAGGTATGAGTTCTTTCCACGTTTAACCAACTAAAAATCCAGAAACACTCGCCAATATCCAATTGCCCAACCAAAAACTCAAAACCAACCAAAAGAAGAATAATCAGATTCTTACCTGAAGGCTGAACCTGAGTTCACCCAAATCAAAAGCCAAACCTAAAATTTTCTAACCCATATTGGTTGCATTTCCCTGATAAGGGCATTGGGAAAATATGACGACAAACTCCAAATATAGCAACAGCCAGACCTGAGCCTAGCAACCTACCTCAGAATTAACCTTATCCTCCTCTATCAACCCATTTTTGAGTTACAGCATCAACCCCAGGTGACATCAGGTTATTTCAGATTTTGTTTGAAACCAAATCAACTTCAACTTTCAGATTATTGGATTCAGGTCAATGTAACATCCGTACACCTTCCCCCCTCCCCCTTTCTTCCCCAGGGAAATGAATGGAATCCTTATTAATGTAGCTTCTTCCAATTCATACCAGAAGAATATTCTATCAAATAGGATAGATTCATAAATGCAAATACGATGGTAAAATAAGTTTAGTCTTACTGGTTTATTGCTATGTAGATAGCCAAATCTCTTGAAATAGCATATAACTGTCCAGTAGCATGCCTGAAGTACTTGTTTCCTTCCCCGCCAAATTTCCAGTGCTCTGGCTCATGGTATCTAACTCCCCTGTTCCAGGATAAGCAGCCTTAAGGAACCTCTCCTTTCTGTTTTCATATGAGAAATGAAAGAAGAAGGCGTACTTTTGAGCAAGGATGGGGCCAGATTTCATGCAACCAACATACACCCTAGGCTTCAATCGGTGTCTGGATAAAGTCATCCCCAGGGTTGCTGCAAGATTGAGAATTGGATAGAAGCTCAGTAAATATCATCCAGGTGGGAATATGTATAATGCATGTAATTATACAGTCAGAGGCAGGTACGGGATGGGTATAGCTTGCACCCATACCCATTTGCAAAAAACCATCCCTATACCCATATTCATCAGGTTTCCAAAACCTATCCCCATACCCATACCCATCGGATATTCAGGTATTTCTGGTTTTATTCAAGTATATATATATAGATGATAAGAAAACAATATCCATCGGGTTTTATATTAGCATGATTGTTGCGTATACAAATTATTTTAGCCCCTATGATGCACTGCTTGCCAATGAAATTAACTACATGAGCTGGGTAGGCACGACTAATGGTTACTGATTACAAAGAGAATATGCATTATGGAAATATACACATAAAAAAACTGAAGCGAGAGAGAAAAGATGACAGGAGAGAGAGAGAGCTTAGATAGGCAATCAATAGGGCTTCAAGTTTCTTTCATTTCAAATAAGTTACTTCACGTGGGTCTTTTTCCATAAACATTAAAATGCATGACCACTGTGCAGCCACCCACTGTCCCCAATTTTTTTAGCCAAAAAAAAAAAAAAAACAGGGCAAAGGTTCGGATATGGGGCGGGTGATGCGTATACCCGAACTGGTCCCACACCCATACGTTTACAATGTACCCACCCCATACCCATTTGTTTTCAGAGTTTTGCACCTATACCCGGTAAACATGCCAAAACAAGGTTTGCATTGAAATATAAAACACCACCACCAACACCACATACAGTCTATAGATCCCGCTTTAGGATAAATCGGGAAGAACTAGATGAAGGTGATCATCGCCTTACCCACAAAGCATAGAGGCCCATTCATTCAAATATAAGTTATAACTTCAAATAACTCAGACATCGCCTTTACTATAATATGCTCGAAAAGCAAAAAATAAAAACAAACTTGCACTTATTATGTCTTGCTTATTTAGGAAAGAAAAAATCATGAATTGCTAAAATTAAAAATTTGCCAATTAAGTCATTGAAATCTAAGCTTCAGCCTTTTAGTTTACATAGCGCAACAGCCGAAGGATTCAAAGCATTCCTTTCGAATTATTACTTTTAGGTCTTGCACAATATTTAGATTTTTGTCATCATAAACTCAAAGAAAAGAAGCTAAAATAGTCATTATACATTTTGATGTTTACAAGAACAAAAAGGTGTGGAAATGCCTAGCTCATAGTCTAAGGCGACCAAGTCATGGGCAGTCTTACTCATGGGAAGTAGATCATTTATTTTTGTTTTCGAGAGGAAAACGGGTGTGATGATGTGGAGGATGATTCGGAGGGAGAGAGAGGATTTACTTGTTCCGCTTGCAAGGCCGTGACTTAATCGGATGGATTCCACGTGGCTGCAAAGACGAGGCCACGGGGATGGATCCCGAGGAACGCCCCTCGACACTCAAGTTAGTATATGGGGACTAATTAGTAATTTACGGAGTACGGCTTTTGGAGATTTGTGAGATTCTCCCGGAGAGGAAAGTATATTGGAATTGATGTTATGAACTTATGAGCCTCCCTTGTCATAGCGGCGGTTGGTGAGTATTTATAGAGGAATTTGATGGAGGTAAAGTAGTAATTTCATCGTAATTAGGATGAAAACCCTAGCCTTAGTGGGCTTTTGAGCCTTCCCTAGCTTGCCGAGAGTGGGCTTGGGCTTGTACCTCCATCGTTCGACCGAGTAGGCACATCCACGTGGCGGGTGAGCTGTCTTGTCGGAAAAAATCCGAATCATTTAGCCCCTCACGTTCTACTTGCACGCTTCCCGAGGTGGGCAAGTGGAATGTGGAGCATTTACTATTACGCTTTTGTGGTCCCTAAGTCTTTATATAGGAGGTGACCTTGAGGGACTTGGTAAGAGTTCTTCGACTTAGCTCTCCCCTTCAATCATAGTGAAAAATGTGTTACAAAGCACTTCCCGGTGCTTACGAGAAGTTGTGTCCCCGATTTAACCGAGAACGTGGTGAGCAAATGGGCTGTGAAGTGTCATGAACTGTCCCTTGTCGCGGAGTCTGTTCTAGAGGGAGCTCATCGATGATGCTAAGAAACTAGGGTTGATAAACGACGATGCGGAGTATCTTAGGATTTTTCAATTGGGATCGAGTGGGATGTCCTTGAGGCTTGGGTGGAGCGCAACCATGATCACATTATCGAGCTTCGGAGAAGGGATCCAATCTCCTCAACTAGCGAAGCGGCTAGAGGAGGTGATACGTCAGCGTTGGCTCATCATCCCATCCTCCCTTGGAGAGCAACGAGTCGAGTTGATGGCCCTTTGTCCCGCTCTTCTCCCGGCCGAAGGAACCTACCCAAGGAGAAGGGGAGGAACCTCCCTAAGGAGAAGAAGGGTAGCCTCTCTAAGAAGAAGTGAGATCCTAATCATGGTCCCGGTCCTGGCCTTAAAACATTATAGTAGTGTCCTGTTCTTTAGATGCTTTAGTGTTGTAACGCCATGCTTACGGACTTTAGCATTTTTCCTTGTTAGCCTCATATTTTGGAGCTTCGATCGTATTGTAATGGCATGCTTTGCGCCTTTGTTTTAGCGAATGAATGAATGAATGAATGAATGAATGAAGTTTATTTTGCTAGCTTTGTTTCTCTTTGCTCTTTTGACTTATTGTTGAGGCTCAATTGAGATGAGTGATTCTTACTTAACTCTTTGGGGCTAAGAAAGAGTCTTACGGGCTGCATAAATTCTCCCATGGTCATCCCGGGACCCTTGCGGGGAGGATGAGCTCTCCCATTGTCCTTCCGGGACCCTTGTGGGGAGATGAGTTCTCCCATGGTCTTCCCGGGACCCTTGTGGGGAGGATGAGTCATCCCATGGTTGTTCCCGGACTCTTGTGTGGAGGATAAGTTCTCCCATGGTCCTTCCGGAACCCTTGTGGGGAGGATGAGTCATCCCATGGTTGTTCCCGGACTCTTGTTTGGAGGATAAGTTCTCCCATGGTCCTTCGGGACCCTTGTGGGGAGAATGAGTCCTCCCATGGTCCTTCTGGGACTCTTGTGGGGAGAATGAGTTCTCCCATGGTCCTTCTCGGACCCTTGTGGTGTTCAAACCCCAATATGCCTCATATTAGAAACATGAGTTCGTCCATGGTAACATTGTTGTGGGTCTTTAAGCGTAGTGAGGATTGCGAGTCCTCATGACGACCTTGCACTCCGGAGGCTTGACAAGTGTACGTGTCTCGCTAGGAAACATCCCACGAAGAGAGCGACCAAGTGGCCATATGGACATGGGTCTTTACGCGACCTTTCGGCTCTCGGAGGCTTAAAAGTGTATGAGTGTACGTGTCTCGCTAGGGAACATCCCACGAAGAGCGCAACTTCCTAACCTTAAGTTAGGAGTGCCAGTACCCATGCGGACATGGGTCTTTACGCGACCTTTCAGCTCCCGTAGGCTTGAAAATTCAGGAGTCTCACTACGGAACATCCCACGGAGAGCGCGACCTCCTAACTTCAAGTTAGGAGTGCAAGTGCCCATACGAGACATGAGTCTTTACGCGACCTTTCAGCTCTCGGAGGCTTGAAAGTGCATGACTCTCGCTAGGGAACATCCCGGAAAGAGCGCGACCCCTAACCTCCGGTTCACGAGTGCGAGAGCCCATGAAGACATGGGTCTTTGTGCGACTTTTTAGCTCCTGGAGGCTTGAAAGTGCATGAGAATGATAACCTCTAAGGGGTATTCCTTTATGGAGTTGAGAACGCACTTTTTAGCTTCAGGAGACTAAGTTATCGTTAAGCGTAAATTGACGCCGAACTCGAAGGATGTTCCCTTTTGGAGGCGTAAACGCGACTTTTTAGCTCCCGGAGGCAAACTTGTTGCTTGATGTCAATGAAAGTTTAGGCTACGAAATCATAAGTTTCGTCGTTGCGACTTTTGCGGAGTTATACGATTCTTTAATTTTAATTTTTACAAACGCCATACCTTTCAAATCTTGTTTTCCGAAGGTCATTGTGGGCAACTTCACGAGGTTGAGGAGGCTGGCCGCTGATCGGAACTCGTTGAACGCTTCGAGGTGAGCGTTCCAGGAAGAGGGGTCATGCCCCTTGCGAAGCCCCCATCGATGATGGCCACAATCCTAGTCGCATCATCGTCATCATAGTGCTCATATCCTTATCTTGAAGAACCTTCTTAGGTTCCACAAGTATCTTTTTGAGAAAACGATCAATTTGCCCATTATCCGCCAACTCCCCAAGAACCTTCTTTGACGTGTGACGCTATGCGAGTGTTATGTCCGATTTGCTCATGAAATTCGCAATACTTGTTGGAATCTCGCACTTTGGCGGGAGTGGATATGGGAGGTGGTTTCTTGAGCATGGGATGGCCCCCGATCTCCATCGGAATACTTTGGGGGTCGGTGTTAAAGCGGCGGTCCACTTCATTCCCCTCGACTTCTTTTCATTTCGATGATTAAAACTTTCCGTCCCCTCCCTTCCTTCCAACCTCTTCTCCCTCTTCGGAGCATATTTCCATGGCCTGGATGAACTCAGGTGCTTTCCGGAGTGCCTCCGCCAAAGTGGTTATCTTTTGCTCGGTGAGGGAGAATTTGAATATTCTCGCTCTTGAGTCCGTTAAGGAAGGCGGTGTAGGCAACCGATAAGTGTCATATTTGCATTAGATTTCAAAGGAGGTTGTTTGTCATTTTTGGGGATTTATATTCATATTTATGTGCATTATGCCCCATTTATGCTTTACACTGGGTTTTGCGTTTTTGGTCCGTTTACGCAACTTCCTAGTGATTTGGACCTGATTTTTAGTCATATTTTCGGTCCAAAGCTATTACGAGTCTATAATTCTAACTTCCTTATTGAAAGAGCTTTCCAATGACATATTATAAGCTCAATTATGTTGAGGAATGAAAAGAATATGGGCCGAAAGTAAGGTGTTGTAATGGACACTTCTTTACTCTCGAATCATGTTTTTCCCACACTTATGAAGCAAGAATAATGATGAAAGAATTAGAAACTAGACTTAATGAGTTTTCCAAGCAAATCAAGAATCTCATCATTTGGACAACGGACGAGGAAGTTATGATCGAATCAATTTGACGCATGCCTTCCGAAGCAACCAACACGGGCAACCCGTGTCTACTAACACGGCCCGTGTTGGAGGTCATTGCATCGAGAACAGGCAGCCCGTGTTGACCAACATGGCCCGTTTTCATTGTTTCCGTCAAGAATTGGCGTTCCAGCAGCTCGACACCTAGTATTGACCGACACGAGCCGTGTTGGCTGTAATTTCTACTCGAGACGCTTCGGTTTTGACTGTTTTGGCCTTTGATTGCTTCATAATTGCGGATTTAAGCCAAGTTTTGTCTGTTTTGAGGCATCCAATCCTAAATCCATCCAAGTAACCATCCGGAGTTCATCCTCCATATTCATCCACTTTCATTGTCATACCTTCATTCATCCACATTAAACCGAGACACTTTCGAAGAAGAAGTTTGAGGCGATTCATGGGATTTCCATTTGAAGTCGAGAGATTCAAGTGGAGTTCTTCAAGTCTATCAACCCACTTCATTTTAGTCTGTTTGAGGTTTGATTGCCATGTATTGGATTTTATTTAAGCTTTCAATAATTATGTGTGAGTAGTTTAGTTTTTATAGGGATTTGTAATCCGAAACAATAAAGTTTAATTAGGCTTTCATAATTTGTGCTTGAATTCTAATTTTGATCAATAGAAGGTTGTGTTTAGCATGTTCATAGTGTTTTGAAGGCCTAGAATACTTGTGTTTAGAGATTAATCTATCATGTACTAAAAAGAGAAATAAAATAATCCGACAACCAACCATTCTACCTAGTTTATGAAATTTGAGAACAGATTAGTAAATTAGGGGATCACTTTGATAATTTGAAATCTTTAACTTTGATTAACTTGATAAGCACGCAAAAGTTGTTTGTTAGGTTCATTAGAGCAATTCTATTAAGCATCGAAAGAGCGAGTAGAATTTTGTGATTATCGATCCTTGATTCAATTAAAAGAATGATTGCACAATTATGTTTTAATAATCAAACTCATTGCTAGGAAAGCAAATCCCTAGATGTTTTTATCCATTGATTTAAATCTAGATTAATTTCCTTAATTTTAATAGTTAGAACTAGTTTACAAAACAACCAACTTAAACCCGATTTGCTTAGTAGAGGGCTAGTTTATAGCGTTGCTAGAATTGAGTCCTTGTGGGATCGACCTTGACAAACTACAACCATACACCGTGCGCTTGCAGCTCGTCGGCGAACTCGTCTTACGAGTCGGGGATAAGGACGGCCTCTCCATGAAACCTTCGGACATAATCCTTAAGGGTCTCGTTCCTCCTTTGCTTGATCTTAGAGAAGTGGATGCTAGTTTTTCGCTGCTTGCAACTCGCGATAAATTGTGCGACAAACTTCGCACATAGCTCCTCGAATGAGGAGATGCTTCCTTAAGGAAGATTGTTGAACCATTTACGTGCGACTCTCTTTAGTGTGGTAGGGAAGAATCGGCAGTAGGTTGCATCATCCGCGTCCCGCACGTACATATGAGACTTATAGTATGGCGGGTGATCTTCGGGATCCCTTGTGTCGTTGTATGAGTCAATGTTTGAGACCTTTATCTTCTTCATTCGGGGAGCATTCATAATCTTCTTCGAACATGGTGTGTTAAAGGTGAGGTCTGAGTCGGACGTGAGTCGAGCCGGATGTGGGGACAGCGCGAGGCCGATGTCGTGGGACTTTTAGCAAGGAAGGGCTCCTCTCGGATCGAGGGAAATGTGCCTAACCCTCTCGACTTTTGAACTCTTCATGGCCAATTGTCCATGGTGCCCTTCCCTTGATCGCTCGCGCTCCCGAACGACACACCACTCTTAGTCGTGCTCGAGAGTATTGTAGGCTCGTTGAGAGTTGCTTTCGGCTAACCTTCTACTCCCCTTAGGCCTTTGCCCCGAGTTTAGGACAAGGGCATCACCATGACCCCGATGGCGTAAGGGGTCGAGGCTATGTGCGAATTGGCAATCTTCTCATTAGCCCTATGAAAAGCTCTCTTTGCCTCAATTATCCTCCGGGGCATCGCCTTTGCGCGACACCTTGTCGGGGGCACTTGGTCGCTCGTGAACAAACACAATTGGTGCCTCGGTTAGCTATGCTTTGGTGCAGCATGCGAGGGCATCCTTCCTGAGAAGTGGCCACCGGGCTGACCTCCACGGGGATTGCGCCATACCCGAGAGTTGGGGTATATTGGAATGGCATAAAAGGCGGCGCTGCTCCATGGCGGCTCACACCTATTCTCGCACTTTTTAGGGTCTCAATCAAATTTTGAAGAGCCCTTAGGGTGACTTAGCCCTCCGGAGGTTGGCGGTTGCCGGTGGAGCATTGAGACGACTCCACGTCCTCGGCTTGAGGGACACCTGCAAAATTGACCCCCGTAGGCATTGAATGATGAGGATGAGGGACGGGTGGATCGGTCGCATCACGTGTCATCCTTGATCATGATCGAGTGCCGCTAGCAATCATAAACTACCACTCTTCCCCATGCGACGCCAAAATGTTTCCGGAGGAAAATGGGTATGATGATGTGAAGGATGATTCGGAGGGAGAGAGGATTTCTTGCTCCGGTTGCGAGGCCGTGGCTTGGTCGGATGGATTCCACGTAGCGGCTGACGTTCAAAATGCGAGGCCCCGGGCTGGATCTCGGAAACGCCCTCCAGCGCTCAAGTTAATATGCGGGACGGAGTGAGTGAATTGAGAAAAATCTTCCTCGATGTGCACGCAGAGGAATTTCGAGATTTAGGGCTTGCTTATGGGAGTAAGGCTTTTTGGGGATTTATGAGATTCTCCCGGAGAGGAAAGTATTGGAATTGATGTTTTGAACTTATGAGCCTCTCTTGTGATGGTGGTGGTTGGTGAGTATTTATACCGGAATTTGATAGGAGTAAAGTAGTAATTTAAGGTAATTAGAATAGAGACCCTAGCGTTAGTGGGCTTTTGGGCCTTACCAAGCTTGCTGAAAGTGGGCTTAGGCTTGTACCTCCATCGTCCGACTGATTAGGCACAATCGGCTAGCGACATGACGGGTGAGCTGAAACTGTCCAGGAAATATCCGGATCAATTTCCAAGAAGACCATAAAATTAAGTCATTCCATTTATTTATATTCACAAAACAATATCCATAGTACTCACAAACTATGCTACTTGGACTAGGGTACGTGGTCCGATACAAATACTGTCCAAGTGCCACCTTAGGTATTTTTGAGAAAGTTTGCAAATTTTCAACAAAATTTAAAGTGTCAAGCCATATCCTTGTCCGAGTGTCAAGGGTCCGACACAGGTTCCGTAGTGTAAACCAAATGTCCGAGTGAGCTCACAAACAAGGTACATCCACTTTCCGAAAAAGTTGGAAAATCACTTTGCAACACTTTCTTCAGCTTGAATTATAATTGACTCTAGCAAAATGGCTCACAAAACTATCCTCTACTTTTGATATGGAGTAGTATACTGAAAAGGTTTCTAATGTAGATTTACTGGAAACAGCTTGTTACATACGAAACCCCCTCACCTATATTTGCTAGGCTAAGAATATTAAATAGAGAAGCTGAAAAACTCCCTCACCTATATTTACATGAACATCGTCATCAACCTTGACATAAAAGTCAGCGTCCCACAAACCAGCAGCTGTGGCAAAGTATTGCTTTGTCTTTGCTGAGAGTTCCATATAGCCCTCTACATGTTCCTGCTCATGAATCAAAACAGGAAAGCTCAAAAAACTTACAAAGCTTAGTTGTCTTTCATTAAGATTAGAATTGGAGGGAAAAATTAAAAAAAAAAAAAAAAAAAAAGAGGAACACACCAATCTCAAGAAGTCTCCATGTTTTGTCTCCTCTGCTTGGATAGCTTTATCAAGAATTCCACCAGATGTTGAACTGAGCACAAAGAGAATCTATATACAATTATATTTCTCATACTTCTTAGTCAAAGAGAATCAGTAGTAGTGACAGATGGAGCTTATTGGCACCGGTGTCTAGTGCACCCATTAGCTGATAAACTTGTTCAAATTTTGGTATTAAAACCTCAAAATTTTTAAAAGGACAGCCATAAAAATAAACTGATACTCATTAAATTTCAAGAAACTCGAAAGTGTACACCCTTTTGGATCCGCCACTACTCAATAACAGATCTATCTACCTATCTCTGAAAAAGATTAAAACAAAAAAACAGAAAAAAGAAGTATCAAAGCACATAATAATTTGTAAGGGCATAACCATTGGTCGGGATAGTCCACTTTTCAGACAATTCATAAAATCACTTTGTAGCAATTTTTAAGGCTTGGACTGTAGTGGGCTAAAGAAAAATGTTCCATGAAATCTTCCTCTACATGTTTTCTTTGGAGTAGCAAACATGAAAGTTTATTTAATCTAGCATCCAATGAAATCAGCCTCCTTGGAACTCAGGGTAAAGCCGCCACTACATCTGACTCCCCCTGCTAAGGCAAGGTGGCAAACATTTTGGGTATGGATTCAGATCAGGATTTGGATCATGGGTTTAGGACTTTCAGTTCGTGACCCATTGTAGATTTTTATCTAGCGAGGTGTAAGAAATTATCATAGGAAAACAAAAGATACTATGAGGGACCTTTCTCTAGGAACCTGCCTTCATTTAGGATCACTTCTATAGCAGATTCATTCTGCTGAAGGCTAAGGAAAATTGGTAACCTAACCACCCACCATCGTTTCTTGCAGGTGCTTCACACTTGCTGTTTTTGAAATAGTGCCAAACAATCTTATTGACGAATAAGTGCCAGTAGGGAGCATAACGCCTCAGTGGGTGTCAGCTAAATTAGCTGGTCTAGTCTCTAGGATTGATACCAAAGACTCGGATTCAAATTCCTCCTACATTGGCCATGTGTTGTGACTCCATTTACACCAAATGAAAAAGCAGCACATAATCTAATAGATAACTGTACAGCAGAAGATTAACACTTTGGCTTCAGAGTTTTACTAAAAGAACACACCTGTGGCCAATAACAAATCGAATAACAATGCCTTTCTCTTCCTCTAGCCTTTTTCTTTCATCACCTGTTATTTTACCAGAACCGCACTGATCAAAATCTATTTGCATGAGGACAGGAACAACAGAAGTAATACAAAAGAAAATTGTCACAAGATTTCTAGGTACACCTTGTGGCATCCAAGTTGCACGAACTGAATCTCTTCTCTTCCGGCTATTGAATGCAGTGTTGATTCCTATGACCATTAGATATTTTCTTTTAGTAGTTATTTCTGCCATCTTTATGCTTTCTGATACAGGAGCTCCATTTAGTATTGTTTCTTGTGCTGCCCTTGCAGCAACTAATTCTGCCTCCAGTTTTGAAATTGTTTTCTTCAATGTCCTGAGTGAGACAATAACACTCAGCAGATTACAGTAAGCTATTGAAGATGACCAAAAAAGGGAGGCTAAAATAACCCCTCTTTCAAGGAGACTCTTATCAATTATAAGAAGAGCTTACTTCACAGCATAGTCTTTGGCAGAGAATACTCCGGGAACACGATTAGGTTCATGCTGTGTAACCTTCACATTGAGATAAGGAAACACGTAAGCAAGTACAAATTTGTTTTACTGAGAT
Organism: Talinum fruticosum; assembly: GCA_021018815.1. Classification (NCBI taxonomy): domain Eukaryota; kingdom Viridiplantae; phylum Streptophyta; class Magnoliopsida; order Caryophyllales; family Talinaceae; genus Talinum; species Talinum fruticosum. The sequence goes on along the minus strand of JAITYX010000074.1, from coordinate 1,334,472 downwards.
ATGTCAGGTAGCCAATCAAAAGGACATGACCTCAAATTCTGAGGGGGACATTCTAATCTCAGAGAAAGAGTCAGTTATTAAAAGCTACTTGAATGTGACAAACATGAATTAGGGATAACCTCACATTTTTTAAGGCAACTTCTCATAGGTCAGCCATTGAGTTGAGAAAGTTTATATACAGAATTTCACAACGTCGCGATTAAAATGTATCATAGTTACTTTGTCTACATATTGAATATTTATGTATGCCCTCATTGGCAGAGCTCAGCTAAGTCAAAATAGCCTTCAGACTTCATAAACACCATGTTGACAAGCTCAAATTTTATTTAGTTTACAAGACCAATCCTTATCCACATAAGTCAATCAAACAAATGAAAAGGCATCAACTGGCCGTTATTTCTTTCTTTTTTTGTCTTTTTTTTCAGAAGGCAGGGCAGTGAAGGAGGTCCATACTATTCTATAGCTCGTGAAATTTACCAATAGATGCATTCATGTTATCTAGCAGCACAGATCGATTGATACTGGAATAATACCCACAAAGAAAATAGCGCATTCAGAAACTATCCGTTTATCAGAATGTGGTTTCAAGACAGTGTTATAAAAGTATAAACACCTGTTTCTGGTCATTATCCATTATTATTCTTCCGCCTCTGCTTCTAACTGTGCTTGCTATGTCTTTTTGTTCAGGCACCGTCCACATCCTGGAACACGAGTAATGTTAATACTTATACAGCATATATCTCCACAGTTCACCTCAATCTGAACTTAAAAACAAACAACTTGACAGAATAAAAGGGAAAACGAGAAAGAATGTGATGGCACCATGGGGAACAACTCATTAGAGTTTAAACTACTAAAATTTATTATTGTAGATATATTTTGCTATGACAAATGTAACTATCTCAAGATAAGACCAAACTAATATTGTTTCCTAGAATTAGTGTTCCCATTCTCCTTAAGTCAAATGTAGTTCAAGAGAAACAAACTGTTTGCAATTGTAAAGGTAAGACACTTTAGACATACCACCATAAAATCTTATTTCATGTGAGCTTCACCCTAAGGCACAATCATCATCATTATTGTAGTTTTGAGTCGATATTTTGTTGTAAAAGTAGTTTAAATATCAATTGGATAGGCAGTTCAGTACAAACCTACAAATATCCATCTTAGTAAGCAGTAACTAGACAAAATGAACTTGAGGGACTAGCTGGGCATTGCTGGTTTCATCTGGGTATGATCTTCTGACTTCTCATGCTCTGTTGTCAGATGAGACCATACTTTTGCAAGTATCTTTCCAATTTCAAGGCCACTAGTCAAAATCAAGCTATAAAAAATTGTGAAAAGCATGCCACCGTTACATGCCCTCCCATCAAAACAATGCAGATCCCACAATCTCCATTGGCTACAGTATCACATACTATGCTTGCACAAGTTAGACATTTAGATAGTCGTTTGGTGCCATCCGACCTGAAAATCAGAAATGAGGAGGCAAATATCATTGCGTCTCTTTCGTGCTATCTCATAGAAAGCATTGATAAGCCAAGTTAAGCACCCAAGGCCAAAGTATCCAACACAGATACATGACTAAAGTGAAAATTTTTGCTAAGTTTTAAGTACTTTTGCCTACCTGCATATTTTGCATGTCTTTTCACACAAAATTAAGTGCCATAGTGTCCATATCCATGTCAAACTGAGTATCTGATAAGGATAGTTCTGGTGAAATGAAGAGTTACAGAAAAGGGTAATATATAGCTGGTGGTAAGCCAACAGCAGCAGGGATTCCTCCCACATGGCAACTGTCTAAACTCTAAAGTGCTACAGTTATTAATGTCGTCAAACTTCTCCTCAAAGATATGCACAAGGTGCGTTAATGGAAGATGATGGAAGTTACTGATCGGACCGAAATCAGACACTGGGCAGAGTCATTAATATCAGAGAGCTTTTTCAGCCTCCAGATAACAGGCATTCATGATTGACACATCACACACATTCTGCTGGTGATGATTCTCCCAACTCCTCAGATCCTTCATGGACTTCTCCACTGTCACTTTCTTTGATCACAAATGGAGGGAAATTTAGTAGACACTAGGCTCCAGTCTTCCAATTAACTAATGAACCTACCCCCCTTTTCCCTGAATTCAAATATCACTCACAATTAACAACTATTAATTTCAGCGGAGTGTATTAGTTGTTTTCTTCATTATATTGTTTGAAGCTAGAATTCCATCTTACACAAAACCCAAATTCCAAGTTCCGCATCAAACAAGTAAATGGCTGCAAGTTTTACAGGCACACTACAGTTGAAACAATCTGACATAAACCCTAATATCAAAATAAACTCCAAATCTCAAACCCCCACCAAACTCCCATAATTCAAAGCAAATCCACTTGATAAATTGCACGAAAGAGCACTTTAAGTTCCATACACAACGAAGAAAAACAAAAAATTGTAAGATAAAGAACAGAAACCTGACTACAAAGAACCAAAAAATAACCTGTTTGTGAAGAACATTCCAGCACAGAAGCTACCAATGCAGAGCAAGATTACTACTTTCCGAGGCAGGAAACTCCTTGATTGGAGATCATTACCTCCCATTCCTGCTCTACTTTTCAGCGACATTTTTGTTCTGGCCTTCTGGGTTCTCTCCTAGTAAGCTTGTAGGAGGAAGAAAGTGAGAATTTTATGGCAATAATAATGACAGTAGATAGCTTGTGCTTATTAATGGGATTGAAGTCAAAACAGACTACCAATCTCCTTTTTTTAAATTGAGGTTGGTTCAGGTTGTTTCTCTCTCTATGACTTTGGATTTAAGCTTCCCAGGATTGTTTTGTATTTAAAATTCGACACATATAATGTTTTCCTTCCCGTTCTGATTCTCTACTCTCAACCTCGGCACTTTTAACAGTAATGCTACAGAGTAATAGTTGGCATTCCAAAAATAAAATCTTGTCATACCAAAAATAAAATCTTGTCATATCTCTTCAAGGAGATTTTAAATTGATTTGAATTTTATATTAATTTGTTTCAATGTAAATTTACTTTTAAATTGGATTAATATTTCAATTTGATAATTTTATTTCAAAAGAAAGTCAAATATACAAAAAAAAAAAAAAAGAAAAAACTTAGGTGTGGTTCCGGTCAGGTAGACTGGGGAACTAGTCCTTCGAGGTTGGGTACGGATTAAGTATTATTTGAAGTTGATTTGGCTCATTTGTGGTTTTAAGATTTAGGTTCGATAAAAATCAAGTTGGGTATAAGTCGTATCAATTAGTTTTAGACTCATGTAAATTCCGAATGAATTGCTCATAGAAGTCAAGTTGCATTCAAAAATGTGTTAACTAAGTGAACACAATTATTCAGTTTTATTTTTCATGTATAAATTGAATGTATGTTTTGGGTTTGGTGATTTATGTTAAAGTTCTAGTTTGAGTTGGTTTGGGTTGATCCGAATTCAAGTAATTTATATTGATGTATGAATCGGTTTTGGTTTAAGTCGGTTAGGGTTTGAATCCTATCATATGTTTGGTCATGTCCGAGTCAATTCATTTTCGGGTTTTGATCATTATCGATTCACTCATATCGGTTATCAATTCAAATCTAAATTTAGTCGATTTGATAATTGTTTTGAACTTCAATCAATTTTGTCGGGTTTATAGCCAAGTTCGATCAATGTTAATTTCTAATTAAACTAATTGATCTTGCTTGAATGCTAATGATGAGTATTTATGATAAATTAAAAGGAGCTTATACTTATTTTGGTTACTCTCATTGTGATGAGTAGTTTGCATCTTTAAGCTTGTTATAATTAAGAAACGGAAAAATGTTCTTTCTGCTTATATTACTCCTTTCTTGTTCTAACATTGCTACATATGCCTTTTCATCAATTAATGTGAGGAATATACAAAAACCTTCTCACAAGAAGTACAAAACTAATCTATAACATATAACAATTGAAACAAATAATTTGTGCATGTTATCGAAATATATATCCCATTTTTTTTCTTCGAATATATTTCATGATTCTAACAAGAATAAATAGACTGTTTTTTATTTGTATTGACGATTTCTAACAAAAATATACTGCTCGGTGAGTTAAGTTGGTGAAACTTGTCCTAATACTCATCCTCGACTTATGTTACGCTTGCTGAGTTAAGTACTACGCCAAATCAACTTTTCTATTCTATTTAATGTTTATTCGATTGGCAAAATGTTGTAAGAGGCATAATGTCTATGGAATATATGATGATAAAATTTGACTGATTAAAAGGCGAATTTCACTTTTCTTTTTTTCTTTTTTTAAAAAGTAAAAATTTAAAGATAGGTAATGCAACATGATAAAGTGTTTTAAGTTATTATGACCATTTAGCATGCTAGAAAAGTTACAAAAATTACAAGTTTTAACAAAGTAAATCTACAACTTTGTAATTTTTGAAACTTAAATGAAGAGAATCATTTGTTGTTAACTTTTTCATTGTAATTTTTTTAAAAATGTTTTGGCAAATAATGGTTTTCATCCCAATTTAGTTGAGTTAGTTCTGATCCAAATTGAAGTATCCAACATTGATAATTTTAATGGATTAAAATTTGATTAGCCTTAGCCCAAACCCAACCGAGTATGGGCCTAAATCCGGCCCAAACTAAATGGCCCAGAGTCCCAGTCAGAAACTCAGAACTCAGAACAATACTGATTTTCACCATTTAAAAAAAAAGAAAAAAAGAGAAGAAATAAAGCGCCAGGAAAAAAAAAAAAAGAAACAAAAAGCAAATATGTTTAGGTTTTCACTTCTAATAATAATCAGGGATTTATACTAAAACTTGTGGTTTTTAATTATTAGAGGAAAAAAAATAGAAAAAGTAATTCATTGTAATGATTCAACAATAAAAAGCAAGTTTGATCAAAAAATAAAATAAAATAAAAAATGAGTAAAATTACAGCTCTAATATGATCCAATTGAGTTGTAGGACCACAACAGGTTTTTCCTAGACTGTGCTATAGAATGAAAGTAAAGTTTATCTTACATTAGTAAAATAAAAAATATTCAATATATAAATAAAATAGTGAATTATTTCTAATAAATTTTGAATGAAAACTTACTTGAACTTATTATATACTGGGTTTGTGAAGAACAGTTTTGATATAAAATTTCACAATAAGCAAGTATATCTAAATTTTTAAAGTTCATTCTCGAAGTGTTTTAGATCTTAGTTCAGTATTAAGGTTTGAGAGCCCAATCTTAAATTGTTTTAGATCCAGTTTTAATATTTAGAATTGTTTTCTAGTTGTAAATTGGGCCCTCAATGGACTCCCTATCTCAAAATAAGATCTACTGGGATTGATGAAGCCTATAGGAACGGAGTTTAACGAGTCACACATTTTCGTAAATCGGACCTAAGAGCCTATTAAAGTGGAGAGACACCTCTATAAAAGGAAAATGACTCATTCTAGATTCAAACTCGATTGATCTAAAGCTCACGGGTAATTTAGAAAGATATCTCACATACTATTTGAGATAGAGTTCATTGGTAACTTAAAAGTTATAACCCGTTTGCATTAAACATTTCAAACATTTACATTTTTAATATACTTGTTGAAAACTAAAATTTCACCAACTCTACAAATATAACTTAATTCCTAATTTGTGTTTTAACCACATACATTGAGAATGTCTGCTAACATTCCACATTTAAATTTGGTAGATCGGGATACTTCTTCACGTTACAATAACTTCACCGATAAAGGATTAGATAAGGATTTTTTTCAAAAAAAGGTAAATTTAGATAAGTTCAATCTATTATGTTATATAGATAAGATAAAGATAGTGACTCAAACATTTGGTCAAAAGTGGACCATCACATCACATCCCCAAGGCAATACTCAAGAGAATTCTTTTAAGATTATTAAAATAGACATTGATTGGTCTCAAGAATCACGTTGGTGGTCATATAAAACACATTTTTGCATTGTGAGTTACGTTGTGACAGAAAAAAGAAAAGAAAAGAGCCAATTAATACAAATTCCGTGAGCATATAATCAAATGGAGGCTTTGAAACACGTATCATGCATACATTTCCATGCTTCTAACGCATAATAATGATATTAGGCGATCCAAAATTTTTAAAAAAACGCATAATAAATATGGCAAGTTTATGTTGAGGTGAGAGGTCTAGACACGTTACCCTGTGTTATTCCTCACGTTCATTGTGTTGTGCATGTTAATTTCAAGTGCATGAACATACACACTTTGGTTGAAATAAATGTAGCTATAGCTATAGTACTCTTTTGGAACTTGTTCTCATCCTCAAGTGACGTGCATTAACACATTACTCATTATTAGACCTCTATATTAATGTATGAGTCATTCGCTCGTGTTTCCTTTGAGTTGTCTTCAGTTAGAATTGGTTTCAAGTCATCCTAATTAATAATATTTAACATGCGTTTACTCATTACTCATTATGTGCTTAATAAAGTTGATAAATTAATATAAGGTTGTAAACCACTCTTATGTTTTAATTTTAAAATTCATATCCCGAAAGTCGTTATTCTACTTAGGAAGGGTGTTTCAAGGAGTCTAATGTAGCAATCCCATCTTTTGAACTGAATTATAAAATTGTGTGAGATTAGTTCTAACGGACCCTAAATTGTTTAAAACATTTATTAGATACTACTTCATATATAAAAATAACGTTAAGAAAATTTAGAAAGTCAAGAAAGTCATTTTGATTTAGTCTACTTGCAATTCAAGTTGAAAATATAGTGTAAACTTGACTTTTGTAACTATATAGATTGTGGACAAATCTTGTGTTTTAATTATTTTTTGTTAGGATTGATTTTAGGTTGATTAATTTCTCTTAGTAACAAAAATAACTTTTAGATGAAAAAATTGTAAAAGGTCCAATTGTGGTTAAATGTTCAAACTAGTTTAGGCTATTTATGATATTAATTTGGATATAAATTTGAATACTCCATTCATTTCACAATACATATCACTTTAATTAACCTTTTTCATTTCACAATATTTGTCATTTATAATTCCAATGACATATTAATGACTAATTTACCAAATTTATCCTTATTAATTATTTTTTTCTCCTTTTTCACCGGCTTTTTTAATTTCTAATGAAACCTTGAGACAACTTTTTTAATATAAATTATCATAAATTTTGTCTTTCCTTAGCATTTCCTCACAATCAAAAAATGACAAGTATTATAAATTATAAGAGTATTTAATTGGTTTAAATTTCGAAACTTAAGTCAATTTGTCTAGCTTTCCTTGATGTATTAATATAAAGCAACTTCATTCGTTTATTAGAAAATACTATAACAAGAAGAATCAAAAGTCATCGGATTTTGTGGGTTCCATATTTTATATATATATATATGAAACTTATATGAATCTACAGCTTACACATTACTTTATTTCAAAATATTAAAATTAGTAGTGTATTGATTTATACTCAAATGACTAACCAATACCGCATACATATGCTGTTGTACGACATTCCCTTACTACAACCACTAATTATATCAGCTATTTCATTTAGGGGAGGACAGATTTGGGGTGGGTGAAAACTTTACTACTACTACTACTACTACTATAATAATAATAATAATAATAATAATAATAATAATAATAATAATAATAATAATAATAATAAAATTTTTAAAATATAATAACTTTTTACAATAATAATAATAATAATAATAATAATAATAATAATATTTATTAGCATTATAATTACTCATAACTATAACATTCATTAAAACTCATATAACATAATCATTATAACAGTTGATTTTAACAATGATACTGAATAGAAGCTCTTAATAAATGAAGAGATAATGGGTGTCAATTTTATTTTTTATTTTGAAGGGGAATAATGGGTGTCCAATTTAGTAAGCTATCTTAATCTAAAGTTTCAACGGTTTAGGTGTTTGGGGGATATACTATTGTTTGTTTCACTCATACCTTCTGTACACTTGCAATTACTAATATGAGAATTGCTTCAAAATTTAACGCAAGTAAAGAGCTCCAGTAAATATGGTGGCAATGATCTATACCTACATTTAGGCAGGTATCATCTAAAGAGTATAGTCTTAGAGATAAGTCGATATCAATGGTGACACCAAAGAAGCTTAAGAACCAGCGAGTCATAAATAAAAAAATCGTAATTAAATCTAAAATTTAGATGTTCTATTGTAGAACATATATACACAATATGCGCGTGATCATGCCCTTCATCTCATCGTCCGATCTTTATTCATGGGAGTGGGACTCTCTTTTTCCGATCGACAACAAAAATCTTCAAACGTATATGGGGCTTTTTCTGTATTTGTGTAAGTTACATAGCTATGAATTTTCTGATGAAGCTGTTGCATTCATCAAATAATCATAGCAATCATGTTAGATCTAATATCAGCATGGTCTCGGACTGTTAATAAATTTACTTGCCAAATCGTACATTTCGAAGTCCTACCTTCAACCACAATAAAAATAGTAGTTATATTATATAAAACTAACCTCGATTAAAGTCTAAATTTAATGTGGATGTTGATGATAGGTTCATTTTTATATCATAGTAATTATAATATGAGTACAAATTTTGCACATGAAATCTATTATTTGAACAATATTTCCATAGTTTATATAATAGCTTGTAGAATTATAATTTTTGAAATATGATGTACTCATTCTATCAGGGCACACATTAACAAATGGTTAAACAAAAGAATAATAGAGGGACTAAAAATAATAAATAAATAAATAATTTGTGGACTATCTAACTAGATTATCTTAGGATTATGATGAAATTTTCTAGGTACTTCTCAATCACACAAAAGTGTATAACAGAAGAGCGAAAGTTGATTAGAAAGAATGTAAACTATAAAATATTTTGGGCTTTTATTTTAAAGATATGTTAATTCAAACTATACTTTTTTAATATATCATCGACCATTGAATGATATCCCATCTACATTCAGTCCAAACATATACAAAAATTAATAACTTAATTAAAGAATTTTTAAAAATTGACTTAGCCCATGAACTACTCCCAATTTTTAAAAATATTTTAAAGACTAAGGCTTGTTACATTTAACTTTAGCTTTCAGTCTTACAGGTTTCTTATAACTCCTTATACCTACTTATAGTTCCTTACAACTCTTTACAACTTCTTAAAACTGTTTATATCTCCTTATACCTGTTTATAATTCCTTACAACTTTTTATAACTAACTTTACAATTATTTTACAACTCCTTACAACTTATAACTCCTTACATTTGTTTACAACTCTTCACGCTTTCTTAGAGTTTTCCTTACAATTTCTTACAACTCATTATAATTCCTTACAATCTTACAAACTCCTTACAGTTAAATAAAACATGATCTAATTTGTTATCATTAGGCATATACATTTGCCTATCCCGTAGACAAATACGAGAAATTATATTTACATCAATAAAAATAGACCAACTCATCATAATTATTTTATTTTTATTTTTATTTTTAAAATCTTTATTTTTATGGTAATATTTTATATGTAATTATCTCATATCATACTAATTTAATTATATTTTATTAGTATATTGAACTAACTATTCAAATATCCACCAAAAAAATTTGAACCCTCCAAATCTCAAAGAGAAATCAGAGTTGTGTAAAACTTGTACACCAAATGAGAGAGAAACCACACAAAATAATTTGACATGAACATTTATTTCTGATTTCACATAAAAATAATGATGTAGTAGTCCAATAAAAAAAAAAAAAAGGAGATTGGTTGGCTCCATCGATGAGATCTCTAGACATCTTTTATCAAAGGAAAGCTATTGGCTAACCGATTGCACAAACCAACAAAATTGTCCAACTTAGGTGGCATTGCCATCCCATTTTCCCATTTTTTTATTTTTTTAAATATCAATTCATGTTTCCATTATATTCATAAACCTTATCCATAAAGCATTGTGTCCATAAAAGTGTCAGGGACATTTGGGCAACCATTATTTTGTACTACCAATGTAAGCCTAGTACTGCACTAAAGCTAAATTTTACAAATCAATATTAATATAAAACTTTATTTGTTAAATAAAATCCCAAAAATTATCACGAAACCATTCTTTAAGATAAATGATTACTAGTAGAACATAATATTAAATAATTACATTATAATGATCTAATAATACTAATAAACTTTGATCTAACAAAATTTGGGAGGGTGCCAAAAGTAGTCCAAAAACCAGGCAACACTCCTGAGGAGGGAGAAGTGACAAAAATAGGAAAGAAAAACTCGTCCTAAAGGACCCTAAAACCATTTCCTCTCTGCACCAAACCACCCCATTACATTATATTTAGAAACCCTTATAAAGGCAGCTAATCTAGCTAGTGAACAAAAGATGAAAAGGACACCCCATGGGACCTCATCCAAGCCAAAAGAAAAGACAACCCATGATGAATATGATGTCCGTAATGACTTCATATAGCCCCAATAATTATACCAAAAATTGATAATGACAACCTTGGGAATATCCATGGATGATGATGATGAAGATGATGATGATGATGATGATCATGGTCATGATGCTGATAAAACTAATGCCCATTTGCATGATGGTGTGTCATGTCATGTCATGCATGGTCATGACTCAAGGAAACCAGTCTTGGTTAGAATGGCATTCCTCACCTTGCTCAGGTCTCTTCCCTTGAGAGTCCTCCCAATCCCTTCGTAGACAGAGAAAGATGAGATCTGGCTCCTTGCTAGCTTCCTTGCTAGGTATTCATGCGGTGGGACCATCCCATCTTCATCATCATCGTCCCCATCCCCGTCATCATCATGATCATCATAGCAGCCAAGATAATGATGATCATCATCGCCATAAATAGTATTGTACCCATCATGATGATCATGGCCATGAACCCATGGTGATGACGACGACGATGAATGAGTGGCATAGCTGCTGTAATTGCCACTCTTCTTCTTGGAACTCTTACCATAAATCTTAGACCAATCAGGGATGTCAAGAGGAGCTGAAAATTGCTTGCTCTGAGTTTGAGGAGCTTCATTAATGGAGGAAGATGATGATCTGGGGATCATCCTTGGCCTACTTGCGGAGGAAGGGGAGAGAGAAAGAGATGATGGGTTCTTTTTGATGGGTTTTCTGAGTCTTGGGCTGGAGTTCTCTCTCTCCTCCATAGCCATCACACCCCACACCTCTCCTTCCTCAAAGTCTTCATCTTTCATGAATCTCCTACCATATCTACCAGCCATTGTTTCTTCTTCTTGAGTTTCAGGGCTGTGGATAAATGGAGGTAAGAATTAAAAAAGAAGAGGAGAAGTAAAAATGAATAAAGTTTGAAAGAGAAAGAGAAAAAGAAAGGAAGTCAGAAAGAAGAGAGAAGGGGGAGGGGGAGTACTCACAACCTCTAGCTTAAATAGGTTAAAAAAAAAAAGGGATGGGTTTTCTGAAATTTAAAGAACCCAAAAAAAAAAGGGAAAAAAAGTTTTAATTTTTCCTAAATATTAATTGGTTTGGTGTTTGGGAAGGAGGGGGTTGAGGTGTTAATAAAAGAGAGAATAAAACCAGGAATCTACCTTTGGCCTTTTTTGCTTGCAAAACTCCAAATTGAAGCTAAAGAGAGAGGCTTTATTTATGGGCACTTATGATACATGGGGGCATGAAAATTGTACTACATTTTGTGCAAAAGCATTTCTTGTCACGAGAGTTTCACAATGCACCTTATAAAATGTGAGGCTCTTATCAATTTTATGAAAAAGAAAATCATGATTTTAAGGCAGATATTCTGGATTTTTTCGTACATTTTAATTTTTAGTTGTGTTTTTATAGAAATGTATGTTTCGTCATTATTATTTACTTTATTATTATTTTAGTATCTTTAAAGTTTAATAATATACCTCTATAATATATGAGTAATAAGGATATCACACTTCATCTATTCGATTTTTACGAGTGTATTAAAATTTAATTAATTATAAATTACAAATACTAGCATTTACGAAAATGAAGAAAAAAATTGAATCATTTTATAAAAACACCTTAGACACTATTAAACTAAAATTCGAAGATTTTTATATTGTAATAATCTAAATTTTAAAATTAGTAAGATACGTATATGCACAACAATGACTTTGTAACACTTTTAATATTTTCATAGATCCTAAAAATAATCAATGAAGCTATTCCGGTTTATATAAGAGACCTTGTAACACTTTTATCACTAACACCATTTAAGCTTACTGTTAGGAGTAATTAGTAAGTTTCTAAATTTGAATTTAAATAGATAACCCGTGGGTCATATAAGTCCCATTATAATATTGTGTTATCTATGGATAAGGGCCAAATAGAACCGCCTATTTTAATAAAGTATGATCATAAGTGAATATTCATGTGCTAATTCTAAAATTTATATTTATTACATTACATTTCTCTCATTTTTCAGATTAATATAATATCGTATCTAGTTTCTTGCAAGAAGTGGCATTTTGCAAATGGGGATTTGAGCTTGAGCTGAAAAGGTGGAGACTACTGTGACTGGGATGAAATGGAAGGTTTATGTAAAAATGTAAAACTAAGTAAATAAGAAAAAGGGTGGGGGAACCTCTGAAATCTCTTTTGCTAACTTTCTGATGAAATCTGTGGCAATGTAATTAAACAGATGCCTCCAAATTTGATCACGGATTTCAAGGCTTCTCAGATAATCCTGCAACAGCCCATCAGAGATCGATAAATGTACATGCAGAGTTTAATTTCTCAGAAGAAATGCAGAGTAGATATAGTGAGGATAAAGACAGATTCCAAGGGAAAAAAACCCAGGAACCCCAAAAGAAAAAAGGAAAAATTGAAGGAAAAGAAAGGTGTTTGGGTTTGGGGAAGTGAAATGGTTGGGTAAAATTAAGAATCCAGAAAAAGCAAAGAAAGAGACAGGGGGTATGATGGAGAATCTCAGTTTCTACTCTGTATTTTTACCTGGAAATGGCACCCTCTCTATAAACACCAATACTTAAGTCTTTAGCCTCATTAGCCAGCTCAATTTCAGCAGGGCAGGGCACAGAGACAGAGACAGAGGCAGATGCAGATGCAGGCTAGAAGGAAACCTAGAATAGATTAATAAGATCAGTAGATCACAGAGAGTGGTTGCTGTGGCGATTTTGCCTCCTTTGGGAAACAAGAGTAGCTGTAAAATAAGGCACGAATAAATTAATTAACATGCCCTCCAAAAAAATATATAAAAAAGATAGTGATCAACATCTCTTCGCCTTTCTAGACGTTTTGGGTGAAAAATAATGCAATGTGTAGTGTAGATAAGCTTGATATTTTTAAATAATTGATGTTGCATCACTCCACCGACTTTTTAGAAATATATCGAATTAAAGTAGAATATATTTTATTTTAAATTAAGTTAAATGAATGGTTTTTTAAAGGAAAGATTAATTTGCTTAATAATTTTTTTTCTTTTGATTTAAATTGAATTTTTTAGATTTGATTTTTTATGTTTATTTATAAAAATAAATTGAGCGATTTATTATATTTTTATCAAATTTATTTTAATATTACATCTCTAAAAGTATATATTTTTTGAAGTAATATAAATACCGATTACTTAGGTATGAAATATGTTAAAGATATAAATAGAGTCGAATAAAGAAACATGTAGGATTTCAAGCAAAATGTTCTCTTTTGTTTTTTTTTGAATAAGTAAGTATAACAACTAATAGACAACCCTTTTCATAAGGGTTCTACCTAAATCGTCCTCCATTAAAATGGAGAGAAAGAAGAAGAAGAGGGGATAAAAACCAAACTAAAGTAGAAAAAATAAATTGACCAAACTTGGCTACATAGTTAGCAGCTCGACTCCCTTCTCTAAATGTGTGATGAATAAAAACTTGGTTGCACATCCGAAGGAAACAATGAGTGTCTTGAACCAGCGTCTGGATTTCCAAATGAACCTCGGATTTCTCTTTTGATTGCTTTAATGACCGTTAGGTTATCTCCTTCCAAAATGATAGAACGAAATTCCGTTTGAATTGCCGCTTGACACCATTTCTCATGGCAGTAGCCTCTATTAAAAAACAGAGGATGACCCCAAATTTGTTACTTTTGCTTGAATAAACCCGCCATCCCAACTTCGATGACGAAGCCTCCCACAACAGCTAAAGAAGACCTTGAACCGTCAAAGTTGACTTTAATAAATCCTCCGGGTGTTTGTGCCAACAAATCGGATGGTTAGAAGTGTTGACACGTAGTAAGGGAGAAGGTGAGGATGAATTGAAATATTGATCCAGTCTGTGCCAACATATCTGATGATGAAGCAAAATGTTCTCTTGTAAGAGCCATATTCTAATCTTGAATGAAAGACTACATGTGAAACATCGAGCTTTGTGGGTAAATTGAAAAGACATTGAATTAATTTAGAAAAAGGATCTAATATCAGATACTTTTATATGCCCCAATATATTCCTTATTATATTCCTTATTTTCTTTTGAGATGTACTACAGTAGTGTTCACTTTCTACAAATAAAAAAAATATAACTTATGATGAGTTTTTAAAAATACAATTCTGAAAAATAATAAAATTTAAAATAAAAGTTTTAAATTCGTATATCAAATATATTATTAATATTTTATCTTTAAAAGATATTAAATAATTAATTTATTAAAATACTTATTAGGTAATTAGAGATGAGCAAACCAGAATTAAGAGAAGCACATATAATATGAGAAATAGTAAAAAAATTGTGCTTTATTATGCAGTCAAGTCACTAAAATTTAAGTCTTATCCTCCCAAACTATGATGCTAGTCCGTTACTTGTGATTTTTTTTAGGGTGAAGGCAAATTATTTATTTTGTTTTAGTAGATGTTGGTTGCTCTATTTATTTTTTTCTTTTAAATATTACTTTTGTTTTTAGGTAGTTATGTTCGCTGTTGTACTTAACTTAGGAGGCATTAAAAAATTTTAGGCAATTTTCTTTGAATGGAAGATTGTAAATGGCATTATTTTTGAATTTGTTATCCATTTTTGAAATTTACCAATGATATAAAAAGAAAAGGCATTTTGATTCAAAACATCCATTAGTGACATTGATTTATGGATAATAATGTAATGTTTAATAAAAGAGGCAATACATACATGCACCCATGAAATGAATGGTGTGGGTCCAACCTCTCCAGAAAATATAAAAAAAAGGGCAATAATTAATGATGATAGTTGGAGTGCATAAAATAATTAGTAGGTTAGTGTTCCTGAGTGACAGTAGATAGATAGTATACTACTTCTACTTCCAGTGTGTTCATTGGAGGAAGAGGAAGCCTCTGCTCTGCTGTGCATTGTGATTTGTGATTGGTAAATAGTGGAGAAGAAGGATTGGCCTAATTAAGCTTCTTCCTTCCTTCCTTCATTCACTGAACCCCCTTTTTCTGAAAAGCTTTTTTAAAAAATTTACAGAGAGAGGAGGAACCTTATCCAAAATCCTCTCTCTTCATTCAGAGGCTCACAGCTCATCATCTGATACAGTAAATGTCACAGTACCTTTTCACAAATCTATATCTGTCTTTCTTTTTCATACATCTGCCCTTAGTTTTAATTATTCACGACAACTTTTCAACTGTCTTCCATTTTGTTTTCTATGCCCAGCCTTTTTTTTTTTTTTTGGGTACCAAACCTTAAGAATTGTTGTTTTGATTGAAAATTAAATTGTAGTAAGGATGTGAGGAAGAGGAGGAGAAAAGAGACTCTGCATAGTGCTGGTTTATACACGCCTTAAAATGAGTTTAAATTTTATGTATAAAAGAAGTGAAAAATTTGGAGTGCGATGAAATGAGATTTTTCGAAAAGATATGAAGGAGTGGAAAAAATAACAGAGTCTAATTATAAAAATTTATTAATATATATATATATATATATATATATATATATATATATATATAAAAGTTCAAAAAAAGGTATCTTATATGTACAATGGGGGAAATAGGAAATGTATGTTCATAATCTTTTGTCCCATTATAGATAATTTGTTTATTATATTAGTTAATACCACTTTATTATTTATAAGTTATTAATTAATAGGAGTGGTGATTCTAATTTACAAACATAAGCTCACATCGTACGTAATTTATAAAGTCATGATACAAACCTTTTCTTTGTGAGAATCGTAATCCTTTTGACTATTTATTCATTTGTATGCTCCTTATTTTTTCACTTTTTTTACAATTTATTCCATTCTTTATGTTATATATAGCATGAGGAAAAAATGTTGAAGAAGATTCCATCCTCACATTTCTTTCTCATTCCTTCTCTTTTGATTAGGAAACGTAATCGGACATAAACATCTTTATCGTAGTTTTATTTTTATACGTCATTTGAAAAATATTCAAAAATTGATTTCAATTAGATTCATTTTTGTACATTATTTGAAAAATATTTTAAAAAACTAATCTCAATTAGATTTGAATTGCTCATAAGGGTTTAGTATGCCTGTCCGACACACACATACATAGACACACGAAGAATATATATATATATATATATATATATATATATATATATATATATATATATATATATATATATATTAATTTGTTCCATATCTTAAATGGAAGGCATTGTTGGAAGATGGTGATGATAATACACAGAAAAACAGTAGCAACAACAGTGGATGGAGCTACAATGAATATATAATATAGGGCATGATAAAGACTATCTAATAGAAATATTATAATAATTTAAATATACAAATATATATATTTTTATATTGGTAAGTAGACTCATCCGTTTGAGCTCCTATTTCGTGAAACCTAGAAGGGGGATGCCAAGTATTCACTATACTCACAACACACAAATCATCAAACTTGAGGAATTTGTGTCCAATTAGGATTGAACCCGGGTGAGAAGCTTCTGAATAGGATGACTTAGGGTTGAGCAAAACTTTAAGGTACTCGGTTCCGGACTCGGCTGCGACCAGGACCGGGATCGGCTCCAAATTTTAAGACCTAGTTATAAACGGGTCCGGGACCGGGTAGTGAAATCATGGACTTGGACCCGAACCCGTTACTCGGTTTTATTATTAAAAAATAAAATAAAATATATATTTGAGACTCTATTTGTGTTTTTTTTCCATAATATTTTTAAGATGTAAACTTGTAATTTGGTATTTGTTTTGTACGTGGATTTTCATTATTAATGTTGGATTATTAGTTACAATTATAGGGTTGCAAAACAAAGCAAATAGTTAAAATCTAGGATAATTATTAGCTAAAATTTTACCCAAAAAAATAGTAAAAATTGTAAAAACTAAAATGGTATCCTAATTATAAAAAAAAAAAAGCAAAATGGCAACCGGGTCCCGGTCCCGAACCCGGTCAGAAGTGGGTCCAGAAATTTAGACCCGTTTTCAAATAGAACTGAGACCGGATCCAGCCAAAATGACTAGATATTTGATTTCTGCTCACCCTAGGGTGTGTATATATATATCTATGTGTGTGTGTAGATTTCTGTCAGAAAGGAGGTGGAAATTCCCAACATTTCAGAGAAATAATAATAATAATAACAGTCATTATTATTATTATTATTATTATTATTATTATTATAGGCGTGTGAAACTTGTAGATAGATCCACCAATGAAATACCTTGTACCTTAAAATGAACTCAGTTCTCAAAGCTGTTTTTGATGGGGTTTACTTGAATTCCCTGGTTTTGGGAAATAGTAATAAAAATGCATGCAATGAGCCAGCTCATAATACACAGAAACACAGAGAGATGTGGAATGCAGGCTGCAGCCAAATAGGTCTCTGTCAGGTCAGCTAAGAGAGCAGGGAGTAGGGATAACAACAGGGACGAAGAGTCATAGTCGATATCATTTGTGTTGCTCCATGCTCATGCTCATGCCCTTTGGCCTCACTTTCAAACACAACCTATAATTTTGAGGGTCAACTTTGCCTTTAAAAATCTACTATAACATAATATCATGGCTGGGAAGTGATTAAAAAGACCCGAAACTAAGTAATTCAATTTTTTTAATTATTTAGAACTGATGAAAAACATCGCTTAAGATAGAAGTCGTGAAAATTCAGAATTAGGGTTACGGAGTATATGTAACTATTTGTTTGCTATTCCTTTGGCTTTTTTGTGCATATGCGTTGGTTTTGTTATTATTTATCTTATATTTTCTGTACTTTTATAGGGTAGTACTAGTATTTTAATTGTGACGTTTATTATTATTATTATTATTATCTAACATAAAGCTATTTAATGTACTATATTTATCTTATTTTAGATATACCCGTGTTTATTGCATATGCTAGCTTTTATGTTTCAAATGATTTTCATCTCCAAAAATTTCTTTAATTTTCTTTATAAGTCCTTTACAATAAGTCTCTTTATGCGCGTTGATACTCGTAGAAACAAGTTTGTTTATATATGAATCTCCTCAAATATCACAAAAATGGAATTCACGCACGTTAAAAAATTCGTTAAAAAGGATTAAAATATTTAAGGTGCAATGAAGCGAAGTCAAACCCGAGTCTTGGTTTCTTGGATTAGATATATGAGCTAAGATTTGATTATGATAAAAGCGTTTTAAGTAGTTATGTTAATTTATTTTGGCTTATTTACCAACTAATTATCAAAAAAAGAAAAAAATTGGCTATGATATTTAATGCTTGTCTCAAGTTCCGCTCCAACTTGTCTAAAGTTTTCTTTTCTTTCTTTAAAAAGAAAATTCACTAAATCCAACTTTAAAATTAAATTGAAATTGTAGATCTGGCATTAAATTCAACAAAGTAGGCAAAAAAGGCCAGGATTACAAAAGGAAAGACCTCAAATCTAAAACTCAAATTGCAATAAAAAAAAAAAAGAATGGTTAAAGTGGAAAAAGTATGTGAATTAGAAAGATTGTTGAAAGAATTTACTATTTTTATCGCATATTTATTTTAACTGTTAAAATCTCTAATTGTTAATTGTTACGAATTATTATGAACTATTACGATTAGCAATAGCAGTTATGAGTTATTACAATTTGTTGTAAATGGTCAGAATTAGTTAAAATTAATTGTTATAAACTATTATGATTATCGTTTAACTGTTACTGAACTATTCACTATTATAAACGCCGAAACGAAAATGTCGTTATTTGCTTGAACATTTATTGTTTTCCAACATTCTAACCCCTTGCCTAATCTTTGCCCTTTTTTTTTAAGTTGACGTAATATCTTTACTCATTCTCCTTTCGTGCCAAATGGGAATAGATATTTAGATAGGCATGGGAATTGAAGTGAAATGGAAAATATACTCCAAATACATGATATTTAGGTTGAAAAAGATCAATCCCCTTCTCATCCATTTATCCCTCCCATAGGACCAGAAAACAACTCATTATTGTTATGACTATATCCATTATTATTATTTATTATGAAAAAGAGGGGACGAAATAAAAGGCATATTCAATGGCTGGCCTGAATAACTCATGATATTATTTGTCATGACCAACCTAATAAGAGTAATCCCCACTTATGATTCTTCATCATCATCATCATCATCATCATCATCAAGTGGGTCACCCAAAAACAATTCAATCGAATGTATTGTGTACAAATGATAAGCTAGCTACTCATGATCAAACTACAACCTGCCCACATTGAACCAACTTGTTCACAACTCCCATTGAGGCCATCAAGTTACCCCCAAGTTGCACCGGGTTCCAAACCCTAACCTTTTGTGTCGAAATCAGATACTTATCGATTAATTTATATAGAATATTTCAAGTATTAAAATTATAATAAAAGAGTAAAAATAAAACTAAACAGGGTTTATCATTAGTTACTAATTAGTATGATAAGTAAATCAACTTGTGACAATGAGTGGACAAAGGGCGTCTTCAATGGTGATTTGAATATGTATATAAAAAGGAAAATATTTGTATACAAAAAGCATACTTTTAGTTGTACAAAATAAAAATGAGACATAATTTGGATAAGACTTAATTTGAATTATAGGTTAAAAATTCTAATGACGACATTGGCGATAATTTTCTCAAATAATATCTTCTGAAGAACAGTTAATAACATTTACTAACATCGTTTTAGCTTAAATATGGCAAAATGTCGACCCAATATATAACCTCACTCTTTACTCTTTACATAATATTCTATAAAAATACATATAACAAGATCATGTATATATTTAGTTTTAAGAGAAAGAACGCTAATTTTGAAGTAAATCATCCACAGTATTTTAGGATTATATAGTTTTCAACTAATGTGTTAACAACGAGGGCAATATATAATATGTTTTTGGTAATGAGTTGGTGGCCAATCATTATCAATTATGAATATCACTGCTGATTGTTTTATTGCTGTAGCTTGTAATCATTGTCATAACATACAAAGAGGGAGGAAAATGCCCCCTCATGATGATACCATCCCGTATCACAATACATGTTACTTTAATACATTTTTTGATTTCACAAGATATCGGTCGTTTTATAATTCTAATAATGTATTAATAATTAGTTTACTAATTTTATCATTAACTTGTTTTTTTTTCATTGGAACCTTGGGCAACTTGATTTTTTAACATAAAGTTCGTGAATTTTGTTTTTTATTGGTATTTTGTCATAACTAGTAAAGCGACAAATATTTTAAGATAGATGAATTACCTTTTGTAAGATGCTAAACTTCCTTGTTAGATTTTACTATACCGGGTAACAAGCTTAAAGAAGGGCTTAGAATGTCTAATGTTTTGATAGCAACCATATGTTGTCCAAAATAACAAACTTCCTTGTTAGATTTTATTAGACAATGTACCAAGGTTAAAGGCGGTAAACTTCCTTTCTAACTCACTGGTTGGGTTAGTAATGGATCGTTTTTCTTGTCTAACTTCTTGCCAAGGTTTTTAGTAACTTAACTTAATGGTAAAAAGAAAGGGCTTAAACACGTCACAATCGAAATAATTGATGTTTAGAGACATGTTGGTCCGCACAGTCTATCATAACTGTCCTGAAATTTGTCCCTAAGATTCGAATTTTTGGGGGAAGGTTGAGGTCCTCAACGTGTTACTTAGATCCATGTGAGCTATTCCTTACATGTGCCAAAAGTCCAGTCCAGATATATTATAGGAAAGCATGAGTAATTGCTAAATTGCTCGATGTGGGAATATAAGGTGGTAAATTGTATGCATAATGATCAACAATAGCAACAATATCTATTGTTCGGGAGTAGCTTGGCCTACAATAGTCAGTCAGGGACCCGGTGTAGTTTGTTTTATTTCATTTCTTGGCGGCCAGTCCCCCTCAATTATACATTTCCACCAAAAAAAAAAACAAAAACAATAATATTTATTGTGATATTTTTTCCTTTTTATTGTGATTTCTTGTTTAATAAAAAACAGAAAAAATGCGTCAAAAGGATTAATTTTGATAGACAATTCAAAAAATTTTAATCTGTGAATAAATTGCGTTAGAAAAATACAAGTTTAAATAGTAGACGCTAATAGCATTAGAAAAATACAAGTTTAAATAGTAGACGCTAATAGCATTGGATAATATAGCATAAGAAAAGTGGAGGGAACAAGTTAGCCAATATAGCTAGGTTTCTCTCATATGAAAGGAATTTAGAAGCAAAGGCTGAATTATTTGTAAATTTTGAAAAAGATTAATTCACATGAAAGGAATTGTCTCATATGGAACGAGGAAGTGAGTTTCACTGTGTTATAAAGATGAAACTCTTGTAAATGTCAAACAATTGCATGGGTTTTCGGTGTTAAATGAAGTGATTTTGTGCCTCATCTCTACTTTACATACAAATTTGGTGATTTAATGAGATTTTGCATACTTTGTCGACGTATCTAAAAAGTGAAGATATAAACCGTATGCAAAAAGACTCATATGTGAAAGACAGATTGTCGAGATATCACTCATAAGTGAAAAGTTGCACGGTGAATGTTTAAGAAGCAACATGAATTCCAGTAGGCATTTCGAAAATAATTATTACTTGTAAGCCTATTAGCTGCTTGCTTTAATTATTAGTTGAAAGCTTACACGAACGTGTTATCAAAGGCCTCGGTTGAATTGCGTTGCGTCCTTAGAATTCTCCAATAGTTTGATCAATGGTGATTAGGTTAAGGGGGATAGAATCTAATTGTTTCACGTATAACCCCTTACAACTTTAATTGCCATTTTATGATACCGTCGTTTGTATATTGCTCTATCAAAGAAGGCCTAAGTCAGAAGCGAAAATTCAATTCAAAAGGTTTGCTTTTAACTTATCCCAACAATATGAGCAAAGTATTAAATCGCAAACAAGATTATTGTCTTCATACAACACTTCCATCCAAGTATATAAACATAATGTGCTAAAACGAATAACAAATGGCCTATTAGCTCAGTTGGTTAGAGCGTCGTGCTAATAATGCGAAGGTCGCAGGTTTGAGATCTGCATGGGCCATTTCCTATAATTTTCATTCTTTTGTTTTTTTGGGGTGGGGGTTGGGATGAACAGATAGCACGGTTCATTCAAACGAAAACATAAATAACACAAGGACTAGCTCATAAATGAAAACACAGGTGGCCTATTAGCTCAACTGGTTAGAGCGTCGTGCTAATAACGCGAAGGTCGCAGGTTCGAGACCTGCATGGGCCACTTTCTATATTTTTCATTACTTTTTGGGTGAAGGGGGTTGGGATGAACAGGCAGCACCTGGTATTTCAAATGAAAACATATATAAAGAATGATGAATCATTTTATTGAAATGATGAGGAACTTGAAGACTAACATCATGCCAGTTGCACGTTATCCTGACCATATAGATCATCACTTTGTGTACCACAGCCAGAATAAGGCAGGTCCTCGAGCTAACAAAAACTAATCAGCAGAAGATTGTTGAACCTGTACAAGCTGTACAATCAAATCCTGCATTCCTGAGCCAAAGCACCATGCCTCAGTATTTGTGTGCTGCGTGATAGAGTTCAATATATTCGAGAGCTGGGCGATTCCAAGACCAGTCTTGCTCCATCACACATTTGCGCAGTGAGTTCAACCATTCTTGTCCATCATACCAAGCTGATATTGCCCTAAACATTTTACTGGGAAGTTAGATAGCTAACCAAACAACACCACTGTTTCAGGAAACACATGACTGGGATAAATAGGAAGATTTTTGTTTTCTTCTTTTCTTTTTTTACCCTGGGTAGAGGGGGTCAGGTATACTGAACTGGGTCAAAATTTGAGGTTAGTGAAAGGGGAAAGTGATGGGTAGACAATGTGGTACTTGGAAGTTAGGACTCCACATTTCCCCATGATAAGACTTTGTCATGGAGGCATACTTGTATAAGAGAATTTTGCGTATTCTATGACGCATTAAAAATCCTGCAAATCATCAAATCAGCACGGGAAGATGAGTTATACTTGTCAGATTTGGGATAAGGTTAATTTTCCATCAGATTAAAATGCGTAGGTGGAATATTTTGGCAAGGGAGGAAGTTGGGCAAAGTGGAGCACAGTTTCCTGGTGTACATTGGTTTTGAAAGAGCTAGTATTTTGATAAGGAGTATCAGCCGCAATTACAATGTCCTGAGTGGTTATCACAGGTATAGCATTCCTAAGCAAAGGGTCATTTTTTGGCTTACAAATTGCAATACGAGGGAAGATTTCTGTACAGAAAAGGTTGCCAAATTCATTTCTCAGGTGGGCATCATATGCATGCCATGTAGAAACGGCACTGAGAATATCGAACATATCATGTGGCTCAAGTTTTTAGTGCACCAAACAAGAGTATGCAGCTGCTGCACAAGGAGATTGCCCACACCCGGGGGAGGAGGCGTTGGGGTGGGGTCAGAAGAAGGGAGAATTCAAGGGACATAGAAGAAGCAGTGATCTTTGCAGCTATGCAGCTGTCTGAGCTCTACCACAGGGTCTGATTGATCAGAAACGTAGCGAAGGCTTCTGTGTTAAGGATGTCCTTCAGGATTTTATACAACTATTAAGCTGATGTTTTGTTACATGTAAAGTAGGTAAAGAAGCTGACGAATCATGATGTATTGTCATGTTTAGAATCTTGGGGTCTGTGAAGGATTAACCAGATGCCCTTGGTGTGTAAAAAGGCCTATAATTTGTAGGGTGGGGGATGAATCATGACATTATTTTCCTCGTTTCCACAAAAAGGATATATTTGAGTGGGGGCTAAGTCAGTTTATATTCTGGTCATATATTTGGTTCACTGCGAGTTTTGTACATAGAGCTTAAGAATTCAATCAATATTGACCAGACAAATTTTGGATCCACTCAATTAATTTAGATCTGGTCAAAATTAGGTTACCTTATTTCAGATCTAGGGAAGTAGAGTGCTAGATCATTTGGATCAGGAAATTGGACACAGGTCAGTTTGATAAAGTCTAGACACATCCAGCATTAAAACACATCCAGCATTGGGAACTCTGGAGCACAACACCAATAACATAGGTCATTACTGGAGATAAATATTTTTGACTTAATACAAGAATGGATGAAAGCATTTCATGACAGAAATTGCATCACATTGCTTATGCTTTGAGCCATCTATACCGGAGTGCTGCTGCTTCTTGGGTAACAAACTTCCACAGGTTTCTCTGGTAGGGGAATAAGGAAAAGAGAAGCTTCTAAATTGGCATGTAATTTTTTTCTTTTAAAGATAAGCTTTACATCTTTCTCTTTACTATAAGTCTTTATTACTCTCATGGAAGGTTCATATAACAGTATATGACTAGTCTTGCATATTGCTATTTACTCTTGTTATTTCTTGCTCTCAAGAACTCTCATCTGTATGCTGCCAAACAAAGCCTTAAGCTCTAGCATCTATGATAACGCCTCTGTAGCACTGGTTAGCAGAAACATAAAATGCAAATAGCATCTTTATGTACTTCAGTTTGAATGAGCAAATATGGGCTTCTACTCACCTATCAAGAGCATAATTCACGCCGGAAGCATCAGCACCTTCGAAGTTGAATCCATTTGGTTCCAGCCCATAAGCCTTTGCTCTCTCTTGGTCATGATCAACATCAAACACAGTATCATACAGTCCTGAAAACAACCGAGTGCACAACAGTCATCATGTTTACTTGTGGGGCCTTAAAATACATAAAAGGCACGGATGAAGCAAATGCATTTTCAATCAACTAGAAAAATAGTGGACGGATATTTTACAAATGGCACTGATATTTGGCTTAAAAGATTCTAAATTAAGGAGAAAGAAGGAATTTAGCTGCATTGCAAAACATTAATCCATTAATCATCGAAAACAGCACCCATATTACTTTGCATACAGAGATTTATCCCATTTACCTCCCAAAATAAAAGGAGGAATTCTGATAACTATATACCCAATTAGAGAAAGGCTTTGATTAAGAACTGAAGACACAAATCAGCAAGAATGAAATAGAGGTCCATACTAATAATCAGATATTTCAAAGCCCAACGTCACTACAGGAAGAAATAACGTAAAAGAAACCAGTATGAGATTCTTTTGACCAAGTCACTGGCAACTATAAGGCTAAATGCTTGCAAGCTCGCAATGCTATTAAGTTATGCAGAACATGATTTACGTTTAAGCAGTTTTCCATGTGAAAATTTCAACTGTTGTTTGTTACTAATGCTTAGAAAGATCCTTCACTACTCTTAGAAAGAGTAATTCTGACTTCGCATGCATCACAATCACCCCCCCAAAAAGAAAATCCTTTCTTCTTCCTTTAATTGCATAACTAGCTTTAACACCTAGTGATGTCTTAATTTTCTACAGTAGCAAATTCACACATCATTTTATGCTCCTATCCCAATGTATGTGATTTCATGTTTATAACGACAGACAATTAGCACTACCTAACAAAAACGCTTCAAGTATAGAATAATCTAGACTACTGCTATTCACCCCAAAATCCCAAGGCATCAAATGTGAGCAACTTATGAAATTGAAGATACAGAACTGATCTCGTGGCTGACATAAAACGCATAAGAAAGATTACATTTTTAGATGATGCAATTGAAGAATTATATCCAAGTTCACGCAAATAGCTTCTTTGTGGTTCAGGTGTAAGGCTGCATACTTCTGAGTTCACCCCTCCCCCAACCAACAAAAAAAATAGAAAGTTCAGAAATTACACTCCCTGCCCAGGCAGAACTTGAGGATTGGTTTGGTTTGCAGTTGATAAAATATTCAATCTAATGGGTAGTATTATTTGAGAAATGCAGCTGGGTCCATACCTCCAGTTTTACGAACAACTGGTATTGAGCCATATCTCATAGCAACAAGTTGTGTCAAACCACATGGCTCAAATATTGAGGGGACGAGAATGAAATCTGCACCTGCATATATCTTCAGTGACATTTTAAAGAAACAGTCAGTCACTACAGTGGCAACTTGTTTTCAATCAACAAGGAAAGAAAAGCATGTGTGTAGAGCTCTAAGATTCAATACCAGGTGTGAAAGAGGTTCATCATAAGTCAAGCAAAGGCGAGCACGATCACAATGCAAATTATGCATCTGATTCGACAGATTAACAAAATCAGTATGTATACGTGGATCAGGAGCAGAACCCAGTAGCACAACCTGCAATTGCATAGCATTTAAAACTGACCAATGCGAACTGAGAACAAAAGTAAAGAAGAGATCATGAAAGGGGGATTAATAACTTGTCCACCGCGCTCCAAAGTATGCCAAATGGCATGCTTGATGAGATGGATCCCTTTCTGATGGGTTAAGCGAGAAATTATCCCCACTAAGGGGAGATCAGTTTTTTCAAGCTCAGCCTTTGTTGCAAGAGTTCTTTGGCTGCCTTTTTGCCTTCAACAACATTCTCTGATGTATAGGATACCTGAAATCATAAGCAGCAGCAAATTGTACCATAAAAAATGAGTTTCATTGAATTACAAACACAGAACTTGAGAATCAGCACTTAAACCTTCACTAGAAGCTGCATTGCCAAGAGAAGTTAAACTAAAAATTAGATGTTTTCAGAGAGTAGAGTGTCCATGTCTGTGACAATAACCGGATGGTTCACATATGCAATTTGGGGAAACACATTCACATGATATGGATAATTCCATGTCACAACTAGTCAAGCTCTCAAGCTCACTTCTTTTCTTTTTCAAATAAGATGGCAAGGACGTAAAACTAGGGGACCCTTCTCAGAGTGAAGGCATTGCTCAGAGTATCTTCACACAATATTTGGTTGAGATTAGAATGATAAAAAATAAAGTCAGAGTTTGACACGTAGATAATCCATTTTCATTTTTTTTAAAAAGGCACCAAAGGTCAGGCATTTGCTCCAAACAAAGTGTCATTCAACAATCTGGCTGAAGGAGAACGTTTTGTACCAACACTAGTAAACTAGTTTCATTTGTCATAAGAGGACATTAACTGTTACATAAAATTCTGTGGTTCAACATGAAAATAAGGAAAATAAAACCCATCAAGAGAGCTAGGAGAAGCATGGAACCACTACAAAATCACTTAATGTAAGTGAAAATCTAGTGTTGATATCGAAAATTCTAAACCGCGGGACTCATACATGCAGCAAATAATGTTAAGTGTATTTAAGACACTGGAAGGATAAATCAGTTAGACTATGAAAATGGAAGAGATAGCCAGATTTGACTTGTGTTGTGTGTCACTCTAATGAATGATGCTTCATGGCATGCTTTCGGATGACCAGAACATCTGAGCCATCGATCTATAGAATCATTTATTCGGGACATAAAGCAAAGAAAATGAAGACTGATATCAAATTTTTTGTTTCATTTGCTTCCCGCTTCAAATGTGAATGAAGCATCTTACCGGAATGAGCTTATCATTGTAAGGATCCCATATATCTGGATCAATCCCATTGAGAATACCATGAAATTTGAGAAGATGAGGAGAAATTGCTGGATTTCCAGCAACTTCCTTTGAATAGGTACCAGAAACCTGATAACAGAAATAATAGAAGTAAACTAGTCAAAATGCCTTTGAACAAATTGAATAAATAGTAAAAGCCAAAGAAAATCTCTTGCCATTCTATCCATTCTATTTAGTAGAGAAGCACTTAGGGATGGGAGGAAAACAGGACACCATGATCCAAGGCTGAGATTCCACGATGGGGACAGCCATTCATTAATTCTCTCTCTTGCAGTTCCTTTACACTAATTTCTTTTACTTTTTTTTGGGGGGAGGGGAGGGGTGTTAAGTGCCCGTTCTCTTCAAATTAATTCATCCATGTTCCATGTTTATCCATC
Organism: Talinum fruticosum; assembly: GCA_021018815.1. Lineage (NCBI taxonomy): Eukaryota > Viridiplantae > Streptophyta > Magnoliopsida > Caryophyllales > Talinaceae > Talinum > Talinum fruticosum. Next base: position 1,306,224 of record JAITYX010000074.1, on the reverse strand, counting down.
CACACGTGTGCGCAAATGCACACACACATGTGTGAGCATATGCATGCGCAAACATGTGCGTATGCCTCTATTCAGATTCTAGATATTAGTTCCTTCATATTTAAACAAAATAGAATGAAATGGTAGATCCATCGAAGAGAACAAGCCCAAAACCAGATGACTACGTCATCAACCAATTAATACGCTGTACCTAATGGTCATTTAAGTGCTGGATAACCATTGCACTTAAGAGCTGGACAACTATTGCACCATGACTCAAATCAAGATAAGGCTGGTAAACATGCAGTGATTAAACACTTATAAGCATTATAACTTCCAACTGAACAATCTAGACTCAAAATTTAACACGGGAATATGAATGCTAAACCTTTCAAATGCATGAGAATACTCAAAAATCAAAGTACATAGTCAAAATCAATAGTGCTGAAGACCGTAGCATGTATAATCAGTATGACTAACTGGCCTTTCAAAGAATCAACATAAATACTAACAGTTGTAGCCTTGTCTGCATGTGCCATTGCTTTTCCAATAAAAATTGCCCCAAACTCAAGGTTATGTATGGTGAAGACAACACGTGCGCTATTAATAGCAGACTGCGCATAATGCTCCTTGTATAACCATGTTACGGGAGCACTTGTCCAATCATGGCAGTGAATTATATCCTGTGCCAAAATGTGAAGCCTGTAAGCGATCTTAAATGTTGTGCGTAAGAGAAAGAATAGAAGACGCGTAATAAATTTCCAAATTCGTATACCCTTGATCTCTGTTCACCTATGCAAACAAGAGAAGATACCAACTTGTGACAACAAACTTAACTAAGAATGAGTGATTAACATTATCTCCAGTGCTTACACAAGCATAATGTTGCATTTGTCCACCAGTAATTATAGAAAAAACTATCTTCTGAAAAAATATGGCTATCTGAAACTTCAAAATAGTAATGAATCTTCTAGCGGGAAAGTTGCAAAGTCTTAGATGTTATAGGAGGGACACTAACAGAAGAGCAACTTGATGAAGCTATGAGCTTAAGCTCAGCCAAAAGATACAGGAATGGCACAAGTCCATCTCAAATTTAATAGATTCCGAGGATCTCATCCTATTTGAGGCATTGCTTATCTACTCAATGGATGCTAATTTCATTTGCTTTTAGCTACAGCCCAACCGATGGATAACTTTAGGATCAGGGCCAAGAAAACCTGCCAACAATATATATGTAGATCCATCAATCATTATTCAATTGGTCAGAAGAGCTTACAGGCCGAAATCCCATCTGAACGAGAAATTCAAGTGCGGCACGACAAAAGAAACCAAACCTCACACCATCATTCAGACCAGCATAGATACTACCAGTCGAAAAGAATCTGCCCACAACCAACAAGCAATCATTATAAATGTTGAAATCACGTGCAACCTAGCAATCGGGAGTCAGGACTACCACAAGCAATCTCATACCAATAATATTAAACACCAAAATCAGTGTGCAAGGCCAAGATGACAAGAATAACGATGAAAATCAGCAAGCATTTGAAGGTCATCGTTGTCTAAGCAAAATTTGAGGACATTCATATCGATTAAATTTGTGTTCAATATTTAAGTGTATATGACATGGAAACAATGATGTCTGAAGTCTGAAGTTTCACACTTCGCCTGTAACTAACCCTACTTAAGGTTTCACATTCTTCAAAATATAGTTACAAAATGAACAACCAATCTACAGGTCAGTAGCTATAACAAAATATTGGTTATTGTCTATGACTTTTTGAAACCTTAAAACCAGCCTGATTCCTGAACCTATAACAATGTCATACAAGAGTTCTGAGGGACATCATTAATTCGCAATTACCCATTTAGAGGCTCCAAAAGTAGACAGAAAGGCCTTCAACCTTCCCAAACCAAACCTTTATCTCTGTACCACCCCAAGAAAAGCACTTCTGGTAATGTAAATCCTTCACCTGTCCAATCACAATCTTGTGAGATTATATTTACCAATTAAAGCCAGTTATGGAGTTCTTCATCAGTGTACATACAAAGTTAACCTAGTTTTAAAAGCAACGAAAAATTTAGGAACTTGTGGCTTACATGGTTACATTTCAAGCAATCATACTTAGGGAAAACTATGTCAACATGATGGTTCAAATCTTGAACAGCACGGGATAAGCTAGTAACAACATCTCCGAGCCCACCTACCTGCAGAAGATTGCAAATTACGAACAAATATTTATGTTAACAAGAAGTACTTGAGTTTGAATAGGAGAACTAATCCTAAGCACTTTGCAACCTATTCTCCCCATTCTTACCTTTTTTTTAATTTTAAAAAAAAAAGGCATCAAAAGATGGAAGCATAGTATCAGCTGATAGCTATAAGCTGGTTGAGCTGTAATGCTTTAATTGGGGACCTTTTCCAGATTTACACAAGGCTATTAAAAATTTCCTCAAGGAAGGGAAACTCCTCAAGTAAATGCCACTTTGAGAGAAAAGATATTATGGCTATGTTCTTTTTAGCTATAAGGAGCTATAAGATAGTTGTAAGGTTAGTTATAAAAAGCTATAAGGAGTTATAAGCAGCTGTAAGGAATTGTAAGTTTTCAAGCTAAAACTAAAAAGAACAGGGCCTATAGAAATATCTGAATTTTTGGTAGAATTACACGGTATGCCTCAAGTACTTGTACATAATTTGACTTCCCAATGAAATATAGAGCTAATTTTTATCATAGAAATCAGGTGCATTTTGGCCTTTTAGAAATTTTACTATGCACTATTAGTTCACCTAATATCATATTGTTATCAACGTTTTCCTCATAATGTTGTTCTATACATAAATTAGTTAGCACTACCAGAATATGATTTAAGTTCAGTCTCCCTGGGGGAAGGGGGATTGCATTGCATTCCTCCTTCTAAACACTAGGCTTTCTAAGTTGCCTCCTTTAGCTAGGTTTGCATGTTTCAGTCTTTACATGTTTGAGTCCTCTTCTAGTTATTTCTGCATGTAACTTATTCTGGTAACACTTTAACATCTTTCGTGCTTAAACAACATTGGTTCAACTTCATGTCTACAGCCTCCTACTTCAACTCTATCCTAGATTCCTTTCAATTTATTTTCAAGACCTTTTTATGCTCTCATAAAGCTTATTCTGGCAGCAGCTTCATTGCTTAATAGGGAAAAGTCCATACACATCTAGATCTCCCAACATCCATTTCCAACGAATTCATACCAGAAAATTATTGTTGTCACTGGAAATTACAATAATCATCATTGCTTCATGCCAAAATTAAAACCCAGAGCTTAATTCTTTTAAGTCAAAAGGTCCATTGACTTTCATGATAATCATTTGAGAATGTTTCCAAATGTTGCCGTGGTATAGGCTATGGTGAGAAACAGAAGGAAAAAAATAGGAGAAGAAAAGCCAGATCATGCACAGAATATGCCAGCTGCTTATGAGGATAACTACCTATTTTGCCTCCGAGAATTGATGCCGGCAGCAGGTAGTCAACACCATGGTGAAAGTCAATCAGATTGGAATATGGAAACTCCAACCCTTAGACTATCCTACTATAGAAATAAGCGGCAGTGTCCTTGTCCTTCCCCACACCACCACCCTCCAGAATAAGGAAACAATAGTAATTCGATTTTCAACTCCAAAGTTCAGGGACTATGCAGATGTTACCTATGGAATTCTTGTCTAAAAAGGGTAAGATTCTACCCGAAAGATTCTGTAATCATCAAGCCCTTGGGTTCTTGGACATAGTCATAGTCCAAGCATGATTCTCATAGTTATGTAGTATGTAGTTTGCACCCCTATTCTCTCTCTTTACTCTTTTAGCCTTATGCTGGTTTTCTGTTGGCAGTTAAGTCAATAAGTGAAAAGGCCAGACTGAGTAAAAATGTAAAGAGTATCTTCAGATTGAAACTAACAATTGGAACCAAGACAAGAGAATTCACTTGATTTGTCCCCTTCTTTCTCCCAGAGGAAAACAGTGATGGAAAATTTTCTATTTATCACCTGCTCCACCACACTTGTGATTCACTCGAGTTATCCTCTTCTTACCACCCATTTCTACTTTTTCTTCTGCTCTGTAACAATTTCATCACAATAGTAATCTTGCAAACCAAAGATGCAACCTTTTCTTTAGGTGGATTCACTCATGCCTTAGCATCCCACAACTAAAATTTTTAGATTGTACAGTTTGCGGTCTGTTGGATGGTGTCCCAAATTTCGTGTTCAAGCTCAGTTTCCCAGGTTGAAGCCGAAGGTGGTCAGCTGTCCAGGTCTGCTTGGTTTGGTTTTAAGAAAAATTGTTTCTTTATAAATTTGGATAGCCTAAACCTAATTGCATTTATACAAGAGAGTTTGTTTCCTATTTGTATTAGGTAATTATTACCTGTTAGAATTAGGAGTAAGAGTTTTGCTAGGTTTAGGAGATTTTTGGAAGGTTATTATTAAGGTTCCTACCCCGATAAAAGGAAGGTTTATGCACACCTTGTGATTGTGGGTAAACAGAGTGGGCGAACGAAGTGTGGGGTGTGAGCGAACGAAGTGTGGGGTGTGAGCGAACAAAGTGTGGGGTGTGAGCGAACAAAGCGGGGTGTGAGGATCACCAGGGTAGGAGCCCTTGGAGGTGTCCCATGGCTATCCTAACTAGATGATAGAGTGCAATGTGAGGAGAGTGTGGTGTGAGATTGTGATATCTCGAAAGGTCTCGGGGTTTGAGATCGTTCTTGTATTTTCTCATAATAGTGAATTTGTTTGTGCTCGTGCCGCCCGTGGTTTTTTCCAGTTTGGGTTTTCCACATTAAACTCTTGTCTCATTCCTGTTTGTTTGTTTATCTCCATCTAAATTCTTGATATTATTTTTGTCATCCTATTACGCTTCCGCATCATTGCTCTAACTTTACCTAACAAGTAAGTTTTAGAGTGGGGCCTTCATTCCTAACTAGTGGTATCGGAGCCCAAGTTCTAGGATGACATCCGTCACCAAGTTTGATATCGAGAAGTTTAATTGCAAGGTCAATGATCTTTTAGTAGAGTCCGATTGGTGGAGACAAGTTCGAGGATTTTGATCCAAGGTGGAGATTGTTGGGTGGTGTCCCAAAATCTCGTGTTCAAGCCCAGCTTGTCATTCCCGAGTTGAAGCCCAAGGGTGGTCGGCTCAAGGGTGGTCGGCTATTGAAGTTTGCTTGGTTCGGTTTTAGGAAAGATTGTTTCCTTATAGATTTGGGTACACTAAACCTAATTGTATTTATATAAGAGTTTGTTTCCTATTCGTATTAGGTAATTATTACCTATCGGAATTAGGAGTAAGAGTTTTGGTAAGTTAGGAGATTTTTTGGGAGGTTGTTATTAGGGTTTCTACCCCTCTAAAAGGGAGGCTTATGTACACATTGTGATTGTGGGTGAACAAAGTGTGGGGTGTGAGCGAATAAAGAGAGTGATAACACGTGGGTTGGAACCCTTGGAGGCGTCCCATGGCTATCCTAGCTAGATGATAGAGTGCTATTGTGAGGAGAGTATGGTATGAGATTGTGATATCTCGGGTTTGGGAAGGTCTCGGGGTTTGAGATCATTCTTATATTCTCTCATAATAGTGGATTTGTTTGTTCTCGTGCCCCGTGGCTTTTCCTCGGTTTGGGTTTTCCACGTTAAACCCTTGTCTCGTTCTGTTTTTTGATTTCCATTAAATTCTTGGCATTATTTTTGTCATCCTAAACTCGTTTCCGCATCATTGCTGTAATCGCTCCCGACAAAGTGAGGTTTAAAGTGGGGCAAAATTCCTAACAGGGTCTACACTAGACATTGTAAGGGATGGACAAGGACTCATAAGCTAAAACAGCACAACAAACCCCAATTGACTTCCAGTCAACTTTCTCCGACCTATTACTAAGTAATCTGGATGATGATGTTCTAAGGCCTGTCAAGAAATTGTATCACCCAAGAGAAGCCCTCTTCATTTCAAGATATTCGAAGTGGGGCCTTCATTCCTAACTAGTGGTATCTCATAAGCCCTCATCGAAGTGGAGCCCTTGGAGGTGTCCCATGGCTATCCTAACTAGATGATAGAGTGCAATGTGAGGAGAGTGTGGTGTGAGATTGTGATATCTCGAAAGGTCTCGGGGTTTGAGATCGTTCTTGTATTTTCTCATAATAGTGAATTTGTTTGTGCTCGTGCCGCCCGTGGTTTTTTCCAGTTTGGGTTTTCCACATTAAACTCTTGTCTCATTCCTGTTTGTTTGTTTATCTCCATCTAAATTCTTGATATTATTTTTGTCATCCTATTACGCTTCCGCATCATTGCTCTAACTTTACCTAACAAGTAAGTTTTAGAGTGGAGCCTTCATTCCTAACTAGTGGTATCGGAGCCCAAGTTCTAGGATGACATCCGTCACCAAGTTTGATATCGAGAAGTTTAATTGCAAGGTCAATGATCTTTTAGTAGAGTCTGATTGGTGGAGACAAGTTCGAGGATTTTGATCCAAGGTGGAGATTGTTGGGTGGTGTCCCAAAATCTCGTGTTCAAGCCCAGCTTGTCATTCCCAGGTTGAAGCCCAAGGGTGGTCGGCTCAAGGGTGGTCGGCTATTGAAGTTTGCTTGGTTCGGTTTTAGGAAAGATTGTTTCCTTATAGATTTGGGTACACTAAACCTAATTGTATTTATATAAGAGTTTGTTTCCTATTCGTATTAGGTAATTATTACCTATCGGAATTAGGAGTAAGAGTTTTGGTAAGTTAGGAGATTTTTTGGAGGTTGTTATTAGGGTTTCTACCCCTCTAAAAGGGAGGCTTATGTACACATTGTGATTGTGGGTGAACAAAGTGTGGGGTGTGAGCGAATAAAGAGAGTGATAACACGTGGGTTGGAACCCTTGGAGGCGTCCCATGGCTATCCTAGCTAGATGATAGAGTGCTATTGTGAGGAGAGTATGGTATGAGATTGTGATATCTCGGGTTTGGGAAGGTCTCGGGGTTTGAGATCGTTCTTATATTCTCTCATAATAGTGGATTTGTTTGTTCTCGTGCCCCCGTGGCTTTTCCTGGTTTGGGTTTTCCACGTTAAACTCTTGTCTCGTTCTGTTTTTTGATTTCCATTAAATTCTTGGCATTATTTTTGTCATCCTAAACTGTTTCCGCATCATTGCTGTAATCGCTCCTGACAAAGTGAGGTTTAAAGTGGGGCAAAATTCCTAACAGGGTCCACACTAGACATTGTAAGGGATGGACAAGGACTCATAAGCTAAAACAGCACAACAAACCCCAATTGACTTCCAGTCAACTTTCTCCGACCTATTACTAAGTAATCTGGATGATGATGTTCTAGGGCCTGTCAAGAAATTGTATCACCCAAGAGAAGCCCTCTTCATTTCAAGATAAATAAAAGATGAGCACTTCAATTTCTTCAGAAGTGGAACCATGGAAGTGGGACAATCATGAAAGCAATTGAGAGATATGAAAAATCACATAATTTCTGTATTGGGATACCCTAAGTGATGAAGATGAATGATAGTGCTCTTTGTTAGGAAATAGAGCAAAGTATGTCGCGGAAGCAGTTGGATGTAAAAATATTCAGAAATTAAGCAAGAAGGAAAATATAAAATGAACTTCGAAATGTACGTGAAAACTCAAAATAGGGAGAAAATGACAGGTGAGTAGCAACGAATCCACTAAATATGAATGACCACATAATTCAATCTCAAGGGACATATTAGTACAACGAGATCAGAAATTAGAGATTACAATCACTCTCTTAAACACTCACTCACAAACCTAAAAGTGGATAATTGAGATAAATCAACAAGAAAAAAATGGTGTAGAAAAGTGGATGATTTTTTGGGATGATTTCGTGTATGAAAATGGTGGATTATATAATGGAGATGGAAGCCCTGGCTGGCCATAACTAGCAACCAACTACGCAATAAACTCAGCAATAACCCTGCAATAAACATACAAACTCAGTTGAAACAAGTCTCAACGATGAATACGAGCAGCCACGCAGCAAAGCAACACGCCAAGTGCTGCAGGCACCCAACATGGGCCGTGCCTAATGACACGGCCAGCCCATGTTGGGTGCTGGGAGCCTTCAACTCAGGTTGTTTTTGAGCACTGCTCGTTTCCCCGAGCACGATCTAGCTACAGTGGTAAACTGAGAATAGGAGTGATTTTGAGTGAAATTTGGCCACCACACCTAACACTCTTAAATTTGAATCCTGCTGCTTTTGGCAAAAGAAGTGTTTACATTTACTGCCTTTAAGGTATAGTAAAATATTTTTTATGAAAAATGAAATGATATTTTTAACCCTCAAATTTTGAAATAATTTTTACCCCCTTCTCCTTTGTATGAAACAATTTTAAATCCCCAAATTTATGAAAACTCCATCCATATTGTCCACTTTCTGGATGGCAGTCCATGGTTTTTAAATCTTGGGCTAATAGAACCAGCCACTCTGCGACTATGCAACTCAGAGGTAAGGCTGCAACATTCCCCTTCCTCCTCCCTTCCCCCAATGTAAAAACTGCGGGTTTAAAAATGATTTCACTAATACCTCAACCTCAAAGAGGTTAATGCAAAAACCTCAATATTTTAAGAATATTTGGGTCAGCGAAACACCATTGTGAACTAGCTTTAAAATTTAATAGAAGTGTTTCAAAGCAAGTAGGATAGCTAAGTAAGGGATTCTTGTATTGAAAGTCACGTACATTCACTACATGAGAACATTAGACTACGTTGGTAAAATCGTACAGGGGAATCTATCCATAAGTAAAATTTTTCAATCCGGCACTAGAATCCATAATGTAATAGTAAGAATACTTAAACAAGACAATGATCCAATGGCAAAAACCAATCATTTTATCGAGGTAGATGTCCCATTTTGTTTTATCTCATGCCTAATCATAATTCATGCTGCTTTTGGCAAAAGAAGTGTTTACATTTACTGCCTTTAAGGTAGAGTTGCCGGAAATGTAGACAGACAAATAGAGTGAAGAAATTACATTGCATAGGAAAAGGACACCTCTATTCTTGCTGCTTAGGCAAGTTTTGAAACCAATATGCTTTACTTACAACACTATTTCCTTTATATTTTTGCATGAATTGTTGGGTTGTGTGGAGCCTAATGGGTGTTTGGGCTCGGAAAATTGGAGTTCAAGGCTTGGAACAACTGGCATGACCCGAGGTGCAAGAGGAACGGTTGTTTTGCATGGCCAGAAAAGCGGGACAGCAGCCAGCACCTAATACGGGCTCCTGTGTCCACCGACACGGGCTGCCTGTGTCCGCCGATGCAGTAATGTTGACTGTTGGCTTTTCGTCTACAGCGGTTTTTCACCCGTTTTCGTCACTTTCTTGCATTTATGGCTCAGTATTATGGCTATATAATTGCTTGTAGGCCTCCATTGCTGAGTATAGCAAGGTGTAGCGCTTGTAATAGCTAGAGAAAGTATTCGTTGTAAAGCTACCAAATTATAGTGCATTGTTTGTGGTTTTTCCCGGTTTTGGGTTTTCCACGTTAAAATTCTTGTCTCTTGTTTCTTTTCCTTCTTGTTTTCTATTATTGTTTGTGAGAGTGAACTCCCTGATCCTACCATGAACAACAGCCCCCCCAAAAGACAAAAAGGGCAGCAATAGTTGAGGCATGACACAAGTGCTAAATGAGGACCTATTAGCAACATAATCCAGAAGCAGAACAAGAATTACCTTAGCAATAGGGGCCATTTCAACGGCAATATGCACAATATGCATAGGTGGCTCCTTGGCAATCCCACCAAATACAGGTACATGATAATCCATATCATTTCTATTGTCAAAAATCCCACCATCTTCCCTCTCGGAGAAAACAAAGTCCATTATGTAAGCATCAAATGGCACCTTGACTGCAAAGAAAACTTCAAATCAGGAAATGTCAAGGAAGTGCTAAATCCTGTATTATAGGCATATCATAATGGAACTGTACAGCTTTTATACTGCTCTATGTCATATCTATGAATAATGCCTTGCCTAATGGAACCTCTGCAAACAAATTGTTTGGTTGACACACTCCACTAAGAAAATCATATGCAATTGCAACGCATCTCTCTATTAAGCAACTAGAATACTCATCAATCATCATCAGCCTAATCAAATTTGTAAGCATAAGGAAAAGAAATTTCTAGATATATATCACCATGATATAACACAAACTTGTACAAAGAACAAGGTTGCATCTCTCATGACAAATTGACAATGATAAGTGTTCACGAATAACAATGCAGTTAATGTACTTACCCACTTTATTCCTGAAATTCCTTGTCATAGGTGACACTCAATGCCTTACAGAAGACTGAAACACATTGGTTCATCCAGGATGACAGAATTTTGCTTAGGTAAAGGATCAGTAGAAAAAGATACAAACTATTCAGCTTCCAAAGTGAAAAGCTTTTCCCAGCACGGAGGGGGCGGGGAATGAACTTAAAGTACAAATAAACAAAGACATAAAACAATAAGAACAATAGCAATACAAAAGAGGCTATACAACACAACGGACATTACTTTTTACAAGTTGAAGTATGCTCACCAGTTGTCTTGACATGAGAACCATTCTCTGCAGGCAACATTTTCTGAGGAGGTAATGGGCCTCTGCGGTGGGTCCAACGATTAAATGAACATCTAAACCAGACTTCAGATTTTCCATTCAGAACTGTGTTAGAAGGATTGTAATACACTGTAACATTACTTCCTGCTTGAACATCCACAGGATCAGTGTAAACAACGTGCCTTTGAGAGAGAAGAAAAGTCCTCCGAGTTTTCTCTTTCGTTTCCGCTTTCATGCGGGCTATCTTTTCATCCTATTACATGGAACAGAACAATATAAATTTATTTTAACCAAGGCAATATCACATGCTTTCTGAAAACACACAGGCTTCACGCTCCTTTTCAGAAATGGTAAATTTCAGGCACGCTTGCTTTACCAACAAGGTAACGCACTGAACATCATGAAGAACCTCATCGTGTTCCTTTTCACACCGACCTCAACGATAAAGCAAGAGGGGCATGCAAGGAACAGGCAATAAAATAGATCAAACACCCAACATCATTGTAGTTCCTTTCCACACCCAATAAAGTTTATATGAAAAATAACTAAGAAAAGAATATGTATGAAAATATATAAAAGTAAACCCTTCTTTCTCCAATGTTAAGAGAACTGACCTAATGATCAACCCAGTCAAAAGATTGGTTCAATGGATCAACCAAATCGACCGGTACGACCACACCATTGCACTAAATCATCAAACTGGATCGGATCGGCATGACCCAAGTGTTCAAATTGCCCATTTTGAGAATAGTTCATCACATTTTGATGGGTAAATAAATAATTAAAAACAAAAAAAAATTGAGAAAAATATCATACAACACCTATTTAAGTCTCTATATTTAACTCCTTTTAATTAACAAAATAATTAATTTTTTTGCTCGCATAAAATATAATTATAAAAGAAAGATTTCAATATACAAAGAAAGAAGAAGAAACAAAAGCCCAGGCCCTCTTAGCTTCCATAGAGACCAAGAGATTGAATTACACATTCATCAGAGAGTGGTTTTTGAGAAAAGCATCATTTGCAATAGAGTGAGAAGGGGAGGGCATAAACTGAAAGAGAGAAAAGCATACGGGCATATATGGTAGTCTCAGAACACAAGACGAAATATATTTTGGGGCATATGGTGACCAGAGAAAATAGGTGGCATTTTAGGGATTCAAAAAAAAAAAGAAAAAATAGAAAAGGGTGGTCTTTAGGACTCAGGACTATGGTGTAATCTGTAAGAAACTCAACATGACATATTGCAGTAAAGCAAAGCCTTACTTGGCCGCCGTAAATGAAGCCATGCAACCAAACACACCCAAAAGGGGGCAAGAAAAAAGAAACATAAAAAAGGGCAAGCAAGCAAACAACCTAGAAAGCTGGTGGAGAATTTTTGTGATGTGAAACTGCAGCTTTTATATCAGATTACATGACATCATATTTCCTTAACCAGAGGTCGATCTACTCTAATCAATAAGAAAAGCTCCCAAATATCTTCCTAATAATGCTCCAATGTCAATGCTTCACTATACCCTTAGAGCATGTTTAATGGAAGAATTTTGCACTCACTAAAGAATTGGAGGCTTGCCACAAAAGATATTCCTCCAATGCAGGTCATTATTTTAGAGATGGTCTCTAACTTTCTATGAAGAGGGACCATCTATTCTATTAATGCTCAAAATCAAAATCTTCAGCCTCTATCAAATCCTTTATCTATTTTATAAATGGGAAATCAAGATTGTGAAGGATAGTATCAATCAAGTTTCAAATAAAAATGCTAAAGTTGGAATGATGAAGCATTTTTCTGAAGTGTCTCAACATTATAAAAGCTCTTACGTGGTCTTTGCTATTCAAGTTTAATAAGGACCCTAGTCATATACCAAACTCTCACACAAATTCACATACCTAGCAAGTTTGTGACAATGATTCACCAAAAGTGCCTTGTATCAAGAATAATGATGGAAAGTGTATTTCAAGCTCCTTAAAATTACACGGTAATCTGATTAATTGCTCTTAAGTGAACAAAATTTGCAGTCATTTAGTCAAACAAGGGGAAGAAGATAGATAGCCTTATGTTTTAACGCTTCTATGTCAAAATCTCTACTTGGAACACTTACAGTAACATAAACATAGCTACTTGTTGGTTTGATTACTAAAGCACTTTCAGAGTAATTAGGCTTGTAGTAGCAGAGTCTTAAACAGCAAGTGTAGAATGATCATATCTTCAGCAGTTATACAGACATTTTCCAGTGGCAGTTATAGTACATCAACAAATCAGGGGAAAGAAACAAAAGTGATAAAAAATTCACTCATATGGGAAACGCTCAATCAAAGGTGTGATAATCACCTTGGCACGTATAGCCTCCTCCCTTGCTCTCCTTTCCTCCTGAAGTCTCTGGTATATCCGCTGTTCCTCCTCAACCCAGTATTGTTCACCATATATGGCTCCAGGAACAATAGCATGGAAATCCTGCTTGTTATTATTGTCGTAGATGGAAGCCTTCTTTGGTGGCCCGTCAGCAAAAACCCAATCCAGGACAATTGCTTGATCAGGAATAGTAACTGGACCGAAAGGCAAGCACATAAATCAAAAGTTCAATACATACAAATGCAACCAACCAACCAAATCCATACACCAAGAGCCTTGCCTAAGCAGAACATAGCGGATCATATGTAACATCCTCGCCCCTAAATTGAAGCGAGGCTGGTTCCCTTAGACCCTAAATTAAAAAGCACTGGCTACGTATAGAAATGAAGAAGATAACAGTTTGGAGGGGCATTTAGCTAATAATCCAAGCTGAAAAAAAGATGCCTAAAAATTGGCCCTTCCAGCTGTTTGAAAAGTGGACATAATACATACAGAGACATAACATAGCATATCAGAAATATTATATGCATCATATTTTCAACAATTCAAGTCACCAAGGATCCAAGGTAGATTTACAAAAACATAAATCAGTATTATGGTTGCAGCACCAATGCATGTGAAGGAAATCCTATTGCTAATTTCTTGATTTTCTTTCCCACTCTCATTTTCTTCTGTTAAGTTAGTTAAGTAAGCCCCCTCACAACCCTCTCATCCTCTATTTGCATTACACATGAATATTAGTCATTCCATGGACTTCCACAAGGCTTGGAGCCATGTGATAACAACCATAATTATCATAATTGCAGCACTATGGATTAAGAAAGCTATGTAAATTCACATTCCCCCCTCCCCCGCACAGCAGTTGAAAAAAAGGGACAGGAAAAAAAGGAAGAAAAAGAAAGAAAGAAGGAAATAGAAAAGTTATGAGTTTCTGATTATAATCAGGGATAAATTACAAGTAGATGTTATTTTACCTTCAGCACACCACCAGCGAGCATCCTCGTGCTCTGACTTCACTAGCCTTGAAACGATTGATAGCCCATCCTCCCAACCATTGTGACCCCCATGGATCCAAACATCCTTGGCTTGAGCAAGAGGACCAGAGATCTTGTTATAATACAAGCAAACCAAATCACCACCTTTAAACTCACAAGGTTTAAAGAAACAGATATTTTCCGCTGATGATACGGGTTTCTTCATCAATACTCTCAGCTTTTCTCTTTTTCTCTCAACTTCTAACTTTGCTTGTGCTAGATCAGCTGCACCAGCAGCCCTCTGAACCTCCCTTTGCCTTTGCTCCTCTGTTTGTTTCTCCCTCTCAACCTTTTCCTTTACCAGTTTCTCAAGTTCCCTATGCTTCTCCTCAAGCAAGAAATCTTCAAAAGCTAACGTGGCCATGCCCCTTCCACAGTTATAAGGAAATCCTTTTTGTTATTATTGTCATAGACATTTTTACCATTAAAGAATACAAAATCTATCTTGTATGCTTCCTTGGGAACATGAATCTTGCATGACCACCAATCCCCGTTGAGATGACTCTTATCTAACTTTAAAGTAAATGACTTCCAGCGCCAATCATTAAAAGCTCCCTTAATTATGACATCCGGTTCATTTTTGAGAGAGGAGAGACTTCTATTGTAGAAAATTTCAATACTATGATCAGGCTTTGCTATCCCGGGATAGATAAAAATTTTATTGCCCTTTGAGAAATTCTCATCTGCCAATACTTGCTTATGGGTGAATGCATCCTTTTCCAAGTCCAATTTTTGCAAAGAATCCTTCAATTCCTTCATATCACTGGCTATAGCATCCTTTGTTTCTGATCCTACCACATCAGTTTCACTGATGTTTTTAGAAGCCATATTCTCCTGCATACTGGTTGAATCCTTCACGTCCTTACTGTCAGAGGTAAAAATGTCAGAACCCATGGTTTCTGATCCCAACAATTTAGTTTCAGTAACTTTCTCGTTGGATTTGACACTATCGAAGCTTTTCAATGCTACTTTCTCCCTACTATTGGACACACTTTCAGAACCCATTATTTCTGATCCCAATGATATAGTTTTAGTAACATTTTTCTCAAATCGAGCACTTCCACTGCTTACCAATGCAAGATTCTTCTGAAAAATAACTAAATCCTTCACTTGCTTCTCATCACTATTCACAGCAACAGACCCCATTGTTTCTGATCCCAATAATTCACTTTCAGCAGTATACTCGCCAGATTCAATGCTTTCATTGCTCACCAAGTCCAGGTTCCCCTCAACAATAGCTAAATCCTTCCCATCCTCCGTATCAACAGTGAAAGTATTGGAACCCATTGTTTCTGATCCAAACAATTCAGTTTCAGTGACATCCCTGTCGGATACAATGCTTTCATAACCGACCAAATCTAGATTCTCATGAGCAATAACAGAATCTTTCACATCCTTCTCAAGGTCGGAGACAGCGTCAGAACAGGTTCTTCCTAATTCTGGCGTCTTAATTTCATCTATTCTCTCATCAGATTTTATCCTTGGACAGCCCACCACAGCCAAATTATCCTGAATACTGACTAAATCCATCTCTTCTTTCCCATTACCATTAAAAGTATCAGACCCTGTTGCTTCTGACCCCAATGATTCAGTTTCATTGAGATTCTTGGAAGATTCAATGCTTTCATAGTTTACCAAAGCCAGATTCTCCTGAATACTAAGTAAGTCCATCACTTCCTTCTCATCACTGACCAAAGAATCTGAATCCATTGTTTCTGATTCAAACAGTTCAGTTTCAGTGACAATCTTTTCAGATTTGATGCATCCATGGTCCAGATTCTCTTTAATACTGATCAAATCATTCTCTTTCTCTTCATCACTAGTTATATCAGAACTCCTTGTTTCTGGGACCAAAACAACACTTCCATTCACATCATTGTCAGCTTCAATATTTTGATAACGTTCTGATGTTAGATTCTTCCCATCATTGTCTAAACCATTTCTTTTCTCATCACTGACAATGATAGAGGAGCCCCATGTTTCTGATCTCAAAATTTTACTTTCATGAACTTTCTCATCAGCTTCAATGCCTTGACAGAGGTTCATAGTAGAATTTCCATCATCATTTACATCGTCAGCTTCTAGTTCACTAAATAGAGCACAAGCACTGCTTTCTCCTTCCCCTATAAACCCTTTAAAGCTTTCCTTTTGTTTCAACATATTTTTACAAGCAATGGCCTTTCGCTTGTTGGCTGATGGTGTATCTCGACCCCTCCCATTAATAGCACCTTCAATTCGCTTCACCTGGGGAGGTTCTACAGAATCTCTATCAACACCACTGTTATATCCCGTCTCCGGTGCTCTACAGTCAAGCTCAGGAGGTATAACTGAAGTTCTGCTGTCTTCAGCATTCCATTGATCCCTTTTCTGTGAGCCTGTTTCTGCCGGCACTTTCGGCACAAATCCTACAGACGTCCGGCCTTTGGACTTTCGTGCTGACCTTTTTTCTGTCGTTTCCTGGAAATGTCTATTGGTACAGATAAGCATTGGTAAAACCTTGTTAGAGGTCAGGAGAAACACAGGAAAAAAGCAAATTAAAACAAGACACAATTATAAAACAAACACTAACCTCCAGTTGCACAAAATGGGCGGAAAATGCCATTAGCTCGGTACTGTATACGCCAAGAACAAGGCTGAAACAAATAATATGGAGGAAACTATCCTTCGTCAATAAGTCAATGAAAATGATACCATTTTAACAAGATCGCAAAGGAAAAGCCCACCATGCAACTTAAAGCAATCCTAGTTTCATTTACCCAAAAACAATCAATTGTGGGAAGTTGATAAAGCCAAAGCTTCAAAATATCTTGAAGACTACACAACCAGGACCAAATCATATATATCATAAACATGTACTACGACATTACGGAAATTAGCAAGTTTCAAAGTTTCACACCCACAGGGTAAAAAACATTGAAATAAGAACCATCAACATGTACATACTGCATACGAAAGAAATAAAATAAACAAGTAATAACATTCAAAGCGGCAAGTCTAGTTCATCATCATAAGAAAACGGAAAACCTCTATAGTGGACAGAAATTAAACAACTTTATCAACAAACAAGCCAAATGAGAAATTCGGGTTTCATCATCAAGGCACAGGACCATTGAGTAAGAACTATTATCAACCATAAATCAAATGGGCAATTCCAAATTTGATCGTCAAAGAACAGAGGCATATGACAGTAAAACAAATATCAAGAAACAATAAAAATGGCGGGCTCAGATTTCATTACCAATCACAAAACCTTGAAACAAAGAAATCAACCGACAAATACATAATGTACGTGAAATTAAAACCAGGAAAAAGAGAGATGTCATACTTCGGAGAATCGATTGGATGATCTACAAAGCAGTAACCCAGCAACTGGCCTGAAATTCAAGTGGGTACTTCGCGTAAAACTTTGCCTACACAAAACGGATGGATGTGTTCTCAATGCCATCTCCATGGCCGCTGCAGTACTCTCTCTCTCTCTCTCCTCTGTTTTTTGTCACTCTTCCCGGAGTTTCTCCTCCTCCAATCAAAAACCCACCATTCTCCTTTGATCAGTGATTGATTTCTGAAATCAAATCGGCAAAAAGAACCTAATGTGAACCAATTTCACTGTCGAGAAAAGAACGATTCCAAGAGCCCAATTGCCTAATGTTTTGTTGGTGAGTGGAAATCAGAGTCATGAGCTTAGAATTTGAGCCATGCAGATTTACCCAGAGGTTTACGACACGGGTTTGTTTTCGATCACGGACAACCGTTGATTATCCTCATTGATGCCCCGATGATTCAGATCGACGGATGATATTTGTTTTGGACAACCTTTTTCATTTGCCCAAATCTGGAGTAAACAGTTCGGAAAAGCCAGTACGAGTAAATCAGTTTTTTCACGTTACTAATTAGCTATGGATGTTCTAGTCTCAGATCCCAAAATTAAAGAGCAAAATAATAAAATAAAAAAGAAAAGAAAAGAAATGATCTAATCTTTTAAAATTTATGAATATTTTTTATTGTGTATGTTATGGCCCAAATTATGATTCGCTTAATTTTTAAATTTTTGTTTAGACTTTCTGATCAACAAATTTTTATTTTAAGGGTATTTGTGTTAGGCAGGTTTAAGGATTACTGATTAATTAGTTTAGGCTTCCATGACCTGATTTTTAATCCTACACTAGTTAATGATGGGATGAGATAATTTTTTCTCTCCACTTTTTTATTAATGTTGGTTGAGACCCGTCCATGCCCGATCACAAGGGACAACCCTTTGATACCACAATGATAACTCCTAGTATAACTCTCGCTTTAGGATTTAAGAAAACTCATATGTAGGCAACCTTACCTTACAAGTATTTTCATAAGTAAAAGATCAAATTTTAAAAGACTCACAAAAAATATGGATTATTGGACTGGAATAATACGAACTTTGAAGGTATTGGTCAAACATTGGACTCCGCCGTACACATGTTAAGTTAACTTGTCACGTTTTGTTTCCGACGAGTCGCCGCCCATGAAATTTGGTGGTATTCGTATTAAATTTGGCTAATACCCTCAAAATTCGTATTATTCCCGTTCAATAATCCAAAAATATTCAAAAGTATTTTCCTACGGTTGAATTATCTATGTATACCATATGACACGAGTAACCCTTTTAAGGAAACTTATTATAATTATATACTGAAAATTAACTATACATATGGGTAAAGTACATTGTAGAATGAGTATTGCAAATCTTCCCTACCTGAGGCAATAAAATTAGGGGTAGTCATTCCACCCAAGGTGTAATTTGTGGCCTTATTTGGTAAATATCTCGTTATTTGTTAACTGTTTGTATTAACTCGTTTACTATTAAATATTTGAATTAATTGAGGAGAGCTTAGTCAAATCTCATTTTTTCCCGGTGGAATATGTGCAAAATTAAATTCAAAATTATTAATGAATAAATATTGTCCACAATTAATATTAAATTCAACAAAATATGTACCTAAAATGTTGCATATAAATTATGTGCTCGATTTTCTTTGTTGAAATATTGCGTACACGTTATTATTATAACGTCATTCCTAATTCCTTTGTAAAGAATAGAAAAAGATGCAACATGTTCATATTTTTTAAAAAAAGAATGCATAAACCTTTATTTATAATTACAAAAAGAAAAAGAAAATATACTAATAATACCAATTACTTAGGCAATAAATTCATAATATACATTTACGTCACTCTCATCATTAATTATTTTTATAAAATATGCATTAATGTTACTTTCCTTAGGCTATAAGTTCATTAGACATTTATTTCACTCTCATGTCACTCATTATTTTATAAAACTAAGGTTAGACCCTTACCATGCAAGGATTTTAGTTATTTTTTATTTTAGTTTTATTAATGTAAAAAAATAATAAAATATATAATTTTAAAAGTAGATGATAATTTTACAACAATATAATTATTATTTTTATATAATTTTTAAAATTTATTTTGTTTTCATATCATAATTGTGTTTACTACTTTCTAAAATTCTTTATCATGTGAGACTTTTTAAAAAATTTCGATAGGCAAATAAATATCTTTTGAATATTAATTAATTTAATAATAATTATATTATAGTCATACTAATTACTTTATACATATATACTTAAAAAATAATTTATTTTCTTTAAATATAGTATTGTATTAATCAAGGTTGCTAGAATCGGGATCCTAGTTAAAATCGATCGGCGGTGGTTAGAATCGGAATCGTAGAATCGGATCGAGAATCGTAAGATTCTAACATTTGTTTGTAATCGTGAAATTTTTTTATAAGATAAAAATATTAGCAAATATTTATAAAAATTTATAGAAATCCAACTCAACTATACTTTGTCAAAGATTTTGATTCAAAAGCATACTATTGTGATGAATTCTCAATTAAAATTATGTGTCGACAATTTATGAAATTTATTTAGAATCGTGGATCGGATTGTAGAGTCGTATTACAATCCTACCACAGATTTTTTGAACTAAATTAGCATCATAAGATTCTAATATATTTAAGATTCTAATGGAGTTGAATTGATGGAGGGTTTGGGGATCATAGAATCACATGATTGTAAGATCCGGATCGTGAGTTTAATAACCATGATTAATTCAACCTTCGATGGACATTTACATAGTCAAGTAATCTTTTATGATTATCATATAGGTCATTTTATCCAACTTTATTTTGAAGCAACACCTATACATTAATCCTATCCAACTTTTATAAATTATGAAAATGTATATTAATACATATATAGAATGCTAATATTTCAACGTGAACAAATTAGTTTTTAGATCAATACAATTAATTAATTCATGGTATACACAAATAAATTAATTACTTGAAACATAAATAAATGCATTGTTTACATAAATACTATATTTATAAAATAGCACCACATAAGCATCCTATGTGTCGGCTTATATGGAGCTCCTACCCAACTTTCAATTTTTTTTTTTTGAGTCGAAAGGGGTCGTATTATTACTTTCAAGTCAATCTTCCCAAGGGCCGACATTCCCCTAGGAAAGTTGTGAACAAACAATTGTTCAATCTCACTATCAAGATGAAGTCTAACAATAAAATATGCAACAATACTCCCTCGTTTAACATGACTAGCAAGAATAGAAACACAAGAAGCAACTAATGATCTAATATCATCCAAAAGCAAACCAGCATGTGTTAGACCTTGTTTGCCTAAGTGTAGTTTCGAGATAAGGCTTAGAGAGTTGATTTCAATCACGATCTTGTCATATCTCGACTCTATTAGTTTCCCAAGCTGAAAAGCACAACCATTGTTCCGCCTCTGCAACCGACCAACCGACCTCCACCTTCTTCACCCCAACTAGCAAAAAGTGGCCTTCCTCATTCCTTACCACAAAGCCTAATCCCACTGGAAATGAGTCGAAACCTGTCTTGACTGCATTGAGTTTCATCATCCTCTTAGGGGCGCTACCCATTTCTCAAAAGAGGTAGAGCCACTCAGCCTATGTGTTGGGTCCACTTTCCCGCTATACTCCATCTCATCTTTCACAAGTTGCACAAAGTTTTGGGCTAGGAGTTCTCTGTTTAGGTTTCGTCCATTGAAGACTTCTTGTTGCCTGTTGTCCATCCCGCCCAAGCCATTATCGCCACCCTAATAAAATGCCTATCATATGTTTTGTCCATTACCCATGTGAAGAAATCGCGCACCGACGATCTTGGCACTTCGGACACCAATTTATGGAGATTTAGGCTCACCCGGACATTCTTGGAGTACTTATAGCCCATGAGAGCATGGAATATTGTCTCCGTCTCTTTGGTGCAACATGGGCATATGTTGTCATTCCTAATGTGGTGTCAACATAGCTTTGTGTTTACCCCTAGAACCTCACATGCATCCCTCCATAGAAAGTGTTTTAACTTCGACATTGACTCGAGGGCTCCATAATAAATTCCATGAAGGCCGCTCCTTTGGATTTGCACTTTGGAACCACGCTGAAATGTGGCCTAATCTCCCAGCTAATATGCAGATTTCACTCTAAATCTCCCATCCTTGCTAGGCCACCAATAACACACATCGTGTGGTAGACGAGCGCTTATGGGCAAGTTCGGGATGAGTGTTGCGTTGTCATTTGCAAAAGTATCCCAAATGACCTTGCGCTTCCATGTTCTTGTTTCAGTGCTCAATTAGATCAGCAGCTATTAGATTTGGTTATGGGCTATAAAGAGGTCGAGAGGCTTGGAGATCGGATGCGGGCGGCATCCATGCGTCTTTCCACACCATGATATCCTTCTCATTCCCCATATGCCACTGTAGTCCTTCGGTTAGCAAAGCCTTTGCCCCCAAAGCGAACGCCATGTAAAACTAGGGTCACATCTCTACCGAGCACCTATCACCGAAGTTCTTGAAAAATATCAAGCTTTGTGAATACGATGAATAAGTGTGTCCCCTTCTTACAGTAGCCTCTAAGATTATTTGGCAAGAAACGCCATATTGAAGACTTTTTAAGTCCCAAAACCCCATACCTCTCATATGCTTCGACAGACACAAGTGTTCCCATGATTTCCAATGCATAGATTGCTCCCTCGATTTACCCTCTCCCCCACCAAAAGCGTGCCATAAGGGAGTAAATCTCATCTAGTAAGCCATCGGGATTTTGAAAATGCTTATCACATATAGGTATAGCTTATGCTATAGCTTTTATAAGTACCTCTTTCTCGAGTTTTGACTGGAGTCTCTCCTTCTATCTCTCGTAGTTTCTTCCAGTTTCATTCTTTAATGGTGACAATGACTACTTTTTTAGACCTTACTATAATGGTTGGGAGCCCTAAATACTTCTCGTGCCTATCCACCTCCACCACACCTAGGGCTTGGAGAATTTGTGACTTGGTGTTATGAGTTATATTTTTGTTAAAGATAATACTCGATTTGTCAAAATTAACTCTTTGTCCTAATGCTCTTTCATACTGGCTGATAATTTCAGCTACAACTGAGCATTCCTTAATATTACCTTTAACAAACATAATACTATCATTAGCGAAAAAGATGGGTGACTTTTAGGCCCCCTACAAACAACGAACACCATTTGTTCTCCATTGCCGCATGCGTTAAAAGTCATGAGAAAACCTCCGCACAGAGTAAGAAGACGTAGGAGGAGATGGGATCTCCTATTTAAGGCCTCGATTTGGGCTAACGAAGCCCCTTCTTCTATCGTTCATAAGAAATTCAAAAGAAACCGAAGAGAGACATCTCGTGAACAAAGTCAATCCATTTCTCCCCAAACCCCATCTTTCTCATTATGGCATACAAAAACTCCCATTCTATGCGATCATATGCCTTACTCATACCAAGGTTTAACGCACAAGCTCCTTTACTCTCGGTCTTCCTCCTTTTAAGATGGTGAAACACCTCAAAAGCTACTAGCGCATTGTATGTGATAAGTCTTCCTAGGACGAAAACGCTTTGATTTTCGGAGATGATCTTTGGAAGAAAGATCTCTAAACAATTTTCCATCATCTTAGAGAGGATCTTGTAGAACACATTACACAGGGGTATGGGTCGAAAATTGTGAAATACATTTAGGCTCCTTCACCTTAGGTATTAAGACCACATTGGTTGAATTTGTATTGTGCAAGTGCGAGTTCCCCTTCCACACCTTCCCTACCTAATTGTAGAAATCGGGTTGGACAATATTCCAAAATTTTTGGAAAAATCACACATAAAGCCATCTGGTCCCGATGCCTTTGTGGGATGCATATGAAAGAGTGCTCGTTGAATCTTGTCGTTATTGGGCTCTTTTTCCAGCTTGCATGCTTTCTCCAGGCTCCAAGTGACATCTTATGTGTGCTAGTACATCTTCAATATGAGAAGGTCCGCTGGAGGTAAATAAGTTCCCAAAATGACCCGTAATGATAAGCTCAATATCCTCGGGCTTATTTTTCCAGAGACCCACTAACGTCCTCAAGGCCTTAAATAAGGTTCCTCCTTCTTCGAGAGTCCGCCTTATGATAGAAATAGGTTATGTTGTTGTCTCCATCTTTGAGCTCATTTGAAGTAGCTAAGAGGTGTGCTAGGGATTCCACCTCATGCCGAGATTGTCTAGTCTTGATGATAAATCCTTGCAAAGTTCAATAGCATCTGCAGATGGATGAAGTTTTTGGGCATCTTTTAGAGCCTTTTCTATTTGTCGAATCTCCCTACGAATGTGCCCGAATTCTTTCTTGGCTCACACTTTGAGGTTATCCGCACAAGCTGAAATCTTATTATGATCGCACCCTCCCGCCAAACGGTTTAACGATTTCAGTACATTCTTCTTTGGATAGCCACATAGATTCGAATTTGAATGGTTTATCATCCTCTAACCTCGTTGTCACTTCTCGATCACAAGCATTATAGCATAGTGATCAGACCTATATCCGGGAAAGTGGTAACTGCTATTTTCATAAAGATATTACACCAATCTTCATCCCTAAGGAAACGATCAAGTTGTTATTTGATTATACGAATTTCCTCTCGTGCCTCTTTGCCAAGTAAATAACTCAATTGGAGACCCAAGATATCGGATCCCACAATAATCCATTATCTCTCTAAATTTATTCATTTTCCTTTCACTCCTATGACGATCCTCATCTTTCTTAGTATTAAATAATATTTCATTGAAATCTCCAAACATGAATAAAGGTAATGAAGAGCTATCTCTTAGTTGTTGCATAATGGCCCATGTATGATGTTTAGAGTGAGTCTCGCCCACCCATAAATTCCCATCGCAACCCATTTAGCGATTCCTTTCTCCATAACTTCAATAAAGATGTCGTGCTCGTCGTGAGATCCGATGTTAACCTTAACGCCTTCCCACCAAAAACCCATACCTCCTTATCTCCCTCTTCTACTCATGTAGATACCATTATTGTAGTCGTATTTGTTACTGGATCCTCATGAGATCATAGTCAGCCAACATTGTCTCCATGAGAAAGACAATATTGGGGCGTTCCATCCAGACACCAATCTTAAAGGGTATCCACCGTCGTGGAGTTGCCAAATCTCTCGACAGTTCCAGCTTAAACATTTCATTGGCCTAGGGACCCATCTTTTCAAGGTTGTCTGGTGTTTGGTAAAATAATAAGGGAAACCGATTTGGGGCCCTTCTCATTCACCTCACCCCTGTCTTTTCTTCACTTTGATTATTTTCCTTCTCTTGCTAAATGAATACCCCATGTTAAAATTGAATTCTTGCAAATTTCCCTCAAGTGGGCCTAGGGACTGAATCTCTAATCCTTTTTTTGTTCTTTTGGTGATCTTCAAAGCTACATTCCTATCATCACTATGTTTATTTGTTCCCCAATTTCCACAACTGTACCAACGACTGTACCACTCGTTGCAACAATTGAGGAGAGAGAAAATGATACATGACTAGAGGGGATAGCACATCCACACTCCTCCGCCCTCGCTCTAGTGTCTTGCTTTATGCCCGGCACCGGCACCGACATAGTACCACTACTACAACAGCTCAAGAGAAAGAAAATAGGACATGACTGGAAGGGACACCACATTCTCACACTCCCTTGCCCCTACTTTAATGCCTTTCTTTGTGCTTGCTACCTCCTAGTATACGATAAATGTACTATTAATAAATATAACAAAAATCGAATAAAAATAAATCAATTTTAATCCAGCATGAATCAAATAATCACTTTAAACATAGGAGCTCTATTTGGAATCGGAGCTTTATGTGGGCTCCTATATGTCTCAAGAAGTAGTGTCCTTAAAGATCAATTTTCAAATCCCTGTTACCAACCTTACTGGTTAACTAGCTACCCTATTCGAAAGCAAAAGTGTGAATTGAAAAAATTGAAAAAATGGAAGGCAATAAAATATCCTCGACTAGAATACCAATATCCGAATGGAGTTTCGTCTTCTGTTTGAGCTTAGAAATTAAGATCATACAATCCCCTTGATAATAATGTTGCTTGCCCCTTGTCTTGAGCTTGTTAAAGTGCAAAACGACATGTTGTAACCTCCTCCATCTCAGGCCCCAAACACCTCTCACCTTGCGCCACCCCACGCCAAAGCACGTCACCAGCTGAGTCCCCGCACACTACCCCAGCCACAATACTCGTTCGTACACAACTAGCATCAAAATTGATTTTCACCATGTCATCTTAGGAAGAATCCAACTACTCTCATGCACTCGTCATGAAACTTTTATACTTGTTCACCAACCTTATTCGTACTCGGTCTCTATACATCCCTATCCCCATTCCTATGGCCAAACCTATTTCTTACATTCCTAACACACTCGTTATAAGCTCCTCACACTTAGCCATATATAATTTAGATTTTCCATATAGGAACCCTTCCCAAACCGATGAGAAAACATGTTCTTCAACTATATGCCGGAATTTACTTCCCTCCCAAACTTTCTGTACCAAAACACACCCGAAAAGGACATGAATATATGATTCCGCCACACACCCACACACTCCACAACCCATACTAAAGTTAGGTAACCAAGATACTAATCTTTTGGCGGTTGGTAGTGCTTTGGTGCAAGCATCTCCAAGCAAACATTCGAACTCTAGGCGATACCTTTAGACTCTATAGCAACCTCCAACTTGTCGTCCCTCCCTCATTCAAACAATCGAGTCCCGCACCTCTAGCCTTGTGGCACGTAAAGTGATAAGCGTCCTTAACAACCACTTCTCCACTAGAAGAATAATGCCACAAGAATCGGTCTTCTCTCCAATTAATACTTAGTGGAATGGTTTTAATGATCTCCACATCTACTAGTAAGAATATAAGGTGCGACATGTCCTCTTTCGCAACGCCTTCCATGATCAACCAGATCCCTAACACCAAGAAGCAAGAACCATGGTCTCGAGTGGAGTGAAGACCTTAAACAATTACATTTTGGTATCCATATCGACTCCCAAATGTTCAAGGAAAACCCATCACCGACACGAGCCCCGACATCCTCCTCACAATTCACTTAGCCTCTTAAAGACTTCGCCAAATATAACTAAGTTGATGACCCAAAGGAGCGCCAATACCGAATGAATTTGGAAAGTACTTAGCTTTTAGTAGACGACTAGCCGTAAGTCTACTCTTATCCTAAGCCACCAAACATGTCATGCAAGCAATGCTATATTAAACTTCTCTAAGTCACTAAACCCAAAACCTTCATCATCCTTTCTAAAAAAAGCCTCTCCTTCCTAATATAAGTTTCATTCATCCATAGCCTCGTGACCCTACCAAAATCGATTCACCATTAACCGAATGTCATCAAACAAGTCTTTTTATATTTAAATACACTCAATGAACACGTCGAGATTTCTTGGGTTATAGATTTGACAAGCACTTCCCAAACCACCCAAGATGTGTTTCTCTATCCATCCATGCAAGCATTCTTTTAATGCGATCTAGGATTGGTAAAAATGGTAACTTCTTCCATCGACCCATCTTGAAAGCCTAATGATACTTCTTGATAGGACCTCTCGAATAGCCAAGGTGATTAGAATACTTTCCTTACTCACCGAAGAGTGCCTTTACTTAACAATTTTTTTTTTTTGGGAAAAGTTAAATAACTTCATTTAAGTTTCCCAAATCAGGATCTCGCTTTTGTTTTACAATAGGTTATGAAGGAATTACATAATCACTAAATCTTCTCACTTCACAACATATCTATCAGCTCGACACTACAAGTATACTAGATATGCTTGACAATGAATTGCTGCAGGCCGAGCTTTGTGCTCATATTTCTATAAACATATTTCCCTCCATAGTTCGTATACCATCCCTACAAGAACAGTAACGGATCCATTTGTTTATGTGAGAATTTTCCTTGCATCCTCTATCAAACCATTGCAATTCTGTATGCAGATTCCACCTTATGGGGCTTATCCTCGACCATTGTAGTATTGAACACCAAACGTAACTTGAAAAAGAACATGCAAAGAACAAATGCTGACAATTATCTTGTTCTATCTTATCACACAAGAGGCATTTATTCTCTACTTGGATCCCCCTCTTGGTAAGTAGGGTAGTAGTAGCTAGTCTCTCATGACATGCCAACTAGAGAATGGTTAGTGTCTCTCCCAGTGCTCAGCTCTTCCAAACTATTTTCCAACAAGCCATTGTTGTTTTTCCAGGCAAGAACACTACATAACTGGTTTGTTCGGAGAAAGTATTTTGCTGCAGAGATCCATTGTCTAGCCGTAGTTACATCCCCCACTTCGGACTAACTCATTTATGATAATAAGTAACTTCTTCCACCCTCATGCATCTCCATTGTGACACCGCACATAGAATATGTCTTGCCCCTATCAGCATGTAAGCTGCAGCCCACCTAGTGAATATAAAGTCCGAATGGGTTAGTTTACACATCCATTTTGTGCACAGGGCCTTATTCCATGCTAAAACCTCCTTGAAATCCAAACCTCCACTCTGTCTTGGTTGGCACACATCTTTCTAGCTTACAAGTGCCTTTTTTTGCCCTTAATATTGCCACTCCATAGAAATTTACTGCACAATGACTATATTGTATGTATTATATACTAGGAAAGAATGAAAAATTGAGACCAAATATTAAGTAGGCTCTGATATGATTGAGGAAATTAGTGTTTTCCTCCTAGCATAAGACAATTTTTTTGCTGCCCATGATGTAATTCTCTGCTTGATCTTGTCAAGTAGAGGCTGGCACATGCTATGAGTTAACCTTTTAGTAGAAAGGAGGGGCCCCGGATACCTAAAGGGGAAGGCACCTAGTGAAAAGCCTCGTATTTTGCAAGTATAGTTTCGTTGGATTGTATGACTTACTCCACCCAAATAAATCTCATATTTTTCTAAGTTTGCTGCAAGACCATTCATCTTAGAAAAATACTAGAAACATCCCCATAAGTATTGAATAGACTACAAATCCCCCCGGAGAAGAAGAGTACATCATCAGCAAAAGCTAAATGTGTTAGCTTGATTCTTACACACCTAGGGTGAAAAGAGAACCGATTTTCCTCAGTGGCCAAATTAAGACCTCTTGACATAACCTCCATGCATATTACAAACAAGTAAGGTGAAATAGGATCACCTTGTCTTAGCCCACAAGCTCTAGAAAAAAAAAAAAACTTTGACTTCTCCATTAATATTAATGGAGAACTTGGTTATGGTAATACACTCCATAAGAAGAATGATAAATCTAGTGAGGAAGCCAAATCCAACTAGCATATTATGCAGAAAACTCCCACTAATTGTGTCATAAGCTTTCGAATATCAATTTTTAGCATAACTCTAAGGGAAATACCTTTTCCGCCATAGTATTTAACTAATTGGTATGCCAAAAAGATGTTGTCTGTGATATCCCTTCTTTTCACAAAAGCTCCTTTTGTCTAAAGGTTATTTCATACTCCACGAGTAAGTCCTCCATCCTCTCGAGCCTCATTCATAACAACTTTACAAAAAAATTATGAAATCATGGGTGTGTTTGGTTGAAGGGAAAATATTTTCCCAAGAAAATATTTTTCATGGGAAAATGAATTTCCAAGGAAAACCATTTTCCACACACATTTTCCTTTGTTTGGTAAAAGAAAAATAATTTTCTAAAATAATTACTTAAATACAAAAGTCAACCATAAAAACCCAATAAATATGAAAAGAAAAAGTAAATAATTAATTCAACTTCAAAACCCAAATATATATATATATATATATGTTGAGCACCTAAATTTGATAAGTTTGTACATTTCTCTATAATCAAACTTTTTCATGTATAAAATAATAGAAATTAAAAAAAACAAATATTGTAAAAAAATTTTCATTTATGAACTTTACAACAAAAAAGGGAAAAAATAAGGACAAAACTTGAAAAAAAAAAATAAAGGTGGCAAAGTAGGGAAGTTTAGAACTTGAATTCCCATTGATAAGACTTTATTTTCCCTTAATTGAGGTAGAGGAAAATTAACTTCCTTCCTCATAAATGGAAATTTATTTTCCATTGATTGAGGAAATTATTTTCCCCGGAAAATATTTATCCATCACTTATGCTACCAAACGCCGGAAAATAGAATGATAATTTTCCAGAAAATATTTTCCGCTCAAACAAACACACCCCATGTGTAAACAAAAGATGGGATATAATAGGTGCCTTGGAACAAGAGAATGACCAGTAATATTACCTCATCCTTTCATTGCAACACCTATTAAAAATAAAATAGAGAAAAGATTTATCTCCTATACTTTAAGTAGACCAATTGACATCCAAAATTTATATGAGATTACATTTTAGACATTGAAAAAAACAATAAGGACGTTAAATGAATTATTAGAAAACTACATATCTTCAAATAGAGTTTGTGAATTCCGTAGGATAGATGAAATTCTGTAACATTTTATAATTTTTAAATTTATGTTATTTACATGATAATTTTATTATTTAAATAAAGTTTCCAAATAGATTTAAGTATATATGCAAATAGTATTAGCCAATAACCAAGCAATCTCTTATCATAAATGCATCATCATCACACGTAATGAGGAATGTATCTATCGCAATATATAAGTGTTGTATATAAAAAGGTAAACATAGTTGCTACTGATGTTTCTATTTTTAACTTCAACAGTTGAAGTCATCTATATATGACAATTTGTATTGAATGTTTTCCTATTGTTAACCGATATTTAAAGGTGATAATATGTACTACAGATAAAGTCAACAATTACTTATTAAATTTTGCAAGTACATTAGTTCACGAAAAACTCGCTAATAGATATATGTGAAGTTACCTATTCTTTCTCAAGTTTTTTTTACATGATTTATGTAAGTTCAATTACTATTATTGATCTATTTTGATATTACATGAGTGTTTATTAGGTTAAGTGTGATTTTCTAATTTCTTTAAAAGAAATTACTTGCATATTCTCCACTTTTCTTACGTGATTATGTCTTTGCTATAAGGGTCATTCATATTGTATTTATGTACGTACACAAGAATTTACATTTTAACATATCTTAGTCTTTCGGTCTTACATGCATAATTAATATAGTAACAAGCAAATGATATTTGAGAATTTATTATGTATAACATGTTATATTATATATATAATGAGTAGAGCTGATAGAAAATTTCAGTGCAATAAAAATAACAGTTTAGTCGCTAAATTTTAAATCATTAGATAATCATTTTAGAATGCAAGTTATGTTTCCTACCCTACCCTACCCTACCCTACAAGCTCTTTTTATGTACCCAAATTCTAAAATTCTTAAATGATCGGTTACCACCATAAACAAAAAGGAGAGGAATTCATTCCCTCCCACGCCCAAAAAAGAAAGCCCCACCCGCAAAAAACTCAAATCTTCAAACCCTAATCCCGCCTTACCGCCCCCAATTCCTTTTCCCGCCTCTCAGCTCCACCCTCTCTCTCTCTCTTAAAATCCGCACCTCCCATTTCTCCCCAATCCCATCTCTCTATCTCTTGTCTCTCTCTCTCTCTCTCTCTCTCTCTCTCTCTCTGAATCAACCACTCGGCAAAGATGAGATCGAGAAGCTTCCATAGATCATCAGGCGAGGGTTGTTCGAGTTCATACAGCAAGTACCTAAGACCAGGAGATCTAGCCCAGATGAGAAACTCCAAGCTAATCATCAAACGCTCTCAGATCTGCTTCTTCTCTCTCTGCAACTCCCAGTCAGTGGACTCGGCCGCATCTGATTCCATCCCGTCACCGATTGAGGTGGGTCTTCCTTGCTTTCCTCTCAGATCTCATCGCGTTCGCTGCCTTCGCCGGAAACAGCTCGCCGCTGTTGCCCCAATTTTCACCCCCTCTCAGTCTTAGAGATATGAGATTTTGGTATACTGGAAATAAGAGAGAGAAGATTGTACAACGGGAATTTGTTCGATTTTGTGGAATTTTCTGTAACTAATGTTTCTGGTGATGGATTAAATAAATAATGATTTGGGGATTTTTGGGAATTTAGCTAAACTTTTCCAGAAATGAATCAGTTGAGTGATGTGATTAAAGCGATTAATTGATGGAAATTAGAGTAATTTTTTAATCGGAATTAACTAACTGGAAGTTTGATGATGGAACTTGCGGCTAATTAGATATTTACTCCTTAATGTTAAGCCTTGTTGATCTCTTAATGTAATAAATTGGGTATCTTAAAAGTGTTATAAATAAATATTACGCTATCGAACACTAATGAATTATTAATAACTAATGATTATGACCTCGATAATTTATCGAGATTATCCTAGTTAGATGATCCTTTGTAGTTGTAATAGGTTACGGTGTTTCTTCATTTTATGAGTAGTTTGTTTATTCTTAGGTTTTTTATATTGTGATTAATAAAGTTATTAGTTATAAAAAACTTTTTATTTCTTGTGATTCTAAAAGTACTCGATCTTATTGTGAGGTCATTAAGTGGCCGAGTGGGTATTTATCCGTCTTGAGATTTTGATAAATATTTTTTTCTAACCCTTAAAATTTTAAATTATTATTTACCATTATTTATTTTTGTGTCAAATTATCATAAGTTTTCAAATTTTCAGTTTTGTGATAAAGAAACAATTATTAGAACTAATATTGATTATTTAAGGCTAAAAAGACAAAAATATTTAGTTAGGGTTTCATAGAAAATTAAAAATTTGAAAATTCTAAGATGGAAGAAAAAGAAGAACACACATCATTAGTTATAAACAAAGAAGCACCAAATAATGGGTAAAGTAGAATTATCGGAGGACGTTGAGTCCCTTAAGTCGGATTTTCATAAAAAGAAAGGTTCGTGAGTTAGTCGGAGGTTGTGTAGTGGAAAAAAGTGAAGGATATTTTATAATTTTAATTTTATGATAATGAGGTGAAATTGTAAAGGGGGCAAGAAAAAAAAATTTTGAGGGCATAAATGAAAATTTATAAATTTTTCTTATAAATTATTAATTTTTGTAAAAAGGGAAAAAGTTAATTAAAGTGACATATATTATGAAATGAATGAAGTATCAAGTTATGACAATTGGTTTCGAGTTGTAATCTCACTTAACCTTTTTTTCAATCTCGCATGACTTACGTATATTTAAATATAGAAAAATGACATAAAATCTGAATCGAACAATCTTAACCTATATCATATCCGACACTTAAAACACAAAAGTGGATATAAATCTCAATTGCTCCAATTCAAACTTTACACCAAACATTAACCAATTGCAAGTTAACGTAAAATGAGAATGATCTAACCTCGAAATAAAAAATCGAACTAAATCTATTGATTCAACATAAACCCAATCAAACAAACATGACCAAAATCAAACAAAATAACCCATTTACTAGGTTTACAAATTGTTGGATTGTATTTTTTTCCCCCATTGAAGGATACATTGCTCAATATGACAAATAGCACATTACATGAAACTTTAGAACAAAAGTCATGAGTCCCTTTGACACTGGACTTGTCATTTCATCCTTTAAATTTGGTTCTCAGACCATATTATTCATGTTCACTGAGACCTCTCACAAGCAAAAGATTCAAAATCAACATGATAGGTATTGCATACACATATATACCTTTTAATAGTGTCCACAAAGAAGAATTACCCAGCAGTTATCAAATATTTATATGGCCACAGTATACTTCTCGGAGTTACTAGTCTACATTCTACTATATTTAATTAAGTGACAATAATTAATGCCACAAATCTCATCATATAACAACAATAACTTTCATTGTGAATCTCGCTTCTACAAAATTTGGGGAGATTCATGTGTAAATAATCTTATCCGGACAATCATTTTTTCTCCAGGGAGACCGATAATGATAAAAATTCCATGGTATTTCGTTTTTTAAAGAATTGTTTAGGTGTAAATTTTGCTAAAAGGTTATCTAAAATTTTATACTTTGCCCTTTTAATATAACAAAAAATGATGATACAACTCCCATAATGAACATGTATGGCAGTTAGAACTCACCAAGCACATCCTACATTTCCTAAGATACTATCATAGCAGGATTATGATTTTTTTTTTGGGATCATTAATAGGCTCAAAATAGCAAGGAAACAATGATACATGCCAATGATACTTATAGAGCACCAATAGCGTCCCATGGGTAAACAATCCACCCAAATGAAGAGAGAATAAAACCACCTAATTTGTAACAAGACCCATGGATCGAACCAAATAATGCAAGCCAAAACGACATTATGGAAATAACTTGTGTTTCTATCTCCCTCTTTTATGTACCTGCATCTAGAAAATTGCTTTCAAAGTCTTTCTACTACACAACCATACCCACTGCTGAGCTTCCAGGCCTTCAGTTTTGTAACACAGCCCGGTTTAGTGAAAACCACTGAGAGGTACCTCCATAGTGAAAATTGCCTGGACTTCTATTCTATCAGCATCACCACTTCCCCGACACCTCCTAACCTCAAGAAACCCAACTACAACTGGTTTGCCTTTCTTCACAAATTTCTTAACAGCCTTTTTGTACATGCTTCCAGCCCCCTAATGTTCGACACAAAAAGAAAAGCCTTCATTTTTGTCTACTTTCAAAAGCCCCTCAATCTCTTTTGGTTACTACTTCAAGACCATCAGGTCTTTCTTGAGCTTGTGAATGATCTGGACATCATTTCCATTTCTGATCCTGAGTCCAGCTGCTTTGCCAATTTTCCAAATCCCTTCTTTTGTGATATCTGCAGAGCACTTATCCTGTGAATTTTCAGCTGTAGTCTTTTTGCTACAACCCTCCTTCTGACCTTTACTTTTCTTATGTTTTGTAGATCCCTTCTCAATTCAAGGTTACCAGTGCATTCTCACACACATTATTAGAGTAACCTTGTTGAATGTTGTTATTGGTCTCCCCACCATTTAAATGACGCTCATTGGGCTTGCTGAGGCCTTCATGCCTCTAAGAGTTAATTGAATTTACTTCCAGCTGCTCTCCATACCCAATATAGCCACCTTGTTGCTCCCTGTGCAATTTCATAGCAGGATTATGATTGTCACTACTTCCTACTTTCATTAATTACTGTCCATCTTCACCTCCCAAACTCCCTTTCAAAGCTTTTAACAGCTAATTTTAGTAGTTCATGGGATGGCTAATACTGTAGAGAGTATATCTAATAACAGATTGCAAGTCAGATTGATTTCGACTTGAATCTGAAATAATGGAAGAAATATCAGATCAGATAATATTTAAATTGAGTCATTTATGGATGCTTTTTCACTACTGCCTACTGAATCGTAGCATTGTATACATGGTAATTTTACATTTTTAGAATGAGTAGTTGGATATTAGATATGACAAGCTCTACCCCTTCAAGCTCTAAAAGGATTGTCTAAGAATGAGCACTGCAAGAAAAATTAGGTCATCATGATGACCCTTGGGAACAGAACAAGTCTTCACAGAATAATTAACAGATCAAGAACCAGCAACACAAACAAACCCAGTATTCCCAGCTTAAAACATTCTCTGGGAGTACCATCAGTAAACAAAACTACTCTTCGTTGGCTTTTCTTACTTCAGCAGTAAAATCATCCATACTACTGTAATGTGTGCTCAAACCGGTGAAAAACATAAAAAGAAGAGAGGGAGGGGAAGAGATGCATTGCTCACATGCTCAAAGTGCTAAGACAGAAGTAAATCCAGAACAGTTAATAATGAGGTAGTGAAAGAATGATACAGATTAAAGAACGATATAAATCTTTTACCGAATATGAACATTGAGGAAAAATTCGAAAGTCCGGAAGATGGCTATAGACAGCAGTCTGGGCATAACAATTTGGTGAATGGCAACCAGAGTAAAACCTTCAACAAAATCATGCTTTGCAATGAGCATACAACCAAAACGCAAGACACTTTCTTTGGTTGTGTGGTTGTCTCTGCTAATTCTTTATTTCCATTATGTACTGTAGATGTGTATTGCTGTTGAGTTTTGACTCTTCATTTCATTCTAAGTAACTAGGCAAGCTACATCACACCGTGATATTATGGGCACTTGACCTCTCATTTTAGACTAACAACACACCAATCTTAGAAGATTGCCCCAGTTGTGGACATGAGACAATCTAATAGGGGTACTGATGCAGATGAGACAATCTAAGTAACTAGGCCAGGTCCAAGAGTAAGTGACTACTGTAATAAGGTTCCACCTGCAATCAGGTTCTTCAATCAAGCACTGGAAGTATAAAAATCAACCTGGACGATCCCAAACGGCGGTGTTGTAAAAATATACTGAGCAGCTTGAATTCCTAGGAGTACTGATTGCAGATGAGACAGCTTTGCTTCCAAACTGCAAAGTACAGGTGCATTTGATGTATATTCCCAGAAGTCCTTGGCACTTAACAGCTAACTTTGCTACTGCACAACCGCGTTACAGTAACATATTTATCTCCAGGAACCAATAACTTTAGAGATCATAAACCTTGTGGGTATCAGCTAGTTTAGCTGGTTTAGTCCCCTGAGTTCCTACCAACACCAGCTTCTGTGCTTCCCTGTCAACCCGAGAACAAAATCCTGAAATCTATCAGTTCTGATTAGCACTCTGCTAAGCCCTTTCATCACTAACAAGCGGATGAACAATTGACCTGTAAGTGTGAGAGTCAGGAATGACTCCGTTAAGAACCATATAATCGTGCCATTTTATGACTTCTTCTGTGAAATCCTTTCTGCTCAAATGGGTAAGCAGTGTTGTGTATGTTATGGAATCTGGAACCAATCCCTGACTTATCATAACTTTGAGAATTTCCTTCCCCAAATCGAGAAAGCCCAAATTGCACATACAGTTCATCATAGTATTGTAAGTGACTACATTCATCAAATTTCCAGCTTTTGCCATCTCCACAAACAGCTTGAAAGCCTCCTTGATCTGCCCGCTAGCAAAATAAGCTTTCAACATCGTATTACAAGTTACAGAATCATGCAAACCCAATTTCTTCAATTCTTGCACAAGGAGCTCTGCTTTATCTGCTGATGCTGCTTCACATAACCCATTTACAATAGAATTATATATGACAAGGTTCGGTTTTTCCTCAGTCTTTAACATCTTATCAAACACCTCAGTTGCATTTTCTATCTTTGCTTCTTTGCAGAACCCATCAATCAAAGTGCCATAGGTTATGAGATCAGGTATGAGTCCACGTACAAACATACTAGCAAGTACTTGTTCGACTCCTGCTAGTTTCTTCGTCCTAAACAGATAATTGATCAGAATATTGTGTGCAAAAGCATCTTCCGGCAGGGTGTTTTCTACGAGTTGGCCACAGTATTTTAGGGCTTCTCTCAAATGCCCATTTCTGCAAAGCCCTTCAGTAAGTATTGAATGGGTGAACTTATCTCGGCAAACATTCTTATTCTCCATGTCAGATAAGAGCGATAAGGCTTCCTCTGAATCTCCATCCCTGAAAAGCCAATGAATTACAATATTATAGACAACCGTGTTAGGCACTAAACCCCTCTCCACCATTTCATCACACAATCTAAGCGCGTCATCAAGGCACCCTGATCGGGAGAACCCATCAATCAATATTGCATATGTCCTCACATTTGGTTCGATACCAGCTTTAACCATCTCACCCCAAATATCTTTCACGGCAGCTACTCTACCAAGTTTGCAGAACCCATCAATGAGAGAGTTATAAGTAATAGTATTTGGCTTAGTGTACAACATAGACATAAAACCCATTTTTCTGACAAGATGTAGGGCAATATCAACATCACCCACCTTGCAAGCTCCATCAACAAGCATGTTGAAAGTAACAACATTCGGGTAAATTCCCAACTTCAACATCCTATAGAAAACAGATAATCCCTCTAGTAATCTACAATCTTTACAAAAAGCATAAATAATCAAGTTAAAAGTATTCACATTTTCATAGTACCCACAAGACAGCATTTCCTTATAAGCCTTCCAAAACCTACTCAAATCATCCAACTTCACCAAATGATTAAGGAAATTGTTCCAAGCATGGATTGAGACACAAAACCCCTCCATCCTCAGCTTCCCCATAACAGCATAGGCACCCTCAGTAGCCCCAATTTGAGTACAACTCCTAACCAAAGCATCGAAAACCGCGGTACCTGAAAAATTTGGGTCATAAGAACAAATTAAGCCCTCCAATACATCCAATGAAGTGAACCCATTTGTTTGCATCAGATTCCTCATAATTGACAAGGCATCATCAAACCTTCTTGAGCTAACCATTAAGTGAACTACCTCACAACAGCAAGGCAATGCAAATGACAACCCCTTTTGCCCACTAACCCAATTAAAGAACTCCAAAGCTAGTTGAGGAGAGTACCTGAATTCTCTGACGACCCGAGTGATGACTGAATCAGAGAGATTAGACGATAATTGCTCCAAAAGTTTCCATTTTTTCTGCCTTAAATTCACACAAACTGTTTTGAAAACAGTGTCTTCACCAACTGAGTTCCTAAAGTGCTTACCCACATGAATAAACCTGCATAAAACTGAGTTTTTGCCCAATAATCTGAATTGTGAAAGCATAGAACTCTCTAGAAGCAGAACGAATCAATGGAGCTTCACATAAAGCAGCTCTAGCGGTTTGAATGGGCGGAACATAGGTTTAGGGGTTTAACAGAATTAAAGAGAGCAAGGCGAGGCCGAACAAGTCAGGGATTTAGGGGTTTGAATATTATATATTTTATATCTAGTAGTACAATATCAATTCCCTAATGATTTCTTTTAATCATCAGATATGTAAATAAATGTTTACCGTTAATTTTACGGTATCTCAAGTAAACTTTTTTAATTCTTAAGAATACCAATAAATCATCGAATCATAAAAATTATACTTTTATTCAAATTTTTTTACAAAATTAAAAAATTAAAAATAATATTTTTGAAATTTGAAGACTTTTTAATTTAAATGCTCCCCACGAGCCCTTGTCCTTCCTCTCACTCTCTCCCCCTCCCCCATTAAAGTAGGAAAATTTACAAATGGGTCACACTCTAATTTAGATTTACAGATGAAGTATCACAATTTACGCTACGATCATGGCCCCACGTGAGGATGCAGCGGGTGTGGCAAGGAAAAAGGACCAAAATGCCCTTAATAATGTTGCTTTGGTGTTTGGTTTGGATGCTTGATTTGAAATTTCTAAAATGGCCTTAATAATGTGAGAATGAAGTGATAGAAGAAGCTGAATATTTTGAAAAGCTGAACATTATTTTCGGATGATCGATGATCGGCATTGTAGAGAGAGGGGAGAGGGGGAGAGAGAGAGAGAGAGAGATGTGTGCTATGATTGTGGAGGTTGCCAGCGGTCCATTGTTTCCGGCG
This sequence comes from Talinum fruticosum, assembly GCA_021018815.1. Classification (NCBI taxonomy): domain Eukaryota; kingdom Viridiplantae; phylum Streptophyta; class Magnoliopsida; order Caryophyllales; family Talinaceae; genus Talinum; species Talinum fruticosum. The sequence goes on along the minus strand of JAITYX010000074.1, from coordinate 1,267,523 downwards.
CAGATGAAGTTGAAGGCGATTGGGACGTGAAATTGGTTGGGTAAGTAAGTGTAATTGTGTATTGTATTCAATTTTTGTAGGTGGGTTTTGGTTTATGATTGGTTATTATTAGGTACAACGTACGGTTAATTGTAGGTTGGGTGTGGGAATTTTGAACAATTGGGGGTAAAATTTGTTATTAAATATGGTTTTTGTATACATTTACGTGTATAAGAGTTGGCTTTAAATGGATTTAGGGTTTTTACTTTGATCGGGTGGATTGAGTTTTGTAATATGGTTGATGAATATTGTTTTGTTGGTTAAATATGAGTAAATTAGTTGGGAGGAACATTTATTCATGTTTTATATTTGTGATGTACTTGAAGTGTTCTCATTTGAAATTGAAAAAATGAAATGTGTGGTTTAATTATAATTGCAATGCTTGGTATTTAGATTTAACAAGTATAATAGGGCGTTAATATGTTGGTTGTGCTTGTGTCATGCACGTTATTATATGTATTGGACAAGTGGAAATTTAGTTTCGTCATACTGATTGTACTAGCATGTCATCCTTGGATTACATTGAATGTTGAACCCGTTGAGTTTGTTAAAGTTTATGTATAATTGTAAAGGTGAGTGTGAATGTGTTGTTTGGCTATGTGAATATAATATGTAGTTTATTGTGTACATGTTGTAAGGGTAATTTGGCTTATGTTATATTGGTTATATGTGTATATCATGTCCGGCTAATTGTACATATATACATGTACTCGTATGAATATGTTCATAAAAATAGTAATTGGTAATATATTAATATAGTATGTATGTAAAGTATAATTGAGAATATATGTGGTTGTCCCACATGTGGGTTGTTGTTAATGTGTAGAGTGGTTCACAAGTGTGAAAGATAGAGATGGAGTCGACTAGTGGAGCGAGTAGTTGGTGAGAGAGAGGTTGTTATGTATGTGTGTTGGGGAGGGCGGTTGGATGAGGTCCATAATGGAGGTGTGATGTATGTGGGTGGCAGTATAGATTGTGTTTGGTTAAAGAAGAATATAGGGGTGGGTGATGTACATATGTTGGTTGAGGACGTGATGGGGGTTCCTTTAGGGAGCGTAAGTTGTGGTACAGCTTTAAGTATGATCGGAGGATGATAATGCCTTTTGCAAGGGAAAGTGACGTGAAGAAATTGTTGAAGCGGAACATTGATTTTGCATATATGTATGTATCCGGGGATGAGGTTCCAAGTGTGATACCTTTATCACGGACGGTGGAAAAGATTGATTGTAAAAAGTGGGGACATGGTAACCCAAGCAATGCGAGTGTTGCAAGTTGATGGTGATAAGACATAGAACTGGAGTAAGTAATCCAAGGTAACGTTCGTGGAACATGTAACCTCGGTATTTATGTTGTATGTTGTTATGGTGTGTGTGTGTGTATGTATTAAATTTAGCTTTGGGGTTATGATAATTGTGCTTAATATTTGTGTGGCTATGTGAGTGCCGATTGCAACCTCGAGGAAGAAATAAGTGGCCAAAGATTGGGTGCTGAGGCTATTATTATTGGAGAAGATGTGGACATACCACAGGACGATTCGAGGCGGTCAGGTTCGGAATCCGATTTCATCTCTCGAGTGTCATTCTCCCGAGGATGGGGTTGTGTGGCCTCGATCCGGGGTGCGATCTGGAGTGTACCGTAGGAGAATGTCCATATGGAAAAATGAAATTAAAGAGGTGGGGCAGGTATTTTCTTCGACTAAATCATTTAAGTTGAGCATGTGGAAATATGCAGTAGCCAACGAGTTTGAGTATAGGTTCAAAAGAAATTGTAAGGAGTGCATTGAGGTGGAGTGCAAGGCGGTGAACTGCAATTTTCACATATGTTTAACTCGGACCGAACAAAGTGGATGGGATGATTGTCAAAGTTTTTAAAGCGGTACACTTGCATAGCGTGGGGGATCGATGTCGGATGGGAGAAGGGATGGGGAAAAGGATTAGAGCAAACCCGCTTGCTCATTTGGTAGATGGGAAGATCAAATTGTCCACCGATTATTCACCGGTTGAGTTATTGAAGGATGTGCAGCTAGAATTTGGAATAAATGTGTCGTACATGCAAGTGTTGGAGGGCAAGGGAGTACGTTCGAAAAATGGTAATTGGTGAACCACATGATCGGTACAAGTTATTGCCCTGGCTATGCACTCGCGATTGTTAGATCAAATCCCGACTCCAGAGCATGTTGCGAGGTCGATGGTTGTCGATTCCGGTGAATGTTTGTTGCATACGAGTCATCGCTGAATGGTTTCATACTAGGGTGTAGGAAGATATTGTTTATTGACGACACTCATCTAAGCGGACCGTACGAGGGGACCTTGTTGGCGACTGTTGCATTGGATGCGAGATAACCATTTGTTCGACGTTGCATATGCAGTTGTGTCGGGGAAAACGACGATGATTGGTTGTGGTTTTTGACGAATTGTTTAACTATTTAGGAGCGTTAAAGCTCGTGATAATGACGGATCGACACCGATCATTGCTATCTCGCTGTGCCTAAAGTGTTTGGTGTAGATAACCATCCATACTGTCTGCGGCATGTTCGGGAGAACTTTGTAAAAGCGGCAACCAAACTTGAGTGCCGCAAGGAAGCTTCAAAGATACTTATTCGGGAAATGTTCAATCGGGTCGCATATGCTCCAACCGATGCCGAGTACATTGAAATGATGCCGCAGCGTAACCCGAATGGATGCGTTGACGGCCTTGGGGTTGAAAGTTGCTTACTCACACGATAGTTGCACGAGTAATGAAGGAAATAGTATACGGTAAATAACACACATTAGGTTATGCTGGTCCTAACAAACCTGCATTTGATAGGGCAGGTAGAGGGACTGCCAGCACAAGTCCCGATACATTTCTTGACGCTTTTGGAGGAGTGATCCGTATTCATTAACTGCAAGTCCCCAATACGGATTTACGCCACATGTCATATGGGCCACGCTTGGAGACAACATGAATCGGGGCACTCAATGTATCCCCAAATGCGTTCGGATTTGAAGCAGCGAGGAGTTTCACATCTCCGCACCATGAGAATGTAGAAGTGAGTTACAAACTTTATGCAAAAGACAATGGTTCCGAATGACATCGATTGATTTGCATAACAATCACTGGGTTTTTGAACGACTTGCATGATTGAAGCACAACGACTAGCAATTCGTTCTCCTCTTTTGACAAAAGCTTTGTCAAGTACTCCCTTACATGCTAGTGGAAACATAAAATAGTGTCAACCATCAAGTCTCATACAAAACCACATGAAAAATATGATTACAAATAGCAGATTACATAAGGTAATTTTACCTCCTTGGAGGGTTTTGTCACGGACTCTATAACATGGACAACCTATATGTTGTTGTGCAAGAAAGAAAAACGAACGTATGAAGCGGACGAAGACAAAAAAGTTGTCATTATCTTACACATTACCGACATCGTAATAAGAAAAAACTTGAGTATGTTTATTCTTTCCATTCACGTTACGTGTATTCTTAGTCTGCGGATGTTCTCGAATGGTTCAATGAATTGTATGTCTATACGGTGTACATTGTCAATGTCATGCGAACAAGTAACATCGGCATTTTACAACATAGGCCACTTGTATGCCAGTACATAATGCCCAAGACCACCATTACCCGAAAATATGAACTTATGTATATGCAAAGATAGTAATGAAAGCAATTGCGTGTAATGGTACCAAAACTAAGAAGGGAGAAATTTACGAGTGTATGGAGGCACACAAAAAAATACATGGAGAAGTATTTGTAATGTCCCTTACCTCGGTCGGGATTGTGATGACGGTCTGACCCCTTGAACGGGTCGTGGGGACTGTAGGTGGTATATTCCCCTTTGCTTGCACGTGCACGACCCCGCTTGGAGGGTCGGTATATGGTGAAGACTGCACTTTGGAAGGGACTCTTTTTTAGGGAAACTTTTCAATCGAGACCCAACTATTGATTTGACATTGTGTGTTGAAGATTGTCCTCCAACGCCAACCATATCGGTAGTTAGGTCGTTGTCCTTTCGAATCCGTGCAGCAGCACACAGTCCCAAGCACCGTTGTTACTTCCTGTTCCATCACGGAAGTGGACACGTTAAGGTCAACACTCATGGTGCCCACAGCATCATGTCCCCGACCTAGCTGTACATCATCGGGAATCATAGACATGCCATCACTTGGAGGAGCATCGGTTGCCTTGAACCTCATCTCCAACTCAAGCAACCTCTGTCTGAATGAATCACGCTCTGCATGTGTTATGTGATGAGCTTCCTTATCTATTGCGTAGAGGTCACACACACGTCGCAACCGCTCTTCCAAGCTAAGCACTCCCTGAAAGGAAGAAAAGAAGAACGCATAAAGAAGACATACAACAACGATCCTCCAAGGTGTATGAGGATAAGGGATCCCATAGCAACAAAGGCTTATGGGAGGCAAGGGAAGGGTTAGATCTTGTTTGGGGAGAGGAAAAAAAGAACGCATAAATAAGACAAACTTAATATTTCTAGCTGACCATACCCATTTTCTTTTCTTGTCCGATTTTATGTTGCTTTCTAAGTTGTCCGAAATTGTGTATGTGTGAATAAATGTTGTCCTTACCATCAACCAAATTAATTTATTTTGTTTGATTGAAATGTCTCTCCGAATTGACTTCGAAAACATCATAATAAAACCCATAAAAACGAGTGGAAACCATGAAAACAACAAACATGATTGACTCATTTATAGCATTAAATTTCGGATGAGTTCCTCCCATGCCTATATAACAACGATAATGTACAATGAATAGTTTATGCTTTATGAACTTGTCAAGTCCGATCGTTGTTAAAACATTCAGGAAATTTTAAAGAATATTAGTTTTCCTCTTTAAGGTGTGTATTTGTGTGAACTAAGTGAATTTCATATGTCATTGTCTATGTTCTTTGTCGGATATCTCGTGCTATTTCAATAAGTCTAGGATGTATTGTAATTATTTTTTCTTTATTATGTTTTTCTTACGGCTATCACTTGTGGAACTCAACTGCTATTTCTTTGTTGCGGGAGTTATTAAATATCATGGACAACGGCCGAGGAGGATTCGAAGTAGGTGCCAATATTTGGAGCTTCCATTTTGTTGTTGCTATTGTGAATCATGGTTTTTGGATAGTCTCGTTGTGTTGAGGAAGTCCGATATCCTTGTGGTATTTTTGTTTTTAAAACAGGTTTTTGTGGCTAACAATATCTCCATGATTGATTTTATTATTTTAAGAGGATAGGAGTGCATTCGCTGTGATTATGCACAAGTATCCTAAACAAGGACACTTACCTTGTCCGAAATTTTCACGGACAAGGGCCCATGAAGCAACAAGTGAACTAGTTCAAAAGGGATTCCAAAAGCTTGGGCCCATGAAGCACAATGGTATTCAAGTGCGAGTGAAATAAGGTATGTTTGCCATGGAAGTTTAATTGTTTGCATTAATCCTTTTAACATATGATATTGGATTGACGAGTCTAGTTTTCTAAACTTTACTACGGCCGGGAGTACTGTTATGGTTTTGTTGAGTATGAAGATGGCAACGGACAACAAAAGGCAATGGAGGTATGTCAAACTCCGTTGCTCCTTCACTTCGATTTTCTATATGACCATGGCATATGTTGTATTTTGCCTTGTTTTTTATTTTATGGAAACGGCATGAATCCAATAGTTGGTTTGAATAGAAAGGGCTCAAAATTCGTTAGTAAATTCCGATCCTCCATCTTTTCATGGCATTAGCGAGTTGTATTTCGTTCATGTTTATTATATTAGTTGTTAATATTGGCATTAGGCAGCGAGGTAATCCTTCCCCTCTTATGTCGTCACTCACGCATTCAGTGTAATTGCCAATGACACACAACTATTCTTCACATGGGGACCATTGAATTTGATGGGAAGGAAGCTTTTATTAAAGAAAAAAGACAACTACTCCGGGCACCATTATGCAAGGATAAGGGGTACATGATTCGTTCAAAATGCAACAACTATGAAGACATACCTTCGAATCCTCCAAATAAAACTGAAAATCATCCTTCCGCATGTATTACGAGACAACCGCTTGCCCAGCCTCATCGTCCCCTGGATGCGGGGCAGTACAAGCTGCGGTTGACAGATCACAAAATACCGAGGAACTACATACGTGTTCAATGATGTCTACCCATCCCGCCAATAACAAACAAATACTCAATTTTCTCACCTCCTCCTCTCTTATGGACCAAACCATGGACTCCGCGTCGTAGTGGGGCAGGTGCTGAACTCTAACCCAACTACGCGGCCTTGGGAACCGGTGCCCATCTTGATTGCTATGCTTGTGTGGTATGTTCATAAAACCACAACTGCACAATAAAATCAATTAGTTTCACATGGTACGATACTTGTGATACATTGAATAAACGGCGGGACGAAAACAATACTACTTCTTTAGTAACACACGCTTGACATACCTGCGGCAGGACACAAAAGCCACCAAGATTTATCTGCGAGAGGTCGGATGTACAAAGCATCCTCCGGGTATCTTCAATGTTCTCGACCACATCCCTCCAAATAGCTTCAGCCCAAGCATACCGGCCCAAAGCGTCGGGATCATCTGCGTAACACAACATATGCCAATTTGCTCCATTAGGAGAACGAGGGAAGAAAACCCCACTCAAGACTATTCAGCAGTACAACCTAAGCCACAACCCCGTTTCTTGCTCTGTTGTGTGCTCATTTGCCAAGTTGACCATACAATTTACGTACTTGAGCAAATAGCGCTTCTTCCCCAACCCATGTTGCACCATTGAGTCCACCCACTCCCTCTCCCACTCTCCCATGCGACTCATAAGCAATGTGCCAACTTCTACTAACACTGGTGGCCCGTTCAAATCCACCTTCACCCCTGTGCCTAGTAGCCTGATTAACATAATGACATCAAGCACGGTAAAAGGCATCCTCCTCCCTCCTATTACGAACGCCTTCCAATGAGGAACCCACCGCTTTATCAAGGCAAAGGTCAAGTGTCTATCTGTCTCCACTAGGCCATAATCAAGCATAGGTGCAAACGCCGTCCCCTCACGAGTTCCTTCGGAAATCATCCAAACTTTTGTTGAATGTATCCAACGTTCCTAACATACATCCGGATCGGAGGATAACATCAATATCGTCCAAACATATACCCGTATATACCCCCGTCCGGATGTACGTATTGTCCTCTTCCCATACCTCCTGTCCATGTCCATAGGGTCTCCCAAATCATGCTCGTCCGATGTCCCCTCCGAGGTTGACGTTATAAATGCTGACACATCTTCGATTTCGGATGTGTCTATTTGCCCCGAACCATGTTAGAACCCTCGACAAATCCATCACTTCCTCATCCATGTCGAAGTCCTCTGCTTTTTCTCCCTGGCGAGATGTCTCCCCATCATCGGTGACATTACGTACATTCCGCTGCCCTCGGATACTACGTCCTGTGACATCGATTGGATTGATTGTCACTGTCTTTCCCCGCTTATTTCCACTTTTACCGGTCATTTCTTCAACCTACGAGTTGAACACAACACAACAAACATAACAATATTTCATTCAACATACTCGTCTCGAAAATTACACCAGTGGTGAAAGCCCTCAAAAAACATCACCTAACCACCAAAACTTCGAGTCATTTTAATATTTATTACAAAATTTGCAACTACTCAATCTTCGGATGTCAACTACCATTATTCATGATAACAATCCAAACCAATCATAGTAATGCATTTTCACATTCAATGTTTTACGATTACAACATTGACTTCAACATGTCACAATAACTACAACTCATCTCGGTATGTAATACCAAATCAGCAACTACTCAATCTTTGGATGTCAACTACCATTATTGATGATAACAATTGAAACCAATCATACTAATGCATTTTCACATTCGATGTACATTTACACCGTCACCATAACTACCACTCCTCTCGGTATGTAATACCAAATCAGCAACTACTCAATCCTAAGATGTCAACAACCATTATTGATGATAACAATCAAAATTATTCCTAATAATGCATTTTCACAATGTTGTACAGCTATAACATTTAACAAGCCACAATTACCACTCATTTCAATATGTAATACCTAATCGGCAACTCTCCATCCTACGATGTCAGCAACCATTACTGATGATAACAATCAAAACCAATCTAATACTGCATTTTCACAATGTTGTACCGCTACAATAGTTTGTTTTACATGCCACTAGCCAACAAAGTTCACTAATTTCAATATGTAATATGCAATCTGCAACTACTCAATCCTTGGATGTCAACAACCATTGCTCATGACAACAATCCAAACAAATCCTAATAATGGAAACCATTCCTTTCATCTCAAAGACAATCCAATACATGTATAATACTAATATCTCGTGCATTTCCTTTTATGGCTTATCTACCCCTGTGTAATCTTCACACATTGTAAATTTTTATTGCTAGGGTTAGTTCTGAAACTTAAATAAAGATCTTACAAATGACTATATTTTCCAAAGGTAAGCTACCAATAAGGTATGTCGAGGTGCCCCTCAAGCTTGGCAATATGAGCTTTAATTACTGTCACACACTTGCAACCAAAAAACCGCTACGGTGAAACTATGAGGAGTAAACGAGGTTCAGTTATGTTGGGAAGATCCAACTGAATAACTCTATTCTATTGACCATGCGGACCTATTGGAATCATACTACCTACCCAGGTAATCCAATTATTAAGAAGACCTGCATAAACTTGCTTTAGCATAGGGAGGAAGGAAAAAAAGTTATTCCTCTAGCTTGGAGGGCATCTACTCTTCCAAACAATATACTTGGATTGGGGATAGCAAAAAGTGATGAATGGAACAACGAGCTCAACAACAATGATCGGAACAAATTTCCATTGAGATCGAGCAAAACACTAATGGGGAGGAGCAACTATTGCTTTTGATTATTCACTTCAAGCAAATATTTTCATGGTACCAAATGGGGTTGGGGTTGGGGTTGGCTCATTTGGGTTTACGGTGCTGGGACAGAGCATGCAAAGGGGTGATGTACTACCAAACTACAGAGCATGCAAAGGGGTGATTTACTACCAAACTACATTGGGTCTCAAGGCATGGGTTTTCGGTTCAACCAACCCCGAACTACTGTCATGGGTGACATTAAGGTTTTTCCTTTTTCTTCTATCTTTTTTCTTTTTTGGGAGCAGCCTTGTCCCCCACCCCCCTTTTTAATCGTTTCAAAATAGTGCTTGTCTTTGTCTCCCTACTCTTGGTTACGTATGTCAATATTATTAGTACATGGTATTCGGGAGTTAAAAAGGAGCTCAACATTTATGATTTGGCTTACATTTCAACCATATTCAATTTATAAAGCATATTCAAAATCTTTTCGATGGGGTTTTCATGTTCATTTCCTTGGTAATTTACGGTTTTAACACAGTGTCCGAAACCTTTTTAACTTTAGACTACAAAACAAATCTAAAGCAAATGTCTTACTAAACTATTATACGCTCTTTTGAATTGAAATCTAAGTACTTGGAACCTTTTTCTCCATTCTATAATTATAATTATAAAACCCCTGAATCGGATCTGCGACCAATTACAAAAAGCGCCAACCACAACGGCCATACGGAGCATGCTCTGTTTTTTCTTTGTAATTTTGTTCTCTTTCTTATTTCTTCACGAGTATTGTTTTCTAGTGTTTTAATAGTTGTACTTGGGCTTCTATACTGATTGTATGGTTTTAAATTAGACAATGTGATTGCAAAATATAGAGTTTCATATTATACATATATCAAACTGCAAAATATTATACATATATAAGAGACATGCAAAATTTATACCATTTTCGGTCGTCAATTTATACAACAACATAGCATATTAGCACACAAAATACCAAACTTTATTCTCATAAATGTACTGTGATTTGTTTTCTCATGTCTTTGTATGAGTTAAACTACATTTACATACGGATTGAAATAGTACCCACTTCCAACACGAAAAGAAACTCCAAATTCACAACAATAACATAGCAGATTAGCACACAAAATACCAAACTTTATTCTCATAAATGTCTGCGATTTGTTTTCTCATGTCTTTGTATGAGTTAAACTACATTTACATCTAGATTGAAATAGTACCCACTTCCAACACGAGAAAGAAATTCCAAATTCACAACATATTTCATTCCAATTCTAAGAAATAAGACCCATTCTCAAACAAATTACAACCCCCACCCAACACAAATCGTTTCAACGAAAACCTTGGAAATGCACGAGAAAATCGGCTTCGATCTCTTCGATGTTGTTTCTCCTTCTTCTTCTCCTCCCTCTTCTTCTCGGTCTACTTCTTTTCGCTCTTGTTCTCCGTCTACTTGTTCTCCGTCTTCTTCTCACCCTTCTTCTCCTTCTTCATCTCGCCCTTCTTCTCACTCCTCTTCTAGCTCTTCGAGGTGAAGTAATCGCCCTTGTTCTCACTTTCATTCTACTTCTTCTTCTTCTTCTCACTCTTCTAGTTCTCTCTCTTCCGGTTCTCCCTCTTTCTCTCTCTTCGCGCTCTGCCTCAATTAATTTTGAATTCCTTCAATTCCTTCCACAGGAAGCTTTAGCCGAGCCTTCATCTGCGCCAAACACCAAACCAATATTAGTTAGGGCGTTTTTGTCTTTTTACCTTGCCAAAGCCAACGCAATGTCATGTGGGGCCCACATAAAAGATGAATCCACCGTAAATTGGTTGACCTCACCTGTAAATATAAATTAAAATGTAACCCATCTGTAAATTCCCTAAAAAGCACCTTAAAATTAAATTTAAATAAGGAAGATACTATTTTTTTAATAAGAGGGAGAATGATTAATCTATATGATAAGTTAAAAAATTAGCCGAAAAGTTAATTTTGATATTGAAAAGAGTCGAAAATTATTGTACCTAATGGTTTTAAAAATTATTTCTCAATTCATTAGTTCCAAAACTTATTACACAAAATTTGAGTGGACCCACAAACAGATTTTTCTAAGACCTAGATAGGCATGATCATCCTCACAGCTTTGTGGTATATATTAAAATGTTACAAATTAATTTCTCCATCAAAAATTTGCTGCACCCCTTTATCGGATGATTACCAAGATTTACATTATTAGTCATAAATTTTACCATTTAAAAATGTTCAAATTTCTTGGCATAACAGTTCTTCTGACCCTCGCAGTAGTTGTATTGTAGTTGCAGTAACAATAGTTGCTCAAGTTGAAATTGGCAATTTTGTTGGCATGACAATATCAAGGTAGTTTAAGGGTAATTTGAGGGCATTTTTCTGCACTTCTTATGGCTTTTTATGTCACAATTCTGCAATATAAAAGGCAATTACCCACTGAGACTACTAATCAGCTCAACATGTACAAATCCTCTCCAAAATGCTCTCAAAATTGGCCTTCAAACTGCACACTACAAAAAGAATGATACATACATTTGTATAATGTACAATTCCACCTTCCATCAGGGGGTTAAAAAAGTAAAATGCACCATTCTACCTGATCTAATATTTACATACCCTCCACCCCGAAAAACAAAAAAGAAAGAGAAAGGGAAAGAGGAAATAAGTGGATGAGCATAAAAATCATCAAACTTTTCCATCCTTCTCTGTTCTTGAAGGGGATGCAGTTTTTGAAGTTTGCTTTTTAGGTTTTCTTGATGGAGGCGCGGCGGAGCCAGCTGGCTTAGACATATGGGTTTCTGGATCACCTGGCGGTGTACTTTTGGTGCTCGATGTTGCTCTTTTACCATTTCTGATGGGATGTGACGGAACTTGAACTCCAACAGCAGAAGTGCAAGTGCTCTTTGCTCTGGATTGTGGTGAGTTATGAGAACCCCGGGAATTCAAACTTAACCAGGTTCTTGTGCTACCTTTCCCTGGCTCGACCATATCTGACTCAGAAGTTCTTCCTTTTCTGGAAGCAACAGGCTCTTCAAAGGCTCCACATGTAACTGGTTCTGAATGCTGTTCCTGCTTCAACATTAGAAATGAACTCAGAACAGACACACACACACTTGAAAGACTATGAATCATACACTTTTCAGCAGTCATATCAGACAGCCATACTGCCAACGAACCCCCTCAAGGGCTTAGCAAGTCAGTTAAATGTGAGGTAATAGAAATGAAAGTCAAATCGAACATAGAATACATCAACCCCCCTCCTTCAAAAGGAAGACATATCCAGTTCTTCAAGAAATTTGGTTAGAGGTTGTCGATATGGGATTCGAGATGGAAAACATATTTTGCTTGTTTCTTTGTGTTTTCTTGAGTTTATTTATCAACATAGAATACATCAACCCCCCTCTCAAATAAAAACCATAAAGAAAAAAGAAAAGCAACAACAAAAAGAAACTTGAAACACCATCCTCTAGGTGGGATTTAGGGGAATGGTCTGAGATGCGTAACAGAAATGGGACTATACACAAATTCCACCAGCACCTAAACACAGGACACACATCAAAGCCACAATAAATGTTGAAGTTTCTATTTCAAACATAAGTAGGTCACCTTATTCTGTGCATTGACAATTTGTTCAGTGTCTGAATCTTCTCCTTCAGAATCAGCCATTTCTTCACATTCAAACTCTACATCTTCCATTTCTTCCTCAGAATCACTCAACTCCTCCTGTTCCATCACTATTTCTGTGAGTGGCCCACCGACATTATCATTGCTACATCCACCAGAATACTCATCAAGGTTTGACAATGGCACAGCAGCATTCCCAGAACCAGATTTCTCAGCATGTCCAGTTATCATAGAATCTGCAGGATGATGACCAACAAGCTGAGAACATTGACTGTGGATGTTGTTTCTCTCTTTGGCGCCTTCAATGTGTTCAGTCTCACTAATTGATTGCGCTATTAAATTGTTTTCAGCCTCTCCACGACTTAAGAATTTCCTCTTTCTAGATGCAGAACTCAGGTGGATATCCAAGTCTAAATCGTTAGCATCTGCGCGAGAACTAGTTGGCTTAGTAGCGGTAGCCATCTGAGCTAATGTTGTACTAGCATGATAAACAATATCACCTTCTGCAAATCCATCTCTAGATAGCTCCAAATCAGTAGATAATAGCTGACCAGTGGGGTCAGCAACTATGGAGTTGGCAATAAAGCCGTCATTCCTTTGTAGAAGGGGATGGAAATCTACATTAGAAGATCTAGGAGCAGCTTCCTTTGACTTGAAAGATTTTAAACTGCCACTTATGAGGCTAGCTGGATGGGCGTTCCGAAGAAGACTCGCATTTATTTGATGCAGTGCACCAGGAAAGAAACTAAAGGTAGGAATCCTGCTAGGACTGCTCAGTGGGTAGCATGGTAAATGCCCCTCTTCAAGGGTTCTGAACAGCAGAGGATGCATTTGGGGATCCAAGTCAGGGCCTCCTTCGTTAAAACATCCATTCTTCACAAGTCCACACTTCTGAGAAGACATGCTTGAGGCATTGGGATTTAACACCTTCCTTGTGTCTTGGACATGTTTTACTAAATTTGAGGTGCAGTACACAACAGTGCCATCAGAAACAGGGTTTTGAAGACTAGAACCAGTAGCAGCATCCCCGGTGGATGTTCCAAGCTGGGAACCTCTGAGAGATGCCTGAGGTATGACACGAACTGCTGGAGGAAGTTTCACAGGAGGTAATTCTGGAGCTAATTTAACTAAATTAGAAATACTAGACTTCCGAGTTCTATGTGACGAAAGAGATTCAGACAAGGGCTTTGAGGTCAACTTAGAAGGTAGGTAGCCATGAGGTACATAAGGTTGGAAAGGCCTGCAACGCGATCGATAGGAATCTTCCAAAGCAGAGACCTCATTGGTGCAGCCTTTTTCAGGTTGAGATTCTTGATTCCCAAGGTTGACCATCCCTTCCTCCAATTCACCGCCTCTCCCAGCTGACAAATCTGCAGGCAGACAACCATATTTGAAACTTGGGGCAGAGGTCTTGGAAGAATTCGTTTCAGTAGCAGGCCTCCAATCTGCCAAAAAGCTTCATGCAGATATGCTTCATTATCATTGTCCACATTGTCTTCTGAACTTCCATTGTGGCCAACAGAATATTCAGCATAATCATCCTACATCAATCAAAAACTCATGTCACAAGGATGTTTGCACAGATATACACAAATCAATCTCATAATTGCTAAACAATCTATTAACGAAGAGTTTTCATAGCAGTATTCCAAATCCAATGTATGTGCAAAACTCAATTTGGTCAAACCAATCAAATCCAAGCCCAACCTTTATCAAACCCTTTTCACACACTGTTCAGTTCATTTCCAAGCAGCAAAAATCTTTTTAAGAAAAAAATCCTTACGGACACTTACGTGAGCTCATTAAAGATAAAAGAGCCATAGTACCATACCATGAGAATAACACAAGCTACGTCCATGGAAAACCAGACAGATATCCCATGATAACATCCATATCATCCTCCAAGAAGGTGAAAAGTATGAGCCAATATAATCTCTCAAGTCTCACCACAATACGAGCATACATGATTTTGCTCTCTCTGATTCAATAAGCAAATGTGTCTCTAAATGTGCGCATGAGATGATATCTTTCCTTTTATTTCTCAATGTAATTGATCATCTTTGAATGACAATAAATAAATATGCACTGGAATTATTTTTTATTTACCTCCTTTTCTGATCCAAGTGGAGAATTTTTCAGAGCTGCAGCCTTGTTTTTCCTCCTATTTGATTCATATATTCGCCGTCTCTCCTTCTTAATTGGATCTTCTGACTTATATGATTTCTGTGTACCAATAGCAATGCGCCACTGCCGGCAAAGCAGGTTGGGATCCCTATACGGCACTATAAATTTCCAAATCGACGTCCAGTCAAGTTTGTATGCCTTGAGTCCCTATAATATTTACAAGTACAAGCAATAGATATTCAGGCATCAATTTATAATTCTGCTTTAACAGGCAATTTTTAAATAAAAAAATGAAGGCAAATCAGGCAAATATATAACCTCATCAATACGTGCTTTTTCCTCCTCTGTGAGTGGGGATGTTTTCATCTTCCGTACTGCCTGGATGAAACAAACAATGCAGTTCAGTTTTTCATATAACTTTGCATCACAAGGAAAATAAACTGCTAGGATTAACTTATACTGAACTCATAATATTCCGATTATATAATACATATTCCACATACTATAAACTGCATTGTCTTCTCTCATTCAGAAATAGTTCTATATCCTCCATCTTTGCACATAACAACATATTACAAATGACAACGCACAGTTTGATTTTCCACTGCAATTCATGATCAGGCGGATTGCTTATGTAAAAAAATAAAAACAATACCACATTATTTCAGCACACTTTATAGGCAAAATTTGACAGATTAAGAGTTTCCCTTTGTTCAACTTCATGGAGCAATTGATGTGACAATTAGCAACAGGGCAGCCCCAATATTTCCAGCAAAAGGTGCATCAAAGTAGAAGGATCAAATGCAGCAAAAGGTTGTAGGTTATCCAAACATGATAAATACATGGTGAGAATCCAATCCCAGAGGTTCACCGGTCGCTATCCACCTTGTCATGCAGACCAAAGTAGCACATCTGACGTATGGGTTCCTCATTATGAGGATAGAAGGAAAAGACACAAGCAAAAGACAAGCTGGGAGAACACAAATAGATGGAATGAAACATCCTAAAGGAACTTAATTAGATCCCTTAGAAAGACTATCTACAAGTCCAGTAAAACCTCTAATGAAGAAAATAAAAGCTTCCTGTCCAAAAATACAAAATGTTGCTCCAATTGTCACTGACGCGCTAAGAGGTGCTCCCGCTCCATCCAAATCTCTTATGTTTCTCTCCATCGAAATAATTCTAAAAAAGGAGTGTGGAAGACCCTAACGACCATCAGTTTGACTTTATTCCAAAAGAGCTCTTCCAAACTGTAAGTGTTGTTTAACAGATTTAGCCATAACACAAGGAAAGCCCAAGGGAAAACCAACTTCCACAAAGCTTTAGCAAGTGGACGATGAAGCAATTAGTGATTAATGGACTCCACATCCCAGTGGAAAAACAAAGATTTTCACCCTCTTCTGCATATCATCAACTGTCAAGGTTTCATAGGCAACCAAGAAAGTGTTGAAATTAGCAAGTACGGCAATACAGATTGCACAAGTTTGGAGACAACCAAGAAAACAGAATAAATACAATGAATTCATTGCATATAGAACATACATATCAAAGAATAAAGACACTATCATCACATTGGAAAAATGAACCATTTAAAATAGCATAAGATGCCATTTCTTCTCATTAAAGGAATTGATCTACTAATACAGATACTTGCATCACTGCAGAATTGGATCGTACCTTGATTGGATTTTCAGGTGCCTTGGATGAGCAGCGATTTTTCGCCCGTACAAAAATCTGTACCATACCAAAAGATACAATAACTTACCAAGCATGCTAATGTCAAATTAGAAAAAAGTTATCATATTAAATCCTGTCAGAGAAAGCCACAAAATTATACCAAACCACACCTATTCATTTTCAATTTTGTCCAGCACAATGGTGTGGCACTCTATAAAGCTTGCATCATAAGGCCTATGGATCCTTAGTCAACATAAGTTGTGGTTCACCTAAATGGCAGAAGTTGCAGTTTATTCATCGAGCCAACAACACGACAATAAATAAATTGACAAACTAAGATGTTCCAAATCACCTCAGGCACACAAGATGGCCCACAAGATGCTACAAACGCAAATATGAAAGTAAACCAATTTACCAAACATTGTATCTAGCAACCACCTTTAACATATTAGCACTACAGCAGGGTGGAGCCTTAGCCTCCTTGAACGAAGAAAATCCCCATAGTCGTTCAACTCATTCGTTGATAAGGCCCATTCTCCAAGGAAACAATTGTCCAAAATAACTAAATAAAAAATAGAAGCAATTCGACGAGTAAAGAAAATGTTGTCACCAAACCATAGATTCGATTCAACCCTCAACTATTTCTGCCTAGTGTTGCTCCTTGAAGAACTACTTCAATGCACTTGTCCTCACTAGACACTGGAAGCTTAGAATGAGAACCCTAAGTTGATCCAATTTGGATGCTCTTGCATCTTTAAAATGACGTTGCACTAGATTTTTTGTTGGGGGAGGGGGTAGATGTTATGACTTAAATGTGACTTGTTTTGGATGGGCATTCACCCCAAAATACCATATGTTTGTAACTGCAACATGGAAAGTAGTCACAATCAAGCAACTAAAGCACCAAAAACAACACAATTAACCAAATCAGTAACATACACAGCAAATTTCCACAAATTGAGAACCTTGGAAGCAAAATGTGTTGAAGCTGCAACAGAAGAGTAAAACCATCCCACCTCAGTGAGGGTTGCTGCATTTGGGGATGGTCCAATGGTGCCAAGCCTCTAAACAGCATACTTCAACACTCAAAGACAACTGAACTTTTAGGTAAGGAGACAGAATTCAGAAACAAAAATAGGAGAGATAACTAAGACAGAGAGATGAGGATTGAAAGTCGGAAGAAACATAAGGGAGTTCTGGAATAAAGATGAAGGATATTCCAAGTATACCTACATCCTAAGAAGCATGGACACTCTCCACAACCTCACAAATCTGTGTCCGACACATGCGGACATCAACACTCTCGAACGCTCCTTGCACACTTTCAAACGCATGTCAAATACACATATGGTACAAGAAATTAGATTTCATTACTGGTGGTTTTAGGACACACATATTGCAAGCAATTTATTAGTGTTCTTACCCAAACATGACCCTCTGTAAGGCTGAAAACATAGAACGAACTATAAACATGTATTTAGGGAAATTTTTTTAATATATGCCGATTACACGTCCTATCGTATTCTTAAAAATCATGTGTGTGTCGGTGTCGTGTAGTGTCGTATCAGTGTCTCGTATGCATGTCTGCGGCTCCTACATCGATGGCTTTCTAGCACCAACCCTCCCCCCGCCTCTCTTTCTTCTTCCTACTAAATCTTCTTTCTGATACCTTGTAGCCAGTAGTTACAACAAATTAAGTACCTTCCTTTTTTGTTAATCCATGGTGAACAGCGACAAAAACTGTTCTCCTGCACCGCCTGGCATTTCATCCTCACGCTCATTCTCACACCCTTCACATAATATGCACCAAAACCTTTCCCTTGGTGAAAGGATTCTAGCCCAAGTGCCATCCCTAAGTTTACAACATATTCAGCATAGTGCTTCAGCTCCATTTGTATATTTTTCACTCATCTAATCAGAAGTTTAGAAAAAAATAATCTACTATGAATTGGATGGTTAATCAATTAGACACTTCCATCATCAAGACCTCCATCGTTCATATCAGACACAGAAAAATCAAAAGCATACGAAGATGTTTCATTGAAGCCGCAGGAGCAGTAACCAAATGCAATTAAAGAAGGTAGTGCAGCCACAAAATATGCATAAAGTAGTCATAAGCTATCACTCAGTTAAACAATAACCGCACAAAAATGGAACAGCAAACGACAAACAAATCAGAAAAAGATAAAATCAGACAGGGTCATATAATTGAAATTACACCAGAATGCCAATTAATCAGCAAATACACCCCAAGTAGGGAAGAAATGAGCCAAGTGTACAAGATAATCATTGCGGCAACTTCAACATTTAAAAGAAAAAAGGGCAAGTCATCCAGTACTAATTGAAAACACAAACCCTTAACTCACTACCTGATGCTCCGATTTGCAAGGTAAAAACCGCTGCTGAATAGCCTTCCAATCATTGTTATATTCCATCATCCCCATGGCAAGCAACCTAGATGTAAAAATCCAGTAAAAGTTAACTCATAGGACCTCAAGGATATTTCTTGAAAATGTCTTATCCTTATGCTAGAAACAAGATGCTGTACAAGTATGACAACCCAAAGAAATCAACATAGCTGTCACGTAATAGTAAAACATTTGGCTGGCAAGCTCTAATAACTCTGAATAGAAAGAAAGAGCGAATAGGAAAAAAATCATACAACAATAAAATCCATTTTCCAGTCACAACAACCAGCTAATGAAGAGAAAGATCTTACTCATCTTCAGCATCTGTGAAGAGAACCCGATTAGCAACAGCTGATGACGGTGGCTTGTGAGGGAATAACGCTGGATTAAACAGTGGATAAAAAGGTTGTGCCAATTTAGAAATTTGTCTGGGCACTAAAGCAACAGATTGTCTCTTGGTACTTTCAACAAGGGTAGCAGCCAATGTCTTCTTAGGTACTTTTGAATTTGGTGACACTGTACTGGCATCCAGAGGAGTAGGATCGTCCCCTCTAGAAACACTACAATTTACTTCAGAAACAGGAGGAGACACAGTAAGGGGGAACAGGGGTTGTTTTTCCAAATAGGTACTAGTAGCTTCCACACAGCGCCGTTGATGCTCTCGAACAGCTACGCACAAAAAGACAAGCAGAATAAATAAATAAATAAAATTATAAACCAACAACAAAGTGTGCAAAATTCCCACAGAACCAAATGTCAAGGAACGCCTCTATTTAATAGGCAACATCAACATACCATTTGAAACATCATCAATATACCTTCCAGCTAACTTCAGAGGTGCAACATCCAAAACTGACAGCACTGGACTGCCAACAGAGGGCAACCATCTATAGCCCTACATAAGGCAACCAACATCCATTTAACAGTCTCACTGTACCTTCTATCACACAACAGAAGGTTCTTTCAATCTAGAGATTCAGTTCTGGTAGAAGAAAAGTGTACCTGGCCATCGTTCCCTTGGGACAATGCACTGAAGTTATCTATTGCTAGAGATGTTCTATTTTCATGTGAGGTGGATGACAGGACATGAGGAGGAAGAAAGCAAGAGCTGGGGTACGCCACCTTTCTCCAGGCTAGTACTAGGTCACGTTTATGAAGCACCTCTGATAATAGGCCCTTGACTTGAGATGCAATATGCTGCCGAGATGGCTCCAGGACAGAAAGTGAATATATTTGAATGAGAAGCTGAACATGTTCGTATATTAGGCTGTACAGCTGGCCTATTTGATGAGATGTAAATCCATTCAAGATATAATCTTGCGAGGAGGAAAAGTGAGTAGGATATCTCGTGCCCGTACAAGGAACTGGTGCAACAGGTGCATTGGTCATGACTGGCAACAGAGGACGTAAAGGCCTGTTTCCCTTGTCAGTAAGCTTCTTTTTTGGGCACTGGCCTTTTTCCGTCTATTTTGCCTAGTTTCAGGACGTCGACTAGTTCTCACAAAGTCTTCATCCTTGTTAGGTGGCACTGGGCAATCATCAATATCACTCTCAAGTGCTTCTTCAATTTCGATCTCAAAATCTGCATCATTATCATCATCATCATCATCGCCTTCCAGATGCTCCTGGTTATCACCTTTCTCACCCTGCAGCACCGCTGCAAGAAATTTCCTATACACTTCTTCCTCATCAACATTTTGAATATCATCATCATCATCCGTTTCTTGGAGAAAAGTCTCCAACTCATCAAGCGTAAAGCCAGCAAGAGAATACCTAGCTCTAGTGCGCTTACAGATAGCATCCTCATCATCCAAATCAATGATGGGATTCCTGGCATTAGTCAGGTTTTCTTCTGCCACTGGAGCATCCTCAACACCATCAGTGCCACTGCCAGAGCCAATCTCCTTTTCTTGACCAATTCCATTTTCCCGTTCTGAAATCAAAATTGCATCACCTTTCTCGTGTTCTCCATCACACGGCCCCTCATGGGAAACATTAATTTGCTCGCCCTCCTTTGCATCGCTAAATGTATGTCCAACATGATCAACTGTTACCTCGGGTCGGGCATGGGTGCCCACAGGAATAGCACGGTCACGATGGCTGTCAACAACATCAGCATCCAAGACTTCCACTTCAGAGCTCAAACTTGAGGAAGCTTCTTCCGAAGGACTCTCTTTGAGGAAGGGATTGAAATCCACATCCTCATCCTCTGATTCATCTTCTGGGGAAGCAACTCAGTTGCATTACTTCCGGCCATTGGTGGACCACTTTTGACATTAGAATCCCCGGGTTCCACTGATTGCACATCCGATTCCAGAGCCATAATGTGCAAAAGGGAAAGCAAATCACTTGCGCCACGAGTTGTCAATGCACAGAATCATGAAGGTACCCAGTTGGTTCCATCAGCAAAACGGATTGCATCAAGCTCATAGTTCCTATCGACAATTAAAACCCTAGAACCCGTATGTAATACAAATGCTCAAATTGCGAAATTAGGGCAAAAGCTTTGTGAACTCACTTCAATTACAAACGATTAACTGAAAAGGGAGCGACAAATTACCTTCTAGCGCAGTCGAACAAAGGTAAAGTTTGCATCGAATCGATGAAGTGCCGGAGATCAATTGGCGTTTCACAAGCCCTAATTTTTGGCGGGGGACCAAAACTTCGATCCCTTCTCGCTTTCCTGCTTGCCATCCGTCACTTTGGAGTTAGACGACGCGTTTCAGTGTATCGCTCCCTGAAACGAGTCCCAGCTAAGTTCACCTTTTGAATTTTAATTTAAAGAAATAAAAAAAATGTTGAGAGGTTCTATTTTTTATAAAAAAAAAATCTAAGAAGATTCATTAATTAATAAAAAACAGTATTTGGACCCTAATTTGAAGTTAAATTAATATTAGTGATTATATATTTGGTATATCTTCAAAGAAAAAAAAACTCTATCTTTTAGAAAGAGATTTTAGTAATAGTGTGGACGAATATATAAGTACGACTATTGAAATCACCAATTGTAAATAAAGAATTTATAATTTTAGAATTCTTTATTTATATGTAGAGAGGTCATGAGAGAGACATAGAGAAACTTACAGACATATAACAAATTTACTACATCAATAAAAATACACCATATTTGCATATGTTATATAAAAAAATTTAAACACCAAATATATATACAACTAATTGATAACTTATTCTATAAAAAAAATGATAACTAATTGATAGAATTAATGTTCAAATAACTAAGATGATCACATTGATAAAATTAATGTTTTTTTATCAAACATTGATAGAACTAGTGTTAAAATCAAAAAATATAGAGATGGTTTATGAATATTTTGGATTGAAGAATTCTCTATAATACTTGAGAAACTAAGATGATCACATTGCAATTGATATATCGTTGCCTCTCTCCGAATGTAATAATGGAATCCCGAACCATGGAAATTGTGGATCCAATTTTTAGTTGCAATAGCATTGAGACTGGAAACATAAACTCCTATTTTAGATCTATTATGGACAAGGTCAAATTCCAAAAGAATAAAGCAAGGGTCTATAACTTCCCTAACTCATAATCACCGGTTTAGGGTAAACAAACTGCTAACCGATGATTAGCGCAATGGAAAGGAGGTCAAAGAAACGTCACTGCCGCCCTTACTAGTTGAAAGGGCAAGACTACTTTGAGTCTTATTACACAAATGTTTAGCTTTGGTTACATTATCTTAGACGGTAACAATGGGTAGAAATCATAATCTATACAAAATAAAAACAAAGGTACATTGTAACTCAATATTTGACAACTTAAAATGGCGACAACGGATCACTATTATCCAAAAGGTCATCGTTGCGAGCCAGAGCCCCTAAGTCTCAAACAAAACTCCTCTATGGCTCGCCACCTTCGACATTTTTACTTAAAACAAAACAAGCAAATATATTTTCCAAACGTCGGTGGAAACTCGATATGTCCACTATTATGTAGTAAAGAAAAGTTGTAAAACTGTTGAGTTGAACTCATGCATTTCAATTCATTTGTAAATAAGGAGGAGAACATAATTTAAAACGAGTTACTCATGTATTATCCGAGTGGAACGCTTACGATCATCGGGTTTCCCGAACGCATGTGCACAAGACCGGACCGATCCGGAGGCCCGGTTGAAGACGGCCAACATGTACAGTGTGACCAACCTAAATACCGATGAGTACCAAATAATGGTAGTTAATCGGGCGGGTCCACATTAATAGTGGCAAATACTATTTACAAATAATTCTTTATTGTTATCAATGTCGACCATATCCGACTTAGATTTATCAATGAAATCTTGAAGGGCACGATCAATGAACGTACCTTGAGCTGATGATCTTCCTTCTTTTTGAGCGAGGATTTGAATGAGCGCACAACGATTGATGACCTTAAATATAGATTTTGAAAAAATAAAAATTTCATTAATAAATCAAATTTTCACTTCTATTTATTAAATCATTTCAATGGTGTTTTAAATGAAGACAAATTATGTCAATTTTCATTACAGATAAAATTAACGTTATACATATTTATATATATATTATCAAAAAATATTTATTTTATTTTCCCCAAAAAGGGGTTTATTAATAAATAGTATGAATTTTAACATAATATATTTTTTTTTGCTTTACAAACAATGTAAACGATTTTTATTCTTTATTTAAAAATTTTAATTACTTTTATTATCATTTATTTTATTTTGTTATATTTATATATATACCTTTATTTATTTATTTAACTTCCTAACTTACCCTAGTTCATTCAATCCACAACATTACACTCTAATTCTTAATCACTATAATATAATTCACAACACAACAAGTTAATTCACTAGAAAATGATCATTTCTTCTTCCACATGTAACATATTCATATAATTCAATCAAAATCCTATTTCACATATTTCATACTAACTTAAATTATTCTAAATTATTCCCAAATTACCATTAAATTAAATAACCACCAAAATCAACAAAAATAATTATAACTCATCCTTTTTATAATTCAATCATAAATTTCATATATCCATATCAATTTTTTCACAAATTCTGCTTTAATTCCATTGAACTCAAATATACACCAAGACTAATATCACCAAAATTCTCCTTAAATCTCATGAACCCAATCAAACGTTCATATCAATACCATCAAATTTCAATCTCCAATTTCCTTTGCATAACAACAATAAAAATAACTAATTGTGGTCTAAATATTTAAACTATAACCTTAAATTAAAATTTTACCTAGGTGGGGAAATTGGGGAAATTAGAAAAATAAAAAAGGGTTTAAACTGGAACAAATATCTGTGATTCTAAAAGGTGTGTTTTTAGCAAGTTTCACCAATAGTGGAGGACACAGATAGAGTTCTTCAAAAATGACTTTTTTCTTTGATAAAAAACCCCTAATCATGAAGCCATGGGATGAGAAAATGACAATAGATGGAGAAGCTATCTCATCTTTGCCAGTGTGGGTTACTCTACCTAAACTAGACTTCAAATATTGGAGTGTTCAAGGGTTAAGCAAAATAGGGAGTTTGATTGGTACTCCAATCAAGACTGACAAACAAATAAGAGAGAAGAAGATGTTGATCTATGCTAGACTATTGGTAAAGGTGAAACTAGACAAAGAGTTAACTGAATTTGTTGAATTTCAGAATGAAAATGGCATTATTGTGAGACAGGAAGTGGAATATGATTGGAAGCCAATAAAATGCTCCCATTGTCATATGTTTGGGCATACTGAAGAGGAATGTAGAAAGAAGAACAAAGTAAAACAAGTGTGGGTGCCAAGAAATCCAACTCAACCTGAACAAAGACCTAGTCAAATTGATGAAGAGGGGTTTTAAAGGGTAATATCTTCCAGAAGAGCAATAATTAATACTAGTTCAAAGGGGAATGGAAATATCGAGCCCTACAACAAGTGAAAACAGAGGATGCCGATCAAGGGGTTGGAGAACCCGCTACTGAAGCATGAATACAGCAATTAGGGGGATGAACAGCCCCCAAAAGCAGTATGAAATTAAAATTTTCACTGCAGTCAATAAGGTGGGTTTAATTGGATTAGTAGAAGCCAAAGTTAGAATGTAGGGGGTGAACCTCATATAGAATAATACTTTTTCAAGATGGGGCTCTTTTATCAACCATGATTAGCATCCAAGGGGGAGAATATGGGTTTTCTGGAGGCAATCCCATTATCAAATTAGTATTCTAAAAGCCACAGATCAGATAGTTCATTGTGCAGGGCTGCAATATGATAATGGAATACAATTCTGTGTCACTTTTGTATATGGTCACAATGATCTTGACCTAAGAACCCAACTATGGCAGGATATAAAAGAGATAGCAAGGGACATGGAGAAACCATATATATTAATGGGTGGTTTTAATGCCGTGTTGAATGATGAAGATAGGACTGGAAGAAGAAGAGGTATAATTTAGGAGATGGTGGATTTCAGAGAATGTATGCAAGTTTGTGATCTAAGTGAAATGAAGTATAATGGTTGCTATTATACATGGTCAAATAGGCATGAACCTGGAGATTGGGTTTTCTCCAAATTGGACAGGGTGCTTGCTAACCAAGAGGTTGTCTTAGGATTGATGATGCAAAGGTTGAGTTCTTGTCTGCAGGAATTTCTGACCATTCTCCTGCACTGATAAGTTTCCATAGCAAAATTGTGGAACAAACTCCTTTTAGGTTCTGTGATATGTGGATGGAGAACCCTGATTTCAAGAGTATCCTTGAAAGGATATGGCAAATGTCCTATGAGGGGACTAGTATGTTTCAACTTGTCTCGAAACTAAAAGCATTAAAGAGACCTTTGAGGGGTCTACACAAAAGTAAAAATGGCAACATACACGCAAAGGTAGATGTTTTGAGGGCTAAGCTGCAATTAGTGCAACATGATTTGAGTAAAGATCTACTTAATCCTCAAATACAAATGGCAGAAAATATAGCAAAAGCCGAACCAAATGATGCCTTGTCTGCATCTGTGCAGTTACTGAAACAACACTGTAAAATTGATTGGATTAGGGAAGATGATCAGTGCTCAAAATTATTCTTTGCAATACTCAAACAAAGGACGCAGCAAAATACATGCTACAGTCTAATGGACTCCACTCAGCAAAAATTGAAGGGAAACAGGCTGTTGCAGATCATATGGTGAAGTTCTATAAAACCCTGTTAGGCACATCCAAAGAGGTATAAGTTCTAATTCCTACTGATATATACAATAAAGGGCCAATTTTAAGCATTGAACAACAGTTAAAGTTGACAAATACAGTAACACCAATGGACATAAGAAGGGCAATGTTCAGTATTGATGGCACTACATCTCCTGGGCCTGATGGATACTAGCAACTGTTTTCAAAAAAATTGGGAAATTATAGGAGGAGATATAGTTAAGGCAGTACAAGAGTTTTTTAAGGCTGGGAAATTACTTCATCAGGTGAATACAACTAATTTAGTTGTCTTTCCAAAAGTAAACTGCCTGGTTAATGTAGGTGATTTCAGACTAATATCATGCTGCAACACTGTGTACAAATGCATAACTAAAATCCTGTATGACAAATTGAAAGAGGTATTACCTGGCTTGATTAATATGAGTCAATGTGCATTTGTTAAAGGCAGAGAATTGGCACATAATGTGATGTTGTGCCAAGAAATTGTTAGAGGTTACAAGAGGAAAAACATGAGTCCAAGATGCATAATGAAACTGGATCTCCGCAAAGCTTATGATTCAGTGCAATGGGGGTATATAGAGGAAGTGATGGAAGGGCTAAAGTTTCCAACTGAGTTCAGGCGATGGATAAGGGCTTGTATAACCTCCTCATCTTATTCAGTGATCTTGAATGGAGGTTCACATGATTTGTTTAGGGGGTGTGAAGGCTTGAGGCAAGGTGATCCCATGTCACCATTATTATTTGTGATTGCTATGGAGGGTCTTTCAAGATTACTTGCTGAGGCTACAAAGAAACAAAATTTAAGCTACATCCCAAATGCAAGAATGCACAACCGAGTCACCGTTCCTTGCAGACAATTTGTTAGTGTTTTGTAAGGCTGATGATAGATCTATTGGGGCTGTTAAGAAAATCTTGGAGATATTTGCACAAGCATTAGGATTAAATATAAATGCGAACAAATTTGTCATTGTGCTGGCTAGAGGAAAAGAAGAAAAGAAACAACATTTGATAGCAAAAAGCAGGTTTCACTGTAGGGACTCTCCCTTTCAAATATATTGGGGTCTCAATTACAGCATTAAGACTTTCTGTTGCTGATTACCAGGTACTTTTAGATAAGATCACAACTACGATAAAAGTGTGGAATAGCAGACATCTGTCATATGCAGCCAGAGATTTAGCTTGACATCAGTAGAGTGTGTGATGTGTAGGGGATAGGACGAGACTGTAGAACATCTTTTCTTCTCTTGCCCTTACAGCACTGTAATCATAGAGGAAATTTGGAGATCACTTAGAGGCATGGATATGAGGGTATGACAGAATGGCAAAATTGGTTGCTCAAAGGGAGGATGTCAAAACAGAAAAGGGATATCATGATCTGCCTCACAGCATCAATTTGGTACCAAATATGGAGAGACATAAATAACTATGTGTTTCAGGAGGGGATAGAAGGGAGAGAGGTAGCAGTGAAAAAACTCTGGTAGCAAGTTAGATATAGATACATGTTCTTGAACAGATGCAACAAAACATATGTTAATATAGGTGAATTTTGTATAGAAAGTTGAAGTTTTGAGATGGTTTGGTGGAACCCTTCCTAGAAGGTGACCCCTTTTACATTGAGAAAACCTACAAAATTGTAAACGATCACCTCCAAAAAGGGGTGCTGAATTTCTATGTGTAATGAAGATATAACTTCTTACAAAAAAGAATATTTTTATTATGCTAATCTATGCTATTTTTATTTTAAATATTATTAAGTTTATAAAAATCATATTAGTCTCACTTTACAAAAATTTCCTAAATCCAAATAAGTTAATTATACGAAAATATTGTTGTTTTGAAATAATAATTTTGATAAAAATCTGCACATTTTCGAATAAAATCTTTATTCATCAATATTTTATTAATTGAAACAAAATTAATTTATTGAAATAGTAGATGATAAATAACTTGCAAATTATGCTTAAGATTTATGAAATAAGGTCATGCATTGTCGTTGTTATCATCCAAATCCTGCACTTTAAACAATACACACACACACACACACACACACACACACACACACACACATATATATATATATATATTATAACATGAAATTTTAAAATTTGAAATACATGCCCTCATACTAATTTTAGCGTATTGAAGTTAATTTTTTTCTTAGGGACAGATTGTTACAGTCTTCCTCCCTTAAAATAAGTTTCGTCCCCAAAACTTGTAGGTAAAACAAGTATAAAAATTACCTTAAAATAAATGTGGGTAGTGGTTTCTCATATCTTCTTCGGTTTCCCGGTGGTTTCGATCGAAGTGTGATTTGAGCATAAAACTTTGACCAGATGGATGGTTTTGGTACGAAGTTGTTTGATCCTTCAGTCCAAGGATATTCCTCGTGTGTTAAGTTTTGGGTTATTCCACTGGTTCCGGCTCTATAATGTGGCTTGGGTCGGACATATACTTTCGAAGTTGAGATATGTGAAAAACATTGTGGACATGTTCCGGATCGATCGATAAAGATAATTTGTAGGCCATAGGGTTTAACTTCCGAATTATCACATATGACCCAATGTATCTACGACTTAATTTACCCCCGATTCTAAATCTTTTGATTCCTTTGGTTGGGGATAAATTTAGAAAAACCATATCCCTACTTGAAACTCTAGAGGTTTTCTTCGTTAATTGGCATAACTCTTTTGTCTCGTTATGAGCTTCTCCGATACACGATTATATCACTCTAACTATTTTAGTGGTGTCTTGTATCAACTCTGGTCCTATCTTGAGCGTTTTACCCAAATAGCTCCAACATAAAGGGGTTCTACACTTCCTTACATAAAGAGCCTCAAATGGAGCCATTCTTATGGTGTCCCGATAACTCGTTGTTGTATGAGAATTCAACTAAAGCAAGATAATCTTCCCATTTTCCTTCAAAATTAAGAATACAAGCTCGCAACATATCTTCTAGAATTAGATCAACCCTCTCAGTTTGATCGTTTGTCTCCGGGTGATATGAACTACTAAAGTTCAACTTAGTCCCAAAAGCTTGTTGCAAGGCTTCCAAAATCGAGATTGGAATCGAGTGTCTCTATCGGACATTATATCTTTGGGTATATCATGGAGTCTAACAATTTCCTTAAAATACAATTGGGCTAATTTGTCCACACTTCAGCTGTCATTAATTGGTATAAAATATACGATTTTGTAAGACGGTCAACTATGGTCCAAATAGCATTTTTCCGATGGCGGATACAAGAAGTCCCGTGATGAAATTCATCGATATAAAATCTCATTTCCAAGTTGGAATCTCCAATGGCCTTAACTTGCCTATAGGGCGTCGATGTTCTGTCTTTACCCTTTGACACTTAAGACACCTATCTACATATCTTGCAACATCTCGTTTCATATTGGGCCACCAAAAATTTTCCTTTAAATCTACATACATTTTTGTTCCTCCAGGATGAACAGAACATAAAGTCGTGTTAGCCTCATTTAAAATTTTCTTTTTAATCTCCTTCTACACAATAAACGTTTTGAAACCTCATAGTCACGTCCTCATGTGTGATGAATCCTAGGGATTTACCTTCATTGATATTCCGCTTAATTTTTGCCAATTTCTCATCTTTCTTCCGCCCCATTTTGATTTCATCCAAAATTGATGGTTTAAATTCCAAAATATTTAGCAACCCCTTGTCTCCTTAGTGTTTAATGATCTCAATTCTTACTCCTTGTAATTCCCGAATAAGGATTGGTTGGGTGATGATCATGGTATTCATGTTGTGCTTGGCTTTTCTACTTAAAGCGCCAGCTACAACATTGGCTTTTCCTGGATGATATTGGATCTCTAAGTCATAATCTTTTAGCAATTCTAACCATCTCCTGTATCTCAAATTAAGCTCCTTTTGAGTGAATATGTACTTCAAAATTTGATGATCAGCGTATATTTTACAAGACACTCCATATAAATAATGTCTCCAAATTTTCAAGGCAAATACAACCACAACCAATTCCAAATCGTGAGTAGGGTAATTCCTTTCATATGGTTTTAGTTGCTTGAGAAGCATATGTACCACTTTAACATCTTGTATCAATACACATCCTAATATGTTCTTCGAAGCACCACTATAGATGGTGTATTCCTTACCTTTTTCGGGAAGGGTCGAGTATTGGGGTTGTAGTTAACTTATCTTTCAATTGTTAGAATGCTCTTTCATACTCGTCAGGCCCCTCAAACTTGGTGGTTTTCTTCAAAGGTTAGTCATAGGTAAGGCTAATTTTGAAAAGCATTGCACAAATCTTCGATAGTATCCGGATAACCCTAGAAATCTTCTCACCTCAATAACATTGTTTGGTCTAGGCCATTATGTAACTGCTTGTATCTTTTATGGGTGTACCTTTATCCCATCTTTAGACACCACATGACCTAAAAATATCACCTTATTAAGCCAAAACTCACATTTTTGTAGTTTGACATATAAGCTGGTGTTCTCTCAAAACTTGCAACACCAATCTTAGATGATGGACATGTTCCTCCTTATTCTTCGAATCTATAAATATATCTCGTAAACACAAATTTCGAGTCTAAAATAAATAAAGACAGGAAATTAGGAAACAAATATAATTTGCATTGGTTTTTGTTTAATGGGTACAATCTCTGTATTGGATACAATAAATGTAATCCTTTGATTCAATCTCCTTGTAACTTGAACGATTCGAGGGCGCCGTAGCTTGATCTCGAACGTTAATGTTGAGGCGAGATGATGAACGCCGAATGGTTCTTGATTTGAGAGTCTTGAATTTGAATCGTTGACTCGATTTACGAACGGTTGCGGACTACGATCCTTGGCGCTTGGTAGCTGGATGTCGTTTGCGGTTTGAGTTACGGATTTCGCAGATGTTGAATGTGGAAAAAATGAGGAAATGACCTCTATTAATAGCTTTTTGGAGTTAGGGTTTAGCTTGGGTTTTGGGCTTGGGCCCATAATTTAGTAATTATTTCTTAAAAGAAATATTTACTATTTATTGCATTATCAACGACACGTGGCAACTTCTAATTGGCCGTAATTTGATTTCTTTTGATTTTAATTTTAAAGGCTTTCCAAGGCCAATTTTACACGTGGCAATTCGCAATAGGTGGAATTAATTTCCACGTGGTGACATATAGTCGGTTAACGAATTTTTGCCTCCTACAAATGCCCTCTTCGAGAGTCGGTTGCGTGTACGAGCTTTCTTCGATGCTTGAAGCGGTTGTATCTCGAACATTTAGAAGATGATTGATACGGGTTGATTTTAATCACTCTGTTCATTTGCAACTTTTTAAACTGGCGCGGAATAATACTCGAATAACCTAAGTCGTATATTTAGACTTGTTTAAGTATAATTCGTAGGATATCCTTGCTTTTCTTTAATAAATAAGATGCAATTTTTGGATAATCGTAATTGTACACAAAAATTGAACTAAAGATAAAGCATGTACAAAATGGCTTTAGCTTCAATAAACTTTCACGCTAAGGGGGCTCGCGATGATTAATTAGAACCATTTTATTTTAAATTAATTGCTTTTCTTTTCACTACAATTCAATATACTGTGGCCATTCATGGTTTCAAAGCACAGGAAATGATTCTTGGGTTACGGGTTGTGACCCGGCAGCGTCATTGCCCCCTTCTCCAGCTATTCAAAGCCCACGTTGTCTCCCACTTTCCTAAAGCATCACTGGCTTCTTTCTCTTATCAAAACCTCCAATGGCTCTTCTCTCTCCCTCACGCTCTCTCTGCTCTTTATCCCGACTAAGCCTTCGCCGGAGCAACGCCTACCGCCGCCGATCTTTTTCCAGTCCCGAAGCCAGTGCCTTTCCGGTGGGCAGGTCTCCGTCAGAGCAGCCACTTTCCGGACTTTTTCAGCCGTCAAACGCATCGCCGTCTGCTCCGTCCTGTCCCGAGGCTAGCGCTTTTCCGATGGTATAACTTCGTCGAGGCAGTCGCCCTCCGAGCTTTCCGGCCGCCAATCGCGTCGCCAACCACCGTTCGACGGCTTCGATCGGGGCAAAGACGGCGGTACCGTGTTTTTTCCGACTTCAATCCCACTGGTATACGCGTTTCCTCGCTCTTCTTTTTTTTTTTTTTGGCGAGTTCTGAACCCGGTGTTCTCTTTCCTCTTGTTTGCAGAACCCGGCGACATGGGTCTCAAGTGTTGGAGCCAAAGAAGGCTACTCGAGGTAGACTCGTGAGATCTTGTTTAGACCCATTCGAGGTTTTCTTCTCGATGGAGGGTTAGTAGCGAACTGGGTGCCGAAGACACCATTCCACCTCCCGCTTCTTTTTTTTTTTTTTTTTTTTTGTGTCGGAGTTAATAGGTTACATAATGAAGTAGGATGCTCTTGGGATTTGAAGAGTTTATATTTTGTAAACTGTTGTTTATCCGAGAAGGATGAAATTTGAAAAGTTTGTAACTGACTGGAAATTTAAGTCTCAGGCTCAGAGATGATTATATAAACGTATTATATTTACTCTGCTTACTCCCTGTGCTGAGTTCGTCGTTCTTGCCCCCTGTGCTTCTTGGCTTTCGAAGACTTGTGCCCGGGTTGCAGGTTCTATTTCTTCTTTCCTCCTTTTTTTTTTTTTTTAAAATAAATCTGGACAGAGATATGCAACCTGGACATGGGCTTGCTCTGTGTTTTCTTTGTTGTTGTTGTGTATGCCGAGACTTGCTTGATTCCCTGTTAGCTTTGAAATTTTAGTTTGACACTGATTTCTGCCTGTGAAGTTTGTGGCAGTCGCACCATACCTGGAACACCACATCTTAGATTCAAAGACTTATTTCTGAGAAGTTGAACCAAGACGCTTTTCTAAGGACAATCTAGAGTTGAATTCAGCATGCTGATCTGTGTTGTGAATGGTATGTCCTTGAAGACACTTTAGTTTAACCGAGTTTAACTAGAATTTCCTTTTTCAGTTTATGATTTTAGTCAAGTCCGATATCTGTTCTGAATGGTGTGTTGAGTCCAGCATACTCAATGAATTCTTCTGAGGCATCGATTTAACCAAGGTTAATTAGGATTTCCCCTTTCCTTTTTTTTTTTTTTTTGATGGGAGAAAAGAAAAAAATTTCCCATGGATGTCTGCTTTTCAAGTATCTCTGAAAGTGTTGAACCTTGGTCATCTAATTAACTCTGACCTGAATTTTTTTATTCTCAACTTTATTTTGTTGTAGAGTTGTGGGCAGTTACTCTATCGAAAACAGTGCTTCAGAATGAAGTGTCTGGATAAGGCCTTATATGTTCAAAATACCCCATCTCTAGAAGGAAAGTTTGCCTTGGGTAGGAACAGGATTTCAGGGTATTTGTTTGATTTAGTAGGCGACCTTGTGTACTGGTGGTACATATGCTGCTCAGATTGTAAATATTGTGATGTTCTGCAGGAATATCGTTTTCAGTTTGGTAACCGGAAAAAATAATTTATTGCTTAGAGGGTTGTTTTGCTTTCCATTGCCCACAAACACTGGAACTCTTGTTTATTACCCTTTAGGCTTTTAAAATCCCATGTATGTCAACTTCTTCGGACAATTTTAGGATAAGCTCCATTTGGGAATGCATAAATGTTCACGTGAAATTTTTTTATTATTATTATTTTTTCCTAATGTGGTTCTTGCAAACTTCATTGTTGTTATTCAGAGTGGATTATTCACGTCAACATTTGACTCGGAGACATCAAAGTGAGCCGTTCAACTCATCCGGTTTAGAGACGTTAGAACAATTTATTTGATTCTAAGTCTCAAAATTGGCCATCCGATTTATTCAACCCGTGTGACGCAGAGCTTCGTAACGAGCCATCCGACGTATCCGGTTTAGAGATGTTAGAACAATTTATTTGATTCTAAGTCTCAAAATTGGCCATCCGATTTATTCAACCCGGGCGACACGGAGCTTCGTAACGAGCCATCTCGACTTATCCGGTTTAGAGACGTTAGAACAATTTATTTGATTCTAAGTCTCAAAATTGGCCATCCGATTTATTCAACCCGTGTGACGCAGAGCTTCGAACGAGCCATCCGACTTATCCAGGTTTAGAGACGTTAGAACAGCTTTATTTGATTCTAAGTCTCAAAACGGGTCATCCGATTTATTCAACCCGGGCGACACGAGCTTCGAACGAGCCATCCGACTTATCCGGTTTAGAGACGTTAGAACAATTTATTTGATTCTAAGTCTCAAAATTAGCCATCCGATTTATTCAACCCGGGTGACGCAGAGCTTCGAACGAGCCATCCGACTTATCCGGTTTAGAGACGTTAGAACAGTTTATTTGATTCTAAGTCTCAAAACGGGTCATCCGATTTATTCAACCCGGGCGACACGGAGCTTCGTAACGAGCCATCCGACTTATCCGGTTTAGAGACGTTAGAACAATTTATTTGATTCTAAGTCTCAAAATTGGCCATCCGATTTATTCAACCCGGTGACGCAGAGCTTCGTAACGAGCCATCCGACTTATCCGGTTTAGAGATGTTAGAACAATTTATTTGATTCTAAGTCCCAAAACGGGCCATCCGATTTATTCAACCTGGGCGACTCATAGCTTCGGAGCGAACCATCCGACTTATCCGGTTTAGAGACGTTAGAACAATTTATTTGATTCTAAATATAAAAACGGGCCATCCGATTTGTTCAACCCAGAGACATTAGCGTCGTTCTCCTCCTTTGCCGAAGACGATGGTTTATTTTCTAGAATCATCATCTAATTCCTCGACACCATTAGTCATTATCTTGGACAGAAAGGATGATCCTATTGAAGAAGGAGTGACATTTCGGTAGATCCACCAACACCACTTTCCTCCAAACAGTCTCGCTTGACGACGACCTTACACAGTCATGTTGGAGTGTGGAGTGTACTCGAGACATGTATACTCTAGAGGGGATTCCTTCACCTCGAAATTCTTGAAGGTTATTTCGCCGCTTTTACAGCTCCAATCCCTTCTAGAGAACCGACACCTTTGCTCTATCACCGTATAGCCGATGGCTCGGTGTCTTGGGGCAACTTTTCACCATGCTTTACCGATAACTTTTTTATTACCGGGTATTGGGAGTGGCTTGAAGATATTCTTAGTCGTAATGAGAATAGACTAGTTAAATGGAGATTCTATAATGGTCTTTTTGCATCCTTATTCTCTTACGACTTAAGTTCCACTAATTTCGGGGCATTTTGTGAACTCCGGTATTCTACCGATAATACCTTCTATACTCGAGACAGTGCAACATGTCAATTTCCTTATGGGATTTATGGATTATAGGTGGGTTCCCTGCTAATGGGTCTTATTACGAAGAAGTGATTCCATCTCGCTAAAGAGCTTCTTTCGCCGACCAAAGCCATAGTGATATTCCCGAGACTTGTACCTTCCTCTTTCGTCGCATTTCATAAATTATGTCGGGATGTTAATGGTACAATCCAACTCCCGACTTCGACTCGGGTGCGCTTTTGGTTTCGTGGAAAGGTGATCTACACGGCCCCTCCTCCACGTGTCAACAGGAAGAGGACTAAAGCCCATGCACTTACTTCTTGCCCATCCGGAAAAATTAAACCTTATTCACCAAGAACCAAGAAGGACAAGGACATTTTTGTCACACTCAAGATCCCGTAAGAGATGATTGAAGAGACCTACCTTGCCGCCATTATAGCATGCTCGGTTATGCTCCTTTGTGTTGCCAACCAACGAGCCATGTCTTATCCGGTCCAGTAGGTGTTCAAAGCTGCCGATAAACTTGCTCACGGAGAGCGTATGAACTCGGCGATCCCTACTTTAGCTAGTATTTATCGAGGATTGAACACTATCTCTTCGACCTAAAAGCTTGCATAAGTTGGAAGTCATTTTCCCTATCCATTATGTTTATGGATGGCTTGGAACTTATTTCAACGTCCATTTTGAGCATCCTCATCAACGCTATGGCTTACCCAAAATGATCGATTTTTAGGGAGAAGATGAGCCTAACCCCGACCTATCGCAGCTCGAGAGCCGTTAAGATGTAAGGATGTTGCCGCTATGTACACTAATGCTCTCTTTAAGACGGAGACAAGCAAGTTCCATATATTTTTGACGGACACCAAGGATATGTCTCAAAGTTGGCGAGCTTATATGATTTGTCTTCGTTTTGGGTTTTGACCCTTTGGCAACGAAAGAAAATCATGATTGAGCCATACTTCCCTTGTAAGTTTGGGCGACAATTCGGCTATCACCAAGATGTATTGGGTGAGGAGAAGAAGGAAGTGCATAAAGGTACTTTGGAAGAAGCATGACGTTATTGGTTTAATCTAACAGAGCACGTAACCGGATGCACCGTCTCACGTCCCTCTTCCTCCGGACAAGCAATCCATACTAGATACCAAAGTGTATATAAGCTGGTGGAGATCTTTTAGAGGCGATCTTTTTCCTCTTGATTCCAAACGGCCAAACCGTGATTTTTCGCGCCCACGAAAAACTAGTAAAGCAAAAGTTGTTGATGATGTTTCGCACTAATTGTTACCAAGTGGAAAAGTGAGTGCACACAAACCGAATATACCACAAGTTCATGAGACTACTCCTTCCCCTATTGACCCTAATGAAGAAGGGGGCGATAGTTCTTCGGTAGGACCGGACCCGCCTCCTCGTAAAAGCGGGACGTGTTCCCTCGGAAAAGAGAAGATCGACGCTTTAAAAGGCTTAGGGATCAATCCCTCGACCGGTAGTGACAAGGGGTTTTCGGGATCAAGGGATACAACAGATAGCGTGGAGGCTTTACCAAAGTCTAAGGGCAAGGCCAACAAGTGCAGACTGATGCATCACAATCAAAGGGCGAGATCGAAGAAAAGGCATATCTTATTGTCTCACACTTTTTTTTTTTTTGGGTTTTAACTCATGTGATTTTGCTTATGATGTAGGGGCAAAATGTGGGAGTTAAGAAGAAGACCAATGTCACGGTTAGCCATAAAGGTAGCGAAGACACCGTGATCGTACCTATTGCGTAAGCATCCGGAGGAGATTCTGTTGACCACATGCCTTCACCAAGTGAAGCGGGTAAACGTCATGCCCTGTTCGGGCAAGAGAGCGAGCATCCTCATTCTCCTACCCCATCGGTCTCATCCTATCTTCTAGGAAGAATTTCTTCCCGTGTGTTTGATGATTTAGCCACAAGTACGCAACAGCGCTTTTTGCATTATCTCGAAGAAAATTGTCCCAAAATCTACGAGATGACATAACTCATATGAGGAGAGAAGCTGAAGAGATATACAACACTTTGTCATCCTTTCGGGCCGATTACTCAAAGTTGAAGAACAATGTCGGTGCATACTTGAATGAACTTGAGCAATACATGAAGTTGAAAACTCGATTGCAGGATTACACTCCGGCTGCAGAGGTATTAAGCAAGCGGACAATTTTGTTAACGCAACTTGAGGAGGCCAAAACATCTGCAGGAAAGATTGGCGACGAACTTGATAAGGAAACCGCTTCAATTGCCCGAGTTCATAAGCGAAGGAAATTACTTAAGGATGACATTGAACGAGTCAAGGTCGAAGAACAGGAGTTGCAAGACTCGTTCAAGGAAAAGGAAGCTTTATTGAAGAAAGTCAACGATGATGCATCATCTCTTCAAAAGGAAGTTGTTGCATTGGATGCTACCCCTCAAGCTACTAAAGCGGAGATAACTCAGGTTGAAGCAGCCAAAAGACGTGTCCTAGAACTTTTAGGCACTTTGGATGGATAAACTTTATTTAGTGCTTTTATCTTAGACTCCTTTTTTTTTATTGGAATTTATTATCTTTGTTTTTTTTCTTTTTTAAAACTTTGAAATTATTAATTGTTGTTACTAGTTTGAGTATATTGCAATTAAGCCACAACTTTACTTTAGGTTTCGAAATAAAGATGTAATAATGTATGCAATACCAACAAACTTTATTTATCTTTTTTCTTTTGTGGCTGTGCTCAAATTTATTCTCAAGCTGCCTACGTACTTACAGGGATTACAATACCCTAAAGGATCAAGCCAAACGTAGTTCAAACAAAAAGGAAATAGTTTTTTTTTTCCGCCGTTCACAGTTTATACTCTTGCGGGCCGGAGTAGTACATTTAATTGCAACTTGAAAGAGTGAGCAGTTTAAGCTCTTGCTTAGGGGCTTACAAGAGACGATGATCAAGAATGATAAATCCTCAAAAATTTCCCATTTATAGGGCCAACTCGTACTCCTTCGATGTCAACTATCTTGTAGACACCATTTATGTAGACTTCCCGCACCACATAAGGACTATCCCACTTTGAAGTGAACTTGCTTCCAGTCTTGTGAGACATGATGATTGGTCTCCTTACTGCAAGTACCTGATCTCCTACTTGAAACGAGCGCAGTCGAACCTTCTTGTTGAATGCCGGAGATAGGCGAGCTTGATAACATTCTAACTTCGTTGTGCTTGAAGTCTTTTTCATCCAAGGCCTCCAACTCGGCTAAACGAAGCTTGTGATTTTCATCTTCTGTCAAGCCTTCTTGTATGGCAATACGAAAGGATGGAATCTGCAGTTCTAATGGAAATATAGCTTTAACCCCATAGACCAAAACAAAGAGAGTTGACTGTGTTGGCGTTTTATACGTGGTTCCGTATGCCCATAGAGCTTCACCTAACCTCTCATGCCAATCCCGTTTGGATTTTGCGACAACCTTTTTGAGCAGGTTGCATAACGTTTTATTAAAAGCTTCTACCAGGCCATTTGCAGGAGCATTATACATGGAAGACTTGTGTTGAGCAAACTTGAACTTTTCGCACTGATCGTTTATTAGATTGTTGAAAAATGGCTTACCATTGTCGGTAATGATATATCGAGGTACACCGTATCGATAAAGGATATGTGTCCTTATAAAATCAACAACGTTCTCCTTTTTACTTCCCTCAATGCAATTGCTTCTGCCCATTTTGAGAAATAATCGGTAGCGGCCAAGATGTAAGCGTGACCAGCAGACGATTTGGGTGTGATTGGGCCAACAACATCCAATACCAAGGCTTCAAAAGGCCAAGATGCCACTCGTAGGATGCAATAGTTCCGGAGGTTGATGTATAAAATTTGCATGAAATTGACAAGCCTCACATTTCTTGGCGTAATCTATGCGAGTCTTGAACCATAGTGGGCAAGAAGTAGCCCATCCTTTTGATGCGATCATAGAGTTTAGGTCTTGACCGATGTGCTCCACATATACCCGAATGAGCTTCCTCCATTGCTTGCCTTGCTTCTTCCATGCCGAGGCATCGCAACCAAAGACCATGAAAAGAGCGTCGATATAGCGTCCCATTATAGCGGAGGAAACGCGGAGCTCTCCGTTGAATTTCTGTCTTATGCCCGGGATCACTAGGGAGTTGCCCATGTTCTAAGTAATCAATAAGTGGTTGTTGCCAATCTTCTTCATCTCGCTTCACACGCACTTACCGCATTGGTGTCTTCTACAAAAGTTTCATCGAAGGTGTCACAACCCATCAGCCATATATTGGAACATCTATGGTTTCTTCGCTCCCAGTGCCACAGTGGCTGCAAGATTTGCAAGCGCGTCGGCCGTCTTGTTGGCACTTCGAGGAACATGTTCTAACTTGACCGTGTCCAATCTATCTAGCAATCGTAGGGCATGCTTGTAATACGGAACAAGGTCTTCCTTCTTAACTTCATATTCCTTTAGGAGTTGATTAATAACCAACCGTGAGTCACCATAAATATCGAGATCTTTGATTCCCATCTCAATTGCCATCCGAAGACCCGGGATTAACGCTTGATATTCGGCCATGTTGTTTGAACACAACTGGGTAAGCGTGAATGAATATGGGAGAATATATTTCTCAGGAGAAACAAAGACTACTCCTGCACCAGCACCATCGTGTCTTGCTGCCCCGTCAAAGTACATTTCCCACGGCGGGAGGATGTCGATGAAAAACACATCTTCTCCGGGCAAATCGTCATTTAGTTCCCAGTGATCCAGTATTGGATGATCGGCCAAGAAGTCTCGTTAATGCCTACCCTTTGACGGCTTTCTATGGGACGTAAACGATGTTGTACTTCTTTAAGAGAACAGCCCACTTTGCAAGTCTTCCGCTTAAGATTGGCCTTGACAAGATGTACTTAATAGGATCGGCTTTAGAAATGACTTGAACTGTGTGAGATTGCATATAATGCCTTAGTTTCGAATGGCAAATATGAGAGCTAGACAGCATCTTCTCAATTGGGGAGTAATTCAACTCAGCTCCAACCAAAGTACGACCGAGGTAGTACAAGGCCCGTTCCTTCCCTTCTTCATTTTTCCGAGCACATAATGCCCCTAGTGACTTATCCTGAGCTACAATGTAAAGTATTAACGATTTTCCAGGAATTGGTGCCCTTAGTATTGGAGGATTGGACAAGTACTTCTTGATGCTTTCAAAAGCCCTATGGCATGACTTGTCCCATTCGAAGAGCACATCTTTTTCATGAGGTGGCTGAAAGGATGACAACGACCAGCTAGATTTGAAATGAACCTTCGAATGTATGCCAACCGACCTTGAAGACCACGAAGCTCTTTGAGATTCTTTGGTTCGAGCATTTCTTGGATTGCTTTGATCTTTTCATGATCGATCTCAATGCCTCTGTGATGAACAATAAAGCCCAAGAATTTTCCAGAGGTAACACTAAAGGCACATTTGAGTGGATTCATCTTCAATCGGCATCTTCGCAGCTCGCTCAAAGATTTGACGAAGGTCCTGCAAGTGTTTTGACCTTTCCTTGGACTTGACCACTAAGTCATCAACGTAACATTCTACTTTCTTATGAAGCATGTCATCGAAGATATTCCGCATTTCCCTCGATATGTGGCCCCGTATTTTTCGAACCGAATGGCATCACTTTATAACAAAAGATGCCTTTTGGGGTACGGAAGGTCTGTTGCTTCTTGATCTTCCGGTGCCATTTGAATTTGATTGTACCTGCAAGTGCAATCCATGAATGACAAGGCTTCATGTCCGGTGGTGGAGTCAATCATGAGCTCGGTGATCGGTAGCGGAAAATCATCTTTTGGACAAACCTCATTCGAGATCCCTGAAGTCTACACAGATGCGAAGTTGACCATTTTTCTTCCTCACAGGAACGATATTTGCGATCCATGTTGGGTATTTTACCTCACGAATGAATCCCGCCTCTATGAGTTTGTTGACCTCCCTTTCGATTTCAGTGTACTAACTTTGGGCGGAAGCGCCTCGAGGCTATTTCTTAGGGAAACTCCCTTTCTTATCGCCGGATGATGGACTCGCAACTTTGGGGTCTAGCCCTGGCAGTTCTTTGTAACTCCATGCGAATACATCCTTGTACTCGAGAGAAGGTTGAAGTACTCGTTCTCTTCCTCTTGTGTAAGTAAGGAATTTACATAGATAGGGCGCGATTCCTCATCGGTTCCAAGATTCAATTCTTTCAAATCGTCGACCGTAGCTTGCCCCCATCCTCAAGAGTTTGAGGAGTTTCGCAATCTCTATCTCCGAGTCCGAATCCTCTCGTTCCCGAAATGTGATATGGTTTAATGAAGCTACTTCTCTTTGCTCTCCATTCTTCTTAGGACTAGAGTCAATTCGCCGACCAGTAAGGACCACAAGTGCGTCTTTTCACTCTTAGAGAGCCATCTGTCTTCACGTCTAGTGTTGAAATGCACTTCATACGAGAGGGGATAAAACTTTGTACCTCATTCGTATCGCCAAGACGATGGAACACCGAGTCTTTCCGTAGAAGGGGTGATGGTTTAGACACATCTTCCCCTTTGTTGATTCTCGCTGAAAATCGAAGGTCTCGATTGCCCACTTCCTTTTATTCTATAGAATATAGAAGGTTTGGGATTTTGGCCGCCCCTATTCTCGTGAACACGGAAGGGCGTCTTTCCGAGGTAGACCATTGCAACCTATCGAACACCGAGGATTTGGCGGTAGGTCGGACATCTTCATGATCGTCGTCCTCCACTTCTTCTACCGTGATGTACTAAATGACATATTGTTTTTCTTTCCGTCGCCCGGATATCCTAATTGGTTGGGGCGGTGTATAGCCTAGTCCGACTTTTGAGACTTCCACCGAACCACCCTACTTTTGAATCTTCTTCCGGGTCCCATTAATGCCATAGGTTTCAGCTTCAACCACTTTCCCTAGTGAAGCGGGGTTAGCAAAATCGTAACTTCGCTTTCTCCATGAGCTTATACGCGTTTGGATCAAATCCTTCTTTGGTTTGCATATGTGGCAAATTATCTTCCTCCCCGGGCGGGCTTTCAAAAGAAGAGAGAAACCCGAGCGGAGGGGGTGTAGTTACCTTCGGCCGATACACCTGTCGTACCGACATTACAACACTTTGTTTCAAGACATTCATGTCGGGCTTGTTGGTCTTCTTACCATCTTGGATGTCGAGTTTCTACTTGTACCTCCACTAAAAGGGGAATCACCCTCTTTACGACGAGATTTTGGGACATACCTTAGAACTCGGAGGTGTTAGATTTGTCGTCACAGCTTGTTGAT
Source organism: Talinum fruticosum (assembly GCA_021018815.1). Lineage (NCBI taxonomy): Eukaryota > Viridiplantae > Streptophyta > Magnoliopsida > Caryophyllales > Talinaceae > Talinum > Talinum fruticosum. Next base: position 1,225,045 of record JAITYX010000074.1, on the reverse strand, counting down.
CTTGCTTAGCGAGTTGGCATGTACTTTCTCGCTTGCTACTCGTTTGAGCTATCTTGTTGCTTGTTTTGCACTTTCATCTTTTGGTGCTACTCGAGTATCCTTGACAACTTTTGGGGCAGCCTTCCCTGTAGAAGAAATTGCTAATGGCATGGTTTCCTTAGGTGATGTACCTTCTTTAAAGAACCGAGCATCAGCGAAATGTGACTCTGCTTTAGTAAAAGGCTTGACATCCCCATCAATCTTTTTCTCACTACCACGGTAGTATTTGAGGCACCGATGAAGAGTGGAAGCAACTATTCCGTGTTCATGAAGCCACGGTCGTCCAAGCAACAACTTGTAAGATGTTTTCGAGTCAATCACGTGAAAGATTGATGTCGTCGACAAATCGCCCATTGATAGTTCAAGACGAATCATGCCAATTGCTCTTTGACCTTCAAGGTTGAATCCTTGAATCACCATCCGACTTTTGGAAAGCTCTTCCACGAGTGATACCTAGATCGGTCATCGTGGATTTGGGCATGATGTTGGCAGCTAATCCTCCGTCTACTAATATGCGCTTAACTTTCTGTTCTCTTATGTAACCCGTCACAAAAAGAGGAAGATTGTGAGGCTTAGATCCTAACAACAGATCATCATCGGTGAAAGTTATAGCAATGTTGCAAGTGACATATTGATTAGGCCTTTTGCTCGGTTCTCCGACATCCTTGATCTTATATGTGTAAAGATCTCGGGTGGAGCAAGGCCTCGACTACATGTTGGCGCATTTCTTCCGGCAAATTAAAAATTTGCCTCCAACCCATGTGTTTTGGTAAGGCTTCTAGTACCATTAGAGTCTTATCATCACTTTTCGAAAGACTCTCTTGCACTTCGTCTTCCCGATCTTCTTCATTCTCTAGCTCTAAACACGACGTCATGTTCACCGTAGCTTTCTTGAAGAAATTTGATGGGAAGAACTCTTCTAAGGTGATGGGAACCAGTGGCCCTTGCTCAAGTAAATCAACAGGTTGGATTTCCTGTTTTTGCTTGTCTTTGACCTTTTCTTGCTCTTTGGACACTTAGGGTTCTTCCTTTTGTTTTGTCTTTTTCTACGATGAACAGTTGGTGGATGAACACAACTTTCTTTCCTTGGTTTCCGACGAGTGACAAGGGTCCATCCCTCTTGATCTTCGTCCGGAATGTCTACGATAGAATTGACTTCCATATGTGGTGCTTGTACCATTAATGGTAAGATCACTGGTTCTAGACTCTCGAATTGAAGTGTAAATACTTCTATTTTGGGAGACGGAGCCCAATTAGGAATTTCTTTCCGACAAGACTCGTAATGGTCGTGAAAGTGGAGAATTTTCTAGTTGGATGGAGGTGTAATTGGTCTCACTCGTATCGTCAACATCCAATATGATCTTCCTATCCTTTGCCAGCTGCATAGTACTCTCCTTGAGCGTAATACATTTCTCAAGAGGGTGACTGATAACCCTATGATATCGACAGTATTTCGGATCGAAATCTTTCCAACTTCTTCCGGCCGTTTTGGTTCGGGAAGCTCAATTACCTTGTTTTCTAGCAAATTATCCAACATTCCCGCAAGTCCGAGTCCGGAATGGGTACTTCTTCTCCTGAAGCTCTTTTAGCGTAGGACGTTTCTTTGTAACATCCTTGGAGTATGTGATCTTCTTTTGCTCGGCTTGGGCTTCCCGGAAATTCACACCGGCTCTCCAAGTGGAAATAGACATGGATTCTTTAGTCGATGTTTTCGAGGACTTAGTACTCTTCTTGTACTCGCCTTGATCCTTCTTTGTATCGTACGAGGAGGAAGATTTATTGCGACGGCTCGTTATTGTCATTTCTATGTCATGAGTCTTTGTAGCCAATTCCTGGAAAGTTCGTGGCTTGCTCACCTGCGGAATGTAAAGCAAGTCCCATTCCATGCGATGAGTGCACATCTCCACTGGCAGATGCTTTAGACAATCTATCATTGCATTCGAGGCTGAGGGCTCTCCAGACAATTGATATAATCGAGAACTGGTTCCTCTTTTCGTTGCCTTGCGTTAGTCGGCTCCGTCATACTAACAACGTGTTGGGTGCTATAGAATCTGTTAAGGAATCCCTGTTCCATCTCGCTCCCAATTGTTAATGGATTCTCGCTCAAGGTCCGTGTACCGGTTAAAAGAAATTCCTTTCGGAGTTCGGACGAACCGCTTCACCAGACCTATCTCCTTCCGTGCCGGCATTGCTGCAAGTTTCGATGAAATGCGCAATGTGCTGCTTAGGATTGCCTTTACCATCGAACTGTTGGAATTTCGGTGGTTGATAGCCGTGCGGCATTCTTAGGGCATCGATCCTCTTAGTATAGGGTTTCGTGTACAGGTGAGACTTACGAGACCCTTCTTCTAGTTGACTCTTAACCGCCTTTGTAATTAAGTTTTGGATTTTTCAAAGGACATTGAGGTCGATGAAGCCTCCTTTGGTTCATCATCGATTCTTCATCGTGGTTGGACGCCTTATCGGACCCCTCGTTGTCGAGCCTTTGTTAGAAGCTTCGGATGACTTCTTCTCCAACTTTTCTATCGAGCTAGCGATTTGTTCGCTTTGAAGCTTGATTTGTGCATCCTTTTCGCGCTCTCTCTAGCAAGTCTTGCTAGTGTTTCCCTCATCTCATTAAGTTGTTCTTCAATATTGATAGCTCCTGTCACCATTACTGGCATGATGACAGGTGTTAAAGGATTCGGCTTCAGAATGAGAGAACGACGAGTCTTTAGGAGACACGGGCGTGGAATCCGCACTCGGAATAACCATCGCCTTCTTCTTCGAGACATCATGAAGATAGGGTTGGTGTGAGCTTGGAGTTCATCTATCCCGCAAGGAATTGTCTCGCTTCAAGTTGAAAACAAAAACAGACTCCCTCCTCCGGATCGATATGTGACACGGTTTGATTGACTCCTTTAAGCGGGTTGGAGTCAAGGTTTCGTAGCCGAAATGGTGCAGCTATACTTGGTTTATTCACAGCAACGAGTAGCAGCAGCTCTTGCCATACTTCTAGTCATCATTCTCGCTAGATGCATTGCCAGCGTTGGTGGATCCCCGAGAAGTGGATCCGAGTAGTTTTGTTCTTTAAAGATTGAGTGATTGCGTTCTTGGGAGCCATGTGTTCTTCAAAAGATGTAGAGTGTTGATTTGTTTGGAGAAAGAGATGAGAGGCGGAGATGTCCCACCGGGCGTGCCAAAATTTGTAAACACAAATTTCGAGTCTAAAATAAATAAAGACAGGAAATTAGGAAACAAATATAATTTGTATTGATTTTTGTTTAATGGGTACAGTCTCGTATTGGATACAATAAATGTAATCCTCTCGATTCAATCTCCTTGTAACTTGAACGATTCGAGGGCGCCATAGCTTGATCTCGAACATAAATGTTGAGGCGGATGATGAACGCTGAATGGTTCTTGATTTAAGAGTCTTGAATTTGAATCGTTGACTCTAATTTCCGAACGGTTGCGGACTCGATCCTTGGCGCTTGGTAGCTGGATGTCGTTTGCAGCTTGAACTCCGGATTTCGCAGATGCTTGAATGTGTAAAAAATGAGGAAATGACCTCTATTTATAGCTTTTTGGAGTTAGGGTTTGGCTTGGGCTTTGGGCTTGGGCCCATAATTTAGTAATTATTTCTTAAAAGAAATATTTACTATTTATCGCATCATGAACGACACGTGGCAACTTCTAATTGGCCGTAGTTTGATTTCTTTTGATTTTAATTTTAAAGGCTTTCCAAGGCTAATTTTACACGTGGCAATTGGCAATTGGCAATAGGTGGAATTAATTTCCACGTGGCGACATATAGTCGGCTAACGAATTTTTGCCTCCTACAATATCACCAATGGAAACTACCACAAATTTATCCAAATAAGGTCCGAAAATCGTTTTCATCAAATCGATGAACTTGACAGTACATTGGTTAACCCAAAAGGCATGACAAGAAACTCATAATGGCCATACCTAGTTCGGAATAATGTTTTGGGTATGTCTTCAAACCTAGCGCCGGCAAAAATCAGTCCACCCTAATAGTCCGAATTTGTTCGACCCAAAAAAGCCGAGGTCCAATCACAAAATTTTTGTCCGAATTTTAAATTCATAAGATTGGTCCTATTCGAATTAATTCGGATCGGGTTTGGGTTTGGCAATTCAGTCCGGGTTGTCCAAATTTTTTGACTTATTCGAGTTCGGACAAATTCATGCAATCGGACAATCGATTCGGACATTTGGTCATGTAGGTTTAGGTATAATTTAGTTCAAAATCTACAAAATTTTCAATAAAATATTCGGACATTCGGTTTCGGATCTAGCCATGGCATCCAAATTTGCAATTCGGACAGGGTTCGGGTATGGTGTTTTTGTCCGAATTGTCCGAACCCAAATTGACCCGAACCCGATTTTTGTCAGCACTATTCACACCTTATCCTAAGTTGGTGGTATCCATACCTCAAGTCTATTTTTGAGAACACTTCATCACCTCGTAATCGATCGAATAAATCATCAATTTGAGGTCGAGGGTATTTATTTTTATTGTGAGTTTATTCAACTCCCTATAATCAATGCATAACCGCAATGTGCCATCCTTTTTCTTCACAAACAACACTCGGTGCTCCCCAAGGCGAAATACTTAGTTAGATAAATCCTTTCTCCATAAGTTCCTCCGATTGACTTTTCAACTTCGTTGAGGCCATTCTATAGGGTTCTTTAGAAATTGGTCGGGCCTTTGTATATAATTCCACTTCAAAATCTACTTCTCTCGAGGATCCAGTCCTGGAAGTTCCTCAGGGAAAACAACAGGGAATTCACTTATTACCGAATATCCTTGAGTCTCAATTCTTCCTTTTTCTCTTTAGTAATATAGCATCAATAACCTTGGCATCCCTTTTTTAAAAGTTTTGTTGTATTCACCAAAGATATGAGGGAAGACTCCATCTTATTCCGATCTCCATAAACACACACCTTTCTTCCTTGTTTACTTCTTACTATCACCTTTCGTTCCTCACAATTGATTTTGGCCCCATATTTTGACAACCAATCCATTCCTAAAATTATTTTGAAATCAACTAGATCAACTGGATAAGATTGGTTAGAAAATCTTCCCCAGCTATAGTTAATGGAACTTCCTTATAAGAAAATGGGCATTCTACCACTTGGCCATTGGGTAAACTAATTTGGTATTTGGTCTAGGTTTTGTGTTTTTCTAAATTGAGTTGAGATACAACATAAGTTGACACAAATGAGTGCGATGCTCCAGAATCAAATAATATGTAAAATGGCATTGAATTTAAAAAGAGAGCTCCGAAACTACGAGTACTCGTTGCGGCTACATTTTTCTTGTTCACGATGTATACTCGACCTACGTTAATAGGGGTAGTTGGCGGAGGTCCTAACCGCAGATTGGATAATGGCTTTGCTATTCCTTTCTCTACAACTTTGTGCCTCCTAGGATAGTTAAGCACTTGATGTTCAATACTTCCACACCAATTGCATTTGTTTGTCCCAACTTAGCATTCCACCATCGTGTGGTTGGACTCGCCATACTCTTCACATGGTTCGTGGTGAGCAGAGTGCGAGCTTGGCTGAATTTGGCTTTCTTTGGCATATTATTTCCACTCTGGTTTTGGTTTCCCCTATTATTCCACTTTTATTTGGAATTTTCTAAGCTTTGAGCTCTCGGTTCTGTCTTTATTCTTTCAACCTTAGCAGCTCTCTCATACAATTCCTGAGTAGTCTTAATTGGTTGCCCAGACTAGTTGGTGTTGTATGAAAAGGGCTAGACCTTTTTCATATCTTAACATCTTCATTCGCTCGGTAGCCATAAAATCCTCGAGTGAACCGAGCTAACTCATTAACTTAGCAAGTGTATTGCATCACCGTCATGTTCTCTATCATCCTTAGTTCTAAAAACTCTTTTTCCTTCCGATGTTGCACCAAGACGGGCCATGTAAACTCAGGTCCTTGGCATCTTCCGTTAATGGTGTTCCACCATATGTCCGCCTCTCCGGACATATAAAATGTTCCTATAACCATCCTCTTGTCTTCAGGTAGTTCGATAGCTACAAAAATCTTCTCCATATTCCTAACCAATTGTTCTAACTCCACTGGGTCAATCTTCCCATCATAAATTTTGGGGTTCCTTTTGGCCACCTTATCTACCAATTTTTCTATATTATTGGAAGATATAAGTGGGGCTGTAGCGGTACATATCCTCTTCAGTAATTCTTGGATACGATTTCCCCAATACATAGGGTTGACATTCTCTTGTGAGTTTGGGTGGACAAGGGCAATGAACTGGGTTTGGTCACTTTCCTACCGTGAGTTAGCATGTACTTCATTGAGATTGATGACTCGAGTCTCTCACTATTTCTTCATGACCACCATTCCCGGTCCTGGGTTAATTGTTACTTGCAGCTTGAGACATCCTACAAAATAAATATATTTATCTTTATTTGATTTATTTATTTTGGCTCCCAAAACTTCTTATCCTATATTTCACTCAAATATTTAATACTAAAGCACTTAAATTTTCTAAAATAAACTTGACTCTTACTACTCTTATGCAGCTTGCAGTGATCTCTTAAACCTAGGCTCTAATACCATAACTATAACGCTCCAAACCCAAGATCACTGGTTTAGTCTAAATAAACTGTTAGTCGATGATTAGTGCAGCGGAAAAGAAGTTAGGAAAACGTCATCACCGCCCTTACTAGTGGATAGGGCAAGGCTACTTTGAGTCTTATTACACAAATGTTTAGCTTTGGTTACATTATCTTAGCCGATAACAATGGGTAGAAACCATAATCTATACAAAATAAAAACAAAGGTACATTTTAAACCAATATTCGACAATTTAAAACAATGACAACTCGCTAACTATTATCCAAAAGGTCATCACTACAAGTTAGAGCCCCTAAGTCTCGAACAAAACTCATCTACGGCTTATCACCTTCGACATTTTTACATTAAAACAAAACAAGCAAATATATTTTTGGAACGTGATTCGAAACTCGGTATGTCCATTATTATGCAAGTAAAGAAGAGTTATAAAACTGTTGAGTCGAGCGTATGCATTTCAATTCATTTGTAAATGAGAGGGAGAGCATAATTTAAAACAGTTGCAATTTTATTATCCGAGTAGAACTCTTACGATTATCGAGTTTCCCTAACACACGTGCACAAAGTCGGACCAATTGGGCAGTCCAGTTGAAGGCGGCCAATAGGTACAAGTGTGATCAACTCGAATATTGATGAGTACCAAATAATGCTAGTTGATGGCAGGTCCATATTAATAATGGAAAATACAATTTGCAAATAATTCTTTGTTGTTATCAATATCAACAATATGCGACTTCGATTTATTAATGAAATCTTGAAAAACACGATTAAGTAATGTACCTTGAGCTGATGATCTTCCTTCTTTTTGAGCGAGAATTCAAATGAATGCATGACGATCGATGACCTTAAATATAAATTTTGAAAAGAATAAAAATTTCATTGATAAATTAAATTTTCACTTTTATTTATTAAATCATTTTAATGCTATTTTAAATGATTACAAACAATGTCAATTTTCATTACAAATAAAATTAATGTTATATATATATATATATATATATATATATATATTAGCACAAAATATTTATTTTATTTTCCCAAAAAGGGGTTTATTAATAAATAGTATGAATTTTAATACAATATAGTATTTTGCTTTACAAACAATGTAAAAGATGTTTATTCTTTATTTAAAACCTTTAATTACTTTTATTATCATTTATTTTATTTTGTTATGTATATCCTTTATTTATTTATTTATTTAACTTCCTAACTTATCCTAGTTCATTCAATCCACAACATTACAATCTAATCCATAATCATTTAATTCACAACACCACAAGTTATTTCGCAAGAAAATGATCATTGGCTATTTCACATGTAACACATTCAAATAATTCAATTTAGATCCCATTTTACATATCTCATACTAACTTAAATTATTCTAAATTCTTCCCAAATTACCATTAAATCAAATAACCCCCAAGATCATAAAAATAATTATAACTCATCCTTTTTCTAATTTGTTTCCGGAGGAAAATGGGTGTGATGATGTGGATGATGATTCGAAGAGAGATGATTTATTGCTCCAGATTACGAGGGCGTAACTCGATCGGGTGGATTCCACGTGGCGGCTACGGACCTTGCAAAAGGTAAGGCACTAGGGGTAGATCGCGGGAACTCCCTCCGACGCTGAAGTTAATAAGTCGAACTAAATGAGCGAATCGAGGAAAATCTTCCTCGATGTGCGCGAAGGAGAATTTCTTAGGATTTGAGGTTTGCTTATAGAGGTAAGGTTTCTTAGGGAATTCTAGGATTTTCCAAGAGAGGAAAGTATTAGAATTTGTGTTGTGAACTTATCATGTGATGGTGGGGTAGGTGAATATTTATAGAGAAATTTAATGGGGGTAAGGTAGTAATTACCGTAATTAGGATGGAAACGCTAGCCCTAGTGGGCTTTTGCGCCTTACCGGGCTTATTGAGAGTGGGTTTAAGCTTGAACCTCCATCGTTTGACCGATTAGGCACAGCTGGCCGGTGACGTGACGGGTGAGCTGGAACTATTCGGGAAATATCCGAATCATTTAGCCCCTCACGTTCTACTTGCACGCTTCTCGAAGTGGGCGGGTGGAATGTGGAACATTTATTGTTACGCTTTTATGGCCCTAAGTGTTTATAAATAGGAGGTGAATTTGAGGGAGCTAGGGATGATAAATGAAGAGGAGTATTGGAGGCTTTTTCAAGCTGCAGTCCGCCCTAAGTGATATGTCCTTGAGGCTTGGGTGGAGCGCAATCATGGTCGCCTTGTCGAGCTTCAAGTGAGGAACCCAAGTTCTTCAGCAAGCGACGCAGCGGGGGAGGCGCCACTTCGAGTGTTGGCTAGTCGTCTCATTCTCCCTTGGAGAGTGGCGAGTCAATGGATGGCCCTTCCTCCCACTCTTCTCTCAGCCAAAGGAACATGCCTAAGGAGGAGGGGAGGAACCTCCTTGAGGAGAAGAAGGGTGGCCTTCCTAAGAAGTGAGATCCCGATTATTGTCCTTCTTCCGGCCATGATCCATGGTAGTAGCATCTTATTCTATAGATGCTTTAGCCTTATTGTAACGTCATGTTCTCCTCTATCGAATGAAATGAATGAATGAATGAAGTTTATTTTTCCAGACCTTGTCTCTTCTTGCTTTTCCGACTTGTTGTTGAGGCTCTATTGTGATGAATGGTTTTTAGGTAGCCCTTAAGGCTAGAAAAGAATCTTGCGGGGAAGATAAGTACTCCCATGGTCCTTCCGGGGCCCTTGTGGGGAGGATGAGTTCTCCCTTGGTCCTTCTAGGATCTTCGTGGGGAGGATGAGTTCTTTCATGGTCATTCTCGGGACCCTTGGGGGAGGATGAGTTCTCCCATGGTCCTTCTAGGACCCTTGTGGGGAGTACGAGCTCTCCCATGGTCCTTTTGGGACCTTTATAGGGAGGATGCACTCTCCCATGGTCCTTTTGGGACCCTAGCGGCGTTCAATCCCTACGTGCCTCATATTAGAAATGTGAGTTTGCTCACTGGGACATCGCTTGTGGGTCTTTACACAACCTTTCAGCTCCCGGAGGCTTGAAAGTGCATGGGTGTATGTATCTCACTAGGGAACATCCCATGGAGAGCGTGACCCCTAACCTTAAGTTAGGAGTGCGGGTGTCCATGATGGCATGGGTTTTTACATGACCTTCCAATTCCCGGAGGCTTGAAAGTGCACGAGTCTCGCTAGGGAACATCCCACGAGATCACGACCCCCAACTTCCTGTTGGGCTTGGCAATGCGAGTGCCCATGACGACATGGATATTTGCGTGACCTTTTAACTCCCGGAGGCTTGAAAGTGCATGAGAATACCTCTAAGGGGTATTCCTTTATGGAGTTGAGAACGCGATTTTTAGCTCCCGGAGGCTAAGTTATCGCCAAGCATAAATTGATGCCGAACTCCGAAGGATATTCTCTTGTGGAGGTGGAAACGCGATTTGTTAGCTTTAGGAAGGTAAGTCGTTACTTGACGTCGATAAACATTTAGGCTCCAAAATCATACCTTTCATTGCTGGGATTCCTACGAAGTTAAGCGAATTTGGAATTTAATTTTATTATTATTATTTTTTCGACCCTTGACGATTCCCGACTCCCGACTCCCGCTAATTATGCCACAAACACGCTAAAAACACAGCCCAAAAATTCCCTCACGCGGACTCGTATTCCTCCCCGACCCCTTTTCTCCCTTTCCCCCTCTTTCCCTTCCGGCCCACTCTCCTCCTCCCCCAACTCTCTCTCTCTCTCTCGACCCCCTTCTCCCCCTCACTCTTTCCCCCAGCTCCTGCTCTCCCATCGGCCCATGCTCGATCTAAATATTACGTTATTTATACCCTTATTTATCTAATTTTTGCCTCGTGAAATAATATTTTTTATAAATTTTTATTTATTTTGTTTGATTTTATAGGTAATAAATTGGGTTGATCGGACCCCATAATTTGAGATCAAAATAAATGAAAAATACATATTGAGAGACTAAGTTGAGCAAATCGGGTTGATCAAATGCAGAAATACAAGACCCAAACTCATATTTCCATTGACATGCATGGCAAAGAACGAAAAAAAAAAGAAAAAAAAAGGAAACAAGAATTTGATGATGACATCATCATGACATCAGTATGATGTCATCATCGAATCACACGGAATTTGAAAATCAAGGGCATGTGAGGTTTGGGTATAAAAGGGACGCTTGAGTGTCGCAACTTAGGGGGTTTGGTGATAATAAGGCCGTTGGCCGTAGGTTTTTTTGTTAGTCAAAGATCATCTTAGTTTCTTTTGATTAATTTTAGTTTAATTAAATTAGTTTTCCTCTTGTAAATTTATCTTAAATATTTTTAGTTTTAGTTATTAATTCAGCTTCCTGACAGTTTTCAATTTAAGTTTGATCCCTTCCAAGTAACTTCTTCCCTTTTGTCTCTCCCTTCTTTTTAGTTTGTTTCGTTAGTTTAAAGGTTCGATTTTTATTATATTTTGATGTTATTAGTAGTTAGTTTAATTATTTAATCTTATGTTTAACTTTATTTTGTTAGTTTATGTCGTTCTTCGAGTCAATTTTTGTTAGTAGTTGTTAGATTAATTTTGTTTCATGTTAATTAGTTGTTAATTTGTATCACTTTTGGTTGTGATTAGCCTCTTAATAGCTAATTGATCTCGTTTAGACCTTTCCTTACCTAGTTTATGCTAGTATTTTTGGGATTGTTTCTCATATCTACCACATAGGTTCGATGAGACGCCCGAAAGGGTCTTTTCATCTTGATTTTTAGGCGGTTGGTCTATCACCGAAAGGTGGAATCAATTTGCTAGTGTGGGTAAAGAGAATAGTTGGGATTTTGGCATGAAAATAGCCCGAATTCTAGTTAGGTCCGAGGTTGCTATTTTTGTAGTTTAGTTAGGCTAACCCTACGAAAGTAGGTGGTTAGAATAACTAAATTAGTTCATGACCCTCGAAAGTGTGGTTTGAGTAGGCTTTGATGGTGCAATTGACCACTCCTAAATACTTGTATAAACTTGGGTAGGTTTAGGCTTGACTTGATTAATTAGTTTATTAAGTGGTAAAATCACAACCCAAGTATTTTATTTTTATTGCTTTCTAGGTTAGTTTAATCACCATATCTATCTCATATGTGTTGATTCACCTAGATAGAAAGTTTGAGTTAGCTTTGATATTTGAAACACAACTCTCTCGTGGATACGACCCCGTGCTTGCTCGGCTAGCTACAACTACGTCGTGTACTTGCGGTTACAATTTTAGAACTAAACTCTTCCTAGCAGCCCACTTCTCTCCCCCTCTCTCTCCTCATTCAGTCCTTCCCCTCTCCCGGTCCTCCCTCTCTTTCCCACGGACCTCGAATTCCCCCAAACCCGACCCCCGACCCGAATGCCCTCAACCTCGAAACACCCGACGCAGACTTGACCTGGAACTCCGCCAAACCCGACCCCCGACCCGGATGCCTCTCAAACCCCCCGTGACCCGGACCTGACCCCACCGTAGCCCCCTTCCCGAGCCCCAAGCCACCTTCCCTTGAGAAACCCCCTTTAAACTTTAAAACCCTAACTCTAAAATTTTAATTTTTCCGTTAATTTTTCTTTAATAAATTGTGTTGGCATTTTTTTGGGGAATCATTCCCAACTAATTTTTGCCTAAAGAGATAATATTGAAGGGGATGGAAAAATACGGACCTCAATTTTAGGGCTAATAAATTGGAGACTCCTTTTGATAAAAAGTATCAACGCATTTCGGAGCGAAAATATGACGACCCCAACTCCTTTAGTTGAAACATATTGACCGTTCTTTGATAGAAAAATCAAACCCCTTTTGGATAAGCATGTGTAAACTCTACATGAGGCTGAAATATGTCGTCTCCTTAGTATGAGCTATCATAGGGTGCCTTTGATTGTGCCTAAGTTACAATTTTTATGTTGGAGGTCTTTGTTAGCTTCTCGTTTTCCCCTAAGCTTGATGTCAAAAAGCGACGTTTGACATTGGGCTATAATAACGATTATGCGTCGTGACGGCCAAAACATCCTCTTCATCTTCAATTTGCGAACCATAACTCCTTTCATTTTTTGAAAAAAGGCGGGCACCTGATTGATCTTCATTGGATTTCGGAGGTAAGAAATCGTAGATTGAACCTTGTGGCGCTGGGTCGGTTCTTGCGTAACAAAATTGCTCTTCAAGGGCATTGACCTTATGCTTTTTCCTCGTGACTTAAAGCTTGAGTGATGGCTATTAGGGATCTTCCATGATCCTATGGGATCTTCGCTTAACAAGCCGCATACGCTTAATAGTTTTTCGTCCAAGAGGCCTTCTTTTGACTAGTATATGCATCTCGAAGACCATAACCGATCTCTTCACACTTGGCATTTACTTATCTCATGCTTGGATCTCGCTTGCTTTGGTTTGTCATATACTTCTTGCCTTAGCTTGATTTGTGCATCATTCTTGATTCTAACATACTTGTTTGTAGACTTTCCTCAAGGCCACTCAAGTTGTAGAGTCTCAACCTTCTTCTTCCGATCTGCGTAAGAATGTGACCTCCCTTTACGGTTCCCCGAAAAACTCTTGAAGGAGGAGGACCGAGAGAGTCGCGTCTCTTCCTCCTCGAAGACGCTAACACAATTTCCTTCCTTCGTGAGGTGGTGAGCCAGCCGAGGGCTTACCTAGAGGCTGCCTGAGGGAAGGAGTGGGATCTAGAGTCTTGCCTCAAGTTTGCCCAAGAGAAAGGCACAACCATAAGGGACATAACCATTAGGAAGCTTCTCGTGGAGGTTTCCGCCGCATGTGGCAATGATGAAGAGATGCTTAAGAGGTGGGTTGCCTATGCTTCCGACCTTCACTCAAGCTCTCGCTTTGGAGTCAAGCTATCTCGGCCTAGTCCACCCCCGAGGAGGAGACACCGGAGGAGGGGGAGATCCATGAGGATGATGAAGTTGACAAGGATGCCGGAGATGAATCCGAGGATTAGCTCCCTTTTCATGACTCTTTATAGGCTAGGAGTGCTTTTTTGATGGCATGCATGCCATGTGACCTTGGGTGGCTTGTGTGCTATATCACTTGATACTTTTTAAAATTTGTTTCGCACGGACCTTTATCTTTGTATGAATCTTTATTGATTCTTGCTTGATGCTTGTTGTTTCTTTTTATTGTTGCCAATTTTTACTTTCTTGTCGCTTGGGGTATATGCTCACCCTTCATGATGATTGGGTCTTCTTGAGTTTTACAATTTAACTATCTTAGGGGTTGTATTAGCCCCTAATCTTGCCCCCAAAATAGGCACAAATAAAAATACATAACGAAAGAAAACTAATAGCGCAGCTTGCCTTAGGGGATCGTATTAGCTCCTAACCTTGCTTCTAACTTCAATAAAGTCGAAAATATACGACGAAAGAAATTGAGAGTTTGGGTGCTCTAGCGGATCGTATTAGCCCCTATTCATGACCCCAAATTTGGCAAAGGTAAAGTGCGAGATACAAATATGCGTAACGCTTGCTCATTGTATTAAGAGAGAGATCGAAGTCCATACAAAAGAGGAATGTGTGCCCTCGTTGAGCGCTTTCGGAAAAGTTACGTCAAACGTGGGTAATTCCATTACAAAATTCTGGGACTTGGGCTGGGTGGGTCTTTAAAGAAAGGTCCACATGCCGGACAATGAGCTCAAACTATTTACAAGAGAAGGGTACCCTCAAATACTTAGATGAAGTACTTTTTGAGGTTGTCACTATGCCATGTCCTTCGTATAGTCGACCCTTCGAGAGTGGCCAACCTCTAGGTTTCTAGGCGGACCTTGTCATGGATTTCATCTCGGTTTTTTCGGTTGGCCATCAACTTGCCATGTTCCATGATCCCCTTTTGGAGGTTCTTACCCGCTTGCACGAGTGATTTAGGTAAGCTTTCTCTAAGGGAATGAGTTCGACGTCTTTAGAAGGTATAGGTCGCCATGGTCTTCAGTGGTGGCGAAGCACACCATCATAGTTTCGGGAATTTTGGCAAAGGGCTCCACCTTTGGCCTCTTACCCTTGGGATTATCTTGGGCCTTCCCCTCCTCTTTCTCGCTTCTCCATCAAAGGTTGAAGGCTTACAATATAGCATTTACGTGCGATCTTTTGGTCTCCGTAGATCTCGCCTATGGATCCATCATCGAGCTCATACTTCATATGGAAAAGGTATAGAGCACCGATCGCTTTGATATGGTTAAGGGTGGGACTCCCAATGATGACATTGTAGGTAGAAGGTATGTCGACCACCAAGAAGTTCACTTCAATGTTCCGACCCCGGCCTTATCTCCGATCCCGATTGGCGGATGGATCATGCCTATAGGGTGTACCGTCTTCCCCCGAATCCAAAGATATGATTGACTAGGGGATGAGATTCTGGGGGTACATTTCAGCTGACTTACGCATTCCATGGTGATGATATCCACCGAGCTCCCCGTATCTACCGGGGTCCTTCGGACTATGGCGTCTAAGATCTTCAATGTGACGACCAAAGGATCATCATGTGGGGTGACCATGCCTTTTAAATCTTATTCTCCGAAGGTCACTGTGGGCACCTTCATAGGCGGTGGCTAGCTAGTGATTACGACTTATTGAGCGCTCCTAAGGTGAGCCTTCCAGGAAGAGGGGGTCATGCCCCTACAAAGCCTCCAAGCGATAGTGGCCACGATCCCCGGTGGAGTCTTCATTATCATAATGCTTATCTCCATAGCTTGAGGAACCTCCCTGTGTTCCACGGGCACTTTTTTAAGGAAACGATTGATCTAACCATCGTCCGCAAGTTCCCCAAGGGCTATCTTCGAGCACGACACTCAGCGGTATTATACCCCGGTATGTTCTTGGAACTCGTAATATTTATTGGAGTACCATGCCATATAGGGGTGGACATTAGAGCCGACTTTCTCGTAAAAGGATAGCCCTTGATCTCCATAAGGATGCTCTTGGGATCGGTGTTCAAGCGATGGTCCTCTTTATGCCCCTACGACTTCTTATCACTCCGATGATTGAACTTTCCATCCCCTCCCTTCCTTCTCGGCCTTTTCTCCCTCCTCAGCACATATTTTCGTTTCTCGGATGGAGTCGACCACCTTCCAAAGTGCCTCCGCCAAAGTGGATATCTTTTTTCAGCGAGGGAGAATTTGAATCTCTCGCTCCCGAGTCCGTTAAGGAAGGCGAGTGTAGGCGAATTCGTCTTGAAGATCAAGGATGAGGACTCGCCTCCCCATGGAACCTCGGGACATAGTCTTTAAGGGTCTCTTTCCTCCCCTGTTTGATCTTGGAGAGGTGGATGCTTGGTCTTTTTTGTAACACCCCGAAACTTAATCGTATTTAATTATTTTAAATTTGTATCTTATCATCTCAATACTGTTTAAGAGTAGCGAGTCGCGCAAAAAAAAAAAATTCGAAACCAAAATAAAAGGTGCGACCAATTTAATAATTGCAAATAATAATGGATAAATCGTGCAAATTTACGTTTGTGCCACGAAATGTATATGTGTTATACATGTTCGAACCCGAACCCGAATAATTTAAAATGCAAAGCGAAAATAAAATAAAATAATATATATATATATAAAAAAATTTAAAAAAAAGAGGGGAAAAGGGGGAGACGGGGATTTTCTAGAAGTCACCTGGCCAAAATAAATTACCGAGGAAGCTCATTTTCACGAGGGAAGCACACAAGCCCCAACTCCCTCTCACCTCTCCTCCTCCTCCATTTCCCCTCATTGCCACCACCGCTGCCACCACCGGCCGGCCGCCAGCAAATCGCCACCGGCGCCCCGGCTGCCGCCACCACCACCTCGCCGCCGCCAGTTCTCTCTCTCTTTCTTTCCCCTGTCTCGCGTCAGCGAGGCGTAACAGCCCTTGCTGCTGCTCCGCCACCACCTGCCGCCATCCCTAGCCGCCGTCCGGTGCTCGACGCTGCCCACCAATACCCGCTGTCGCTGCCTCGACATTGAACTCCACCTCCAGGCCTTCCACCGCCCAATTCCACCTCGAAACCCCCTTTAAGGTATTTCTCCAATCCTGAATTTCTACTTAAATTATATCACAAATGTATGTTGTACTCGGAGTAATTAGACAAGATTGAGTTTTGAATTGATTTTAGTGGAATTGGGAGGACATTAGGAGCAATTGAAGTTGAATTTAGAGCTCATCGAACCTTGATATGGAACTTGAAAGTTCATATGAGCATGCTCACATTGTGAATATATTTCGTGATGTTGTATTGAGCATGATTGAATTACTTTGTTATGTGAAGGTTGATTGAGTTGAAACTGGGTTTTGTGGTTGTAAATATACTCGGGCGTGTGACCGTTGAGTTGTGTACTCCGAGCGTGTGGCTCGTTGAGTTTTATTGTGGATTTTATGCGGGTTTTTAAGGCTTTTAGCCTAATTGTTAAGTCATGTTTCAAACGAAACTCGCCAAAATTTTTAGAAAATTGGAAAACCAAACCGACCCCTTAAATAGGAAGTTCGCTTGATTGTTTGGTCATAGAACTTATCGGAAAGTATTAAGTTGTCGAGGGGATCCTTTAATGAATAACTAAGGTGATAAACAGACATGAAAGTCTTTAAGAATGACAAGGAAAACAGCTTAACTTATATAACAAAAGTTCAAAGAATGCAAAGTATATAAGTAATATTAACAATTCATTAAGCAAATATAACTTATAAAAGCCTTACTCTAAACACAAACAGGTCACAAACGTGGTAATCGTGAAGCTTGTGTAAGGAGTGAAAACGCATTAAAAAGGTACGTTATTGCTTGTACCTTTCCCAAAGTGTTCATCTTTATTATTGAGGTTACTTTTTAATAATACAAATAATTTGGACCCACTTTACAGTCATAGTTCACAGCTTACAGATAGCTCGTAACATTTCATAGTTACGGTTTACGAACACGATTACAGCTTCGATCGGGATAAATGAATGAATTGTCTATACAATTCATGATTACATAAACGATTATCTCACGGAATCGCCATGGCATTCATATGTACGAATTGGGTCCTAACGATTTCAAAGATTAACGCATAGTGACCCTACTTCGCTTTACTTCGACCTTACACACAAATAGCTTTTGGAACTGGTTTCAATTATTCGCGTGCGCTCACCGACTTTTATAATGAATTTTTACAAGTACAAGGGTAGCGTCATCGGGCCTATGGCTCATTCTTGTTTTTATGTTTTCTTAAATGTTTTTATGGGAACGAAATATTGTTAATGTTGGGCAAGAAGTGACAAGAGCAAAGGAATCGGGAGGTGTTGACTCGGATCGGTGATCGGGCTTTGGTTAATCGGAAGCGTTTTATGATTGGCTTTTGGCAATTGCGTTTTTTGGGTTAAATGTCATAATGTATCTTGGGAAGAACGAACTCATGTTTGGTGGTTTAAATTATGTATATTTATATTGGGTTTGATGTCCGAGACTTTTATTGTAAGTGTTTGGGGAAATTGAAACGATCATCATACGTCTTGTTGTAAATTTAGCCTAGTCTCTCGAGGAGGGACGGCAGTAACGCCCTAACACGACATAGCTTCCTGCTACTTTGTTATATTATGGTTATTCAATAAGTGTGTTTTATATAGTGATTATATTGGGGCGTTACATTTTTGCATGCAACTCGCGATAAATTATGCAACAAACTTCTCGCACAGTTCTTCAAAGGAAAAGATGCTTCCTTGAGGAAGACCGTTGAACCATTTGTGTGCAACCCCTTTAGCGTGGCGGAGAAGAATTGACGATAGGTTGCATCATCTCCATCATGCATGTGCATGTAGGACTTTATTACGCCAGGTGGTCCTTAGGGTCGGTTGTGCCATTGTACGGGTCGATGTTTGGGACCCTTATCTTCTTCATACTCGGAGCATTCATGATCTTTTTGAAAATATGGTGTTAAAAGTATGCTTGGGTCGGATGTGAGTCATAGTTAGAGATGGGGACAGACACGGGGCTGGTGTCGTGGGACTTCTACCGGGGAAGGGTTCTTCCTCCTCTTAGATTGAGGGGGAGCGCGTCCGGCCCTCTCTAACTTTTCAAGACCCTTAATGGTTGATTGTCCATGATGCCTCTCCCTTGATCGCTCGTGCTCCTGAATGACGGACCGCTCCTGGTCATGCCTAGGAGCATTGTCGGCTTGTTGAGAATCGCGATCGTGAGTAGCCGATCGTGAGGAACTAGCCGATCTTCTCGCTCCCCGAGGCCTTTGCCCTGCGTTCGGTGTAAGAGCATTGCCATGGCCCTCAAACCAAGCGGAGCGCCCGCTCCGGGTGGCATAGAGGGTCGAGGCTGTATGAAGAGCTCTCTTGGCCTCGATAATTCACTCTAGCATCTCCTCGCTTCATGGCACCTCGTTAGGGGGCACTTGGCGGCTCAGGAGCGAGCGCAGCTTGTGCCTCGGTTGGCTGCGCCTGGGGCTACATGCGAAGGCATCCCTCCCGAGAAGTGGCCAACAGGTTGACCTCCCGGGGTTGTGCTATATGTAGGAGTCGAGGTATATTGAAAAGGCATGAGAGGTAGGCGCTACTCCATGGTGGCTCGCACTTGCTCCTACACTTGTTGTGCAACAGTAGTCCTCGGGGTCTCAATCAAGTTTTGAAGAGCCCCTAGAGTGCTGTAACCCTCCGATTGAGGTTGACGATTTCTGTGGAGCACCTGGAACGACTCCACGTTCTCGGCTTGAGGGATGCTTGCGGGATTGGCCCCTCGTAGGCATAGAATGATGAGGATGAGGGACGAGTGGATCGGTTGTGTTACGTGTCATCCTTGATCATGACCGGGTATCTCTAGCAACCATAATCAACCTCTCTCCCTACATATGGCGCCAAAATGTTTTCAAAGGAAAATGGGTGTAATAGTATGGATGATGATTCAAAGAGAGAGGATTTACTCGCTCCAATTGCGAGGGCATAACTCGATCGGGTGGATTCCACGTGGCAGCTGCAGACCCCGAAAAAGGCGAGGCCCCGAGGGTAGATCCCAAGGAACGCCCTCCGACGCTCAAGTTAGTAAGTCGAACTAAATGAGCGAACCAAGGAAAATCTTCCTCGATGTGAGCGAAGGGAAATTTGTTGAGATTTGAGATAAAGCTTTTTAGGGAATTCTAGGATTTTCCAAGGAAAGTATTGAGATTTGTGTTGTGAACTTATCATGTGATGGTGGGGTAGGTGAGTATTTATAAAGAAATTTAATGGGGATGGAAACCCTAGCCCTAGTGGGCTTTTGGGCCTTATCGGGCTTATTGAGAGTGGGTTTAGGCTTGAACCTCCATCATTTGACTCGATCTATGCAATTTTTATTAATATGTCCAATAAAATCTAACATATTTTCTTCTATTAATATTTTTATTATACTAATCTATGCAATTTTTATTTTAAATATTATTAGGTTTATAAAAATCATATTAGTGCCCCGCTTTACAAAAATTTTCGAAATCCAAATAAGTTAATTATACGAAAATATTCCTGTTTTGAAATAATAATTTTGATAAAAACCTACACATTTCCCAATAAAATCTTTATTTGTCAATATTTTTTAATTAAAACAAAAATTAATTTATTGAAATAATAGAGGATAAATAACTTGCGAATTATGCTTAAGATTTACAAAATAAGGTCATGCATCGTCGTTGTTATCACCCAGTATTCTGCATTTTAAACAACACACACACACACACACACACACATCGAAATAAAGATTC
Organism: Talinum fruticosum; assembly: GCA_021018815.1. Classification (NCBI taxonomy): domain Eukaryota; kingdom Viridiplantae; phylum Streptophyta; class Magnoliopsida; order Caryophyllales; family Talinaceae; genus Talinum; species Talinum fruticosum. The sequence continues at coordinate 1,204,715 of JAITYX010000074.1, read as the reverse complement.
ATATAACTAAGAGAATAACGAGAATTAAACAACGACTTATCTCGAACGAAGAACGTGGCGTGACCACCAAAACCACCGGCCTAAAAACCAAATATGTCCATCCACCGATGCGAGCTAATATGAACGTCTAGTCTCCGGGATTACACGAACATTGATCCCCTTTCGTGCATTCGGAAGTGATCGGTTAGGAAACGAACCAGCAGGAGGAAATTATGTGAGGATTTTTGTTTGTAAAACAAAAAACTAGAAGAATCTTTTCTAGGTTCTATTGAATGCTGAAAAATTGGCATTTAAAGAGCAGACTTAAGGATCCGAAATTAGAAGGAGCAGAAAATCGGAATTTAGGAAGGTAAGAAATATTCCTAATCTGAAATCATATAAAATCAATTTAAAACGGCCATAAAATCTTTGTTACGAAATCAACGATGCATGATTTCAGCTATTTCCAAAATAATAAATCTGATTTGCCCAAAAACTTTTTGACACCACACCGCTCGCGCCCAAGCACCCTCGCTCGAGCCCGGCCCGGCCGACTCGCGTACGTGTATAGTCTTACAATCATTTCCCTTGCTTTTTCAAGAACATGAGAGAGAGTGACTTATAAACCACTTGGACTTTGCTCAAAAGTTCCATGTGGGACAATTTCTCTCTCTTTGCAAACTTTAAAACTCTTGGGATTTCAAACGAAATTTTCCAAATTACTTCCAACAATCCCCCACATAATTTAAAAATTTTTTAAAAAGGTTTTTAATGAAAACAATTCCTCATAAAGAAACTTTGTGAGTGTTGATGTCTTGTGGACTTGAATCAAACACCGAGTATCTTTGATATCGATAAACATTTAACCGAGTGATTTTACTCGGAACTCGGTTAGGGGTTGTGTTATCTTTATCCATATACTAAATTCTTTCTTTTGCTGGTTTTTCCTGCGAACTATAAGTCGTTAGTGCTTTATTGGCCTTACACCTCTTCCTGGATGCTCATTGATGCTCTAGGGAGTTTCGCCACAGCCTCCCATAGAAGGCGGCCTCACCTTCACATCAAAGTAGGTGAATTCATCAAGTGTGCTGTCTCACACCACCCTATGGGGTTATGAATTCATTAAGAGTCTCGTGTTCACCCTTAACTTATAGACAGAGATACACATATCTTACATTTTTATATGGGAAATTCAGTGCATTTATTCATAGTTCCACTTATGACTTCATGTGATCCAAACTCTGTAAGGTATCCATCATAATGAACTCATACATAGGGTTTCAATTCCATCCCTTTAAATATCTTGAGAACAACTTTCTTACAAAGGCCTTTGGTTAGTGGATCCGTAAGATTCCTTTCGACCTTATATACTCTAAAGATATGACACCGTTTCGATCAAATTTTTAACTATGTTGTGTCTAATGCGGATATGTCTCCTCTTTCCATTATAGGAGTTTTTTTATGGCTACTCGTTATAGCCACTTGAGAATCACAATGCTTAGACACCGAAGGAGTCGGCTTTCCCCACAACGGCAATTTCACACATAAATTCCTCAACCATTATGCTTCTTGTCCCGCCAACTCAAGAACAACAAATTCCGGTTCCACAGTAGATTTGGCAATATAAGTTTGTTTAGCGATTTCCACGAAATTGCACCTCTAGCTAGTGTAAAGACATATCCACTAGTGAAATTTATTTCATCATTACTTACCCAATTAGCATCACAATATCCTTCTAAAACAGAAGGGTTTTTTCATAGTACAATCCCCAATCAATGGTACCCTTAAGGTACCTTAACACTATAGTGAGACCGGTCTAGTGGTCTCTGTTGGGATTATGAGTATATCTACTAAGTCTACTCACAGCATATGCTATATCAGGGCAAGTGCAGTTCATATGAAACATCAAGCTATCTATGATTTTTACATATTCGGATTGTGCCACAGGTGCACCATGATGTTTTTTCAAATGCAATCTTGAGTCATAAGGTGTTCTCAAAGGTTCAACATCAAAGTGATTAAATTTCTTCAAGATCTTTTCAATGTAGTGAGTTTGATTTAATCAGAAACAATTTCCATGTTTATGCACTTTAATACCTACTATAACATCAACCTCACCCATGTCTTTCATTTCAAAATGAGAACACATCAAAGCCTTAGTTTCATTAATAAGATGCATATTTGTACCAAAAATTAGCATATCATCCACATACAAGCAAATAATTATGCATTCCTCATCATTTGCAACTCTGGAAAACACACAGGAGTCTCATTTACTTACATAGAAACCATTTGACACAAGAGTTTTATTAAACTTATCATCATGCCATTGATTAGGAGTTTGTTTTAGGACATATAGAGACTTCATTAATTTGCATACTTTGTCTTCCTGTCCGGTGTAGCACACCTTTCGGGTTAAAGCATATAAATTTCTTCATCTAAGTCTCCATTCAGGAAAGTAGTTTTGACATCCATATGATGCACAAATAATCCATGAATAGATGCAATGGCAAACAAAGTTCTAATCGTGGCAATTTTAGTCACAGGTGCATATGTGTCAAAATAATGCAAATTTTTCTTTTCTGTGTTTCCCATAACTACTAATCTAACTTTGAATTTATCTATGGTACCATCAGCTTTCAATTTTTCTTAAAGACCCATTTAGACCTCAAAGGTTTGCAACCTCTATGCAAATCGGTTAAAACCAAGGTCCCATTAGACATGATGGAATCTAATTCACTATCAATAACTTCTTTCCAAAAGATTGCATCCGAGGATTTCATGGCCTCATAATAAGTTATAGAGTCTTCTTCTAAAATGAAAGCATACATAATTTCATCAGAAATGTCAATATGTTTGGTCACAAGATAAGTGATAAATTCAGGTCCAAAACTAGATTCAATTTTAGGTCTCTTACTCCTTTTAAGTTCGAGTATCTTCATTTTCGTTATCTAAAGGAGGAGAGATAGGTACAGAAGAAGATGCAGATTCATTCAATGTAGGTACCACATAAGTAGGCACAACATTTCTTTTCATTGGAAAAATATGTTCAAAGAATTCTACATTTCTAGATTCAAAAATAGAACCAAATGTACCATTTTAATGTCTTAATATGAATCTATATGCAACACTCGTTATGAGCATAACCAATGAAAATAACATCAACAGTTTTAGGACATATCTTAGATTTCTTATAGTTAGGCAAACCTACCTTAGCAAGATATCACCACACTTTAAAATATTTCACATTCGAGCATGATTTTTTCATAGTTCATATGGAGTCTTATCCAGCTTTTTATGAAGAACTCTATTGAGCACAAAGCAAGTAGACAATATAGCTTTTCCCCATATATTATTAGGTAGTCCAGAACTAATTAGCATGTAATTCATCATATTATTTAAAGTCTTATTTTTCTTTCAGCTATTCAATTGGATTGGGGAGTATAAGAGGCATTTGTTTTATAAATAATTCCATGTTTCACACATAAATCGGTGGTCCAAAATCATATTCACCACCCCTACCTGATCTAAGTCTCTTAATTTTTCTTCCAAGTTGATTTTCAATTTCTACCTATATTTAATAAACATGCTTTCAGCTTCATCTTTAGTACTAAGCAAATAAACGTATGTAAAGTGAGAGCAATCATCGAAAAAAGTAATATAATATCTTTTTCCACCTCTACTCATAGAATTCTTGAAATCTCCTAGGTTAAAATGAATTAATTCCAATAATTCTGTTATTCTATTTACAGTTTTATTAAGAGGCTTTTTGTGATGCTTAGCCTCAGCACAAATTTCACATTTAGAAAATTCAGAATTAGTTAAGGTTGGAATTAGATTTAACTATCTCATCTTTTTAATTGACTCAACATTCACATGTCTTAGTCTAGCATACCACAGATTAAGAGACTCAACAATATAAGCGTAACCAAACATCATATTATTATTTCCAATCGGCGTATCACAAACAAGCATTCAACACAAAAAAAACCATTATTACGAAGCCCTTCCCTACAAACTGTTCGTTTTTAGTTAAAACCACTTTGTCATCACCAATAAGTTGTTTAATGCCAACTTTTTGAGGTCTCCGGAAATTAGGTTCCTACGAATTTCGGGGACATATAAAACATTAGTCAATTCAAGTTTCTTTCTAGAATTAAGTTTTAGAGAATCTTCCCTTTCCCTTGAACCGCCACTGCGGTTGAATTGCCGATGAAGACTTGTTCACCGTCGACGCCTTGTGATAGTCATGGAATAGGCTTTGGTTGCTACAGATATGCCTCGTTTCTCCAAGTGTCAACGATCCACTCCACAACATTGTTGACCGGATTCACTTCGAAACCACTACAACGATTGTCTCTTCTTCCACCAGATTGACTTGAGTGTTGTTGTTGCCACCGGTTTGTCTCTTTGGCGCCTTGCAATACTTAGGCATGTGACCTGGTTTGTCATAGTTGTAGCACAGTCCTTTAGTTTTCCTCTTATCATTCCCATGCTTCTTAAACCGGAGTGTTTTGGCTTAGGTCCCCTTTTGTTAAGGTTGACCCTTATCTTTGTTACCTCCATACCTATTTGACTTAGAACCACCGGTCTCAACAATATTATCATTAAAAGAGCTACGTCCATGTTTCTCTTTCATCTTCCTATTTTCAATCTTAACCTTAATATGAGCAATCAATTCTTTCGAGTGTATAATCCTTTTCCTTATGCTTAATATGATCATGAAATGACTTCTA